>CM020247.1:16459032-17059032 GCA_009819775.1 Phoenicopterus ruber ruber
TTGTTCATCACACTTTTGAAATACAGACCAAACTGGCTTTGGTGAGCGAAGGAATAGAGAGGTGTACCTTGCTTCCATGAAAACATCTGAAGGCACACTCCATGGTTCCTGGTGGGAGTCAGAGAAGGTTCTGGATGGCGTCCATCACGCAAGAACCTAGAGGGGGAGAAGTGCACTTTGCCACCATGACACAGTTAAGAACAAAGCAGCAAATTCAAGGCAGTCATTCTCAACACTCGCTTGGTGACACCCTTACCTTCGGACCTTAAACAACACTTCAAGAGCAACTTCCAGCTACAGCAAAGCTGTGTTTGAGCTTCTTTGCCTGTGTTCCTGCCAAAGCCTTCAGAACTGATATAGACAGTAGAGTGCGAGTATGAATTCCTTCAAGTTTCACTAGTCGAGTTCAATTTAGCACAGCTATTAACGAAGACATTATGACCTTTTTGTTAGAAGTCCAGTGCTCTCCTCTCACCAGAACGACAACAAAAAGGAGAAGCTCACAGTGTCTCATTGAATCTTCCCTAAGGTTGTTTTTTTAACGAAGGGACAACTGGGACTGTGATTATTTCAGCAAAGACCTTAACAAGAGGAGGAGAGCGCTCTTTTAATATTATTCCAGGTGACCTTCAGGCAACTTGGCTGAGAAGATTCTAGTAAGATGATTTTTCTGCTGAATAGGTTGAAAATATGAGCACTGCCCCAGAATTAAAGTCTAGGACAGTAAAGCAGGTAACATGCACCATTAGGAAGCACATATTCCCATAAATGACATGCGCTAAAGGCAATCAGAGACAAAGTCAGAAAAGCAATTTTGCCAAGTCCTCACTTTTATAAATCCAAATTAAAACCATGGTTCTGAAACTATGAACAGTTTTGCTCTTTAATTATTTAAGGAACTGCATATGCTCTGTTTTAAGGCAGGTTTAGAACAAATGTTTTAAGCTGAGATTTTCAAAATATTACAGATATAAATTCTGATGAAATTCTGGGGTTTTTTTAGGATCCTAACTTTTAGGTTTCTTTGAAAATCTTTGTCTAAAACGGCGTAGCTGGCATGAAGTTGAAATCAAACTACGTTGCTTTGTCACTATCAATCTTGTTCAGTTATAAGAGTGCACCTTAATTCCCACACCTCAGTCGTAGCAACCGACAGTGCATCCAGGAGCCTTAGGGGAAAACCTGAATCTGAATAACCCAGAAAAGTGTATTCTGTTTTTGATCACACGCACCACTTTTCATCACGCAGAAACCCACTGACGCCCCAGTGCCTGGACAAGACCTATAAAATATTATCTGATAAGAGCTAGAACTGATCAAAAATTTCAAAGAATTTTTGAGGCATTACAGTATAAATTTGATGCCCAAATATTTCATCAGACGAAGCGTGGAACTCCATCTCTCTGACGATTAGTATAACCTTTTTTGCTATTCATGAAGAATTTTCTTCTTGCTGAGAATCTTGGGTCAAATACATATTATAAACAGTTATTTGCCATCCGATACTTGCTGCTCTCATTTGGAAAGTTTCGCTCACACATTTAATGAAGAAAGGATACCTGTATGGTGGTGACATGACAACCTACTCTGCAGGGAAAGTGAGACCTCATCGATGGATGAGAGGCATATAGGAACATAGGATGAAGGGATCATTGGATTTGCAAGCTCTGGACTTCACAGCTACCAGCAAATATCAGGTAGGTCATGGGTGTTTATCAGACGTCCATGTCACGCGTTCCCATCCACCACAGTTTACATATTCTGCAGCTCTACAGAATCACAGAATACTTTAGGTTGGAAGGACCTCTGAGGATCAGCTGATATTAGATCCTCTGCTCCTGTAGGGCACGCTGGAAAGTTAAATCAGGTTGCTTAGGAAAACCAGTTTTGAATATGCCCAAGGAAGGAGATTTCACAACTTCTGGGCCCTCTTCCAGTGTTTGACAACCCTCACTGTGAAAACTAATATTTATCAATAATATATAACAAATGATGAACCATAGCAAAAAAGAAAAGAAAAAACCAAACACCGCAAACAGGCACAGTTGCAACTTGCCACAGGAAGAAAGATCAATGGAAATGATTGGTAAATCAATGTAGGTTATTCCCTTGCATAGCAGGAAACTTAGGAAATAAAACTCCCAGAATGAGCTTGGGTATGGGCCATGCCCCGTGCTTCAGTAGATGGCAGAAAAACCTGGGCTACGATTTCCAAACCGTCCCTTCCTGATCTCAGATCAGCAATTGGTTGCACCTTAAGCAAGGAATTAAATCACCCCAACCATATTAATACCAGGGATATTAATACCACGAGGAGCTGCGGTGCACCCTGACGTACCTTCTACCTCTGGGTAGGACTATTCTCCACTACATTACAGCTCAACTCCCTTCCCTCCTCCTCCTCCCCATTTCACAGGTCAAAGAAGACACAAGTATGGAAAAATGTTCTGCCCAGCTTCTGCAGGGGACCAGACCAAACCCCGCAGCGTACGATTAATAGACCTGGAATGATGTACAAACAAACCACAACTGGATCTTTAAATAAAGATGCCAGTGAATCTGCTGCCAAATGATGCAGATCACAAACAATTTTCTGTCTCTAGGAAAGCTCTCACAGAATTGCCTTGATAAACATAATAACCTCCAGCATAAAATATTTTTCCCCACTAATGTGTTTGAAGGCTTGTTCCAGAACTTTACACCTCGTGTAGTTAGAAACCATCTAATTTCCATAACTAATTTACATCCATTTGATCTTATGCCAGAATTAGCTTCCAGTTTAAATCATTTCCTCCTCCTTTGATACTTATATCCGCAGTGATTGATACGTTTGGGCTGGCCACCAACGGACATGGAAACACAGGCGTAGTCCCCCTCCTCTGCTCTCCAGAGGGATAAAACAAGAGTTGTGATGGCTCAGATGATGGAGAGGGAAATTGTTCTTTGGGACATTGTTCAGAAGGGGTCCGAATAAAGGCAGGTGCTTCAGTAATCAAGAGAGAGGATGAAGATCGCTTGAACAAGGATCTGGGAGCTGTTATGCAGAAAGAATTGGCAGGATTGAGACACATCCTGGATGCGAGGGGCTGCAGATCACAAAGATGATGCCAGGTTACCGGCCTGAGTGACAGGCAAGAATTGGCCTGCACACAATGCTTGAAAAAGGATAATGGCATTAATAATGATAATAGTAACCGGTTCTGGTAACAACGCATAATGAAGGGATTATCATCATCTTTGGAGACCACCATTATTATTCTAGAAGTCCACATCTGCAGTCAGCATTTAAGACTATTTATATGCTCTGACAACTGTTAAACTAACTGGGAGGCATTCTTTAGTCGGGGATTCAATAAACAAGCTATGTCATGAAAATGACCGGGTTTAAATTGTGTTGCTAAAGCAAACCTAAAGATGAAACTATCTCAGCCAGCCTTTTGCACATTCCCTTCTCCATAGCCTGTCCTCCTCGTGCTCCTGCCTGCCTTCCATCTTACACTCCTGTGCACAATCACAGCTCCAAACAGACAGTTTCATTCTATTTTGCTCATCGGAGCAGTTAGACAACCAGAAGTATTTCATTAATTGATACATCTTCATTAATTAATTCTGCTAGTAATATTTTAATAATGTTTCAGTTAACAGTCAAGACACTTTTGCAGTTTTTCTTCTCATCATTTGTCTTCATTTATAAGGATCTGACAAGTTGAGCGGCCTACAGTTGATTTCAAATGACTTATTGTAATATATGACTAAAAATGGTAAATTATTTTATTAGAACGTGACTTCATTTTTAGGGGAAAAGCTGTTCTGGTTACTTTATAAGACACAATTAATCAATTTTGAATGTCCCAGATATATTTACCTTCGACACATAACGCAGGTATGCGCAGTGCAGAGGAAGCATTCCTTGCTTTATTTACTTTCTAACTTGGTATAGTTCCTGTTCTTAGATATAAAAGAGACAGAAAAAAGCTAAAATACATTAATTGACATATAGAGCTAGTTTAACATGAGTAGATGGCAGATCTCTTGATCGTGCACAAAGATGTGTGTTGCTAGATAAGGGAGAAAGCAGGATTCTTACAGCGAACTGTGTGCTTGTGTAATTAAAAGAATTGCTTAGATTGGTAGAATTACTTTGTTGAAACAGCACTGATATATTAACTAAGTGAATTTGTCAGGAAAAGTGTTTTCTTTTGATAGAGAGTGTGTATTTTTTGCAAGAATCTCAAACGCTGACTTGTTATTGTTTTCGGCTGAACCCCAAACCTTTACATTTGGAAACCCTTAGATGTTTTCTGTAAATATTCTCTACTGATAAGAACGCTATTACAGCCCCGAATAGTCGTGGTTTTTTCAGTTTGACCTGACATTACGTCACACCCTCCTGCCTTGCTCTAGTCCCTCAGGAGAGCTCAGGAGGGCGATGCTCCCTCTCGGTCCCGCAGTCTCTGAGCAATCTTAAGGGTCTTTTCCAGCCCGAATGATGCTATGATTCGATCCTACGGTCTGAGCTGCAGGTCTCTCGTGGTGTGCCAGAGCGGGTCAAGCGCAGAAAAGGCTCTGCTGCCACGAGACTGGACGTGGAAAACCAGCTGCGGAAGGTGCCCGAGGAGGAGACAGAGATAATGCCCATGAGGGACACAAAAAGGTGAATGTTGCATAAATCTGACCCAAATCAAAGTCAACCGAATTTAAAGTGACAGAGGAGAATACTGCCTTCCACATCAGCAGACTAGATATTTTCGTTTCCATTTTCCCCAAGACAAACATTCAATTCTTGGTAAAAATTTTGGAGAAATTTTCACAAAGACGACAAAATCTATCCTAGGCCACTGCTCTCCTTGACCTCTGCGAAACCGAGATGATTAACCAACTGTAGACGCTGCATGTCGCCTCCTGAGCCTCAGCTACATTCGTTCCCTCCGTTGACCACCACATCCAACCCTTTTCCCCCGTGTCATCTAGTAAAACTGAGCCAGGGCCAGCAGGCTCTCGGGGGGGTCCTCCCCTTCCCCTCCTGCCCCCCGAGCACTGCCTTACAAATCCACGAGCGTGTACGCAGAACTTCTGGCACTTCTCCCCTTCCTAACAGCTACAAGCCCCGCACCTGCGCGTTGCACACACCCAGCCGCCCGTACGCCAGCCGGCAGCAGCCCCGCCGTCTGCACAAGCCTCAAAAGCCCTTGGCTTCACTTGGAACGAATCGCAGCAGAAAATATCCAGCGTTTGTCTAAGATCGCGTTTTCTCCCCATTTACCTTTATTTCTTTTCTCCTGGTATTTTAAAAACTTTCTTCTCGCTCCCCAAATAACTGCCTACTAAGGTAGTAAATTAAATGTAGTTTATCACCCTTAACGCTTTCGATTATATACATTATATAGAGAGATTTATATATATTACACACATACAGTATTTGTATGGGTTTTGTACACATGCACATAAATAATCAAAACATGAAAAGCTATGATTTGTAAAAGAATATTTCAGTATAAAAATTGGATGAAAATTATAACAAAAATCAGTTACAGCAAAAATAAATTATACAAAAGCCACATGTAAGTGAATTTTGCGGAAATATAACATGATGTGGACTCATGTTAGTAAATGTTATTTTCGGGCTTTGGTGGTACTCACGTAAATGAAGCGGTGAGGTGCGGGACTGGGCACGACAGCCGTACAGGGCGGTGCTTTCTATTCCCATGAAGCCAAGTCTCCAGTTTCACGTCCTCACTGATGCCCCCGCGTGTGTATCTCCGCGGCATTTCTCTCCTGGATGCTGTCGTTTGTGCATCATGACCTGTCACTCATTCAGGAACCCATGGCCCTTCCTGGCCACCCCAGGCTGGGTTTGACCCTGCTCCTCCGCCGGCCCGATCCCGACCCCCACCCGCAAGCTCCTGAGGGAGCCGCCAGCCCTGCCGCACCCTGCCATCAGCCCGAGGGACACGGCAGCTATCGCGTTGCACATGCTCTTGAATGTCCCTCAACGTGTGCCCAAACCTTGCCAGCCCAAAAGACTGTACCCCAAACGCTCGCTCAACCCCGCGCTGGAATCCCGGGACGCCTGGGAGGATGCTAACGCCAAGAAGAAAAATGCAGGTAGAGCTGGGGCCCCTCCAGGTCACGACAGGAAATTTGTCGCCTGTGTTCCAGTTTTGAGCGTCTCTCTTTGGGTTTGGTTGACTCTAACAAATAATGTCAATCTAGTGCGTGTCTGGCTAAGCGTGTCCAAGAGGAAGGATCCGTAGCCTCGGACCAGTGCGCAGCTCCTGCAGAACTGATTTACACCTGCCGAAGTCTGACCTGGGAAATTTACCCCTGGGAGCATCAGCCTTGCCCACCCTAAAGACTGTTCTATTTTAGACTGGTTTAAGACTATTCAGGAAACAAGGGGAAAAGCTCCATTAGATTTTGAAAAACTTTTCAGTTTATTTTTCTTATAGGTCCATTTATCAAGAAGTAATATCTGGGCTGTCAGGGGATGGTGGGTCCAATCCTACACGACGCTGAGCTGTTCCTGGGAAGTGCCAAGCACCGTCCGTTGCGGGGCTAGACCGTACCAGAAAGCATCGAGCCATTAGTGCCCGAGCACCAAGCAGGGGTGGCTAACAATATCCACGATATCGATTCCTTCCCTTGAAGACAGACTGTTTTGATTACAAATGAAATTGAAAGGAATGTCCCTCAGCAAATTTTGCTGAACAACACTGTTCTTTGAGAGTAAATAATTCAGTAGACTAATCCACTACTGAGGTATAAAAGTTCCTGCAATTTCTTGCTGTTACTATTTTCAGCCATTCTAAAGACCTTTTCGGATCCGCACCAGGAGCTGCATGATGTAACTTCACAGGTCAAAGCCGGATTGCAACCTAATTCTGGGTAGGTGAGGCAAGGACGAGTCATCGGGGCCTGGGGTAAGGTAAAGGGGATGAGGGTGAACCTGAGGACTAGAGCCCCCAGGGCACTAAGCTGGGTCTCTACGATACGCACCTTTTCAGCTCTTTCCCCCATGGGCAGAAACGGTGGGTTTCAAAAACAAAACGTCGTGCTTTTTATTTGAACTCAATTTCTTTACCCACGCCACAAATTAAATCCTAACCTCTTAGTACTGAAACAAACTTTACAACGTGTTTACTCTGCTTACATTGTAACTCAGCGTTTATGCTGGTTCCTTATCCCTCAGTACTTTCCTTAGGCCGGACAACAGAGATACGTTACCTATCCCTCACCGGTGTTTCCAGGCAGCCGTACTTCGTGTGCTAACGAACTGCTGCAATGTTTGGATCATTCTGCTACTTACCGGCTTGATGAGAAAATTATTTGGTGAAGTTTTTGGCCTATGTTTTCTAAACAGTTAGTCTAGGAGCTGATCCCTGTGGTCCTTTCAAGCCTTAAAGCCCGTAAATAAAACGATGAATAGAAGATATTTATTTAAAAGTCTCTCATACACACGCAGGCACTCCAGGATCTACAGACAGAGATCCATTTCCACTGTAATTAAAATACGCACACACAACCTTTCTAGTGATCTTAGAATAAAAGCTTATATCTTCTGAATATCAAGGTAGGGACAAAATTAACCTGACATTTGTATTTGACAAGTAAGTTAATGCTGTGCTAATCCCCTTTGGGATGCAGCAATTTTCACCTGTCAGAGACGTGGGAGTCCAAAGGGAGCATCACTCCTACCCCTTTCTGCTCTATTTGAACTGAAGGGGGGGGGGGGGGGGGGGGGGGGGAAGAAAAATGCTAATTATCCTGCAAATGCAAAGGAAAATGGTAAACTTGCCTCTAAAGGACCCAGTGAAGGTGAGCATCAGTGTTTACGTGGCTGCGTGACAGCCAGAAGGAGCCAAATTTGGGGGCTGAATATTCATCTGGTACCTGGGTGATTTTCGGGATGCGGCCAGAAACCACACATTCTTGCAATAAACTGTTTAAATGCTCTTAAATACCTCCTATCCATGACTTAGGATATACGTCTATTGGGAAAAGGGACTGGGGAAGGATCTGGACATCCCGGTGGATACCTGAAAAGGAAAAGGTACCTGATGGTAGGGGAGGTGGAAAACTGCAGAAGCTACGCCCCGCCAAGCACCAGGCTGAGAACTTTGCCTCTCCAGAACTGGGGAGGTGGCGGATATAGATAGATATAGATATAATTTTTTTTACACAGATATAAAAAGTTTCACTTGAGACTCTTAATTGTTAATTAGTCCACTTTAAAACTAGATATGTTAAATTCATTACAGCACTAACCCAGTTTGAAATGCATTAGTATTCATCTTCCATGCTTAATCACCACAGTATTCATTTAAAATTCTTTCAGGAATCTAGTCTGCAAAATTTCAAGTTGATGTAAATGTCAAAAGCAAAAGACAGAAATGTCTAATTAGCCAAGTACCTCGGTTGTTGCTCTTTCTTGGCAAGCAATAAGCGAACTTATGTAATGCTTGTTGCAAGAGGGTACCGTATTTGACGGGAGCCTTTGAAGGAGACGGAAAATAGGTGGTGATGACCGATGGCCTTCGCATGCCTGTAGGCATGATGTCCGTCCAGAGGGTACAGACGGATAGCCTCATACGGCCCGTTCAGCCGGAGTTTCTGTTAACCACGTAGCTGTGTGCGAGCTGGGGTTTCCATCCTCGGAAACATTGAAAACTCAGCTGGACAACCTCCCGAGCACTATGATTAACTCCGACGCTGGCTCTGCTCGGGCAGGGCATGGGACCAGATGACGTCCAGGGGTCTCTGCCAACTGAAGTCATTCCAGGCTTAGAACCAGGGTTAGACTCAAAGCAGGGCCAATGCTCAGATGGCTCAGGGCCTCCTCCAGGAGAGTTTTGATGGTCTCCAAAGAAGTATCCCACTACCTCTCTGGTCGCTCTTCCAGTACCCGATTAATTGGTTCTGGTGTTATCTCCTACCGTTAGACCACCCATGGAACAAAAAATCTGATTTTCTTTTCTATTTCAGATTCCTCAAAAAAATATTTTTTTTTTTTTAAACACAGTTTGAACTGATTAAAGTGGGAAGGATTTTTCTTTTTTAAATGAAAGGGGGTTGGTTTGTTTACACCAGGGCCAAGGAATGTACACAAACCGACTGCAGCACCGTCACGTTGGTTGTGTAACCACTGTTTTCACATCCGTCTACTCTTGCCTTCATTGTGGCTAGCTTTGAACTGGAAGTGTAAATTAGTTCAGTCTTTGCGTGTATAAGATTGTCAGGCAGGAAACACTGTATATTTGTTTAGGGAGGCACAAATTATTAATAAGTAGTAATTAGTACTACCCACTAATGAATTCTGTTTTGTTTTTTTTTTTCTTGATGTTAGATGTTAGTCAAAGTCTAAAGCTCCTTTATTTTTCTTTAGTGAAATTACTAACCAAACATTCTGGAGAAAGAAAATTGACGACCTCATTAACCGAGAGCCATAGACCCTTCCTACTTTCGCTTTCGTTCTGTCTGAAATGATGACGCCTGCCATTAAAATGTCAACATTCACCATGAGTTACACCACCACAGAACCCAAGATGCTGCAATTATTTCCTACTTTGATCTAAGAAGTGCTGAGATGTTTTAGATGCCAACATAAATGATTTTTTAATGGTGACTACAGTGCATCAGGGTAACATCAAGTATCTGCTAGCAGTGACAAAATGCCAGCAGGGGTAGGAAAAAATGTTTGTGGCCTAATTTCAAATTCCTAAAAGCACAAAGGAGTTTGAAGAATCGAGTCCCCATTGCAATCGGGTAGGTTCCCATCCTGCTAGGGAAAGGCTGAACATTGAGCAGAGATATTGGAGCAGAAGACGATGAGTAAAAAAAGTGGAAAAAGAGAGATGAGGAAAAGGGGTAAAGGATAAAGAAAAGCTAAACAGGAAACAAATCGGCCAAGAGATATCAGTGATTTTGCTTGAAATAGGTTACCTGGGACTTGTTTTTCAAAGGCTATATGGAAAGTGCCTCTTGACTTTCAGAGTCACTCAGGGCTGAGAAGAGAACACAGCCCGAAGCGACCGGTCACTGCTGTACGGAGCTCGCTGGCCGGCCTGCAACGCGCCTCTGCGGGCGCAAAAGGGTCTGCCGTGCCCCGTTTCCATTTTGCCTTGATGGATCCCTTGAGCCGCCTCCTGCTTTTACAGTCCTTCCATATCTTGTGTTCCTCCTGCTGTTGTGAGCTCTGTTTCGTATCTGAACTTGCAATCAAATCCATGGGGAAAGTTCCCTAACGGTTCGGTGATCTCCCGCTGTAGTTTAGGGCCTTAGACCGAAAGCTGTTAAGGACTCTGAACACCCAGTGATGCCACAGAAATGCAATAAGTTATAACAAAGTTAGAGCGTGGGTCTGTCCTTTGCTAAAGAAAAAATAAATCATATCTGGTTTGATTTAAAACAGAATGTTTTCTGGAAAATAAAAAAGGGTAAGATCTCATTTGGTACAAAGTGACTCAGCCCCAAGCACTTCAGCAGTTTTACTGAATTAAGTCAAGAGACTTCACAAAATTTGAAACCCTCTGAGATTCACCTGACCAGATTAATCAAATTCTACTGCACTTATATTGCAACTCTTCGTGTATGCGATGATGGATTTATTATATCATTGAATTAAAATTCAATGGCAGCCTTTAAAAATCTACTACATTGATGTCTACATCAAGTGTCTCACTATAAGTCACGTTTAAATAATACTTGGCTAATTTTAAAAAAAAAAAAAGTAAGAAGTTTGTGTTACAGCAAAATTCTTTAGGGAGAGTTCCGTAAAAGCTAAAGAACCACCAAGAAAGCAATGGTAATGTGCATAATATGAATAATAGCTTAGAGTAAAATGGAGGAGGAAAAACTAATTCTGTACTATGAGAATAGTACAGAATTCTGTACTATGAGGCTTTTCGAGAAATGCAGTGCCACAAACAGAGAAAGCGAAATCATTCGTGATATTTAAATAAATATTTCTGGCATAAGTGTAGAAACCAAAAGACCATCTCTGCGATCCCAACTGTGGCAAAACTCTTGTTTATTCCTATGGAAATAATTCCTCGGCTGAAAGTATGAATCACCGCTAACGGCACTTACAGGAGGACTCAACACAAGAGAAATAGGCTGTTCAGCCTAAACTGCTGATTAATGAGTGATAACGACACATATAGGAATAAAATCTGCGCGTATCTAAATGTCAGCTGGCAGAGAGACAGGGAGAAAGGAGGTCTAAATCAGCTGGGAAAAACAACGAAGATCCTGTGAACAGGACAGACGTCTGTACAAAACGCACTGTTGGAAGGATGGCTAAAGCTAGACTGCTGAAAAATGGAACCATCTCAGGCAAAATACAGTATTTTTTAGCCTTTTTCTTTTCTTAAAAAGGACAGAAAATTGTAGCTGTAGCCAGGCAGTTTCGATTTTTACCTTAAATGCTCTATTTATATCCTCCCGCTTTGTCCCCTGAAAGACGACCTGTTCCAGACGCGGTCTCCTGACAGAGGGCGAGCCAGCTCCCCGGAGCGCGGGGCTTCATCCCTTTGGAGAGGCCATCAGCCACAGCTGATGGGCTCCAGCCCCGGCCCCCTCGGCATCACGTGGGAGCTACAGAAGCAGCTCTAGGGATGTAAAACACATGAAATGCTTCCAGCTGAGGTTGTGTGCATTTTGGGAGCTGAAAAATAGAGAATTTAGTAGGAAATAATACAATAGGATGCTCGAGAATGCTTCTTAAAGCCTTCAAGTCTATAGAATAAATCCCCAGCCGCTCTCCTCCAGTCTACTTCCATCAACGCCCGTGACCACCCCCATGTACGTCCACTAAGAATCCAGCCCAGAGGGTTAAACAGAAACCGATGCCCGCTGAGGAGCAACTTTTTTGAGCAGAAACCTCATTGCAGGGAATATTGTTTGCATTAAATACTGCTGAGTGGCACAAGATTCCTATAGGTAATGTTTGCTTGGTGGTCTTTCAGTCCTACCCGGGTCTTATCTGGAAGGGAAAAACAAAGCACAAAAATTAAGCTATGAAGTCACTATTAGCACTAAAAAAAAAGAGGTTTATGATTATTTCTACGCATAAAGAGAGACAACTGAAGTTCAAGAGGATTCACATCGTAAAATACTAGAGTGGTTTAGCTAAGTAAATTGGCATTCGGCAAAAATGGGAAAATTAAGGGACTCGGATTTTTACAGACTTTCTATACAAGATGAAGTTATAAAGATATACAGCTTTTCTCAGAAAATCTCAGGGGGACATATAAATCCATTTAATACTGAAAAACAGGACAACAGAGAAATAAAGATTTATTAAGCCAGAGGTCAACTGAATAAATCAAAGAAATGACACTCATGGCTACTTTACATTCAGAATATGAAGTCAGCACACTAGAATTGACTCTGAATCTGTGCCAGACACACAGAAAATCCCTCTTTTAAGAAGTTTTAATAAAAAGCTTATTAAACCCAAACCAAGAAGTCCCACCACCAGAGGAATGATGGCTACAAACAGGTCAGTAACCACAACATCATCCTGGACAGAAGCAGCCCCAGAGCCCTTCACGGGATGCTTCCACCTCGGACAGCCGCACGAGAGCGGGATCTCACAGGTCCCTTGCAATTCCCCACGCTGCTACACGCCCAGCGACATCTTACCCTTTAGTCACCCGATTTTAACACTGCCAACCCCACTTACTCCCCTTATTAAAGCCATTTTAGTATTATTTTCCTTACAGGTAGAAGGGCCAAGGACCACGGTCCTCACGGTAGTGCCTTCACACTATTTCTCCAGCCCAAAGGGGCTTCAAGGATGGTTTGGTAAAGTCCTGGCTAAACTGCTGCTTCGGTGGAGTTTGCCAGAGAGCTGGATTTACAAAGGTACAACGGAAAGACCTCAAGCCGCATTAAAAGTGGAGAGATTATTAGCCAGAGCTCTCTTGGGTTCCCCATTCCCACCTGAGGACAGGAGAAGAGGCGAGAGAAAGAGGGAACGCGTCGCACTGTGCTCCGCATGTTTCTCAGCCTAATTTGCTGAGATTTATGAGGGCATAACAACAGAATTTATCAAATTTTGGCACGGTCACCGTTACAGAATAAGCCTACGTAGTATTCAGTCTGCTTTGGTTTATGGAGCTTTCCACAGAACCCCACCGTACCAGCACAGATGCGTGCATCTGTTTATGCCTCTTGCTGCAGCACCAGCCAGACAAATCAAGCGCAGAATGCAAAAGATTTACAGTAAGGCTGAATAACAAACATTTAAATGAAAAGAAAACTCGCTTTTTCAAAACTAGACTAAAAATGTGGTGGTTGTTAGGCTACTGGTGTCCCGAGATCATCCGTGTTTGTGTTGTCTCGTGCTTTTCTGTGATTTCCTAACCGCATCTCTCCATCTGCTAACTCCTATATTTAGATGGTAAACATTTGTTTGGAAGTTTAGAGCACTTGGATCTTTTGGTCCTGATCCATGACCGATACTCTGAGATGCTATTGTAATATTAATGGTAAGTATGTTCTAGCAAATCAAAGTGTAAACAATTTTCACATGTCTGAGCGGTCTCTGGTGAATTAAAATAGCCATCTGTTTAACAGCACAAAGCTAAAATCTTTCCAAAACAGAAGGAAAATGTAATTGTATTTGTATTTCCTCTGCGGTATTTTAAATGTGGTTAATATTAGAAGGTAATCGATGCTGGGCTCATAACATCTTACCATCACTGTCATTTAGCAGAAAGGCTTTTCTCTTATTTATCCTGTCCAGTAGCCTGAGCTAACAATCAAATATTTTTTAAGCCATTAAATATTGCCAGAAAATCCCCCCCTATAATTCTCCACAGCTCAGAATGGCACTGGTTACAAATAATGGTATACTTCGATTGAATGACTTGTCATTTGTCCCCATGTGCAGAACGGCATTCCTTGTCATGTACATGACAAAAAATAATGATATTCTGGTTATTTTTTTTAGCCCCTGATTTTTTTTCCTTATTTTTCCAGTGTAGAAGGCACTTGAGCCAAGTAAGTTGAAGTTGCTTTATTTATCTACTGTTGATATTCACAGGAGTAGCAGCTATCCTGCAGTATTCAAACATTTCTCTATTTTCATCTTTGAAGCGCACTGACTCGTGTTTATTGACACGCGCGTGTCTGAGCCTGGTCTGTGTAAAAATCTACGTAGTCCTTCAAGTTTCACGTTCATGGCAGAGGAACGTGCAGCCCTCACCAGAAACCACTCTTGATAGATAAGGTGAAGCTAAACTACAGAACGAAGGAAAATTGCTTGCGAAATGTCTTTTCCCCGTTCTTTCCTTTACGTGATGTATCGGACATCGTGTGCTGCCGTAACAGTCAAATTGCGCATCTAACCCAATATCCACCTTCATAGGCACTTCTGCGTGTCTTAGTTCCTCTCGGTTCCCCAGGCATAGGGAATCTATCAAGTATGGTAACAAAAGCGTTATAAATCCATCTCACTTGAAACACCATCTTCACGTGGTGGCAGAGCTCTGTCACCCTTCCCCAATGTGGCCTCGGGGACGCGCATCCCCCCTCCTCTCCGTTGCTGATCTTACCGGAGAGGCTCTTCCCCATCACGAGATCCAGGTTGCGATGAACTCGCCAATTATATTTCACGCTTAACGACAAGACCGCCAACTCACGTCGCACGGGTGTGCGCGTGCAGTCTAAAGGAGGATCCTTCACCGTCTCGTGCCCCAGGTCTGGCGAGACGACCCAAAGCCAACGCACGCAGCAAGCCTCTCTTCTCCTGCAGGAGAACGTGCTGGAGGAGGAACGGGACGGGTGGACCAAACAGTCCCGACTCATCACATAACTGAAACCCTCGTGGCAGGGAAGGGAACGGGGGACTTTAGGTTCCTCTGACCAGACGGAGCCTGAAGTCCCTCGGCAGTTCAGGCACCGAACAAGGACGATCGCTATTACTGCAAGGCACAGCAACGAGGGAGATTGCTGGGGAAACGCGCGGCTACAGCAGGGTGCAGAAGAGGCAGGGTAGCGCCTTCTGCTCGTGACAATATACGCGGCTCAATCGCGACAGACTTTTCCCCAATGGTCCCTACCTGTTCGCATCCACCCAACCCGTCCCTCTGTGCTTTGGCAGGAAAGGGTGTTTGCCGTCCGGTTACACCCACTCTTCCCCTTATTCCACGCTTCAACTCTCTTTAATGTCATTGTTGCTTTTCCAAGCGTTTCCAAATATCCTGTTGGCAGATTCTGGCTGGCTGGCTCACAGATGGAAAAGCCGTGCAAGTCTGTGAGCAATATGATGCTTGTATTTTTGAAAATCATAGCTAAAAGCAGGGGAGGAAGAATAGCTTGTGTTGTACTTTCCCAAGGCTAGATCCTTCAAACTCATTCTCTGTATATCATCAAACTCCAAACATATTGAAAAGCTGGTAAAGAGAACTCTGATCTGCTTCCTCTTTTAAACTCAAAAAATTCAAAAGAGGGACCGATTTAACAGAACAGTTGTTGCAAACAGCTGTTTCGAAATGTGGATGGCGATTTACATAAATTCATATTCAGATCCCTCAGCTTTTCTGTACTATAAACAAGAAAGTTTTGCCGAGCGCCCAGGGATAGCTTTGTTGTGATGGGTGCTAAATAAATACTAGTTGTTGTGGTGACTGTTTGTTCCTCTCTCGCAGGCTGCTGGAGGCTATTACATGGAGCAGTTTCCTTCAGAAACTCATTTTGACTGAAAGCTCTTTTTGAGCTAATCCTCCGCAGTCTGAGAGCTGTAGAAATACACAGTCAGGAGAAAAAGTTCCAAAACGTGCACGAAGGCTGCGTTTGCAGAAGGGAAAGGTGTCCAGCTCTCAGAAACGCCAGATTTGCAGGCGAGATGTATACATGGGAGTTGCGAGGCTGGAGTTTACTCCCTAGACAGTGCCAGTCTTCAGCAGATTGTGACTGATAATAAAAGACTCCTCGGCACCGTCTGATTCATAGAACGTTTTGGGTTACTCCGCAAAAGCTGCCGTTCAAAGACATTTCGTTGAAATCTCTCTCTTGCGAAGCTGTGTTTTGCATTCAGGACTCTGTTTAGACACCTTTCAAGCCATTAAAACACAATAACATGTTGCTGAAGTGGCAGATCTGACAGCACACCATTCAGCTCCGTCTCTGTAAATCACAGCGTAGATGGCAAACAGCAGAATTAGCCGTGCTGTGAAGCTCTAATCAATATATTTTTAAACTGTTAACTGCACGAAGCCTTTTGCTGTAGCGCACTAAACTGCTGGAGATTTTGACTGTCCAGCGATACGTAAAACCACGAGTACAAGAGCGCGTGTGGCAGTGGGCATCCCTCTGGGGAGGGGGAGGAAGAGGAGGAGAAGGTACAACTACTCTTCCCCCGTTAAATCAGCAGCTGTTAATGTCCGCTTAATCAAGCCATCGCCAGGTAACAAAATCATCAATTACCTATTACAATAAAGAGAAAGCCAGTCAGCCATTTAGGAATTAAGTCAGCTTACATCTCAGGAGGCTGGTCAAGTGACCGAAGCTCTACAAACGAACATGCACCCACGGTCGTTAGAAGGTAAATTAAATCATAGCACTCTGCCTTTGCTAACAGCTTACAAACGGGGATCCGGATCATTGCTGTGGCTCCTCGGACTCCACAGGGCTCCTATCACCAAATCCATGGGTTTGGATTTCTTCCAAAACCTGGAACTTTTAAACTGCAAATACATAATTCCTCAAGGACAGGAGTGAATCGGTGCTAGCGTTTGAGTTAAGGTCCAACGCTGTCTCAGGCTCTTGGGTTGCCTGGTCTCCCACATTTCCAGCCTCCCAAGCAGAAACGGCGAGTCGGTGCCGTCGGGACATTTTCACCGGTCCGGATAACGAAAGTCTGGTCTTTACCGAGAGACGCTGACTTCACCCAAACACCAACCAGAACGTAAGTGCCTTCTAGACTAAGTTTTAT
The DNA here is from genome assembly GCA_009819775.1 of Phoenicopterus ruber ruber. Classification (NCBI taxonomy): domain Eukaryota; kingdom Metazoa; phylum Chordata; class Aves; order Phoenicopteriformes; family Phoenicopteridae; genus Phoenicopterus; species Phoenicopterus ruber. The sequence goes on from CM020247.1 coordinate 16,475,972, forward strand.
TTATTACAAGTCATGAAAACTCAAAGGGATTTCCATAAGATCTTTTAAAATCCATACTCACTTGGGGAACAAAATCTAGAGTTTTCTACACTTCGGCCAATACCGTCAGCTGTGCTAGGAATAAAATCTCTGGATTTCCACTACATAAAAATTGCACTACATCTATGTTATTTTTACACCTACATAAAGTCATTAAACAAAGCTCATAGCAGTAGCATTAAATTTCAACCTTACGACGCATAAGCTATTCTCCCACGTTCTTCCCTATTCTGATATTATCTAAGAGATACAAAAGGCCATTAATATTCTAAAGATTTGATGTAGAAACCAAATTACCCCACAAAAAAAACTTGCTTACTTATTAGACCCGTTTTGCATTCCTGCAAAGAAAGCGGGAAACAGAATACTAAAGCAGAAAAGAATGAAAGGAGGCTGATGAGTTATAAGACCATGGCAGAAATTTGCAACCTCATGAATCCTTTCTGTACTAGAACTTTGAAGGAATTATCTTTTTGCTTCAGAAATACCTGTGAGGATAAAAAAAATGCAAACTAATGTACAGATTGTTCCTTATTTGGGCTGCTGCCATTCTTAAATTAATTTTCCCAGGTTCTGCTTTCTTTTTTCCCCTCCAGCAGCCCGAGAACAATGGCATCGTGACACAGCCCAGTTCACAACACTGTATAAAAAGGCTCATTAAAATGCAGCCTCATTAATTACTTTTGAAATTAAGTTATACTGGCTATCACTATCTCAGCGCTTCAGGTTCTTCAGGCATGCATAAAAGAAAAGTTATTATCTCACCTCTAGAAAGTGTTTAAAGAATAGTAAGAGCAAGGGGCTAATACCAAATCCGATATGAGATGTTCTCCAATCCTTGAATCCAAGGCCTCACTAACAGCATTGCCTAGCCAGTTTTCCTACACCGCACGCTCCCGTTGTGACGGGATTGTTGTAGCTTTTAAATAGAAATACGGACTCCGAAAGACTCCCGAAACCAACTTGTATTTGTGTCTAAAACACTGGGTGCGAGCAAAAGCTCTGGGATACTTGCAGCGTGTTTTGGGTTTCCAGCTTCAACACACCAGACGGACAGAGCTGCCTTGTTTCGGACGCCTTGGGGATATTCTAAGGCGGCAACGTCGGTGGGGATCCCAGTGCAAGACTCCTTAGATTGTTTTAGGCTGATACTTAAGATAACCTTGGAAAGAAAATTTTTAGTGTATTTACTGTGGGATGTTGATACTGTGATTTAGTGTTATACAGACTTGTCATTCGACATGGGAACAATTCCTGTGTTCTAAAGGTGACACACGTTTGCCTAGAACTGTTTTCAAAGACATTTTTCAACTATGAGGGAACACAAAGCTCAGGGATGAGCATGCCCATTAAAACAAGATCCTTTGGGAGCTCCTTGACTTTGAGATGGCTGCATGAGTCTCCACAGGGGTGTCTCTGAACGTGACAGATGCCGAGTTCAACTAACGCTTCCACTTAGGATTTCCTCGGGATCCTTTGCAAATACATAATATATACCCTCCATTTTTCAACTCGATTCTTATATTCTTACACTAAAATGCATCACTGGCACAACAGTACTTAGAAATGCACATCGCCAGAGCACGTTTTTCTCCAATATATGCACCGAACACTATCTCAAGTTTGCTCAATCGTCTTCTGCACCAGGGAAGATCATAACTAAATCAGAATTAAAAATAAGGAATTATTTAGAAGTAGCACATGTATTTAGATGTGACTGCAGGAGATAAAAGTGTTAGGAAGGCTGACCGACCTTTTAAAAAAAGGTTACATTTCCGTGTTTATCGGGAGAAGCTATGTTGGCACAAGGATACAGGAATTCAGCCAAACCTTTTAAAACGCATCAGTGTTAGGCTGCTTCTGAGGACCGGGAGAGTAGCTTGCAGGCTTATCTCCATCTCCCTCATGTAGACTTACATCAGTGCATGAGCTACACCAATCATTTAGTTTTTCTTGTTAAGCCCCCAGCATATTTAATATTTCGTCTTCTAAAAATTCTGAAGCTACATGTCCCAAACCGTACACATGCAACCGTGCCAGCCGTCCGAGTTCCCGCCTGGCACGTGTGCGCGGCGCCTCGCACGTTGTGATCTCAACTCTGTACCAGATGCGGAGAGAGGGGATTTGTACCAGGGAAGGGAGGGGAATCCAAGAAAAAACATCTCGGCTTCTTTTTTTTTTTGTTTGGGTGATAGCTAATAGGCTTAGTTTCAGAATTTCTTTTCAGAAATGCTGGATTTTATACATGTTCAATGTTAGTCATACATCAGATAAATTGTAAGCAGATCCCTCTGGAATGTCTTTGTCACAGCCTACCTGGGTTCGGGATTGCGCCACCACCGCTGGGAATGGCGGGTCTCGCAACTAAGAGCAAGAGTGATTATAAGAGAAAGGTTGAAATCCCACCTCAGCCTTTTCACCCAGTCGTGGGTCATTTCTGCAAAGCCTACGGCAGATCAACCTCTAAAACGAGACAGAAGTTCTCCGTTTCTTCTGGGCTTGGTCTGTGTTGCCTACTTAGAAAGTCGGTTATCTGGGGGCAGAAACCTTCCTTCACTGGGAGTTGTGCACCATCAGCTCTCGACCTCCCAAGGACCCAGCAAGGGCTGGTTTGGCTGCCAGAAGCTGGACAAGGTTTCATTCCTTCGCTTGCAGTAAGTGGGGGAGCTGCCCGATTCGGAGCCCAGGCAGCGTCTGGCGAGAGGCAGCTACGAGAAACGCCCAGCGCGGATGCACGCGGTGATAGTCCGCTCTTTTAAACGCGGTTGTACTTTTGATCAACAATACTGGCGGGTTTTCTCAGGTTGCATCCCGCACGTGTCTAAAACAATTTCCTGAGGAAATTTAAGTTGTCTCAATTGTTTCCACTGAACGTACTCAGGCATATCATAATGAATTTCTTATAGAAAAGAAGGCATCTAAATGTGAAGTGCGTTACGATTACAAAAACATCTTATTTGATTTTGTATCAATAATTTAACTGCCTGTAGTTTTAATTTCACACACTATCAAGTTCTCTTGCAACAAACAGAATCTGCATCTTAATATTTTACATGTGAGAAAAAAATGCTATAAAATTATGTTTGTACAATGCTATGAATTGTTTAAGGCCATTCTGCTCTGCTTACCGTTGTATTCATTTTTTATTTCTGACTTTTTCCTCTACAAAAAAAAAAGTTAAATTTCTTTTAACGCTTAGCTCTGGCCTTAATTAAATCTCAGAGCTGTGTAATGAGCTGACAACCTCCTGGTGGGCACAGAGACCCCGCGTGCCGCGAGGAGTGCTGCCGCTCTCGGAAGGGAAATCTCCCACCGGGGACAGGCAGGACCGCTGACTGTTTGAGTATCTTCCTGCATTAGTTACGTCATGTTCACGTGCACGTGCTGCTATGGCCCGAGAGAGAATCTGAGCGTTTTGTCCTGTTACGGAAGATCCAAACGGCCCCCCCGATTTTGACAGGCACCAGATCAGGACCGAAAGCCACGCGCTTCTGCTTACTAAGGCAAACTGTTAAAGACGTTGCTCACTGCTTTCTGCACCCATTTGAGGTCAGCCAAAATCTGTTTTTCCCTCTTTACTCATGGCAACCTCATTCATTTACTCCTGTATTTCTCCATCTCCCACAATTACTGAAAGCAGCCGAGAGTTCTCACGAACCAAAGCCAGGGAATCACTTCGCTAACCTACATCCCCATCGATGTTATTTTGAAGGCCGTACATCTTTAGATACCAATCTCCCCTGACCCAGGTACATTTTTATGATAGCAAGAGAAGAACGATGAAAGACATAATTATTCATGTCCATGTTCTTATTTGAACAACAAACAGGAAAACAAATCACTGCCGTAATCTTAGAATGCCAGGGCTTCATCACATATTGCACCTCATGCAAATGTGGTGCTCTCAAAAAAAGAAAAAAGAAATCAATGATCCTAAGGATCATTTGCCTTGAAATTTATTAATATCACATGTGACTACAACAGTTCCTATAAATATGCATCATATAAATGCCTGGGTTTATAGAGTTCATGAATTGGGCCATGGTTTTCATCACTCAAAACCAGAACTGCCAAGGAAGAGTGGCCAGCAAGCTTCTGCAGACCCATACGCAGGAATGGGACATCCCTGAGCACAGGATTTTGCTGACGACACCTGTGCTGCAACTGGAGGCGAGACACGGTCAGACAAATCCGTGGCCAAGAGGCCTGCTGAAGCACTGATTTTTCAGCGCCGTGGTTTCACGGGTCGGTGCGGGTGCAGAGCTGGCATCGTGCTAACAGCAGACTCCTGCCCCAGCGCAGGTAGCGCTGCCCAGGTTCCAGCCACGGCGGACACAGCCTGGGACCGCAAAACGCACCAGGTCTGTGGAACAACTGTACAGCCACGAGCTGTCACGCAGAACGTCACCTTGGACAGCAAGAGCTTTCCAAGCCTACGAGAACCATCAGTTATACCAGAGCTCCAGCAGACATACAGAACAACATTCAAGTCCCACGTAAAAACAGCTGCTTTTACAAAAGAGAGCTAGTTCTTGTATTGCCCCATCGAAACATGAAAAATGCATCGGTATTGTGAATATCTATTCCTTTCCTACCAAATCCATAAAAACGAGGATTCAACACTGAAGCCGCTAAAGGCTATTAGTACAAGTGCCGGCTGTGCGCCATTAGGTTAAGTGTAGGGGAATACATTCTCCAGTTAAAAAAATGAAAAAATAAATGTAAACTACGGGTTGTCCAGACTTGCAGAAGGCAAGGGGTGATCTGTAAGGACACTTTGGCACTTGACCCTTTGTTGGGGTAACGCAGCCTGCTCGGAGCAGCGGCGTGGCATGCAAAGCTGGTTCGCTGAGGCACGGGGGCTGCTCGTGCATTAATTGCATTTGAAGAGCGTAAGCCTTCAGACACTTCTAATTGCATAAGAAAAACAATTGCAGACTAGATTATTTTAAAAGCCTGGATAAAACTGAAATAATTCAGAAGGTACCTTTTTATGTGAATGACTAGGGACACACAAAGAAGTTTGGAAAGAAAATCAAGTTCTCTTGCCCAGCACGTCCATCTCAGAAGTTGAGGCTGTGCGGTGCTTAGCCTGCTTGCCATGTTCTCAGCAGAGAATGTCTTCACACATTTTACATAAACAGAAATCGAAGAAGTTTGATATCTTCATTTGATTCTTTAGATTTTGGCTAATCATTCAATAAAAACATAACATTACTGAAAGAGTGTTATTCTTTAACACGCCTGGAATCCAGGGAGGGGGACTGAATTCGGATCATTGAGGAAAGGAGGCAGAGGCAGTGATGAAGCTGTTCACAGAGATCAAAAGCGGTCAAAAGAGTTAAAACAAAAGCAAAAGTGACAGACAAACATCAAGAGCCATTATTAAATGGAAAAAACCACAAAATAAAACCAGAGCTGGAAGCTTCTTGAAAGACACTGAGAAGAAACAAGTCTGGCTGTTCAGAAGAGTGAAATGAGGCGTCAGTACCGGGACCGGCAAGAAGGGCTGCTTCCTCGGCAAGCGAGGGCAAAAGCTTTGGTCAGACGGAGCAGCAGCAGGGAACTGTGCTGTTCCCCGACGGAAAGTTGGCAGGACGCAGAATTCGGAGTGGTAAGACAATCCATTTACTACAGTTTCTTGCACTGTAAGTTCCTAACGTCCAGAAAATATATGAGGCTGTTACAAGACATCTATTTCCATCTGCTGTAAAAATACTTTCTGGGACATTCAGTTCAACATTGTATTCTAAATATTCGGGAGGATGGGGAGAAAAAGTGGGTTCCAGGAGCAGAGCAGTTTGAGGTCTGTCTGAGGGTCAAAAATCCCTTCTCCAAATCCAGACCTAATCCTTTGTGTTTAGTCTGAGCAAAACAAGAATCAAGAACTACAGGAAGGAAAAAAAAAGATAATTTCATTTTCTTTCTTGGCAGAACCTCTAGAACTGTACAACTTGGGCGTAACTTTACATTAAGAGGAGAGTCAAGTTCAAGAGGCAATGGCCTGGTTTACTGATGTGCAGCTGGACTGGGTTTCCAGGTCGGGATTATCAAAGGTACCTTAGGAGGCTGCAGGTTTTGCCATCAAACTTGGATCTTTCTATCAGCAGTGCACCACGGAGATAACAAACAAGATAGCAGACAGACAGAAATGGGGAATTATAAAGCACGACTCAAATAAGCTTGTTCTTTCCAAAGAGAAAACTAGGGAAACGACTTTAGTAGCATGGCTGCTGGCTGAGACCGGTGTGCAGGGAAGCATGAACTGAATCTGTGCATGCAAGAAGACAAGACTGCATATATTTTGTAATTAGAACCATGCCAGACACCTCATGCCATCATCAATTTCTTTCAAATTAAATACTCCAAAATTTCTGACTTTAGAAATACATGAATCCAACAAAGTCTGACTGGCAGGCTTGAGTCAGAAAAGAATACAAGTGTTTTTTTCCTTACATAACTTGCTCATTGACTTGGCCCATTGTGGGCTTTAGAACATGGTAGAAGAACAGCATGTAAATCAGAAGTGTTGCAATTTATGTGCAAATAGTTAAGGAAAGGGTGTAAAGAGCACTTAAAAATACGTAGGCGGACGCTGAATTTTACAGGCTCAGTAGTATTATCACGTATGACAAGGGCTTCTTTTCTGCAGCTCTTCCCATCAGCTCCAGGCAGGTGGGTCTGGTCAGGTATTGTCTGATACCGGAATGTTTCCTCAGGCACTTCCCGAGCTCCACGGGAAAGCAGCAGGAACCACGCTGTTGACAGGTCTCAAAAGGCTTTGAAGGCAGGCTGGTTTTGCAGTCGTGGACATGTGTTTTAAGTATCTTAAACATTAGAGCTAACTGAAATGTATATTAAAAACATGCTATTCGGGCACACTGCTTCCTATTTCTCTTGGCTATTCTTTAAATCATATTCTGTTCTTTTATTTGCCGTTTGTGAACGTGTGCATATGAAAGTTAATTTGCAGAGATCTTTGAGAATGGCTGCTTCCCATCAGCACATCAGCACTTACTCCCATGCAAGCCTAGGTGTTCAAAGAATTCTCATTATTATTCATCAATCACTATCCGTCATTTATCTTCTTGTTTAAAAATGTTTTCCTTATTTATTCAGAGAAAAACAAAATTAATGCGAGTGGTGACATCTCATAAAACATAAATAATGAATAGCTCTGCAAACCACCCCAGGCAGAAAACGCAGCTTTGGTAGGTCTGTAACACACACACTCTCAACGGAAGATTGGTATGAATTCCTCTTAAACGCTTTGCAGAGGGGCAAAATCCACGAGCAGGTCTTACAGCAAATAATTTTCCCAGTCCCCTCTTAAAGTTGGGCATCACAACGGAAGGCTTCCCTCCTACTCACGGCTTCCACTTGGGTTAGAAACAGCTTCGGTCGTCATTTTCAAGAGCCCACATATTATTCACCAAAAAAATTAAAGGATATTTAGACAAAAAAAAGAACAGTGAAAGTGAACCTGAATTCTTTATCCATTCCTTACATGTGCAGGTCTCAACAAAGCAAAGGAATTAACTTCACTGAAAAGACTAATGGGGTGCAAAACGAATTGATGCTACCCAGGCTTCCCGTTGGGCCGCACCAGCGTCGCGGCTGGTAAGTTGCCGCTGACAGGTTCGTATAAGATGGAGAGCTCTAAGGGGCAGGCACATACTGACCTAAACTACGTCTTGCAAAAACAAACTGAAAGTTTTAATACTGTTTCTCACCAAGAAAGAAAATAGGTTTCACTGAAAGAAATTCCACAAGACAAGATGAAATTAATTTTTTTAAAAAAATCTGATAAATAAGATACTAACCGGGCTTTTCAGCCTGGGTTGGGGGGTTTTGTCCCCACGTTGGGGGTGGTTTGGTTTTTGCCCAATCTGGAATTGCACCAAGTATCGTATTGAAAATCAGGAAACTGGTCAAAAGAGTGTTTCCTGAAGCTCTTCCACTACAAAAATTTCTCAAATCTTTTCCTTTTGAATTGTCTTTATAGGTTAATAAAGCTTTAGTTGGTAGAGGTTAACAGCAAACATAATGTTAAAGCTCTTTCAGTAACATTAAAAACCCAGCACAAAGCCAGACATTCCTGAGAGTCCCTGTAAAATAGTGATGGGGTAATGAAACTATTTACTTTTGAGTAGTTCAGCACCGCCTGTTCCTAGCGAGCATTTTCCCTGGTGGAGATTCCAGCTGCCGTAGCTGTGTAGGAATGACACCATCAGAGATGGCAGAAACTTAAAAGGTTCTCAGGTCACCCAACCTCCTGCCTAAAATTTGATTTAGTTTCTTAAAGGGGAATTTCTAATAAACAAACCAACCAAAAAAACCCCACCAAAATCCACCACAACCCTTGAAGCAAGCAGAAAAAGCTAAAAAGGAGCCTCCCGTGCTGGGGCGCGCGATCCCGAGATCCTAGCCACTCCGTCATGGGCATGGCCCGACCTGCTGCCACCCGAGGGCTGAGAACGCCTGCTCGGTCCAGAAGGAGAAATCTGCACAAAGCATATTTACACCCACGAGTTACTTTGCAGGCAGGTCTGGAGGGATGGCCGTTCTCTACAAAGAAGCTCCGTGTAGATTGTCCACAGGCCAGCAAGGAGTGCGGCATCCATCCACCTCCCTCTTCAGGGGGAGGTTTCCCTGCCATACGTTACTGTTCTAAGGGGCTGGTAGGATTTCCAAACCATCTTAAGGAATTTAAGTGGTCGCTATCCAATACACAAATAGAAAAGGAATTTAAAAATCAGATTAATTTGAACACCTCATTTCTTCTCTTAAAAAAAAGCATAAAAATATCAACAAGCAAACATTTAATTGCTTCTCACTGCAAATATTTTTTCTTCCTTCTTACAGATTTGGATATTGTTCTTATGTCTCTAGAGGGGAAAATAGTCAACATTGATTGAACGTTGGGCTAAAAGTCAGAACTAGTGTAAGCTACTCTGCTTTTACAATCAATGGGAAGAAATTGGTACTGCCAGAGGGCAAACGGGTGGGCGCCTGTAGACGGCTCTCCCTCCTCACATGCCTGTTTTCTTACACCGCCTGTAAAACGAGCCGCATGATGAGACAAGACAAACACCTAATATGCCCAGAGTCAGATTAAGTGAGACCCATCTTAAACCTTAAAAAGTTATTCAGCATGTTATTCTGTAGTACACAAGTCTCTTGCTTTTAAAATTTTACTGTTGCCACTTACAACCCGAAATACTAAATCTCTCAACAACCAGTATGCCAAGACCGCAGAGAAATGTCCATTTTGATTGTCTGCCCAGCAAAACCGACCCGTTAATGGCCTGCAATGTGCGTTTTGGTACGTTGTGCTTCTCATACACTCTAAAAACAAAGCTTAGGACTCTGGTAAATCGGAATCATAAATATAAAGTTCTGTTCCTTCCTTGCTTACACCTTCCCCCTAATTATCTGGAGTTCAAAACAGTGTAAAAAGGAGAGCAAGGATAAAGAGAGTCACTGGCTGCTTATAATTCCGTGGGCATTCCCTTGCAATTCAGTATAGATAAGAGCAGATGGACATAACAATTACAAAGGCTCACCAACATGTATAAATTCTCACTGAAGAAGGTTTTTACAATATTTTCCAAGCACTCCACGTCTAAATGTATGTAATTCTGTTGCAAGAAAGAGTTATGGCTAGTCCAAAGCAATATGCACACAAACCCAAAATGTGGTACCTTCTGGTTACTTCCAATAAGTATATTTTTTTTCTGCATAAGATAGGTAGATATGCATCAAATTGAACAGCTTTTCTAAATTTCCATCTGCACATAGACATTTTCTACCCTTCATTCCCCCATTGAGAGGCTCAGCAGTGACAAGCGATGGGCTCAGTCCCTGTTTAAAATACCTTTGTTCTCATTAAAGGAAAACCCAAAACCATTCCAATCTCTTTACATTTTTGCCTAAACATCTGTTACCTCACATAGCTGCTCGAGAAAACTTTTTTCTCCATTTGAACCTTCTGTACGAAGAAGCATGTTAAATACTACAGGTAAAGACAGAACCACAGAACAGCCGAGATGGGAAGAGACCTTTGGAGATTATCTGGTTCAACCCCCTTGGATCCCCCAGCTGAAAGCAGAGTCAACCACAGCAGGTTGCTCAGGGCTTCGTAGCTCATGTTTTTCATCCTAGGCTTGCAGACACCCAGAACCTGTGAATCACTTAATTATTGCTCCTCCAACATGGTTAAGAAAGACAAAGTCACAGTTGCCAGACAGCAAACTGTATTTATGCTATTTCTGAAGATGTTTATGCCTTCACTGGAAAGTTTTTAGGTGTTCACAAATCAAGAAAGCTTTCAGTCCTCTGATGTAGATGGAGAAATCTTTACCAAGTATTGTCAACCAGAAGCTGCACTGCTTGCAGTTGTCCAGTGACTTGAGTAAGAATCACAGAAGAACAAGTCACGACATACCATGCATCCATTACTCTAGCATGGGCTACAGCAGAGAAAGCGACCATGAACCCCACATCAGATGTTTATCCCACAAATGAAAGTGCAATGATTCCCTAGCGAGCACATTTGTGTAAAAACCTTGTTTTCTTCCATTTCAGACATAGACAAAAATCAAGGGCATGCTCCACCACTACCATCTTTACAAGCAGTTAGGACAACCTGCATCTCTTACCTAGATTGGGATGTCCCGATTCTAGCTCAGCCCATGAGCTAGCCAGAAAAAAGAAGATTGATATTTTATTAGAAAGTGAATTAAGTAGAGAAGTGTGCAGTATTCTAGGCACAACTCACGTCACCACCTTTCTTAGTAGACTCATCTGTGTATATATACACACACACACGGAGCAGAAACCCATAAGAACACATTATAAAGATCAAATTTAATTTCTGCTGTCAGTGTCTCTGCAAAAGAACAAACCGTGCAAATAAGCATCTGCGCTTCTGGATAACGAGTAACATTTCCCAGACCTTTTCACTACGGTGCATGCTAACAGAGGGTTACTGGAATCTGGAACTGTTGAACTCGCTGCATCTGTGTCTCTTCCAGGAAATTAATGTCTCCAGGCACGGGAACTTAATTGCGCAGATGGTTAGCGGTTGGCACGGTCCCTGCCTCAGCTCTATCCTAGGCCAGCTACCACTTCTCCAAAAAATTTCCAGCCATAATCAGGGAGTTCGCATCAGCCAAGGCCCATTCCCAACACACAGCTTGCCTGAAGCCGTCTTATTTTGCAGGCCAAAGAGCTTCGCAGCATGGACACGTGCTGTTCCACACCACCTGGCCAAAGACCAGGACCGGAGAGTGTCTTCAAGCACTTGTAGTTTGCTTGTGTAGACGAACACGGACTTCTGACAGTTTAGCTCTATAGTCTAGTTCTGCAGGTTAGGGGAAAAGACGGTCCCCTCCAGGCTTTCTTAGTTTTCCAAGACTATTAAAAAGGATCTCCTATGAAAATTTGGACTGACAGTTCAGGTTTGTGGCATAAACACCTCCTTGGTCTGCACAGAAAAGAGTGGAGCCATGGAGAAGCAACAGACCAAGTGTACAGTGGACACAGCAGAATCTAACTCAGGTCAGAGTAAAATAGTGTTATTTCTGACACACTCATACAATCACTGTGGTCCAAAATTCATAAATATGTCAAAGATACAGTCATTACCACTGTAACACAGAGGCTAACTGATGACTTGCCCACCTGGAACAACCTCTTGCCTATTTCCCCCACAAAAACTTTTACAAATCTCTGACCTCTCTTCAAAAAGTGACCTCAAATACACATTATTAATTTAAACTATGTTCCTTGAACTAAATGCCTATCTGGATTGTAACGATAATGTTCCGCTGCTAATGGGAAGGAATCCCTTTGAAATAACATGGGTAATGTTTTGGAACTGGCACTTTGAAAATGTTATGCTCATAGATAGGTTCTACTGGGACTTCTATTTTTATTCTAGTCTTGTAAGAAGATACACTAAAAGTCTCCAATTTTAGTTTATTCTTTTCAATATCTCCAACAACCAATTTACATTTATTCTTAGCTGAAAAATAAGGCTCTTTAAATGACTTAAAATTATCTTTTCAAAACATGGTGAAAAAATATTGATTATGCTCTCTATTACAGGTAGAGAAACTGATGCAAATACACGTCAGCACACATTTTCAAAATAACCTGTAATAAGATGATCTTTTTTTTTGGCCTTTGTTTACCATGGAAACTGGCAAACAGGAGAGAGAACTACTTCACATTTTGGAAGAGGTAGTAAAGAAAGCCACCTTCAACTGAAATTGCAAAACTAACTTCGGGAGGCAGTCGAAAGCCACCCCCCCCACCAGGGGATTTGAACATTTGGGGAACTCGTCCACATGGGGTTGATTGCATCTGTCCATACAAGAATGCCTAACGTATGGAACTGGTTTATTTTCTGAAGGCTTGAAGAAGTATTTTAATCAGCAAATAGTCCCCAAAGCAGCTCAGGTGAGTGGAAGGGCCCCATTCAGAGAGGATTTACGCCCCATTATATTCCATGCCTTGATTCTATGCAGCGCAGGCGTAGCCTTAGGGATATGAGCTTGAACCTGCTCATTAAAGCTCAAGTATTTGCTGAGCCTGGTTTTTAACTAGGGTATGTCTATATTAGTTTTAAGCTTAGGTTTTGAGTCGCCTTGTGTTTTGATCTCAGATTGCCGGCTGTTTCTGTCAGAGACTTACCTTGTTTCTCCCTCTGAATCTAGTTAAAACACTAGAAGTGCAACAAAGCAGATGAATCGTTATAACTCAAAATGTAATTCTTCCCACATCGTCCCTAAGCAGTATTTACTAGGTGATACACCTGAGAAACTAAGACAATCAGGAGAAGCCGAATATTCCCTCTTCCCTTTATACAAGGTAATTGGAAGGATCAGACATTTAAATAACACACATTTGTTCCACTGTCCTCTGCCTGCCACGGAGGGCAAGCGTACTCGAAAATAAAGCACGAGGCCAGCAGAGCTCTGCCAGCGCTCATGGGACTTGAAACCAGACTCGGGACGTTCTTTGGCAGCCAGGTAGGGTCCAGATGGCAACAGAGCAAGTGCTGCTTCCGCAGCTGGACAGGACAGAGACCAGCACGGAGGAAAGACGAGTTTCCACTCACAAGCATCCTTCCAAGAGCTCTGTTGGGAGGCACGGCCAGAGGGAAGGATTCTGGATGGCTATAGGAAACAATCCAGAGTCACTACTTGGCCATGTTAATGTTTGGAACCCAGACCGTGCAGACTAATCACATCAGTCAAACACCCAGGAGAAAGGCTTGCAGGGCAGGCCATGGGCGTGCTCTCTGGCAAGTCCCTTGAATCCCTGGCCAAGCCCCGCTGCTCCTGCTCAGACCCCCGTGCCTGTTCCCAGCGTGCGACTGCTGATCTACCGAGCACTCGGACATGTCAAAGTTGGAATATATTCCTCAAAACACACCCACGTTTTGGGAGTTCTTGCAGTCAATCAGGCAACCCAGCCCAATCATCACAGACAGCATTTGAACTTCCATGTCCAGAAGACAAGCCGAAACCTGTTCAGATTCCCACTGGACTCTTAGTATAATTTACAAAAACTAAGTTTTGGAGAATTATTTTACACTGCTGCTTTGTTGATATCTTTCAAGGGTTGAAATTCAGTCTGAGTCATAAAAGAAAATACAATGGGAGGTGGGTAACTGGAGCATCACGTCGGGTGAGATCTCTCAAAACAAATACCAGCCTTTTGAGTACGAGGATGGAAGCGGTGGTATAGCACAGCTCGGGTCCGTTCCCACGCTGAAGTGCACCGAGAGCTCTTCTTAGCCTCTTCTCTATCACACAGCAGCAGTGTAAGGAATTGTTGTGAGCTACAATGAGTATGTTGGTGTGTAGCTCCCAAAGGGAGCTGAAGTACGGACTTGCGGGAAGTTTCACCGGAGCTTCTGAGACAGTACGTGGCACCCACCAGCAGCAGGTGCCCAGAAATGGCAGAGCTCCGGCGCAGAGTACTTTTCCAAGACACTGCTATTCCTACTAAACTACGGCCAGTAAGAGGAGGGGATTTCAGCAGCCTAATTATCACTAGCTTTCTGTCAGATGGTTCATTAACCCTCCTCCAAACACGCAAACATAACAAATCATTCTGATTCAAAGGTTTCTTTTTTTTAGATCTCAGTTTACCATAACTATTTGGAAATGACTATCTGTTTTTAAGAACACAAGTACCTCCATTTCTCTGAGGAAAAATAGCAGTTACAGAACTAAGTAATTATTTAGAAGCCCTTTTATCCCTTCTAACAAATGGAAAATTGTGCAGCTTTTGTTTCTACATCTAAATTACCTTAAAACTTGTGTCTGGATTTAAGCAATTAGGAACCAGTGCATCTCCTCTGCATCTGTGGATTGCATTAAATAAATGGGAAACGTTTTAGAAAGGGCAATTGTCATTCTTTGTAATTAACAGCATTTCCAAAGTAACTATATTGCAGTTCCCCTTGTTATTCCCAGATCCCTTGCGTCTATGTTCCCCCAGCTCGGCTACCCCTGCAGCTAGCAGGGACACCGGCACTCTGTTTCACTCAAGGTGTTTTCCTCTTGATCCAGGTCTGACTTCAGAGCCCCTGGGTGCTTCTTGCTCTGTGTGTACGTAGCCGGCTCAGGCCACGTGCAATCAGAGGAACCAACATGCATTCCTTCCCAAAGGCCACAGTTTCAATTGCAACTGGTTTTCAAATGGAAAGAACATACACACACGTATACATACATAGCACATCTCATAACTAGTTACTGTAGGCCAATACATAGGTCCCAGATTCTGTTTTCAGCTGCCAGATGACATTCAGCAAATAGCTTTCTTTGTCTAGGTGTTGTTTCTCTGTCTGTATAGCCGGAGTAAAGACAATACTCTCTGCTGAAAAGTACATTGAGCTCTATGGTTGAAAGCACAAGAGCTAAATGATTATTTATTAGATATATTCACACTTTGGTGATGTTGCTTCCAGCATCCTGTAAATCACAATTGCTTAAAAAGACTATTATTTTTGCATGGTGACGGTCTTTGGGCTGTGAACATCCAGCATGTGTATCACAGACTCAGTGGGAGCAAGAAATGCCACGGGGAAAGTATAATGTACAAACTAAACAAAAGGAGCAAGACTTAACACAGAGTTTGTATAAGCAGACGACAAACTGTCTCCTCTGCATGAATACAGTCCAATTCACAGATGCTTAGAGAAAAACAACTGCTAAAGCTTATTGCCATCAACTAAATGTAAATATAATCTCATATTCTGCTTTATCACTCCAGCAGAGCCCCTGTCCATTATGCTGGCAAATGGAGCTCTCTACCTATACAAATCAACCCGCAGAAGGGAAAAAAGAATTTCAGTAGTAAGCTTACTCTTATAAATTCGGTAGAGGTGTCTTAAAACAGTCTTAATTATTCAGCTCTGTGGCTATAATTGATCATGATGCTTTACTGTTCATTCTCATCTGCCCCAAAATGAAGCATCCATTAGAATAACACATCTCATCTACCATGGTACTTTTTAACTTCACTGTATGAAAGGCAACACAGGTAACCCCAAGTATAATATAAAGATTTACATCTGAGAATAACAGAGCCAAAGAGCAAGGCTCTTTGGATGGTCATTTGGAAGGCAAGCGAGTACAAAATGCCCTCACTGCTTGGAACCTACATAAAAGTCATCATTAATAGCAACAATTCCAATGTCAAAGCGAGCACAGAAAGTCAGCCTTTTGTGCCGCGAGGATAAGCAACCTGCAAAATTCAGTTGGTTCTGATTTCACTTAACTCACAAACGAACAACTTTTCTGTGCTAACGCCATTTGAGGGCCACTTTCTATTTTGAGCTAATCTTGAGCAACCTGACCTAGTGGAAGGTGTCCCTGCCCATGGCAGGGGGTTGGACTAGGTCTTCAAAGGTCCCTTCCAACCCAAACTGTTCTGTGAGTCTATGAAACTTCTAGTCCAGATGACTAGTCACCACTGGATTCCTTGGCAAGATCTTTTGTCTAATCTCCTACGGTGTAACATCAATTAGTCCTTCCACCACTTCAGGAAGGTCATACCAATTCTTGTCAGAGCCAGGACAGAGGAGGAAAGGACATCTTGGAGGTTGGACTCTCCAAGTGCTGAGCTAGTTCTAACTCAGATTTGAGCACATTTATCTCCCTGGGTTATTTCAACTAAACCATTCTAAAAGCCATAGACAGAGGATTAATTTCAGTCATCTGTGACACAAAATAAATAAAAAATAAAATCAAAGAACATGCTTTAGAGAAACTTCATGAAGAAAAAAGCACAATAAGATGAACAATGTATTCCTATCATATGACAGCCAGGATACCTTTAACTGCCTGCAAAACCTCCATAACAAAATTTTCTAACATATAAATAAAATGGGATACAATACAATAAATAAACCACTCAATTAGTAGAGTGCTTCCCTGTGCACTAATAGGGATAGCAGCTAAAATGCAAAGGTTCAAGCCTGCCTATAGTATTGATATTTACAACTGAGCGTATAGATCACCGGCAATTTATTACATGGCCCCACAGCATTGGCATTTGTAATGTATGTGCCTGGCTCCTATGTGCGTATTGCAGCGATGTCTTCTAGTGGGGACTGTTCAGAAAGAGGAAAATAAAAAAATCAAAGTGAAAAGGTTCTGTACACCTCTGTGTTCCCTGGCTGGAACACATCAATCTTGAAGTTTATCGCATTGGAGATGATTTTTGATTCTGTATCTCCATCTAGCAACACAGCGGTGCATCAGAATAGGGCTGTACATAGCTACAAAAAATCTCTTCTTCTAAATAATGCAATTTTTTATATACTCCTTCTTATATTAAGAACTTCATCTTTAGTCCAGAAAGGAAGGTAAATTATAACGCTTTGCACAAACCAAGTGCAAAGCACAAAACTGTCAAAACCCTTTATTATAATGTGAACAACACCAGAAGAGGATTAGCATAATAGCAATGGTAGCTAATTATTTTCTTTATCAAAATAGCATGTTTACTTGCAGTGGAGTGCATAGCAGCAGGCTGAAGCTGTGAAGTTATAAATGGCACAGCGGAATTTCTTTACTGGAGGTGCACATTTGCAGCCAAACAGGAAGAACACTCAGTGTGATGCAGAAACCTGCTCTGTAGCAAACCACTTCAAAAACGCACAGCCAGTAACAGAACGGAAACCAAGAGGTTCTTCCACCTAGGGGGAAATCCTGATTTCTTTGTCCGGGTAACCGGGGTGTGGGGCAGCCAAGGACGCTTTATTAAGGATTAAATGACATTTGGCAGAGTCAAACATCACTATTAACCCTGCCTGACACCTGAGGGTGAAAGCCTGGGTGAAGCAATCCCACCGGGAAGGGTGGGGTGTAGGACGGCTGCTTAGACAAAGCCAGAGGGATGTCCTGCTGCTTCGGGGGGGATGGCTCCACGCAGGGCAGCAGGGGCCATCTCGGGAGGAAGCCTGCTGACAGCCCTGGGCTGCACAAATTAGTTTCCTAGATCTCAGGAAGAAGTCCAAGCTGGTATAATCTTAAAAAATTTAGTAGGAGCCTGCAGTTACCAGGGACGACACTTATTTTCTATTGATAACAAGTGTACTGAAAATTTAAATCATTGAATGTCGTGAAATAAAGAACAGCAAAATATTTAGACATAAGAATACCAGGATTTTTGTTTTCTTCAGTTAAAATGTTAAACACTGAGAAAGTCCCTCATGGTGTATGTTTACTGAAACCCATTTTCCATTCAAAAAAATCACACAGAAAAACATCGTACAATCTTAGAGGCATACAGAGGAGAGAATATCCTTTTATATACAAATGAATTGAAGGCAAAGGAAAGGAATCATCCCATAACACCACAGAGAAAAAACACACTTGTTTGCCAGCTGAATGCTGCTAGCAAGACTCCAAGCAGAGGCTCTGGAGAGGGGAATGCACAGCCAGCCATGACCGTAACTCACACAGCCCAGAAGATCCAGGGTAACCATTATGGAGCACAGCTGCCCTAGTCCTAACCCAGCTCCAGCAGCCACAGCTATGCTGCCGTGGGGGGGGGGGTCCTTTGGTCATTCCTGGATGTTTTGCTCTACCTATGCCCCGAATGTCCTTCTGATGAAACATTCCTCACTGGAATGCGAGGTTCCCGTGTCCTGCTTTGGCATGCCATTATAAATATAATTAATGAGGGTGTGATTCCTTCTATGTGTCTTCTCAATGACCTGACTCTTATCTTTCCTTGCAAGACTCTAGTCCCTGTTCCATGGACATTGCACAGCAGCAGCTAATATGCCATCTGCTCAGTATTCAGCTATTGAATCATTAATAATATAAAAAATTAAGGGCAATTTATTACAATAACATGAATACACCTAGGAAAGCAATGGAGTAAGGCATGCAGTTACATTTATAAGGAGATGTTTTCTTAAGAAAAAACCCATCAAAATACTTTATTCATTCTTCTTGTCCACTTTTAATCTGCCCAATTACTATTCTTCACCCAGCTCCAATCCACAGTCTATAAGACAAAAAAAGATCAACGCATGCAAAGAAAATCACAAGGTGGAAGGATAAATAACACAGGGTTCATTACCAATCCTCTTGGAATCAGATGCCATCTACCCATTATCAAAAAACATATGAATGAATTGGATATTCAAATTAAGGGGGAATAAGAAAAAAACAAATTCACCTGATGTCTGAGACTCACATGGCCTTGACTCCAAAAATTCCAATTATTACACGATGCTTTATTTTCTACTGGCATGTTCTGTTAGTAGGCTGGGGGTTTTTTTGAGAAGTAGACAGCGTGTGCTTTTTGTCAATGTGTTTTCTGACAGCGAGGAGACTCTGCTGTTGTGCACAGGAACGCAGTTTGGCTGGCTTGGCAGAGCACTAGCAAACCACCACATAGTTGCTCCCAACATAAAATTAACCTGTTGCTACTGTGTGTGAGAATTCCACAGAAACCATTCAAAAGCATGGAGTTGCCCAGGCTCCAGCTTCACCTACTTACTATGTGGACAAATTAATCAGTAGCTCAAAGACCTTGAAAATTACTTTGTTAAAGTTTTAATATTCTGCAAATAAAGTGATTTCTACTGATTAGGAGCTGTATTTAATTGAAAAAAAAAAAACAAACTCTTCTGACCACTGAGACTATGTGTCTTGGCTACCCTTAAGCAAGCAAGTAGGATTTAAGGACCAAATCTACCCAACACTTTCATTCCTACTTTTGATACATCCTTACATTCACAGCCATAAGAATTAGAGCAGTTAGGATATAAACCACAGCCTATCCCTGCTCCTGAGAAACATGCATCATCAAGAGGTTTGACTTTATTTATTTGTCCCATCTCAAAGGGTGGAAACACAACTGCAGAGACATTTTAAACCCAGCTGTGGAACATTCCACTCCAGAAAACTGGCAGAGCCCTGCAGCTGGAGCACGTAGGACAACTGGGTCAGGGGCTGTAACTAGAAGGGCTTCTAGACAACTGAAATCAGGGAGACTTTGGGAATAGAGAGATTTCTGAGTAACTTCAGCACATCAGATCTCCTCTTGGGGACTTCCGTGCTGAAAGACCACGTGCCTTTCTTTACTGAACATTTCCCCATGAGCTCAAAATGAAACCCAGAGCACAGAGCTTATTCCTTTGACACGGCAGAGCCGCTTTTCCTCATTCTCATTTTCCAGCCTTAGGGAGATCAGAGACACATTTGTGGGCACAGGCTGAGTACAAACTTGCAGCAGAAGTACTTGACACAAGGCTGAGCGTGTATAACTTCAGCGGCTGCTGGCACCACTAGGAGTGACAACATTAGCATTAGGACTTATGGAAATGTTGAGTTTAAGTGCGAGCTTTCTCCCTGCATATATTTTTGCCACAAGAAGATATACAGTGTGCGTTTCATAGATATCCCAATGTATTTTATGCTTAATGTTGAAAAATGTATTCAGGTATTTTTAGCATTACATTGCTGCCTTTCCTTCTTGGGGAGGGATAACACACAAGATTTAACAACGAATATGGAGGAAACCCAGAGACAGCAGTAATTCTTGGGGTTCAGCTGACATTTGTGAACCTCTTGAGCTCAGCTGCCTTCATGGTTTATGACATGTGCAGAGCCATTTGAGGGAATGAATAACCCACTACCCGTCTGGAATAAGAAATGTCCTTTCTTCAATCTAAATAACATCTGCCCATCTCTCCTTTCTACCCCTTCCGACCATTTTCCCTTCTGTGTGACTGGGGGGCTGGATAAGGGGGTTTTCAGTTTTAATCAGGAGAAGAGAAATCATGGAGTACTTGAAAGTTAATCCTAATAACAATCTAATTATGGGCTCTTGAGTTCTGTTTTAGAATGAAACTCAAAATTATTGACTGACATGGGATAGATATAAAGAGCCCAACATCATGTAGAGATCTGGTTGGAAGGCCCATTGAAATCAGTATATCTTAAAAAATGGATGTAGAATCTGACCATCTCTGTCAGAATGGCAACCACTTACTTAGGACACACTAACCCCTCCAGCTTTGTTTGAAGCATTTCAGACAGTGGTGGACCTGCACCTGGACTGATGGAGTGAGAAGTCAGCTAGGAAGCTGGCATTTGGATCCATTCCCTGCGAGATGCACATCATGCCTGTCACCTGGGACCTCAGAGACTCTTTTTCTAAGGAGCTAAAGCAGCCAGTTTAGCCACATCTGTAACATATTTACTAATAAATATTTCCATGAGGTCATAAATACACATGAACATCCCCAAATATAGGAACAAGTGTATCTTAGACCTGACCAGACACATTCTAGATGATTAAGTAACCAGAAACCACAAACAGCTCTCAGACCAATATTGCTGTCATCACAGTACTAAAAAGCTTCACTGGGGCTACCACAATAACAACATCATTTTGACAAACCCCAGTTTAGAGCAAGTTTAAAAAACTGCATCCCCACACCCTTTAGATGAGACATTCTGGACATATTCCTTACATAGGAATTGAGGCTGCCAAGACAAGGGGAGAAATGGGCTCAGGGAACTCACTTATATTAAACAAGAAAGAATTGTCTCCTGAAGCAGTTGCTAGACAATGTGGCAAAAAAACTTGTACATGGCAGTTTAGCCTTACTGTGACCCTTCAAAGTCCTCGTTTCCTTGGAAATCTTCACTTGACCATACTCCAAACTTCCTAGAAAGCACATTCTACACTGGCTGAAAACTGTAAGAGGGGGGGAATTTTTTTTGAGCAGCTTGCATCCGATTGCTGGCAAACCTATGCAAAGTTACAGTGCATATTCCCCTCTTCATTTAAATACATATTTCAAATATCTGGGGGATGTGAATTGGTCAAATATTCACAGTCACCAGTTGAGGTAGTAGCAAGTCATATGCCCTCCTAATAGCAGTGGGGAGCAAGGTATATGGTAACAGGGAGCGGCCCAAGGACCACCAGAGTTCCTTGACATTTAGCATGGGTCATCAATGAAGGAGCCATTTGCACATCTCCCTGGGAGGTCAGGGCCATCATTCCCATTTGCAGGAGGAGATACACGACAAGTGTAAGCAATTTCCCTAAGGGATTCCTCAGGGTCAGTTGGTAGGGCAAAGCACTGGCAGAAGTCAACCAACAGCCTTTGTGTCCCTGGCAGGTACATGCAGTAATTCTGCCTGGAAACACAGGCTCCAGCTACACGAGAACAGCCCCGTTTAAAGGCAAAGGGACAGATTGACTAAACAACTGGACTGATCTTCACTCTTCCAAGGCAATGAACCAGCAGGTTTTACCCTATGGTTACATGATGCAATGCTGGGCATGACCTGTCCTTATCCAAAGTAGGAGTGAATCTATGCTTGGCACGTAACAAACTCATGTCCTCTTAAAAAGTGCAGGTAACATAGTCCAAATACTTAACAACAGATGTGCTCAGGTATTAAGGTATTCTGAACATTTCTAGTAATAGCATTCATCATAAGACTGAATTCAAAGCAGCGAGAATCACTAACACTTATCCCAGCTCCTGAACTGTTTATTTTTCTTTTACAATTGGTTGCTAAAGCTGGTGCTCAGCTCTAGGCACTGAAACCAATGAATCAAATATGAGTCTGACATGTCACCTAGCAAAACACTGGGAAGCTTTAGCAAAAACACCCTTGGTTCCGTGCCATTGCCTCCCTTAGATTCAGAGTTCGAGTTTTATTGTTTTGTTGCTATAGACTTCACAGATGAATAGCCACATTGCTTCCAATAAATACCTTTCTTCATACCTTTCTCATCTCCACAGCACTTTGAGACAGAAGATACTCCAAGGGTATGTTAAGAGCTAGCAGAAGCAAGCAGTTTTGGAAACAGGATTTGTCCAGTATACTATATGTATGGGTGTCAGTACATGACAATGTTCATATTGAATATAGGTAAATAAGTTAAAAAATGAACAAAGCAAAAAAGTGTGAGCAACTGCCATGCATTTGGAAGTCTGCTGTGCAGATTCTGCCATGTGAAAATGCAGCTTGTCTCTTCCCAGTGGAGATGGCTCATCTCGTCACTGGAGAGCCCTGCCCCTCCAGGTCACACACCTTGTCTTTGGACCAGTCCAGCTGTCTGGCTCCTTAGGAGCCTGGGCAAACACACTCATTTAAAGCAGAGGAACCTGCTGAAAGCTTTAATAGGAATCAGTCCAAAACCAAGAATCAAAAAGCTTTGAAGCATCTTAGACAAAACCATTGACTACTACCTTACCCTGCCTTGGCTGTCATGGGGAATCTAACCACCTTCCATTAAGGTACTGACTCAGATGTCATATCAGAAGTATTTCACGCCTCTTCTCTAACCTAGGTGTAAATCCCAATTATTCCCCCCCCCTTCAGCTTTAGATTCATTGGAACTCCCAATTCAAATAA
The DNA here is from genome assembly GCA_009819775.1 of Phoenicopterus ruber ruber. Lineage (NCBI taxonomy): Eukaryota > Metazoa > Chordata > Aves > Phoenicopteriformes > Phoenicopteridae > Phoenicopterus > Phoenicopterus ruber. Next base: position 16,498,936 of record CM020247.1, read on the forward strand.
AAACCAAATGGTGCAAGTTATTCTTGGGCTGTTGCACCCTCTGTGGAAGTGAAGCGTCTCATTTATTTGCATTTCACTGTCCCAGAACTCAGGGAGAGGGGTGCAGCCATGTCCTCTGACATGTACCTCCTCTATTATCTTCATCAAAACACATACTCGCTCTTTTAAATGCAAACAAAGCATCTCAAAGCCCATATTTTGCTTATATAGCCATTCACATTTTATTTAGTATTTGAATGGTATAAAGTACTGGTATAAGCACATCCTTCCCCAGGTTCTTTAGCTTTCCCAAGTACTAGCATTTTTCTTTGAGCAAAGCACCACATTTGATATTTCCTCATTCCACTTTGGAACTAAAGGGCAGGAACTCAGCCAGACTCTGTTCTTGAGTTATTTCTTTCCACAGAAAAATAAATCAATTTTTTTATCAACTCCTGATCACATAGGCTATAGCATTTCCCAGGTTTCATTATAACTGCGTCACCAGAGACTGTGGCTGAAGACTGGAAATGTTAAAGGGACACAGCAGCTCTGCTGCCCTCTGGAAGCAGCTTTCCAGATGGGCACTTCCAAAAGCTCTCCTGAAGGAATGGTTGGACCCGATGATCTTGGAGGTCTCTTCCAACCACAACAATTCTATGATTCTATGAATTATTCTATGATTCTATGAATTTCGGCAGAGCCCAAAATCATGAGTCACAACCTGGTTTTTGTTGCTCACCATCTCGCTGACAGTCCCTTCAATCACCAAATGTCATTTCATCCTAAAAATCCTTAAGGTATGGATAAAACAAGAGCGTATTGCTATTATTACTTAAGTATTAGATACTTCATATAAGCCACAGCCATTTTTAACAGGGGTAAAATCACAAGCAGAATTGATCAGAAGAGCTCAGCCACGCAAAGCAGCATTTGGTTGGTTTATGAAGGAGTTATACACACTGCTGCTGCCTACAGGGATGCAGCCTTAGGCTCCTTCCAGGACTTTTCTCCCAGCCACGTTTCTTTGTTGTTCATGCTTTTTGGGGTTCTTTTTAACTTCATTATTCCAGCACAGAGGAAATGACTACAGATGTGCACCGAGACAGATGGATGCTGAATAACTGGAAGCAAAACTGTGCCTACACCACCAATCCAGCAGCCCCTGCTCTGCCCTGGGAGGACAGGAGTGGTTTCTCCACAGCAGAAGCTATGGTGTTGAACTCCATCCAAGTATGTGTTCCACTGTGAGACACGGGGAGAGATACCGAGAAGGATTACACTGCAACCAAGAAAATCATTACCTTCATTATTACTGGATTAAAGCACCTTGCTAATAATAGAAGCAATTATAAGTATGTTGCTCCTGCAAGCTTGCTAAAGAGCTCTTTATTCCTGTTAGCATGGAGGACAGTACATCAGTCACATTCAATTTGCCACCAATCTCAGAATAAAAGAATAGTTAGTTTGGTTATATTTAACTAATTAAGATTTATTCAAGAAGCTTAATCCTGGCATACGTTACTCAATATTTAGTATGCATAGGCATTGTGTTCTTCTGGAGCTCCTTACAGCATCCCAGAAAAGAGAAAGTAAACAGAAAAGAGTCAGCAGCTATTTACACTGACTAGCTGTGGCTAGGGTCACCAATCAGCAAGTAACTGAACATCCAGGACATGGCCACAGTTAGAATCATGGAATCATTATGTTGGAAGAGACCTCCAAGATCATCGAGTCCAACCGTTAACCTATCACTACCAAGTCCACCAAAGGCTGTCACAGTTAAGGCTGACAGTGTCTCACCCCCTCTAAGCTTTTCTGCACTCAAACCACCCACTTGTGACCAGTAACTTGGCTCTTGAGTCTCTCCAGGGCAGGTTTCCAGCTGTAGGGTGAGGGGGCCCTGACTGCCAGTGTGTCAACATAACCCCTCCTGTCAGGCTCTTCAGTCACACCAAGACAAGCAGCTGCAGCTTTTCATTCCAGGATGGCCTGAGGAGCAGGAGATTGGGTCCAGCGCGGAGAAAATACATTTAAACCTCAGCCTCCCTCGTTCCCCGACCTCAGGCTGCTCTGCACCACGTGCAGGTACAGGCTATAGGAAAGTGTTCCTCGTTTCAAGGTATTTTATCCAGTGTCTTTTTTTCCAATGCCCTTTTTTCTAAATTGATACACTCCTCCAAAAAGCTTTTTTTTTTTTTTAAATCTGTAGTCATATAACCACAACTGCTTTGACAAAAAGCTTCCCAAGATGCTGGCAGTGAAGAGGCTAGGGGAACATGTGTGATGGACCAGCAGCGAGAACCACGGTTCTACCAAAACACCCATTTAAAGTGCAAATGTATTCTGTTGGACAACAATATACAGATTCAATGCTGCATGAAGAAGGGATACTGTACTAGGATTTCTCAAGGAAGAAATAGATAGGACTTGGCTTTTTAGTTCACTGTATGTCTAACTGCACACAAGAAAGGTGCACTAATATTTTCAGCAATTACAGAGCATAAAAATCAATTTGTTCATTGGTCCAGGTCCTTTAACTCACACAGCGTGCAAGAGAAGTAAAGAAAAGCAAAGAGAAAACTAGGTAAAGCTTTAGAGCCTGGAGAACACAATGAGAAAAGCAAGGAACTGGAACATAAAGTTATGATCTAAATTGTGCATTTTCAGAAAAGCTGAGGAAGCCTGAGGGGAGTGTCAAAGCCTGAACAGGCTGGTACAAGTTCTTGCAGTGTTGTTTATGTATAGATTGTTTTTTCCAAACATGAAATTCCTCTTCCTAACTTTGATTGCCTTTTGACAAATAAAGGCCATCTGATACCAGGTATGGCACTGGGTAAAACAAGTTTTTCAAGCCACAGTACAGGAGGGAAGAGGATTTTTCATAACTCTAATGAAAGCAAAACAAAGCTAATGCAACCTGCTCATCTACTTCCCAAACCAAACACCTGTATGGTCAGCAAGCACAAACACAATTAGTTTCACACTGAGGGTCTGTAAGGCAGAGATTTTCCAGTGGGGAAAAGTCATCAGCAGGGAATATCCCTGCGAGACAGACATGCCCCACAGCTGGGATAGAAACAGCTCCACAAGCTGTGCAGGACCCTAACACACATGGCACAGGTTGGACATCACAGCAATAGTTTCTCCAGTTAAGTGTTTTTCTTCTGATGTGCTAATAGATCTAAATTAATGCTTTTCTTGCATCCTGGTCTCCACTATATCAGCTCAAAATCTGCATCTCAGGCTATTAAGTGAAATTCAGGTTCATTTTTTTTTAGGTTTCAGGGAGTGTAAGTTCTCCACCTACTCCTAAACCCACATCAGCACTTTGACACGTATCAGTCTAAGCTGGAGTTAGAGATCCTTTACCTACAGGACACCTTCTGCGCCTCTAAAAGGCAGTCCCCACCACGCAGATAGTGCATGCAGCTGATGTTATCTCCAAAAAATAATACCTGTACAGACTATTTTAAACCTAACAATCTCATTACTCACTCAGCCAACAGTGATTCAGCCCCTTATATGCCGGTTTCTCCATTGCAACATTATTCTTCCTCCTTATCAATGGCACACTGCTAATCGATTAGCCCAGCCCCACTTTCCCTGACAAGAGCAGCAGTATTGCCTTCGACTTCAAGAGGAGGCAGAATGGGGCTTGTCATTAATAAACAATTTTACTTTGTCTTTCTGCTTGGGTGGTCATGAGTTCCTTGTAGAAGTAGCCTCATTTATGGTCACTTTCAAAGCTTTATTATTTTTTTAACGATGAACCATAATATTTCTTTACACAGGCTAAGCTGGAGGAGACAGCCAGCTTCCTTTGATAGCCCATGAATTCTGAAGTGATACCTGAGCTCCTTGCTCCATGCTGTAGGAACACATTATGCACATCTAGCAATACCATCTATATTCATTAGTTCCTACAAATAGCCTTGCAAATAAAACATGGTGTATTTCATCTGATCAAATTGTGGAAAAAAAACCTGAATAACACCATCTGTATTTGAACATAATGTTTACAGCTAAAAGGTTCTGAAATAACAGACATTTGGTAGTTTGGGAAAACTAATTGCTATATTATGCAGATTAGATTCTCAATTGTTACACTAAACCCAGAAAATACTATGTTATATTTATTTTTAAACATGCTCTATTTTCAGTAGGCTTTTTCCATCTTCTAGTCTAGTATTGGATAAGGAAACACAAGTAGTTTCAAGCACTTAACCAGAGAACTGGAACAATGAATTCAGAGCCCAGCTTTTCTGTCCTATAGGACCCCCTCCTTCTACACAGCCTCGTTCAGATGGAGCGGCCTTTAACGTACATAGTATATTCGTTGCTGTAATTCAGTTCAATGGTCAAAAAAGCTACAAGTGTTTGAAAAAAAAAAATCAAGAGGAGTTCAGAAGAATATCCAGTGCACTACACAGGTCCAATGACTGAAAACTATATATTGTGACAGGAAGAGCCATAGACACCACTTCCCGAGAACTCAGGCAGGAGAATCCATCTGAATTGATACAATTCCTTCAGGGCAAACAGCATATTATTCCATTTCACCACTTTCTCTGATGTGAATTATTTGGAAGAATCTAATATAAAGTGAAGAGGAACAAATGCAAGGAAAAAAGGGACTCAGCCTGCAAAATAAAAATGTCAGCTCCTTTCAGACAGCAAAAACACCCTCAGAGTTCAATCTGGAGCAAAATAATATGCCAATAGCCTTAAAGTACATGCACAGTTGTTACTGAATTCAAATACACCACACAAGTTCGCAAGCCAAGTTGTGCACTGCGCCAGCTGCGATCCACAAAGGAGTTTTTCAGAAATTAATTCAGACCTTTCTTCATCAGTATATTTTAATCAATAGTTGTACAAGTCCTGCCTCCTGAGCATGTGTCCTTCTGTTGACTTCAAGCAGTCACATCTTCTAGCCCAAAGTTATCTACGTTCCCCACATATCCAGATTAAACCACTCGGTGCCTTCTCAAGTATTTCTCAGTATCTTCTCTGCCTCCAGCTGCTACAGTTCTCCCTCAGGCCTTGCCTCTTCCATACCACCACTACGGATGTCTCCAAACCCCAGAGCTTGCCAGCCACCACAAGATATCCACTTATGAGCAGCTGAATCGAGCCAACTCCATCAGTGGGAGGCAGAGAGCTCTCCAGCTAGCAGGAGCTCACAGCAACCAGAGCTGAAATAGCTCCCCAGGCTCCACTGCATCCATCAACTGCCTCTCCATCAAGGGTGATGGAAGTTCAGGCGCTTAACTGCCACATATGTAGACACACACATTTAGGTGTCTTCATCTACAAACTGAAATCAGCTCTGGGTTATTATTCACTTTTATTGTTGGAAATTTACCCATAATGACTCTAGCAAGAAATACTGGTGAGAAAACCTCTACAATGTATTACATCAAGCAAATTAATACAAACAAGGGTTTAGACCTTCATATCTATAATTTCAGATTTAGAGAGGCATTCCTCCTTACCTGCTCCACTCACATAGCTATGCAGGCAAGGAGAGGAGTCCTGCCCACCTTCCAGGTAACTGAGAGAAGAAATCCCCAGCTTCCAGGGAAAGCCAGCACCCTGGATGAAAGGTATATCAGCATGGTTATTCATGAGATTAGAGAACAATCCCATCAACTCCCCACATTGTACCTTGGCAGTGCCTGAGTATTATCAGTTTTCCTATAACACATTTACCCATCCAAGAATGAAAACAAACAGCAAACCATAGCTTTGCTAGCAGTAGGATAATCAGGTGCCTCACGTGCCCACAGTTCAGCAAATTCTCCATCTGCACAAAAAAAACATGTTTCCTTTTCTAGCTGTGATGAACTGTTAATGTTGGAAAGATTCTGACTGCAGCCTTCAGAGTGTTCTACTATTAACTATACTAATAATTTTAGCACTGTTGACTCTACCTGGATTTCCCCACACTAGCAAAGGGAGATTGTAGGAGAAGTTCCTGGCCCCTAAAATTTGAAACATACTTACATGGAGTCAAGCAAGCATTCACACTGGCCAAAAGGCACAGCAGATGCTGCTGATAAAGGCTATCCCAGCACCACCACTACTTGGCAGAGACTGCAGCCCCTTTCCCCTCTTGCTTGCCTTTTATTTGCTCCTGCAAGTGATTCTTACCGACAGAAGTCCTGAGTTCAATCAAAGACAATATGGGGTTTCAAAGCAAAGAAGCGTGGTGACTAATTAAGCCATTCTACCTCTCTTAGTCATTCATTTTAATAATCAACACCCTTATCTCTAACATATGGAAACCATTAACAGTTTTGTTCATTTGTTGTCATTATGTGCTGGAACCAGAATTCATTGCTTGTCAAAACCAGAAAACGAGGTTACCAATTCCACCGGGTGCCAAATCATGAGTCACTTACAAACATAAATGATTATAGAGAATAAAACACTTATATAGCCACCTCTCTGGCATTATAATGCATTTGAGATTAGTACGGAGCATATCAGGACATTCCCTATCCTATGTCTTTGGTCCCTGATGCTGAGGGAATTCTGAGAATTTGAAAACTTTGACTCTTCTTGAAAAAAAAAGACTTGTAGGGTGATAATCGCTTGCAGGGTATGATAACCTGACAGCTCAAAAGCCTTGCTCCCAGTGCTTGGGAATGCCAGAATTCAGCTTCTGCCATTGATTATGTCGAACTCGAATTCACCAGATGACATAACTGGCCATCAATCCATTTCAGCAATAATACATTTATTTGATGAGTAGGTATAACACTGTAGATCATATATATCACCCTGTCCACTTGAGTAAACACGCTGGCTTTTGTGCACTTAAATTCTTGAGCACAGCCTTGCAGTAATGTTGTGCTGGGCTGCTGGGTGGGTTTTTTTAACGGAACAATATTTTAAAGTGATTTATTTCTTAGTTACAGGATGCAGAAAACAGTAATGCTGTAAATATTGTAATGTGCAGAGGACAGTAACTCAGGAAGACTCAGTCATCTGTATAAACAAGACATACTTTATTACCGCCTTTGCTGAGAATTTTGTGCCCAGATGCTGAAGCATATTTCCAGGTTTGTTGTACGTGAGTTAATGGACGGAGTCGGATTCCCCCAGTGAGATTTATTTCGGAAGGTATCTGGTATTTGACCTGTGTTTGGACAATTCTTCGGAAGTACCACATAGGCGTTCAGAACGGCCAGAGTATCAATATTTTATGTACATTGATGGTCCAACTATAACATTATGGTTCACGTCTCTACCTGGTAGGAACTAGTTTATCATCCTGCTGACAGTCTGGCTTCTGCACTGTGCAGCTGAGTAAATCATTTGTAACAAAGAAGACCTTTTAAGGAGAACAGGATTTTTTTCTGTTTGCACATTGTATGCAAGGATGTGGCAATTTTCTCAAAAGCACTTGCTGGGGAGGATTATCCACATGCAGGATCTGACGGAAAATTAAGTATCACGCATGTTGGAAATAAGTTACATACAGCCTTTCTGCAAACAGTATGCACGGGGTTGATACTCATCCCTTACTCACGATTCTTGAGGTCAAGGTGCCATACTATCAGTTTGCATGGGGTCTGTTAAAAAAAAAGGTCGAAGCTGCTCTGATGGGATGCCGCAGGTCCCAGGGCTTTGCTCTGCCATCCCGCTTCACAAGGAGAAGCCTGAATCAGGTAGCTCCAAAAATGGAGCGGGTAAACGATGAGGAAAAAAGAGACTGAAAGTTGACAGAAGAGGAATAATGAATTTGGGTTATAAAGGAGAGAAAGTCGGGCTAGGAGGAAATGCAGAGTAAAGCAAAAATTATAAAAACTTAGCTGGAAAAATACATTGTTAGCTATTTATCTAGTTTATTTTATGAACGTGGCAAGAACAATAATTTTCTTTAACTACGATTACAAAAATAACTTGTCAGAAAACTAATAGACCCGAACATTTTCAACATACCATAATATTTTAAATATGCCCCCTCCCCTTAAAATTCTTTCTTCAAATGACTTCTTTCCAAGGAACTTTATTAGTTATTAAAAGATGCAATATTTTGTGAGGTTTTAGATTAGGTTTCTAAACGTCCATCTATGCAAGAAAAAAAAATATTTAATTATAAAAATTGAATCTCCTGCAGTCCTTTCTCTTAGAATAAAGGCTGCAGGATAAAGGGTTGTTGTGGAGGAAAAAGTCTGAAACAAATTCATTTCATTTTCACTTTTCCATATTAATCGTATTCATTCACATATCTGGAAGTAATTACAGGCAAAGAAGAGGAATCAAGAATTTAAATAATAACTATTAACTTTTTCGCTAGGTACATTAATTTTATGACAAGTCATTTGCTTATGATAATTAGTTTGGTGATACTGATGTACTTTCTTAATAAATCATGCAAAATAAATGGACTTGAAAGTTACATTATTTCAAATTAGAAATAAGGTTTTATGTGTGAATGGTGAAAAATGGTGACTTGTGCCAGACCAACGGGAATGAGGGCAGCAGAGACATCATCAAGGAGAGTTTTACTCTGTTCTTCCAGGGTCTCAGCCCGACATTAATGTTTCGGAGAAAACAGAAAAGTCTTCGTACGGCCTTGCTCGATGGAAACCATCTTCTTCGAGCTTCCACACTTCCGATTTTCTAGGGCCAAAGACAACGTTAAGTGCCCATTTACCAGCGTACCCCGGGTGAGGCCGTGCAGGGAGCGGGGGGCTGCCAGGGCGGGCTGTCCCCTCGCCGCTGCGGGACCAGCGGCGACGGGGAGGTGCTCCCAAAGCAGGGCCTGAAATACGCGCACGGAGGAAAGCTGCGCTCCAGGGTCAGCATGAAATGTTTTCTGGCGTCGCACCTCCACAGACATCCAGTCTCAGCTACAAAGGGCAGCACAGCCCGCCTTGGTGGGCTTTTTCCTTTTTTTTGTTTTATTTATTTTTTCGTGGGTTATTTTTATCTTGTGTCTTCATGAGCTGTTCATAAACCATATAGTTCATATGCCCTAAGGAAAGCTTATGGGCTAGAAGTGTCTTTTTGCTGAATTTGGCATTGCTTTTTGCATTTCATTTTTTGCCTATGTGAGATCCATGAACAAAAATAAAGAAAATGAAAAGAGACATTCAAGGAATGTGAACAATCTTATTTACTCCATTTAATTTGCTGAAGTCCGGTTATCAGCCCGTTGCATAAATAGTTAATGACACTACATCAAATCTCTCACTAGTTTACAAGTAAAATTTAGGGTTGATTGTTACTTCTGACTCAGGTTTTATTTGATGTATTTACATACTTACATTTGCAGATGGGTAAAAGAAGTGGAATCTTTTTCTTTCTCTTGCACTTGGAAATGAGCGGAGTTCAGCTGGGCTGGTGCTGTGTGTGTTCCATGACACACGTACAATTAAATTTTACCCTCACAAACGCCCACAATAAAGAATTTTAATCTCACGTGCTCCTTTGGCACTTTTCCCTTTTGTTGATGAAAAATTACTATAGTCACTGGAATACAACTAGCTGATCCAGCTCCAACATAAACACTGAATAGCTGTGGTGGCCTCTTGCAATCAATCCTGGGGAAAGGGAGGGAAAAGGAATATTAAAAATGTGCAAGGGGAACAAAAAAAAAGAATTGACAAATAACTCGGGAAATTCTCCATTTGGCAAATTCTCCGTATATGGCAAAGGGAACTGCATTTATCAACCGCATGCTCATTTAAAATTATTCACTTGGTCCTACTTACAAAATAATAAATGGTTATTACATTTAAAATGTCTCCAATTATATAGATATCAAAATGCAAGTTCCGTGCCAAGCTTCTTCAGACCAAGCATCCGTAAATAAAGGTGCAACACAGCGCTATGGTTTGAATTGCCAACTAAGGTTTACAAGGAGACAAGAAGCAACGTGGGCAAGGTCCCGTGGCTGGTGCACGCCGTTGGATTCGCTCCCACCACAGGACATCAAAGCTTGTGCATTAATGTGCCATTCAGCTGCCAAACACCTACGCTCTGAATTCCACGGTCAAAACCCCACCTCAACTGAAATAAAAGGCAAAATTCCCATTTAATTCAATGGGACAGGATTTTATCCTGTACGTTTTACAGGTGTCAAAAGAGAAATGCAGCAAGTGCACTTTCATCTACCTCCCTCCCTTGGCTCATCCTTTTCTGTTTGAATAGGAGCACTGGTATCTTTATTTAAAATTAAGATGCCACTTTTTGCATCCACAGATGGAAATAAATTCGCTTTGCAAATGGAGCAGCAAATATATCCAACTTTGCACAACTGGAAAAGCCTGCCTAGAGAAGCAAGCCCGAGCAAGCCCACAGATGAAAGCGGTGGAGAAGTAATACCGCAAGGGCAACACCATAGATGCTCTTCCCATTTCCCTAGGAAATCACCATCCCTACAAAGCAAACCAAAGGGCCTTTGTTTCAGATGGTAAAATAGGATTTAAAAATGTAATTTTCATCTCTAAAGTGATATCTGGCTCGTTGTAGAGATGCTCAAATATTCCTGGGCTGGCTGTGCTGGCACACCCACGTGTCACTGGGCAGTGCCATGCGAAGCCACCGGCTTGGAACAAGGAACGATATAGTCACACTGGTGCAGCATCTAATCCAGCCTAATAAACCAAGTCACACGTCCTTACTGCAGCTTTACCGTTTCTGGCTCTGGACAAAATCATTCAGAGATGGGTCAGGTATCTGCAAATGGCTGCTTTGCTCCGTTTCAATGTACCACAACCGTCCCCAAACCAAAATTGGCAGCAGGTCGCTTATTGCCTAATAATAAGCACATAATAAAATAAAATTAGACTGTAACAGCAGCCATCGTCACCTGAACTGTTTTTTCAAACCTTCCCCTGGCTCACAAGAGAAATTGGTGTAGCAAAACATTTTCCTAAGCCACAGAGTAGAGGACACTGCTTTTACAACACGAAAAAACCCTCTTTCAACAAATATCCAAGCAGTGGGCCGGCAAGACGCTCAGCTGCAGTACAGGATGATCTGCGTCAAGCGTGCGACCTCATCGATTTGTAGGTATGATGCAAAACCAGCATGGAAAAGAACTTTGGGCAGCAATATCATATGCCCTCCCGGCTCCTCTTTAGTCATTTGTGTTTGGTCTCCAAGGTGGATGTACCGTGAAACATCAATAAATTCCTCCCAAACCCTCCCCTTTTTATTTCCACCTGATGGATGGATAGCTCTGACAGACAGAAATGTTGGCACATCTTGAAATGTGAATTGCAGCAGGGAAGTTCCTGCCATGGGGGAGAAACAGGAGGGGAAAGCTCTCCTTTTACCAGCCCTTATTAAAACGGGAGAAAGTTAAACTCAATAGAGAAGGTCAAAGCGAGCCATGGGAGACAACGCGTTAGGGAAGGGAGCATTAGCCATGGTGGGCAATTTCATAGCTTCCCTTTTTATGGCGTGCAGCAGGCTGGGATGGAAAACATAGCTCAGAGAAATGCAGAACGAGGCATAGAGGGAATGAACGGGCACAGAGGCAAAGGCTTTGCAACAGTGGACTTTCTTAAGAAAAAAAGCACTGGGATTTGGAATAGCTCCTTGAAATCCTTTGCCTAACTAGCACCAGACCTCTCAAAACTCCACTATGAAGCAAGCAAACCAAGTCCCAGCTAGAAGCAGCATGACCTAGTCTAACAAGGGAAACGAGATAGAGTAAACTCGGATGATGGAAGTTCTGAATTAAAGGAAACATGTGGAAAAGAGCACTTGATTTAGGAGGGAGAGAAGTAATTTTTATTTTTCCTGCAACAGAAGATGATATGGAGAATTGAGCTACACTGATACACAGCAAAGAGAGTATTAAAGAAAACTCTAAAAAACTAACCAAGGTAAAAAGCTTTGGAATTTTTGTTCTCAATTCGGCAGCCGTGCCCTTTGCAACATCTTCCTCGCCTGTTGCTGGACACGCTGCAGAGAAAAGGAATTGAAAATTGCTTCAGCACAAGCATGCACCACTAGGACAGGTGTCAGTCAGGGAGGAAATACCAGGTGCCCAAATGAAAGGTTGAGGAGAGCTCTAATTTGCAGAAGACATTGCTGAAGGTGCACAAGGAAACATGGAAATCAACATATTGATTTGTTGACTGGGGCATCAATTTTTACAGATCACGGCACAATATCCAGAGTAGCACAAAGAAGGATAAAACAAGAAGTGCAAGTGAAGAACATGATGTACTGGCAAGTTTACAAGTAACGCATTTTGGTTGCGTCTGAACATGATTTGTAAAGTCACGTCTGGCTTAGGAAACCCAAACTGAACTGGGTAAGTTGGTTTTTTTTCAGCCTTAGTGTTGAATTTAGACTAGACAATTATAAGCTTTTCTGCTATGGAGAAGCTTGGAACTGTATCATTTTTTAAAACAATAGACTGCTCTGAGGTTATTAATCTAAAGTAAATATTGGAGTCAAAATATAAATGATCAGAACAATATATTGTGTAATAAAACGTGCAAACCAGATGTTGAGTAAGCAACATATCACTTTGTTTTCAAAGCACGAGGATTAAACGTTAACATGGAACAGGAATGGAACATGCAATATGAGGGCAACTGCAAGCAATCCTTTTCATGCAAGAAGCACCTTGAAGTACTGTTATTTCATGGGTTAGTAGGGGTAGGGGAGTTATTTACTTTTGGGGTGGTTGGGTTTTAACAGGATTTATGATAAGGTCTTCAAAAAGCTAAAGACAAATAGGACTAGGGCTCTCTCTCCCTGAGGAGAGTTAGGGGTCCCAGGATGGGATCCAAAATCGCCAGCTCTTTAAGACACCAGCACCCAACAGCAGCAGTTGGCTTCATCTGTTCTGCCTGGGATAAACCCCAGACGGCAGAGAAACTGAAGGCCCCAGACTAAGCAGGCTGGATAACCTTACAGCTATGCTGCCCGAGTCTCAGGATCCTTTGAAATGACAAATTGCATATGGATTGTGTCCAGTGCAGCACTCCCATAAGCCCATCGCATGTAGACAGGACATCTCCTCCATAGGCTCCATTCCTCAGTCTTCTGGGAGACGGAAGGTCTGGGCGGATACCCTTGGAGGCAGCCTAAGTCAAACCTGTCACGGCTTGCACCCACGCAAGGCTGAACCCTGTGCATATTATCCTCTGCCTCTGCAAAAAAAGGAATTGCTTGGTTTGGCCCTGAAAAGAGCCCCAGTATGAATTATGATGTAGGCACTGGGGAGAAAATGGGGACAAGAACCACAAAGCTTCAGTTTCAACAGGTCTGAGGACATTGCTCACACCTAACCCCAAAATGTGACAAAAGGCAAAGAAGACGACAGGTGCTCAGACCACTTAGACTGACTTGATTAAGCCAGAAAATAACGGAGCTGGGAAAAGAAGCCTCTCAATGTTGTGCTGGGTTTGGCTGGGATAGAGTTAATTTTCTTCATAGTAGCTACTATGGGGCTGTGTGTTGGATTTGTGTTGGAAACAGGGTTGATCACACAGGGCTGGTTTCGTTACTGCTGAGCAGGGCTGACAGAGTCGGGGCCTTTTCTGCTCCTCACCCCACCCCACCAGCGAGGAGCTGGGGGGCACAAGGAGCTGGGAGGGGACACAGCCGGGACAGCTGACCCCAACTGACCCAAGGGATGTCCCACACCATATGGCGTCATGCTCAGCATGTAAAGCTGGGGGAAGAAGACGGAAAGGGGGGACGTTGGGAGTGATGGCGTTTGTCTTCCCAAGTCACCGTTCGGTGTGATGGAGCCCTGCTGTCCTGGGGATGGCTGAGCACCTGCCTGCCATGGGAAGCAGGGAATGAATCCCTTGGTTTGCTTTGCTTGCACACGGCTTTTGCTTTCCCTGTTAAACTGTCTTTATCTCAACCCAGGAGTTTTCTCACTTTCACCCTTCCCGTTCTCTCCCCCATCCTGCCGGGGGGAGGGAGCGAGCAGCTGCACGGGGCTCAGTTGCCATCTGGGGTTAAACCACGACAGATGTATAGAAGGTCCTGTAGGCGGTATTTTCTCCTGCTCAAGTAAGTTGCTTTTGTTTTGAAGAATTGCAATTAACGCTCTCCGTCAGCCTGAAAGGAATGAGTCTGAGAGCACCTACCATTGGCACATAAATATCAGTGACTGCACTCAAACGCAGCTCGCTCCAGGCTAATTCACTATTCTGCTGGCAGTTCTGTATTTAGTTTTTCATTGCCGCTGGTTTTTACTGCAGACAATATACTATTGCCTGGATGCTGGATGCTATTTAATTGACACTGAAAAGGTGGCTTATCAGGGGAATAATTTTTTTAAAAAAAACTTTCCCTTTTGAGACCTGAGCAATAAAGACTTTATGGAAGAAAAGTGAAAAGTGAATTATTTTTTAGTGCTGGGGAAAGATGCCATCCCAATGGGTCTAAAAACTGAACTCCTCAACTATCCATGGACAGGAGAGTCTACAGTCCAGAAAACAAGGAGAGAGCGTGTTTATTCAGCCTTAAGAGGAGGTTATGGGGAGACCTTGTGGTCTTCAGTTACCTAGTGGGAGTTGGTGGAGAATGCAGACCCAGGCTCTTCTCCGAGGTGTGCAGTGATAGGAGGTGAGGCAATGGACCCAAGTTACAGCACAGAAAATTCCAATTAAATATAATGAGAAAAATTTTCACCATGAAGATGGTCAAATATTGAAATGTGTACTAGCATGGTTGTGGACTCTCCTTCTTTGGAGATATTTAAAAATTGGCTGGCCAAGGCTTTGAGTAACTTGATCTACTTGGAACCCTCTTTGAACATGAGAGTGAACACGATGACTTCCAGAGGTCTACTCTTAGCACCATTAAAAAAAACCAAACACAAAAAAAGTGTTTGCCACCTGAGGCAAATGCCTAAAATTAGGCAAAATATAAATGTTTTTCCCCTTGAGATTTGGCTTATGTAGGATTTAGATGCTTTTATTCATGCACAAGTAATGAAGCAAAATTAAGCATAATTTTAACCCTGCAGTTATCACATTTCCTGGCCAAAGGACTCATAACATTTTTTTTAATTTAATGCAGACCACCTGAATCCGCAGAGAGCTCCCCGTCAGTCTAAAATGGGGTGACAGGCTGTCATTGCTGCTCCTGATTGCAGCCCCTTCCATCACACCGCGCAGCTGGGGCCCTCTGTTCCTTCAGGCTTACTCACGTTCCTCCGCAGAAAGGTCTGACTGAGTGAAGCTGCGAAGAAATGACTTTCGTTAACAGTACTGTCTCATCGCCCATGTTAAGGGTAACCCTGACAGGGCATGGTTTTCAGAGAATAAGTAGCCGAGATCCAAACCCATCTCTGGGCGCGACACGGGCAGCCTCAGCCTCGCTGTTTATTTAAACACTGTCATTACGTGACAAACTCTTACCGCTGACATTTTCTGTATCTATCTGTGCGTGCGCGGATGGTGAGGTGGGAGCTGTCAACATGCAGCAATTCAAAGAGAAATCCAACTTTCCCAATTCGTGAAACCTTCACTTTTCTTTCCTCTCTCTTTTCTGATAAAAGCAGCCACTTTAGTTCCCTCCTACCAACAAAAAGGCTCGTGATCTCCTTTCTCCATTGGTGTAAGGATGCAGAAAAACAGGACACACCTTTCTGCTCTGTGTCCTGTTCCCATAGTCAATCCTCAGACCTTCCCTTTTTCTTCTGCCCTTGGCAGAAGAGCCAGCCTGTCTGGTTTTATGGGAAGAACCCTGCATGATACACTTTTGTTTTGAGAAGTTTACACTCAGCCATAAAAACTCCAGGCAGGATTTTGTTCCCATTTCTTTTTTTATTAAATTTCATTTAAGTGCTTCAACAGTTACAATGCAAAGAGAAAAGAAACATAAGCAAAGATGTCACCAAGTACAGATCTTAAAAAAGCAGTAGAGTATCAGGGACTATAAAATTCTCTGTTGGTCGGTTATCACTTGGGTTCTGCTCCATCCTACCTTATTTACTCCAAGTTCATGCCTCAACCATGGAGAAGGTGGTGTTTTCTTCCTCTGGGCCTTGTCTTACCTTCTTTTCTTTGTCCAAAAATTCAACCCATTGGCTCTCTTTGCATTTTGACTTGGCCATCATTTTGCTACCAGCAGAGTAAAACTCCAGAAGCTTCTCTGGTACCCTCAACGTCCCTTCCAAGGACCTTCCATCACTCCCTCTTCCCGCAGCGTAACAGAGGTCCCCTGTTCCCTGCTTTGCCTTCTCCCCGCGGTGAGTTGTTTAGAAGCCAGTCATGTCTCCATGTCTCACAAGCATTAATTCAAGTGTGGCACCTTCATTTTGCAACATGTCACTTTCTAAAAACTTTTTCACATCTGAACGTATAGTTATGCTCATTGTAACTAAAACCGCCTTGTGTACACCTGGATGTAACAACAGGGACCTCGATGGTTGGTTATTTCTGCCTCTCCCTCCCTGTTCCCCTGAAAGTCACAGTGACACGGATGTGAGGATAAAGCCCTTGGAGGCACACACCTTGCGTTGTTTATATTGCAAATCCAGATGCTTTAGAAAAATCCCATTAATAACAACGGGCTATTTATGAGTTTAGTAATAAACTCATGCAAAGTGTGTGTAATGAGTCATTTAGGTCCACGGCACTTTCTTGGATTAATAATCCAAATGCTTGAATTAAGATTTATATAATGAAACCCCAAGGGACCTGTTACTGTTATTTTTGTTAAATAATTTTCTTCAAAGTCGTACAAATAAACATGGGGTTTGCATACTAAAACTTAATAGCTCCTACACTTTAATAGCTCATTACACTCAAACTTTTAATAGCTCATTACACTCATCCGTGAAATAATATGCATGTTTAAATGCATCTAAATACATTTTTAATGTATTTGTGCTATTCCAAGGGAGACCATAATGTCTCTTGTGCCAGCAATAATGGTTTATTACGTTGATTTTCATATACACAAGCTTTTTTTTTTCCTTCCTAGTACAAAAGCAGTAAGAAATTAAGCCGTAAAACCTACACTCAAGCAAAATTATAGATTTCACCTAATCCCACAAAATACAGGAAATGAAGACTCTAAAATTACTGGGTATTTATCCCTGGCTCAGCTCATTTTGCTTGTAATTAAAGCAAGGTTCGCTCAAGGAGGTCACGGATTAGAAAACCTGCTATTAACTCTGATTAGGACAATTAGGATACAAGCCACAAGCCCCTGCCTTGCCCCCGTGCTGGGCTCCCTAGTACAAGAGCAACACGGACGTAGAATCATAGAATCATAGAATAGTTTGGGTTGGAAGGGACCTTTAAAGGCCATCTAGTCCAACCCCCCTGCAATGAGCAGGGACAACCTCACTAGATCAGGTTGCTCAGAGCCCCGTCCAGCCTGACCTTGAATGTTTCCAGGGATGGGGCTTCTACTACCTCTCTGGGCAACCTGTTCCAGTGCTTCACAACCCTCATTGTGAAAAACTTCTTTCTGATTTCCAGCCTATATCTCCCCTCCTTTAGTTTAAAAACATTACCCCTTGTCCTGTCACAACAGGCCCTGCTGAAAAGGTTCTCCCCATTTTTCCTATAGGCCCCCTTCAAGTACTGAAAGGCTGCAATAAGGTCTCCCCGGAGCCTTCTCTTCTCCAGGCTGAACAAGCCCAACTCTCTCAGCCTGTCTTCGTAGGAGAGGTGCTCCATTCCTCTGATCATCCTTGTGGCCCTCCTCTGGACCCGCTCCAGCAGGTCCACGTCCTTCTTATGTTGAGGGGCCCAGAGCTGGACGCAGTACTCCAGGTGGGGCCTCACCAGGGCAGAGTAGAGGGGCAGAATCACCTCTCTCGACCTGCTGGCCACGCTTCTTTTGATGCAGCCCAGGATACGGTTGGCCTTCTGGGCTGCCAGCGCACACTGTTGGCTCATGTCCAGCCTTTCATCCACCAGCACCCCCAAGTCCTTCTCGGCAGGGCTGCTCTCCATCCCTGCATCCCCCAGCCTGTACCGATACCGGGGGTTGCTCCGACCCAGGTGCAGGACTCTGCATTTGTCCTGGTTGAACCTCATAAGGTTCGCCCAGGCCCACCTCTCAAGCCTGTCCAGGTCCCTCTGGATGGCATCCCGACCCTCAAGCGTATCCACCGCACCACTCAGCTTGGTGTCGTCTGCGAACTTGCGGAGGGTGCACTCGATCCCGCTGTCTATGTCATCGATGAAGATGTTAAAAAGGACCGGTCCCAATACAGACCCTTGAGGGACACCACTTGTCACCGGTCTCCATCTGGACATTGAGCCATTGACCACTACCCGCTGGATGCGACCATTCAACCAATTCCTCATCCACCGAGGAGTCCACCCATCAAATCCATCTCTCTCCAGTTTCGAGAGAAGGATGTTGTGGGGGACCGTGTCAAAGGCCTTACAGAAGTCCAGATAGATGACATCGGTTGCTTTGCCCTTGTCCACTGATGCAGTCACCCCATCGTAGAAGGCCACTAGGTTGGTCAGGCAGGACTTGTCCTTGGTGAAGCCATGCTGGCTGTCTCCAGTCACCTCCCTGTCCTCCATGTGCCTCAGCATTGCTTCTAGGAGGATCTGCTCCATGATCTTCCCAGGCACAGAGGTGAGGCTGACAGGTCGGTAGTTCCCAGGGTCCTCCTTCCTACCCTTTTTAAAGATGGGTGCAATGTTTCCCTTTTTCCAGTCCCCAGGGACTTCACCTGACTGCCAGGACTTTTCCAATATCATGGAGAGTGGCTTGGCAACTACATCAGCCAATTCCCTCAGGACTCTGGGATGCATCTCATCAGGTCCCATAGACTTATGTACATTCAGGTTCCTCAGGTAGTCACGAACCTGATCTTCTCTTACCATGGGAGGGACTTTGCTCCCCCAGTCCCCGTCTTGCGGTCCATCCACTCGAGAGGTGTGGGAGGAGAGGTTGCCAGTGAAGACTGAGGCAAAAAAGTCGTTGAGTACCTCAGCCTTCTCCTCGTCCGTTGACGCTAGTTTGCCGCTCCTGCTCTTCAGGGGGGGTATGCTTTCTTTCACCTTCCTTTTCTGGTTGACATACCTGTAGAAGGCCTTCTTATTATTCTTTGTGTCCCTTGCCAAGTTCAGCTCTAGCCGCGCCTTGGCCTTCCTGACCCCGTCCCTACATAACCGGGCAGTGTCCCTATACTCTTTCCAGGATACCCGTCCCTGCTTCCACTGCTTATGCATTTCCTTTTTGCCCTTTAGTTTGACCAGCAGGTCTCGACTCAGCCATGAGAGTACTGGAGAGAGCCCAACGAAGGGCCACAAAGACGATGACGGGACTGAAGCATCTCTCCTACGAGGAGAGGCTGAGTGAGCTGGGGCTGTTTAGCATGGAGAAGGGAAGGTTTGGGGGGATCTGATCAATGTAGGCAAATACCTGAAGAGAGGGTGCCAAGAGGATGGAGCCAGGCTCTTCTCAATGGCATCCAGTGACAGGACCAGAGGCAACGGGCACAAACTGGAACATGTTACATCACGAGGGTGACCGAGCACTGGCACAGGTTGCTCAGGGATGTTGTGGAGTCTCCGTCCTTGGAGATACTCAAAAACCTCCTGGATGTGGTCCTGGGCAACTGGGTCTAGGTGGCCCTGCTTGAGCAGAGGGTTGGATCAGATGCCTTCCAGAGGTCCCTTCCAATTCTGTGATCAGCAGACCTTGGCAGGTGACATGGGCATGCAATTTTAAACAGCGCTACCTTAGAGTTTCTAGTTATGGGAAGTGTGTTGTAAGGGTTAAAATAAGAATAGATTGATGCTTATTTCAGAAACAGTATTTTAACCATCCAAAGTTCCACTATTTCTATTCCTGTAGTGAAAATGCCAAAGACCGTGGCAGTGTGTGGGGAAATCCTCCAGGAGAGGACCACAAATAACTCATGCCGTGACAAGCAAGGATTTAAAGTGTAATGCAGTAACATAAATTCAGCAAGTGGGTGATTAAAACACAGTGGAGCTAAAGTCCAGCGAGCGTTAAGCACACAGCAAACCTCCTCGCTACTGAGGTGGAACTGGCGGCTCCCGAGGCTCGGTGGCCGCGAGGTAGCCACCATGGTGGAGGTGAGCTTGGTGGCTTCTCGCCTCAGACGAGAGGGTTTCGTAAATGCTAGCTACCCAACCGGTGAGCAGCCTGTCAGGTAAAAGCTGGAAATAGAAGAAACTCACGAGGAAAGAGTGAAGAACCCCAGAGCCACCCTGCGTACATTTTCTGGTTGCCTGCATTGTGCATCCTGCGCTCACACCACCCTGGTCTGTGAACTGCGCAGCAGTCACGCCAAGGAGAACCAGGTCTGCCTGATGCTTTCCTTCAGACGCTCCTATATTAACCATCAATGCACTGAAACAGAAATCTATCCGTCCGTCTGATGTGTATCTGTGACGAAACGATGCATTCCTGTCATCAGGCCACGGACAGGAGCACGGTACTCGTGCCATCCGCAGCGCCAGCAAGCGGTTCATCCCACCTCCCTGGGGTGCTGCTTCACGGTGATGTGAACGTAACACTGAAGCCACCCAGCTCTTTCCATCCTCTGCAGATGGAGCTTAGGCTGCCTGTGCCAAGTCTCATTTCACCTAGCTTAAAAGCTGGATGCTTTAAAATACGCTGTAAAGTAGGATTTTAATAGACCTCCACTTAACCAAAACACAATTTAATTGTGCACTTTAAAGACGAAAAGGTGTTTTGCTGTTATCTCTGTGTTTGTTGTTAAATCTGCTTGCTTATATTTTTCATTGAGAATACCCTGTTCCACATGCTGAGTTTTTAAGAGTCCAGGCGCGGGATGCGGTCCGTGCACACAGCCTGACAGATCTGCACCAGCTTGGCGCTCCTCATCACCTTGCGCCACTACAACAAGTTGCATTAGAAGATCACTGTGGTTTCCAAGTCAGGGGCCTGAGAATTGGACCATGACAGAACTGTGTTACTACCATTAGTAACAGATTTTTATACATTTGCACATTTGTTAATAATGTATACTTTCTGGCGTATCTTCATTCCTCTCCACATTCCTCTCCTTGTATCTTCATTCCTCTCCACAGCTGTAATGCAGCTAATGCTGACATTATTATTCCCCATCAATAATTCATGTCAACTTGATTACGGTAAAATTCTTTGTGCCAATTTTCTGCTGCTCCTTGCTCATTCCTTCCTGCAGTCAGGCCGTGGTGGTTAGATTTCCGACATGGACTAAAAGCCCTAATTGGCAGAACTTGCTTATTGTGAAACCCTATACTCCTCTGTGCTAAGGAGACTTTGCTAATCACTGCTATTCAATACCAGAACAATTAAGAAGCCTTGAGGAAGCCACAAAACACATGGGATACGAAGTGAATTACTGTGACTATGTCTCATGCCTTTAATTTATTGTTTAGGGTTGTCTTTAAGTAAAAATTATTGAAAATATCTTCTATTCATGATCCTAGCCCCAGTTCTTACTTGCACTGTAGTTCTGTAATTCCAGAGCATCCTCACGAAGTTCCGCGCCTTAATGAAGGCAAGTTTCTGAACTGTTTAACAGCTATACTTAGCTCCCACTGCCTTTATGGGACTGAACAAATGTAATTAAACGGAATATTCCGTACCTCGCCCCGAGCCCCTCAGACGGTCCCCTGTGATCATTATTGAATCTTCTTTCACCAGGTCCGTACATAATCCTTCTGAGAAAAACTGCTTTCACTTAGAAAGGATAAAATCAGATGCACTATGTATGAAGCCAATTCCAGGCTGCCGTTAAGTGGTTTCCAAGTCGTTCTGTTGAACATTAAAATAAAAACAAACCTGTTTCTCCTTCAGATATACCATCTTCTTCTGCCTATCTTCATCCTTCAGTCAAGATGCCCTTATCTCTGGTGAATTAAAGAGAAATAACAATATTGAGAAATTATTTGTGTCTAGGTGAATCCTGGTCTTACTCAACAGAAGCAAATTACAGATATTTTAAATATATGTATTGTTCAGCTGAAGAGGAAAGCCATGCTATTAATCGTAATTCTCCTTGCATTCCCGTTCCTGCTGTCGCCTGTACCTAAACACCACGGTTAAGCACAGGGAAAGGAAATTCCCAAGGAATACGAACGATAAAGCAAACACACCTCAGCTTCCCCCAGCAGAAGTTTATGCCAGTGGGAGCTAAATTATGGTCTGGCCCTTGATTTTAGGGAAGAATTTCTCCCCTCGCACTGATGTAGCACCATCGAGGGCAATTGTGTGCGTAAGTGCCAGGATAAGGTAAAAAGCAAATCAAGATGTTATCCTTTTCAATGTGAAAGCTGTGAGAAAAAGAAAGAATTTTTATTTTAAAAACATGTTATGATAAACTAAGCAACTGCTCATCATACCTAATTTATCTTTCAGCTACAGCACCTATATTTGTTTAATACTTCTAAACCTTTACTTAAAAAAAATTAATAACGGGACTGGCTAAAGAGAGTATTCCATACCGTAGACATCATGCCCAGTATATAAGTGGGGGTCGGCCAGTGGGCCAGGGTCCTTTTCGTTCGTTCGGCTGCTCGTTCCCTTGCTTGCTCTCTCTGGAACTTGCGGTTCCAAGATCACTGCTGGGAAAATTGCTGTTCGTTCCAAGATCGCTCTCGGTTTCGCTCCACGATCACTGCTTGGGACAGGCTGTATCGGTCATCAAGTGGTGAGAAATTGTGCATCATTCATTTTATATATTCTATTATCATTATATTTTATCATTATTAATATATAATATAATTATTATCATCATCTTTTTCTTTGCTGTCCTGGTGAACCGTCTTTATCTCAGCCCATGAGTTTTCCTTTCTTTCTGATTCTCCTCCCCACCTCACAGGGTGGGGGCGGGGGGAGTGAGCAAGCAGCTGCATGGTATTTGGTACCAGCTGGGGTTAAAACCATGACACTCAACTATCCAATCCATACTCAGAGCTTATCCACACAAGTTTAAATAATTGATAACTTCCTATTTCAACAAGAACTTGTTTGTCAGCTACAAAGACCACCAAGATCAAAGCCTGCTTTCTTCTCAAGCCCTTCCTTTTGACAATCTGTCCCCTCCTTTAAGTGTAAGGGCAAGCCTGGAGGAGCAGTTAATTAATAAGGCACATATATATCACAAGCTCCTCAGCTACTCTGGTTCTTATTCAAAGACAATCATATACATACATGTGTACGCTAAGCCTCAGCGCCCCGGAGCTATAATCTCCCGGCCATTGGGCAGCCTCAGGTAGAATTACTCCAGCTTTTGCATCTGATAAAACATAAACAGCTATACTTCACCTGCCAAACAGCCTGAAATCTAGGATTAAATGAGTTATATACAGAATTATGGCCATGATTAATGATCAAGGTACTCCCCTCTGTGGAAAAGCAGAGGGGCATCCATGCTAGAGCATTGAAAATTAACTGAAACAGAACAAAAAGGAAAGTATGCAGTGGAATAGAAACATGACTTATCTGGCAAACTGAGGAGGCCCATCAGCTGCTGTCTCGCAGAGCTAAGCATCAGAATGACAGTAGCTTCACCTTGTTGTGATTTACTTTGGTGCGGCACAAAAATAAACACATCAGTCAAGGTTTCTAAGCACAGACACTCTCTTTGTGCAGAACAATCAAACTGAAGAACAAGCGACTGATTTTCTAACGCACACGAGACTTTAGTTTATAGTGCTTTTTATTGGTCGCTCTAGGAAGAGATTTTCAATTTGTTGTAGGATACCATTCCAGCTTAGCAAACCTCTTGATCCTTCTATTTAGACGCATTTTTTTTTGTATCTCCAATTCACTTTTCCTTTAAGGAGTTGAAGGCTTTCTGTGCCAGTACACTTTGGCTAGTTTTTAACTCCTCCATTTCCTCATTTTGACTTCTGACCAAGACCCTACACTGTTAACTCCCTCCCACTTCAAGCTGGCCACCTTACCATGATCAACTACGTTTCCAACTACAACTCCCACAAATACTTTTTTTTTAAAAAAAGCACTTTTTTTAAAAAAAAAAAGACCCATTTGAAGGCAAAGTTAAACTAATGCCAGCATGGTTAATTATTAAAAAAAAAAAAAAAAAAAAAATTATAAGCAGCTTTTCAAACAAACAAAACTTCACAGATTACCCATTCCACTATGAACACCTTAAAGACAAGCAAGCAAACTTTTCAATAGAATAACAAGGGGGTAAAAGCAGGCAACCAAAGCACAGCTTTCCTGCCACGGCCTCCCTGGAGCTGCCCCTACCCGAGAGAAGCCCTGAGGCCACACTCATTTCCCCACCGCCCGGGCCCCCGCGCCTGAGGGCAGGGTCCCGCCAACCCAGCACTGCCCTAACGCCCATGGAGGCGGTCACCGCTCACCCGCCCAACAACCGCGAGTGGAGCCCCGCCGCCGCCCAACCCCCTTACTTCTTGGTGTCACTGCTGGAGAGCCCAAGGGCCGCGGGAGCCGAAGGGGTCACAGTGAGCGCCGCCTCTCCCCCCTGTTCGCTGTAGCTGAGCCCATTGCCAGACATACCACCACCACTCCCTACCCACTCCGCCAAACTTACCAGAGCAACACACCCAGACGCTCCGCCCAGAAGCAGCAGGCACGCGCCAGCACGGCGGGCAGAACACGTGGTGGGAGGCGGGGCCGACCGGCCGGGGCAGAACTCGCCCTGCCCTGGAGTGCTGCTGTTGCTACGTCAACGTCCTCCAGTGGTGACGCGAGAGGGGCGCGAGGCACCGGTCCGGCTTGGCCCGGCCGTTGCTGCTGGCCCGGGAGAGCGCCAGGAGAAGCTGTGGCTCCGTGCCCCCTGTCAACACCCGGCTGCGGCGGTCAGGCTGTGCCAGGAGCCCCGGGGCCTGGCGTGCCCTGCGGTAGAGATACCCAGGCTCCTTGGGAGGCAAGCTTTGCTTCCCAGCCCTTCGCTGTGCCTTGAGCACAGCCATTTTCTTGCATAAGCAAAATACAAAGTATGACCTATAGCATCAGCTCATTTTTTGCTTCTAGTAATCCATATTACAAATTCATCTGTTTCCCAGTAAATGCAAGTACCTCATGCTGACCTCCACACTCACCATGACAGTAGCGGTGGGGTAGCCTAGACTAAGCAGCAGTTTACACATGAGAGGCCATAAAATGTAAAAGGATAATTAGAAGTTGTCTGAGGAAAGTTTCTCCTAATTTCTTTTTACAGTCTTATTTTCCTATGTACATCTTCCCCCCCCCCCCCCAGCGTTTGAAGAATAATCTGTGTTCTTTAAAATGCCCTGCTATCCAACAACTGACATAACTTACATTAGTGCAGTCCAACCTTTTCATCCTGAGAATTGAACTCATTTCCAAAAGGTTACAGTTCACAATCAATACTTTTTTATCTTACAGAGGAAAAAAAAGGGAAAATAAAAGGTTTTTCATAATATTTTTCTGAAGCACCTTTTGACTTATCTTTCAGCAACTTGTGAGTTTCTGATTGAAACTGAATCATTGCCAAGCAAAAAAACTTGACAAAAGGAGTTACCAATACAGGATTTCTTAAAAGTGTGGGGCAGTTTACAAGGGCAGTTGTCCTCAGTAGTTGCCTTCTATGGATGCCAACATTTCAGTTTCATTTTATAATCTCTCACAGCTTTTTTCTTTGTAGCACAGTCTCTTGAAAGTCATGGCTTAGAGTGTAAAAGGCCACTGTTGGCTTCCAGTCCCAACGTGAATATTCTTGACCATTGCCATTTAACCTGTTGGTTCTTTAGACTTACCATTTTTTGTCCTGTCATTTGCCATTGTTTACAGCAACAGGCATCATAGTTTTCTTTCCCTGTAGATGCAAATATCTCATTATAGCTACCAAAAATGGTACAGTAACTGTTGATACTCTTCCAGTAATGTGACTTGATGTGGATACCTCTCAATCATACAAAGTCAGATGGCATCCTACATCCTGAGTTTTAAAGGATCAAAAAACAGAGTAGACCGCTGGAGAATTCGGTCCGAACCAGACAAAAATGGACACTTACTTCTCTCCTAAAAGTTTAAGATGTTGCTCTGATCTACAGAAAGATCTGAGAATTCATACCACCAGTCCTTTGAAATTGTCTGACTATGTTTTTCAAATCATGCATTAATTTCATAATGTAATGGTGATAGCACTTGAACTTTGGTCCCAAAAATGGTTATGCTTACATGAAGGGGCCCCTGGCTTACATCTTTTATTTGTGCATAAGGCATTGTGACAGATGCACTCCTCCTGTTTGAACTAACTGAACTTTGGTCCAGGCAGATGCTCAGCAAGTAGGCCTAACCAAAGTTAATCCTATTGTGTGAGGCTATCAGCAAGAACCCAGCAGCAAAACCAAAAAAAAGTTTGTCTGGAGACTGGGCTGATAAGCGGCCAAACCAGCAGAAAATCTGACTACGAGTCAACCACTTTACGCTATAAATATCTGCAGCCATCAGGGTCCGTTGAGCTCTCCCTCCATAGCAGCTGGATGCACGGCAGTGATCTCCCCTTGAGTAGGGACACCTCTCAAGGTTACCCCTTGAGGCTGAGAGATCCTTTACCTGACACCAGACATCGATGGGTTGGTAAGTGACATTTTTTGCATGCATGTAACACTTAAGATACGTATAGTAAGCTTACGCGATAATCTTTGTATCCCATACTAACTTTAAGTGTAGTAAATAGTAGAGTATTGACCGCTGTCCTGGTTTAGGCCGGGACGGAGCTAGTTTTGTTTTCAGCAGCTCCTGTGTTTTGGCTTTAGTGTGAGAAGAACGGTGATAGCACACTGATGTTGCTGGTTGCTGCTGAACCACCAAGGACATTTTGCTGTTTTCCAGGTTCTGCTAACGTGCAAGGGCAAAAACTTGGGAGGGGTATAGACAGGATAGTTGATCCAAACTGGCCAAAGAGAGTATTCCATACCATAGACATCATGCCCGATACAAGTGAGGGTCGGTCGGTGGGCCACTAGGCTTTTAGGCTTTTAGACCCTTAACTTGCTTGAATCCTTAAGCTTCCCTTCGGGTTGCTTTTTGTTTCCCTATTTTTACCTTTTTGTTTTTCGTTTGTTCGGCTGTTTGTTCCCTCGCCTGCTCTCTCTGGAACTTGCTGTTCTGGGATAGCTGGGGGGGGATACCCCTGCTCCCTGACTGCTGCTCAGGACGGGCTGTATTGGTCATCGGGTAGTGAGAAATTGTGTATCGTTTTTATATATTATATTATCCTTGTATATATTATAATTATTATCCTTATTAATATATTTTTATATTTTTTCCTTTGCTGTCCTGGTGAACTGTTTTTATCTCAACCCGCGAGTTTTCCTTTCTCTCCGATTCTCCTCCCCACCCCAGCGGGGAGTGGGGGAGTGAGTGAGCGGCTGCGTGGTATTGGGTTACAATTTGGGGTTAAACCATGACAACCGCCAATCCATCTGTACTTATTAAATATTTTACATACTGTATTGGGTTTGCGTGGCAAGGTTTTGGTAGCAGGGGGGCTAGAGAGGTGGCTTCTGTGAGAAGGTGCTAGAAGCTTCCCCCATGTCCGATAGAGCCAATGCCAGCCGGCTCCAAGATGGACCTGCTGCTGGCCAAGGCCGAGCCAATCGGGAACGGTGGTAGCGCCTCTGGGATAACATATTTAAGAAGGGGAAAAAAAACTGCTGCGCAACAGCAGCTGTAAGTGAGAGGAGTGAGAATATGTGAGAGCAACAACTCTGCAGACACCAAGGTCAGTGAAGAAGGAGGGGGAGGAGGCGCTCCAGGTGCCGGAGCAAAGATTCCCCTGCAGCCCCTGGTGAAGACCATGGTGAGGCAGGCTGTCCCCCTGCAGCCCATGGAGGTCCCACGCTGGAGCAGGTGGATGCCTGAAGGAGGCTGTGACCCCGTGGGAAGCCTGTGCTGGAGAGCAGGCTCCTGGCAGGACCTGTGTACCCGTGGAGAGAGAGGAGCCCATGCTGGAGCAGGTTTGCTGGCAGGACTTGTGACCCCGTGGGAGACCCATGCTGGAGCAGTCTGTTCCTGAAGGACTGCACCCCGTGGAAAGGACCCACGCTGGAGCAGTTAGTGAAGAACTGCAGCCCCTGGGAAGACCCACGTTTGGATAAGTTCATGGAAGACTGTCTCCCATGGGAGGGACCCCACGCTGGAGCAGGGGAAGAGTCTGAGGAGTCCTCCCCCTGAGGAGGAAGGAGTGGCAGAGACAATGTGTGATGAACTGACTGCAACCCCCATTCCCCATCCCCCTGTGCCGCTCCGGGGGAGAAGGTAGAGAAATCGGGAGTGAAGTTGAGCCTGGGAAGAAGGGAGGGGTGGGAGGAAGGTGTTTTAAGATTTGGTTTTATTTCTCATTATCCTACTCTGATTTGATTGGCAATAAATTTAATTAATTTTTTCCCCAAGTCGAGTCTGTTTTGCCTATGACGGTAATTGGTGAGTGATCTCCCTGTGCTTATCGACCCATGAGCCTTTCATCATATTTTCTCTTCCCTGTCCAGCTGAGGAGGGGGAGTGATAGAGCGGTTTTGGTGGGCACCTGGCATCCAGCCAGGGTCAACCCACCACACATACCTAAATTTACTGATTAGAACTCAATAAACTAACTACTAGATCAGATCTGTCTGAGTGATCTCTGACTCTTCTCCTGCGATACACATACAGTGTAGGAAGAGGTAACCTATACTAGGCCAAGTCCATAGTTTGTGAGGTAGATCTATTCTAGTTCCTTTTAAGACTGCCTGCCTGTTCTCTGAAGCAAGAGTTTTTAAACTGCTTGCTTCTTTGCATAAATATAAAAAATACGTGTGTTTATTGTTAGCAATAAGAAACCTCTTAAGTACGACAAACTGATTCTCTTATTATTATGTATATCATTTTAAAAGAAATCTTAGAGGAAGGATTAACAGAAAAAGAGAACAGTAGATTTGTAGAATATTTCAGAGAAATTTGTGAGAGTACAAACATGGGGGAAAGTGGAGAAATGGGCTATTGAGGTGGATGATCATGGGACTGTGATATGAGAACAGATTATAACAGTGAAGCAGAGCTTGGAAGGGCCTTGAAACTGAGAACAGAAAGTAAATATTATATGAAAATTTATTAAGTATCTTTAAACAGTCCTATCAGGAGGGCTAGCTATAAGCTCTTGCTATCAGTTCTTGCTATCTAGTTTTAGCCTGAAATATGCCACACCAGTTCCTTGAATAGCCTTCTCCTGGCTATATTAACTCTTCAAGATCACCATGCAGTGATAATGTATTTGCACATTGACTTCATACCTGTACAAAATTATTTCAAAATAACTGGATTATGAAACAGCAAATACTACTGACTCTAAATTCTCCATTTACATTTATTGATTACAGTATTCTATATTTCAAGTTTTTGCGCAGCATAAGAAAACTAATAGACAAGGCTTAAAACAGGGAACATTGAGGGCTTTTGCTTCTCAGTTTTCCACTCATCATGTTTCTTTCTGAAACCATTTCACCTTCATGATTCATTTTTTATCACCGTCTTCACAACTGCTATAAAATATAGTACCTGGTAAATCGCATAGTTTCTTACTCTTCCATTCATAGATGTAAACAACTATGTAATATGTGATGTATAGACATAGCTTTTAAAAATTAATTGCACTGAGCAATAACTTTCACAGCTCTATGGAAGGGAAGATGTATTTATATGGATAAATACATATGCATTTTCATCAAAACTCATATTGTATATACATATGCATTTTATGGAAAAAAAGCTTCACGTTATTCAACAAACTGTAATTTTGTAATTCAAACAAACGTTAACTTTTCTCAGTTTTCTGAAGCATTTACAGAAGATATTTTGTAATGTTTTTTACAAAGTTAATTATGTCCATTTTGTGTTTTTCAGCTGAGCTGGGCTGCCATATGCTTATTTGGTGCCCTCTTGTGATTCTGATTATTAATATGTTATTTGTCATGAAAAAGTCAGGAGATGCATCGGTGAGGAAACTCATTTTTAATGGAATTCAAGCTCTGTGTAACAGAAACGTCAAGATATTAAATGCTTTGATCATATTTTCTATGGGAGTTGGGCTCGATGATCCTTATGGGTCCCTTCCAACTTGAGATATTCTGTGATTCTATGATTCTATATTGCTGATAGTTTCTGATATACCTAAAATGTGCTGGTAATGCAGATCCTACACAAATGTGTAAGAGTTTTGACTTAATTATTTTTTTAGTAAATGTCATTGATGAAAGTAATGATACAATAAAAACTTCTGAATATTAAGATTTTTCATTCTGTAATGATTTAGAAATCTGACATATAATCAGTTAGCTTAAAATTAAACACCGAGAACTCATTCCCTAACCTGGAATAATGGGTTTTCAGTCTGAGGCATGAACTCAGCTGCTAGTATTCCTGATCAGTTCAGGAAAACTTTTACACAAGTGAGAAAACTAGTGGGTCTGAAAAAAACTTTGATCTGCCTCTCTCCAACTGAATGTAGATTTGGGACTGTAATAGAAGCAAACCAGTGTTCTTTCAAAAGTACCTGTTCTCCATTCCTTCTTAGCAGAACTGGCTACCATATTACCCACAGGAGCTGCTCACATATGCACTGTTGAAACCAGCAGACACCAAATTCTCTTTTGTTCCTACAGCTCTTCTATAAACGCTAAGATTACACAATATATGTCTTCTGGCTTCATCAATTAATATTCCTTCCAATGGTTATGAAGATTTTGGTTAAATAATGAATAGGAAAAGTAGAAAGCAAAAAGCAAAAACGTAGAACACAGAAGAGAGAATGTTTGAAAAAGAAAATAATTCTTCAATTCTATGAGTTCTTTGTAATTTATTCAAGCATAAACAACCTGGAGAAGAGAAGGCTCCGGGGAGACCTTATTGCGGCCTTTCAATATATAAAGAGAGTTTATAAGAAATATGGAGAGAGACTTTTTACCAAGGCCTGTAGTGGCAGGACAAGGGGCAACAATATTAAACTGGAAGACGGTAGGTTTAGATTGGACATTAGGAAGAAATTTTTTACGACGAGAGTGGTGAGACACTGGAAGAGGTTGTCCAGAGAAGTTGTGGATGCCCCATCCCTGGAAGTGTTCAACGTCAGTGTCGTGGTTGAACCCCAAATTGTAACCCAATACCACGCAGCTGCTCGCTCACTCCCCCCACTCCCCAGTGGGGTGGGGAGGAGAATCGGAGAGAAAGGAAAACTCACGGATTGAGATAAAAACAGCTCACCAGGACAGCAAAGGAAAAATATAACAATATATTAATAATGATAATAATAATAATATATATATAAGGATAATAGAATATATAAAACAAACGATGCACAATTTCTCACCACCTGACAACCGATACAGCCGGTCCCGAGCAGCAGGCAGGGAGCAGGGGGTATTCCCCCTCCAGCTATCCCAGAACAGCAAGTTCCAGAGAGAGCAGGCAAGGGAACAAACAGCTGAACGAACGAAAAACAAAAAGGAAAAAATAGGGAAACAAAAAGCAACCTGAAGGGCAGCTTAAGGATTAAGGCAAGTTAAGGGTCTAAAAGCCTAGTGGCCCACCGACTGACCCTCACTTATATTGGGCATGATGTCTATGGTATGGCATACTCTCTTTGGCCAGTTTGGATCAACTATTCTGGCTCTACCCCTCCCAACTTTTTGCATCTGCACGTTAGCAAAACCTGGGAAACTGCAAAACGTCCTTGGTGGTTCAGCAGCAACCAGCAACATCAGTGTGCTATCACCGTTCTTCTCACACTAAAGCCCAAACACAGGAGCTGCTGAAAACAAAACTAGCTCCATTCCGGCCTAAACCAGGACAGTCAGGTTGGACGGGGCTTTGATCAACCTGATCTAGTGAAAGATGTCCCTGCCCATGGCAGGGCAGTTGGACTACATGATCTTTAAGGTCCCTTCCAACTCAAACCATTCTATGTGTCTATGAAAATAAGTATTACTAAAATTATAATTATAACTTTCATGTATATATAAAATTATAATTTACTTTTAGATAGAGAATATCTTGGAATTAAAAAGATTAAGATTACATTCAAAAATATTACAGAAATATGAAAATCTCCAAATATAAATAAAATCAATAGAAAAAGTACTCTTATACTCTTGTTCTGATATCATCCCTAGTGCAATTAATGGTAGTTAAAATGTATGTAAGATCCAAGGTGATTTAGTCTTCAAAACTTTCACTATAATTGAAAAGACCATAGACAACCCCGGCGTCCTTAGCCACTCCTCATAGGACTTGTCTTCCAGCCCTTTCACCAGCTTTGTTGCCTTCCTCTAGACGCATTTGAGTACCTTAACATCCTTCTTAAATTGTGGGGCCCAGAACTGCACACAGTACTCAAGGTGAGGCTGCACCAATGCTAATACAGTGGGATATTCGCCTCTCTTGACCGACTGGTTATGCTGTGTTTGATGCAGCCCAGGATGCAGTTTGCCCTCTCGGCTGCCAGGGAAAACTGCTGACTCATATTGAGCCTGCTGTCGACCAGCACCCCCAGATCCTTATTTAATTAAAGAATTTATTTAATTAAATAAATATAATTAAAATAAATGTTATTATAAATTTAATTATAAATTTTATAAAGATAATTTTATTTTAAAAGGAGAATTTTCACATAAATTCTCCTTACTTTGGATTGCCTAAACATTTTTCAAAGAAACAGGACATATATCTTGTCTGAGCAATAATAGTTTATCGTAGGAAAAAAATCTTCAGATTTAATTATAGAAGTGAGCTAGCTTTAGAATCACAGTGTGTAGGTTGCCGAGAAACCCTTATCTCATTCCAAGACAAGCCAGAGAGATTGTTCAACAAGAACACAAGTTTCCACAACCTTTGGACTTTCAGGTTAGGAACGGTCACTATTTGGACATGACTGCATTCGGACATGATTGTGACGAAAAAAGGCTGGGTTTTTTTCCTTGTCTGAAACTACCTTCTGTCTATCCAGTGTTATTTCCAAGATAAATCTTTAAAATTCCTCATTCTTGATCTGCCAGGAAAATAATTTATTGGCCTTTTCACCCCTTTCAATATCCAAGTGCACTTGAGTGTAGCAATTGCTTACAGACCTGATTCCCAGCCAGTTCATTATGTTCTTTCCAGAAACCATTTATAAATTATCATACATCAAAAAAAATCCAGCAGAATAAGTAATGTAAGTGTTTCACCCTTAGGAAAATGTGAGGAGTAACCATTTCTTGGTATCGCACCTTTCTTTTCTCACTTTGTTACTCCTCCAGTAAAAGACTCTCCTATGTTTCTCCCCCAAATCGTATTACATTCTGTTGAAGAATTTTATCTTCCGTGATCTCTACCACTTGAAAGAGCCATGGTGTTTTTCTGAGCCTTCATTTCTCATTTTTGCTCATTCTCATTTCTAAAAAGGACTTTCTCCTTTTCTCTGTTGTTTAATTCCAGGCTCCACTTTATATATTTTTTTTACATTATGGGTCTGATTCTATTACAGTCTGATTAGTTAGTGTACTCAAATTGCACAGAAATACTAGAAAAGAAGTTGAATCTCCTTGGACAGGGACTTTTTTGTAGTATGCTATCTTTTCTTACCCCATGGGACCAGATACACCCTGAATGCCACAGAAGTAAGAAGGTGGTATGTTTGAAGGAAATAGTGCTCCAGCTATGCAGACAGTGTAAAGCATTTGGATGCTATATTCATTCAACACAAGACCTATTCCCATACTGCTGTAATCTATAGCAGAACTGATGCATAGTTGACCCCCAAGCCAAGGAAATCACAGTGTGCTTATATCTAGCCTTCCCCCTGCTTATGGACCAGTTGCTCAAAATTGCCTAATTTCTCTTTTTATTGTTGCACGTATTGTAATTGTCGTTTACGCAGAAGTAAACTGAATTCAAAACTCAAGAACTGAATAAAAGTTCTTTAGGACAGATGTATATTTCTGGACGCTGACTGGAACACACTCCAAGACGTTCTAATTGTCCTGCCATTCCTTCTATGAATATTCATCCCTTTATTTCTGCCAAACAGCTCACTTGCAGTACTAGTAGAAAGCAAAAACACACACACAAATGTGGATTAGCTGTTCTAGTACAGTTTGAAGGTAAAACATGGAGGATGTCCGGGTACACAAGAAATGTGAAGGTTGAAGTCCTTATTAAGTGCGGCTTGATTTTCTTTTCAAACTCAGAACCCAGTAAGACCTATTTCCAACTGTCAAGGCATGTATTTCAAAGGCAGCCTAACTCAGTGGAGTTTCTAGATAATGGCTAGGAGACAGCACACTAAGGAGAGACGTTATAATAAACACACGAATCTTACAAACTTTAACTAGCAAACTCTGAAATACTAATAAAGGCAGGAAAACCTCTGTTTTAATCTGTCAGTTAAGGCAAACCCCTAAAGAAGTCTGGAGCTGACCTCAATCCAGTAACCTTATCCAGCCAGATATGTTACAATATAAAATTTTTATATAGGTACAAGGTTTTAAAAAGTTAGTTAAGCTGCATTACTTAAAACAGTTACATAAAATATTTTCTTCTAACTTAGCTAGACCCTGTGTTTGTCTAGATTAAGAAAAGCAGAAGATAAGTTGGCAAATCCATGCCTATAGTTGGTATGCCAACAGATCTAGGGGGAAACCTAGAACTGATGTGAACAAGGTAGTTCAAGAGAGAATCTGTAACTTGCAACTGCATTAGAAAGTTGTGGTTGTCTGGGATATTTGAGTGAACCCACCACACCCTGAATTTCTTCTCCTAGTTAACATAAATCCTCTGAGATACAAGAAATTTTCTAGTTCTATAGGAGTATGTATTTTTTTTAAATTAGGATACAGTTCAGTAGACATTTGAACATTGTTTTGAACATTTTAAAATCATTACTTGAGTTCTGTGAGCATTATGTATGACTGGGAGTTTGTTGCAAGTTAATTAAGGTTTCCTATTTTGATATGGTATTTTGGAGAAAAGGAGGCTGAGGGGCCACCTCATTGCTCTCTGCAGCTTCCTGAGGAGGGGAAGCAGAGAGGGAGGTGCTGAGCTCTTCTCCCTGCTATCCAGTGATAGGACACGTGGGAATGGTTCAAAGCTGAGTCAGGGGAGGTTTAGACTGGACGTTAGGAAGCATTTCTTTACCGCGAGGGTGGTCAAACACTGGAACAGGCTTCCTAGAGAGGCGGTCGATGCCCCATGCCTGTCAGTGTTTAAGAGGCATCTTGACAATGCCCTTAACGATAGGCTTTAACTTTTGGTCAGCCCTGAAGGGGTCAGGCAGTTGGACTAGATGATTGTTGTAGGTCCCTTCCAACTGAACTATTCTATTCTATTCTATTTAATATAAAAATGTAATAAAATTTATAATTATGATAATATAATTATATTAAAATTAAAATTATGAATTTATAAATAAAAAAAAATTGAAAAAATAAGTGTACTTGAAAATTTTTGTGAAAATATCCGAGTGTGTCTCTGATATTTATTTGTTTTACTGATTAGACACCTTATACAGCTTATTCAGTGCTACTCGATCACTGTAATATATGACATTTTTTCACATGGCTAAGAAGGAACATCCTTAAAAGTTATGATGTGAAGAAAAGCAGATTTCTCACATTTATTATTTTTAAAGACTAAAATAAAGGAAATATAGTGCATATTTATAAACTCTTACTGTTAAAGCTATTTTGCATGTGAATTCACAACCCTTTTTTATAATGTAGGCTGCATTTAAATACAGAAGCTTTGTAGTCAGTCCTGATCAGTACATCTCATGATGTGCTTAAGAAAACTTGAAATAATACAGAGAGATCGAGATAAAGAATGACTTACATATGTGAAAAAAAACCTAAATAGACTTCAACTCTGCAGCCTGGATGTATTGGATTTGTGCGGCAAGGTTTTGGTAGCGGGGGGGGGCTACAGAGGTGGCTTCTGTGAGAAGCTGCTAGAAGCTTCCCCCATGTCCGACAGAGTCAGTGCCAGCCGGCTCCAAGATGGACCCGCTGCTGGCCAAGGCTGAGCCAATCAGCAATGGTGGTAGCACATCTGGGATAACATATTTAAGAAGGGGAAAAAAACCTGCTGCGCAACAGCAGCTGTAAGTGAGAGGAGTGAGAATATGCGAGAGCAACAACTCTGCAGACACCAAGGTCAGTGAAGAAGGAGGGGCAGGAGGTGCTCCAGGCGCCAGAGCAGAGATTCCCCTGCAGCCCCTGGTGAAGACCATGGTGAGGCAGGCTGTCCCCCTGCAGCCCATGGAGGTCCACGGTGGAGCAGATATCCACCCGCAGCCTGTGGAGGACCCCACGCAGGAGCAGGTGGATGCCCAAAGGAGGCTGTGACCCCGTGGGAAGCCTGTGCTGGAGCAGGCTCCTGGCAGGACCTGTGGACCCGTGGAGAGAGAGGAGCCCACACTGGAGAAGGTTTGCTGGCAGGACCTGTGACCCCGTGGGAGACCCATGCTGGAGCAGTCTGTTCCTGAAGGACTGCACCCCGTGGAAAGGACCCATGCTAGAGCAGTTCATGAAGAACTGTAGCCCGTGGGAGGGACCCCACGCTGGGGCAGGGGAAGAGTCTGAGGAGTCCTCCCCCTGAGGAGGAAGGAGCAGCAGAGACGATGTGTGATGAACTGACCGCTACCCCCATTCCCCATCCCCCTGTGCTGCTTGGGGGGAGGAGGTAGAGAATTCAGGAGTGAAGTTAAGCCCGGGTGGAAGGGAGGGGTGGGGGGAAGGTGTTTTTTAAGATTCGTTTTTTTATTTCTCATTACCCTACTCTGATTTGATTGGTAATAAATTAAACTAATTTCCCCAAGTCTGTTTTGCCCGTGATGGTAATTGGTGAGTGATCTCCCTGTCCTTATCTTGTCCCATGAGCCTTTCGTTATATTTTCTCGTCCCTGTCCAGCTGAGGAGGGGGAGTGATAGAGCGGCTTTGGTGGGCACCTGGCATCCAGCCAGGGTCAACCTGCCACACTGGAAAAGTAACATTTGGTAGAGATCTATCTGTTTTATAATAGAGATATATAAAATCATGTGTCACACAGAGAACATGACTCATTTTCTCATCTGCTAGGAGGACTAGGAGGCATCAAATGAAACTGGTGCATTGTAGGTCCAAAACAAAAGGAATTTTTTGTCATACAACACAACTGAAATGTGGATTTTAATAGTTGCCATGGGATATTTCTGATGTCAAAAGTTTTTATGAGTTCAAAGAACAACAAGACAAATTAATGGAAGAAAAGGTTATTAAATACAAAGATAACATCTCTGACTCAGGAAGTTCCTGAACCACAGGTTTATTACAGAGAAGTATCATTATGTACTCTCCTTGTTCTGATACTGTTCCATAAGAATCTGGTACTAGTCAAACTTAAATATAAGTATTTGGGGCTAGATGGACCTTTGCAGGTGCAACTGTTCTCATGTGATATATTTCAGTTCACTATTCCTATTGCAGCTGTGTAAATGTGTGGATATCCCGCTGTCTTATAACACAGTTCAGCAGCTGAAAAATGAGAAAATGCAAGCAATAAGCCAAGTCTGTACGAACAACCCAAAAGTCCTCTGTGGAGCTGTCCTGGTTTAGGCCGGGACGGAGCTAGTTTTGTTTTCAGCAGCTCCTGTGTTTTGGCTTTAGTGTGAGAAGAACGGTGATAGCACACTGATGTTGCTGCTGAACCACCAAGGACATTTTGCTGTTTTCCAGGTTCTGCTAACGTGCAGATGCAAAACTTGGGAGGGGTATAGACAGGATAGTTGATCCAAACTGGCCAAAGAGAGTATTCCATACCATAGACATCATGCCCGATATAAGCGAAGGTCAGTCGGTGGGCCACTAGGCTTTTAGGCTTTTGAGGCTTTTAGACCCTTAACTTGCTTGAATCCTTAAGCTTCCCTTCGGGTTGCTTTTTGTTTCCCTATTTTTACCTTTTTGTTTTTCATTTGTTCGGCTGTTTGTTCCCTCGCCTGCTTTGTCTGGAACTCACTGTTCTGGGGTAGCTGGTGGGGGGGAATACCCCTGCTCCCTGACTGCTGCTCAGGATGGGCTGTATCGGTCGTCGGGTGGTGAGAAATTGTGTATCATTCATTTTATATATTCTATTATCCTTATATATATTATCATTATTATCATTATTAATATATTGTTATATTTTTCCTTTGCTGTCCTGGTGAGCTGTTTTTATCTCAACCCACGAGTTTTCCTTTCTCTCCAGTTCTCCTCCCCACCCCACTGGGGAGTGGGGGAGTGAGCGAGCGGCTGCGTGGTATTGGGTTACAATTTGGGGTTAAACCACGACAGGAGCACCAACAGCCCATACACCGTAACTAGGAATTTCAATGCAATATGAAAGAAATAATAAGAATAATGAAATAAATTAGCACATATATTATCTAATGGCATGGTTCAACTTCTACCAAAGACTTGTTGTCCATTAGAATGGGAATTAAAGTCATGCTACCTTTTTGTTTCTCAGTTTCCTCTTCTAAGAAACAGGAACATACCATTCTACCACATCTGTAGTTGAAGAATGCCACATATGAGGCAAGTCAGGCTACACGTCCCATTCTGATCACAAAAGCTGAAACTTTAGTGAGGCTTCCTGTTTTATTTGAGAGGAAAAGAGAAACATCCTTTGTTTTCAGTCTTTTTTATCCCCTCAGGTCTTGTTTGCCATTCTGCCTTTGAAGTCGTGAAATAAAATTTGTGTTCATCCCTGCCAAACCACTGTGATATAGGTCTTTAAAAATGTTAAATGTTTATAGGGCTATTATGACTATCTTTAAAATGTACTTGAGATGTTACATCTAGGATGACCCATCTGTTGTGCTCTCAGGGACACCAAGTTCCAACTTGCTGGTTGTCTAGTCCTTCAATTGTAAGACTGGTGCTGCGTGGTTATTAGATCCAGCACTCCACAAAGGAGTTCACTCCTTCTCATCACTTCAGTCAAAACAGCCAATGAGACTTACACAGAAATTCTTTTTTCTCCATAGCAGAAAGCTATGATCCAGATTTTTGTTTCTAGATTCCAGGCTACTTTAGTCATTCATTTTCCTATGAAAGAAATATGAAATAAGATCATGATGTTGAAAAGGCAAAATACTATTTTGCCTTTTATACCTCTTTGTTCCATAATTGAACTCAAAAGAGAAAAGCTTTCTTACAAAAATTCATTGGTAATGAAATAGTATCTTTGGAGATATTACTCGAACATCAGACAAGCAGCTAGCAACTAAGAAAAGCAGCTAGCAGCTAAGAAAAGCAGAGGTCCTAGACATAATGTACTTCCTTTCAAACCTTGATAAAGTGTTTAAAGATTTGCCAATACGTCATGCAAACCTTCTGACACCATTCTCATCAGAAAATTTTGCTTCTATAGCCTTTGATGTCTGCATTTCTTCCTTCTTTTGATCATTTGTGATTGGTTCATTAAATGCTAATGAAAGAAGACAGCTGCATTTCTATTACCTCCTTTTACTGGGTGTTCATCAGGGAAAGATAGTTGCTTGTTACCGGTCTGAGTTGCTACCCAATAATCAAGGCTTTTCATGCTTATTTTTATTAGAAGAGGAAATTGATGGGATAAGCAAAGTCAAAGTAATGGCCAGTGTTGTACAAAAGGAGCAGCTCTACAGGGACACACAGAAGGAGTGTCAGCTATTCTGAAACTGCAAAACTGAGCATGCAGCATAGATGAATCTGGCACACTAGTCTGGATAGTGGGAGTATGGGAGTGGGATGAGGAATGCAGTTGGGACAACAGGGGATACCACACCTATGCAATGGCCAGGGTGGTCTGCATCTGGTTCTTCTCAGCAGAGCTTTGTGCACTGGGCTTTGCTTCTGGGGCAGAAGATAACACAGAGCATTGGAGAGCACTACTCCACCCATGCACATGTTCACTTAGATGTGGGGTTGGGGGAGCGAGGAAGAAGATGAAAGCACCAGAGATCTCACCCTTGATACCAAACAGCCTTCTTTCTGCCTTGAGAAAAGCATTTCTTTGATGCAGCTTTGTATCCAATGTCCTATTCCCTGAAAACAGAGAGACAAAAACCAAACAGCAGTTTCCTTCTGCACAGTTTCCAAGCCACTTTTTCAGCAAATCTGGGGCCCTAGAAGTCCTCTTTCTATATTCACTCAGGCTCCCATTCACGCTTCTTCTGATGGCTTTCTGCCTCTTATCTACATTTTACCAATCTAGTTGTTTAAGTGGTTGATTTTCAAAAAAGAGGAGGATCTTTTCAGCAAAAAATAATTTAAGCAGAATGAGTACCTTTATAAGCAGGCTACTTTTACCCAAGGACTTGCTAATGAATCATAGAATCATATAACCATAGAATGGTTTGGGTTGGAAGGGACCTTTAAAGATCATCTAGTCCAACCCCCCCTGCAATGAGCAGGGACATCTTCAACTAGATCAGGTTGCTCAAAGCCCCATCCAACCTGACCTTGAATGTTTCCAGGGATGGGGTATCTACAACCTCTGTGGGCAACCTGTTCCAGTGTTTCATCACCCTCATCGTAAAAAAAAAAAATCTTCCTTATATCTAGTCTGAATCTACCCTCTTTTAGTTTAAAACCATTGCCCCTTGTCCTATCACTATAGAC
Organism: Phoenicopterus ruber ruber; assembly: GCA_009819775.1. Lineage (NCBI taxonomy): Eukaryota > Metazoa > Chordata > Aves > Phoenicopteriformes > Phoenicopteridae > Phoenicopterus > Phoenicopterus ruber. Next base: position 16,539,472 of record CM020247.1, read on the forward strand.
CCTACTAAAAAGTCTGTCCCCATCTTTCTTATAAGCCCCCTTGAAGTATTGAAAGGAATGAAAGTGTCTAAATTCAGGTGCTCTCATTTTAAGGGGTAGGCAGTTACAAACACCAGAACAAAGTATACCAGCAAAGCACTTCTAAATGGAGAAGAACTTTCAGGCTTCCTGAAACAGCAATAGGTTTAAACTTTAAGCTACATCATAGAAACTTAATAGTTTGGCTGCCTGAAGGACATCCCTTCTCCCATACTTCAGACTTTCATCAGTACTGTTCTTAATTTATTTCTATTCATTGTTTGCTCTTTTTTAGTCTCTCTGAGTGGCACTCACCTTCCCATATGACAGAAATGCAGAGAAAATTTGTCACCAAACACTGAGAAAGTCTGGGAGAGCTCTCAAAAGTTATATATAATTTTGCCCTACTTTTACCCTCCTTTGGAGAAAGGAGACTAGATGACCTCTTGTTCTGACCCACTATGACCTTTCTTATGTTTTTGTAATTGAGCCTGTGACATAGAAGTAGTACATGAAAATCTCTTCTACAGCAGTAAGGGGAAAAAGAAGTATGAAATTTGCATGGAACAGAAAATGGGAAGTCAGAAATAAAATTACCTAGAAAACACGATATTAGAAGAAGGACTGGAGGAATACACAGCAGAAAACCTTTCCATTCTCTCCACAACTTGTAGGTTAAAGACACCAAATCTGATTCTCTAAAGATTTTGATATAGTTTACTCATTTTTACCCACATAAAGTAAATTAAATTCTAAGCCTCCAAACAGCAAAATAAAAATTTATATTCATCAGGCACTTTTTTTTTTGCACTTAAAGTTACATTGAGATTTTTGAAATAAACATAGCTACTTAGCTTTGACATTGAATGTAACTTAGTTGTATTAAAAATCAGTGGTTTTGAAACTTCTTTTACATGGACTGACTTCCTGGCCTGGCCTTGTCCCCAGGGAGGCCCTGCTGCACCCTGACATGTTCTATGCTTATATTTATAATTCCATAGACAGAAAAGGATTGTCCACAGATCCACATTTTCTTTACAGCATAAAGAGCTATATTATTAGTATGTACAATTGTCAAAGGGAAATAATATATATTTAGTTTTATTCTAGAATGGTTAATGAAAATTAGTCTTGTCTGTGGCAGTTCCAACTTTGGGCACAAGAGGTAGATGTTTTCATGTGAAACTTCCAACAAATACTCAACATTACTGAACAATTCCCTGTTACACTCCAAGGTAAGTGATGATCACCAATTGTTCATTTCCTCTTCTATGTCTTATGAAGGAATACATTTACAAAAAGTGAGATTAATTATAAAGATGTAATGTGGAGAACAGGAGTAGCCATGAATTGACTTATAATGGACTACAGTGGGTTATTTATATGTGCCCAGGAGATCTTAGGACTTCAGAGGGGATGAAGTGTCTTGTTAATATTTTGTTCTTCAGACAAAGAATTTGAACCTTGTATGCACTTATGAGACCAGAGTACAAACAGTAAAGCTGATTTTGTGGGAGATGGAGAGTACATGTCATGGGCATTCACCTGCCCTGCACTGAATCTAATGATTTTCTACATGGATTGGGACTGTTTTGTGAGTTATTTCTTGCTCTCTGCAAGCTAAACAATTAATGATTAAAATTCAAGAGTAGCTGTACCCTCAGACACTATTAAGTTTTAATCAGTGTTATGTTTACATTATGTGGTTGATATTTTTCTTTAATTAGAAGTTGTAGGGAAGAAATACTTGAGTCTATTAAAATATTTGAATTTTTAATATTGTGAGAATTTGTCCATTCCTGGATATCATGGAGAAAAAGCGACACATTACCTGTATTTATTTTCCATAGGGACTCTCACACATATTCCCTGGTTAACTGCTGCCTAGCAGAAGGATTATCAATGACAATCTTTTTAAAGGGGACTATGAAAGATATTTATATTAATGCGAACATGAGCATTGCTTTAGATATGGACCTAAGTCAGATTATTATGTTCAATATCAATCAAAATATTCTCTGTATTTTAATCTTCCAATAGTTACCTAAACATGATTTTTTAAAAGGCAGCAGTGTAGCCTTTAAACATAGACATACTTTTTCACAGATCTGTGTTACACAGACTCACAGTATCCAATGTAAAAGCTAATCTTTTTCTTTCTACATCTCAGGAGCAATTGGCTAGGGAGCTGAGATGATAAATATAGTGGGATCTGGCTTTGTGTGTATGTTCATTAGCAGACCCATTAACTTCAATGTAGTTATTTATGTGAGTGAGGACTACTTGCATGAATAAAAGTTTCAGAAGGGGAACTTACTTTATCATATTTTGTGGCCTGGAAAGCTTTTGCAGGAACTGTAGTCAATGACAGTCTTCACATTTTTTCAAGTCTCTATTTCTACATGTTATCTGAAGGTTATATTTCTGTTGTCAGTAAGAAAATTATTGTATGGAGGATAATATTTAGTTCAAAGGAGTCTGAAATTTTAAGTAATTACTTGTCATTCATTTTCTGAAATCCTATAGAGAAGTTACTTTGTTCTGTTTCATTTATGTGACAAACCTAACTTTCCTGCGATGGACACTTCCAATATTTAGAGCATCAGTTTATGCAGTTATTTTGTGATAATCTGTGTTCACTGTGAAAACTGATCAATGCAGATTGCTGTATCCAATATACTGACTTTCTTCAGGTGTCTTGGTACTGAATTGTATCAGTTCAGTTTTGCTCATAGGTTTGATGCTGTATGTAATCCCTGCCACAGCAAATGATCTGTAATTGCAGTCTCACACAGTGCAAAATACCAAACAAAATAAAATTAGCCTTTTGTTGGTCCTTGTACCATTCATTGTCTTGTCAGCCATTCACTGTATTCCAACAGGTGTTCAGGTCATTATAGTTGAAAGTGAAGAAGCATTGATTCGAAGTAGTGTATTTGATAATACTCTCAGAAATCTCTGAGATTTTATCCTACTATTTCACATCAGTAAGAGCATTAAGACAGTACGTAATAAAAGTGCAAATTCTGCATGAGGGAGATAGCATTAGTTCAGGTTTTAAATTTGGATTTGCTTGAAAATTTTCACTGCATACATTGTAACACTAGGTATTTAGGTTATGTTAATTTAATAACTTTCTTCACACTCATATAGCACTTTCCATGTAAAAGATTCACATTTTCTCATAAATATTAAATCACTTGTGGAACAATAACTGAAGAAAAATCCAGCTAATGCAGTTTCGTACTTCCAAATTCGCTTATTTCTTAAGAAAACCCTTAAAATGAACAATCCAAATAGATTCTATTAATACAATTTTAATAATTCAGGAATTTAAACAGAAAGAACAGAATGAGACAGGCTTGGGCAGTTAAGTGCTGTCACTGATTGCCTCGAGGTGAATTTCTAGAAACTTCAGTCAGCACAGACTGATTACAGACTTGGTAGATAAAGAGTCTGTACTAAGGAAAACCAGTCCAGCCTGCAGGAGCTGAATGTGACTTTAAATGAACTGCCTTTCTTATCAGCCAAAAATGGCTGTTTCACGCAGAGAGACCACAGATATACCCTATCCTGTCACCCAGGCAGTGAGAAGCCAGAAGCAGTGGGTCTGCAGCGCTACAGCGCTATGTATTTCAGGTTGCAGGCTTCTTCTGTGAGCACAGATCAGCTACCATGAAACAGTTTTGCAGCGGTTCTTTTTTTGGCTTTGCATCCTGACTGACCCACTTGACACGTTTTTAGTAACAAGGTTCTGAGCTCAGCTGGCATCCTAGTTCTTTACTACATAGAGCAAGAGCAGCCTAAAGGAAGGCTGAGTCATATGCCATAATACAGTAGTACATAGAGCAATACATAAACTACAGGTTATGAATATATAAACTAGCTTATGAATATATAAGCTTGCCTATGATATGTGATTAGTTTTTGTGAAGCAAATAGTCGCAATATACTTATGCAATAAATGTCAAATATAATGTTACAGCAGGAAACTGAAGCAGAAAGAAGTTACAAAACCAGGCGAGTTTGGACTTCTGAGTTGGATTTGGTTACCTGTTTGAGTACCCAAAATGTACCAGACAAAAAGGTAAATGAAGCTTGCAGAACCAGTGGGAAATAATGGGATGATGAATTGTGATTGCTACTTCAAACTCAACACCTGCTACCTTAAAATAAGGTGCATGATATTTAATGCTATGCACTTTACAGTTTTTAATGTTTTAGAATAACTATGTATGAAAAAAGCTAAACATAGCAGAACTTAGTTGAGGCATTGGACATTGTTTGACAAATATTACAGAACAGTGCTAACCTTGAAAAATAAATCCAACTATTAGTAAAATGTGAATGTTTTCCAAACTTACTTTTGAACTATATTCTTTATATTTTTCAGAAATTTAATCTCATTAAGTGAGGGTTTAAAATAGGACATTAGCAGTGAAAATATAATTTAATAGTGGAGTACTGCTAACAGTAGCTCTCCAGTGACTATGTAGACAGCTGTGAAAACTTAATAAAACTGTATTTCCTCACATATATACTGCTATTTTAGCACCATGTAGACTCAGAAGTTTAATTAAAATAATTGCTTATATGGCCCCGGTTAGTCTTTTTACCATGAAATGGAGATTTGATATGGCCTTCTACCTACTCCTTATTTTAATTAAGCTGAGCTGTAAATCTCTCTTTTTTTTTTTTTTATTTTTTTTATTGTTGGCTCCATTTAAGCTATTCTCCTTTCTCCCCTCCAGAGAAATTATCTTATAGGTATCCCAGCCATTATTCAATAATCTAGTCCTACCTGTATGGCCAGAGTACCATATACACGATTTAGACATCTGCAGAATGAGTTAACTCCAGAAAGAATCTGTGTTTCCTCATCTGATCCCCTTCATAGACCAAGTTATAGAATATACTGTCCTGGTTGCGGCTGGGATAGGGGTAATTTGCGCCAGAAGCTGGCCGGGGTCTATTCTATACCTTGTGACGTCACGCTCACTATATAGAGGGGGAGGACCGAAGGGGTGGGATCGCTGCTCGGGAGCGGGCTGGGCGTTGGGCTCCGGGCGGGGAGCGACCTGTACGGGAAGCACTGCTAAGTACACGCTGTTGTTGTTATTGTTGGGGTTTCTTGTTTGTTTGTTTTCTTTCCCTTTGTTGTCCGGTTAAACTGTTGTTGTTGTTAACCCACGAGTTTTGCCTTTCTTTGTCCCGGTTCTCTCCCCGTCCCGCCGGGAGGTGGGGGGTGAGCGAGCGACCGCGTGGCTCAGCCTCCGGCTGGGGCTACACCACGACATATACATTGACTCCTATTTCAAATGAAAACTATTCTGTACTGTGACTATCATTTAGGAGAACATTGTATCTTGACTGTATTGACAAACAATCCATTAACTTGACACAGTATTTGATTACTCTTGTTAAAATTCAGTGTATTTGAACCTAAATTCATATCAATTCAGCCTTAGTCTCCATTTTTCTATCTTTATTTGATAGATTTAGCAATCGTGTTCCCAGTGCATGTATTATTAAGGATAGGTTTAGGACTAGAGTTTGTCATAGTTTTTCCAATTTTCTTAAAGAAGCCTATGTGGACAGCACGGAATAAGTAACATTTTATGCCTCATAAATACATCTGGATATATACATCTTTATTTGAATTTTGTACTTTCTGAGATTTTTCAAGAGAAGTACTAGTAACAGGATGGTCTACTTCACTGAGAGGCAAAGGGTCTGAATACCTCTGGTTTTGTTCTTATCAGATCCAACTGGGAAGTGCCCAAGGCTTTCTATATAGAATGGGAGAGGATTAATTAAACTGGAGCTTTGATTTGAGGAAAGGTGATGGATACTGGGATATGGGAAAAATACCAATAGAATAATTTGGGTCATTTTGCACAGGGAGAGTCAAACTGATGTCAAAATAGGGCTTGTGAAGATTTTTAGTCAACAACCCCAACTGCTAATAGTGTTGATAATTCTGTGCAGTGCTAAGTTTCCAGAAATTTCTTATAAATTACTGGACACCTCTTTTGGATATTAAAATGGTAACTAAATAGAAATTGTAACTATTGAACCTACAGTGAAAAGAAACCTCTTCTCTCAGCTAATAGCACAGATTTAGATTATCCCAGAAACATGATTATTGAAGTGTGGAATAAACTAGCTAAACTATTTTAGCAGCTTTAGCTGGAAGAGTAAAAATCACTCAGAAGTTTTGGCTATTAATTTTAATACCCAGCCTCCAACCATATGACTGAAATGAACATTTGCTCTTTTTGCTGTCACAAAATGTGAAATTCAAGGAGCTGGTTATATTTTGCAAGAACTTAAGCAGCTCATGTGCCACATATTTAAATTTGCCTGTCTCTTCCATCCTACTGTGTGACTTGCACTAATGTAAAATTTTTTGATGTGTTTCTTGGAAGATGAAGCTCATTGCTGCTCTTCCAGTACTGCCCTTCTGCAATTCACTTCTGCCAAATTATGCTTAAGCAGAATTTTGTATTACTTAAAAAAAGGTGAAAGTTAAATCCTATTGTCTGAGCTATTACAAAGTTCAATAACTGGCAGGATCCCATTTAGGCTGTTGCCTAAAAGGAGCAATAGGAGGATGTTTTGCTCTTCTTACTTAATTGAATAATTCTGTGTGAGCCAGCACAGGCAGGATGCAGGAACAACCACAAAACCATGGATGAAATGCAAAGAGTAAATTTATTTTCGTTACCTCGCCAACTGGAGGATACTCAAAGCAGCATCCCGGGCAGAGGCACACAAGTGGGGATGCAGGCACCATGGTGCTCTGTCCATGCTAGAGGATCACTGAACCTGCTGTTTTCACCTGTATATCAGGGATTCACGCAGGCGTAGTTTACCACTGTGCTTTGATCTTTCCCACAGCAGGGCAGGAATCTCAAGCATGTTCGATAGGGTGCCTCTAAGTCTATCATAGACCTATGTTATCTAAACATAGATGTTCTACTTGTCAAACACACAAGACTAAACAACGATTAGTATGATATATGTGTTTTTCTATACCCCAGCTGCAAGTCACTTGAGTGTGTTTACAATACTCCTTGCCAATCTTCTGTTATTTTCCCACAAATTCTATTGTGCAGATTCTGTGGTAAATTGTTTCTTCGTTTCTTTTTTTAATTTATCTTAAAATTATCAGAGATACTGTAATAATTTGCTTCATATAAATGCATGTAATAACAATGACTAATTTCTTTATAAACAAAAGTTAGCTTTGGAAAACTATATTTCTATTTAATAAGGAGAATATTGATACTTCTACCACCCTAACTTAATATCTCCCTGTTGCAAATCCTGAAAAACAGTAGGCACTATATAATTCAGAAATTAAAAATCCATTAATGCTTTCATTGATTAGACTATATGAACATAATTTTCATATTTGTATTTGAATAGCAAGGGACTAAACAAACAGACATTCTTTGCTCAACCTGGCTAAACTTTTGGAAATATACTACCTAATTTGAAAATATCCTCCAGAAAGATGCTCAATGCACAGAAGTGTGTGCCAAATGATGATGCTTTTGAGAAACCATTTTCATGAGTTTTGCTGTAAATCAGACAGCTACCAAATAACAAAATATTAAAAATAAAAGCTATTTCTGAGACAGTAGTAATTTTGGTTTTAGTGGTTATGGAACAGACCTCAGCACCAGCAAAAGGACACAAAAATTGAAGAGAGATATTATTCTTAAAATTAAGGCAGATTTTCAGATTTCCATTGCTACTACTGTTCTAGAAAAACCCTAGCAATCTTCATCAATTATTTCTTATTAGGAAGAATGGCAGAGAAAGCAAAGGTATCAGTGACCATTAAAATGGAACAAAAATGCAAGGACCAGTCATTGTAGACTTTGGGAACCCTGAAAAGAAGAGGAAGAAAAGGCAGGTAAATTTACTGGAAAGCATCCTAGTCCCATGACCAAGGGAAAACAGAGAATAGAGAAGGCAAATAATTTGTTATATAACTAGTATGAAATTGAAAAGTTCTGTGGAGCCCTAGGCCACTTTCCAAGAAAGTAGTTAAAAGGAGTAGTAGTAGTAGTTATGGGACTACAATGTTCAGTTCTGCTATCATTATAAAAAAATATTGATTAACAAGAAAGGGTATGAAAGAGACCCAAAAAACCTTTTTTTTTTTTCACAACTTGAAAAAAAGAAAGCCTTACAGAAAAAAACCTTATCAGTTCAGTTTGACTGGTTTATCAAAAGGAAGATGAAAAATGTACTTGTGTCTCATAGGGGGAAAATAAAAGTTAACAAAGAATTAAGTCATCCAAGAAAAGCACAATAGTGATGATTTGAAATTAAAGATATAAAAATAGAAAATAAGCTACTTATCCATAAAAAATAAGGTGGTTAGTCATTGGAACAACCAAGTATATTCAGATGAGGACTAAATGTTTATTTCCTTCAACAGACTCAACTTGTTTCACTCAAACTTAGGTTAAACAGATAAAGCTTTATGGCCCATGTTACATGGGAGATCTAAATCAATGATCTTGTGATTATACATGACCTTTGACATCTGTGATTCTGTGATTTTCAGTTTTTAGAAAATCCACATTTAGTATAAGCGACGTCATAGAAGAATTTGAAGAAACCATCATACGCTTTTTGTCCTATTCTCCCTGTTCTCCGTCCCAAAGCAACCACAGCAAAATAAAATTAATTTGAATCTAACTTAAATCTGAAGCTGAATATGGAGCTTGTAGACCTATATCCAAGATGAGTAAAGCAGTTGTATATACAAATCACCATTATAATAACCTAACATTTTATTATTGTACCACCAGCCAAGTAACTACCTTTGTCCTTCATAACACTAAAAGTTACCTACCCTGGGATTTTTGAGTACAGTTATCACTATCCTCTCCCTCCTCCCCAGCATCAGCAGCTACTGCATGTAAAGGACTCAACCCTAGTCCTGGAAGGGAGTCACTGTATGGTGTGCCTGAGCAATTAATGTGGGTGGTTAATATGTAATAATGAAGATACTGAAAGACAATTTAGTAGGCTGATGAATGTGATGGACAGCTACTTAATTGCACAGGAGAGAGTTAATTCACTACTGAAGTGTCATTATTTAAGTAATGCTTGTCTGTTCAACAGGCATGTGCTTAATAGAGATGTTATTAAAGCTAAATTACAGCAAAGCTGTGAGACATATCCATCTAAACAAGACAAGAAAGTCAAAATGAGTGATGATATATTTTTTTTTAGTAATTTTCAATTTAGCCATTTATTGTAATTACTATTGGATGCCATATCTTTCATTGCTTCATGTTTGGAGCTACCTGATTTGTATTTTTGTTCTTCTAAGTACCTAAGTAGTATAGAACTTATTTTTAATTATTATTTAAACAGTTATTTAGATGCAGAAGTCATATGAAAACAAGATGAGAAGTAACTGAAGCAACTGAAATTAGGATTTAATATGAACTAAAATAACCTCAACTGCTAGATGAACGTGGGCATGTGGGAATCTCAACTTTAAATTTTCAGTCTCTTGTGGTTGCAACAGAAAAGCTTTAAAATGTAATAAAAGTGTTACCTGCAAGATATAAAATTAGAATAGATATTAAAAAACCTCTGTTGCTATTATTTAAATCTGGTTGTTTTTAAAGCAAGCTTTTGTTCTGGACCAGAGAGAGGAGTTAAATATTAATATAAATAATAGACTGCAGTAATATAGATCTTGATTATTAAAGTTGTATCAAAAAAATGCCTAATCCACCCAAAGTCTTAAAAACATGGACCAAAGAAATTTAGGGGAAAGACAATTCCTCTAATGCACTCTTGTGCATTTCTTTTTATCTTCATATTTTTAATATCCCCCAAAATATCAATAACAATTTAATGATTCCAAATCAGCCAATCAGCAATAGAAACTAAATGCAACATGTACCCACATTTCCATGATATTTGGATGGTAATACAAAATTGAAACTCCTTTCTTTTCTACTTTTATGTCCATTATATCGAGAGATGAATATATGGGGGCAGCCTCACAAATGTTGTTATTGTCAGAAGTTATTCTGCACTAACATAGATGAGGATACAATCCAAAAATAGACTCTTCAAATTTCATAAAGGGATAATAAATTTGTTTTCCTAATAATCTTGAGATTCTTTGTCCAGAAACTTCTCTGTTTAGAGCAGGTGCAATGGCAAAATTTAAATTATTTGTTTGATATATTTTTTTATTTTAATACATAATGAAATCGTATATGTATTTTGTTCTTGGAATTTAATTCAACCCAGACAATTGTCTTTTTTACATTAATGTGATCATCTGTTTTGCTTCCTTGGTTCTCAAGGTACATCACACTGGTGTATATAACTTGTGTTGTATACAAAACAGAAGACCACTGATGTTTAAACAAGTTGTTTCTGCTATGTTTTGCATTTACACGTTTTCTTTTGATGTTAGATTTTGTAAAGTAGTTCTAATTCAAAGTTTATTCTTCATGCATAACATTAGCCTTTTAAATTGCTTAGTGCATTTATTCTCTTAAAATATTCGTTTAGTAATACTTAGTAATATTTAGAATATAATGACTACTGATATGACTTGTTTCTTCATTTAATTCATAGAATCATTTAGGTTGGAAAAGACCTTTAAGATCATCGAGTCTAACTGCAAACCTAACACTGCCAAGTCCACCACTAAACCATGTTCCTAAGCACCATGTCTACACGCCTTTTAAATACCTCCAGGGATGGTGCCTCAACCACTTCCCTGGGCAGCCTGTTCCAATGCTTGACAACCCTTTCGGTGAAGAAATTTTTCCTAATATCCAATCTAAACCTCCCCTGGCGCAACTTGAGGCCTTTTCTTCTTGTTCTGTCAGCCTTGGTTTTGAAAAATTGTCATGGTTTTGGCTGGGATAGAGTTAATTTTCTTCCTAGTAGCTGGTATAGTGCTGTGTTTTGGATTTAGTATGAGAATAATGTTGATATAGCACACTGATGTTTTAGCTGTTGCTAAGTAGTGCTTATACTAAAAGTCAAGGACTTTTCAGCTTCCCGTGCTCTGCCAGCGAGGAGGTGCACAAGAAGCTGGGGAGGGACCATAGCCAGGACAGCTGACCCAAACTGGCCAAAAGGATATTCCCTACCATATGACGTCATGCTCGGTATATAAACTGGGGGGAGTTGACCGGGAGAGGATGGCTGCTCGGGGAGGGGGCTGGGCATCGGTCAGCGGGTGGTGAGCAATTGCTTTGTGCATCACTTGTTTTGTGTATTCTTTTATCATTATTATTATTATTTTTCTCTTCCTTTGCTATCCTATTAAACTGTCTTTATCTCAGTCCACGAGGTTTTTTTTCCATTCTCTCCTCCATCCCACTGGGAGGAGGGGGGTGAGCAAGCGGCTGTGTGGTGCTTGGTTGCCAACTGGGGTTAAACCACAACAGTCCTTTTTGGCGCCCAACGTGGGGCACGAAGGGTTGAGATAACGACAGATTTGACCAGAGCGTGTTAAAACAAATTTGTTATAAGTATTCATTATATTAATTTAATCATCACTGGTCACAATGCTGTTTTATTTGTTCTCAGAGTTGTTGTCAGGGTTGTGTTATGTAACACCTTACATGCTATATATACTGTTTATCAGTGTTTATGTGTGTTTTATCACCTCTGGGCGTTGGATTAAGGTTATCGCTTTGCTGTACTGTGTAACACTGGCCTACAGTATGAGAAAATCATTGGTCGTAAGACCAGTTTGGTATTTGTACTCAGCGGCAGTGGGTGGGGCGCAGGGTGGAATGGCAACAACAGCTTCATCTCCATATTTTGGAAGCCATCTATCGGAAGTTATTAATAATTACACTTTTTACCTTTTCTCCTCAGACAGCCAATCTATGGGGGAGACACCTTTCTTCATACTCTCCTTCTCCTCCAGGCTAATTAAAATAGCTCTTTAGAATTTTGAATATCTTTGGCATGTTCAAACCAGCATGCTCCTATTGCTAGGTCTCCTGAACGTGTTTCAGGTTTTGCTCAGGGTTAAACAACTATTTAAAAACACCACCTCATCTGCTATCGGTGCTCGGTGCAGATGCGGGCGCTGTGTGGTTACTCCTACCCCCGTGACAGGCACTGTGGTTACTCCAACCCCCGCAACAGGCACTGCAGCTGAACCAGAGAACCAACCGGTGCTGGTATCAGTCGCCACTATACACAAGAAGAAATCTTGGAAGTGAAAGTCAGCTTGTTTAGTAAGGGATGATGAAAAAGCAGGGCCATCATGAGAAGATGAGGAGGAAGATGAAGAACTCATAAATGAGGCAGTAACCACCCGATTCCTATCCCTGAGTGAGCTGCAAGATATGCGAAAAGATTTCAGCCGTAGTCCAGGCGAGCACATTGTCACCTGGCTGCTCTGATGCTGGGATAATGGGGCCAGTAGCCTGAAATTAGAGGGTAGGGAAGCCAAGCAGCTGGGATCTCTTTCTAGGGAAGGGGACACTGACAAAGCGATTGGAAAAGGGACACAAATCCCCAGCCTCTGGAGGCGACTCCTGTCAGGTGTGAAGGAAAGGTATCCCTTCAAGGAAGATGTTATATGTCACCCAGGCAAGTGGACCACCATGGAGAGAGATATCCGGTACCTGAGGGAATAAGCCATGATGGAGGTGATTGAGTCGACGAGGAGCACAGCGGCAGCAATGGCATGTTCTGTAGCTGCACCCTAGATTGAGGTGGACAGGGGGTTCCCGGAGCCAGGGGATCCCGAGCAAGAGCAGAGAGGAGAGAGAGACCTGCGAGGCACTGGCAGCTCTCGCGAGTGAGGCTGATGTGGCTCGGGCGATGCCAGGAGCAACCACAGGAGATTTAAACAGCCCTGAGGAGTGCCAGCGACCAGGAGCGTGGCAACCAGGGCGTGGCACGTCAGTCAGGGCATGGCAGGGCAGTTTGCGCAGGAGGGTGCGCAGGGAGGGCCCCACAGACTGCTCATTGCCCCACAGCCCAGGGAAGCCTTCTTGGTCTCTGCCACAATGGTGGGCACCCACCTCAGAGCTAAGACGGGTGCTCCTATGGTGAACGCCCCTGAGATGGCTGATGCATCCTGCCAGACAGAACTGGCAAGGGAGGAAATCTCAGTTCAGGTGGGAGGCTGCAGCAAGTGCCCTCACCCTTCTCCTGATGCAAAGGTAAGTTCCTGCTCAGGGTGTGCACGGGTCGAAGATCTGTTATGTCAGGTAGCTGAGCTGCAGGAAACAGTTAAAAGATTGTGCAGCATCAGAGGTTCCGAAACAGAGATAGATAGGTCGTTCCAAAGCCACGCTCCTGTGCCAGACACCAATGAGGATGAAACACCTTGGACTGTAGTAACCCACAAAAGCAGGGCTCCGCTTCAGTCCTCACCCTCCAGTATCACAACTAAAAATAGATATGAAGCGTTAAAAGCTGTAGACACCCACGAGCAAGGCAGGCAAGGAGAAACTACTCCAGCAGCACACAGCACACACCGAAAAAAGAAATGGCGAGTGCTCGTTGTGGGGGACTCCCTGTTAAGGGGCACTGAGGCGCCCATCTGCCGACCTGACAGGGAGGCACGAGAGGTGTGCTGCCTCCCGGGAGCCAAGGTCCGAGATGTTGCTGAGAGGGTGCCGCGACTTGTCAGGAGCACGGACTACTATCCGCTGCTACGAATGATGCCGCAAGCCGGAACCTGGGCAAAATCAAAGAAGACTTTAAAGCCCTGGGGGAGCAAGTGAAAAATGTTGGTGCTCAAGTTATATTCTCTTCCATTCTACCAGTGGGAGGAAAGTGGGTGGCCAGAAATAGGCGCATTATACACATCAACTCCTGGCTTCGTGGCTGGTGCTGATGTGAGGGTTTTGGCTTTTACGACAATGGGACGTTCTTTGGCGACTACAACCTATTGGGGAGGGATGGGATCCACCTGTCTAAGAGGGGCAGGGGAATCTTTGGTGGCAGGCTGGCCAGCTTGGTGAGGCGGGCTTTAAACTGAAGGGCTCGGGGGGAGGGGTCCAAAGTGGCGATGCTTGTGCCAGCGCACCCAACTAGGGAGTCAGCCAGGCCAACCTGAGCAGAGACAAATCGTCCTTAGCTGCCTCCTCCCAAGAAGAGAACCAGAAGGCCGACCACCCAAAGGGTGTGTATGGCTATGATGGATCCTCCTGCACCCCTCCAGGGAGACCTGCAAACTCAACTTCCTCTCTGAAATGCCTGTACACCAACGCACGCAGCATGGGGAATAAACAGGAAGAACTAGAGATCTGTGTGCGCTCGCAGGGCCACGATCTCATGCGAGCTGTCCCACCACATCTCTGGAATTGCTATGACTGGAATGCTGTCATGGATGGGTATGTACTTTTCAGGAATGACAGGCCAGCAAGGCGAGGTGGTGGAGTGGCTCTCTATGTGAGAGAGCAACTGGAGTGTATCGAGCTCTGCCTAGGGGAGGACAAAGAACGGGTCGAGAGCTTATGGGTAAGGATTAAGGGACAGGCTAACATGGGGGACACTGTTGTGGGTGTGTACTACAGGCCACCTGATCAGGATGAGGAAGTCGATGAGGCCTTCTACAGACAGCTGAAAGCAGCCTCAGGATCGCAGGAGGGGGACAGCCTTGGCTGCAGTGACCACGAGATGGTGGAGTTCAGGATCCTGCAAGGAGGAAGCAGGATGCTAAGTAGGATTACAGCCCTGGACTTCAGGAGAGCTAACTTTGGCCTCTTCAAGGACCTGCTTGGAGGAATCCCGTGGGTTAGGGCTCTAGAAGGTAGGGGGGTCCAAGAAAGCTGGTCAGTATTCAAGCATCACTTCCTCCAAGCTCAAGAGCGGTGCATCCCCAGGAGTAAGCAATCAGGTAAAAGGGAGGCAGGAGACCTGCGTGGATGAGCAAGGAACTACTGGCAAAACTGAAATGGAAGAAGGAGGTCCATGGAATGTGGAAAAAGGGGCAGGCCACGTGGGAGGAGTACAGGGATGCTCTCAGGGTATGCAGGGATGCTGCAAGGAAGGCTAAGGTCCACCTGGAATTTAATCTGGCAAGGGACATCAAGGGCACTAAGAAGGGCTTTTTCAAGTACATCGGCAACAAACGGAAGACTAGGGAAAACGTGGGCCCTCTGCTGAATGAGGTGGGTGCCCTGGTCACGAAGGATGCAGAGAAGGCAGAGTTACTGAATGCCTTCTTTGCTTCAGTCTTTACTGCCAAGGCTGGCCCCCAGGAATCCCAGACCCTGGAGGTAAGAGAGGAAGCCTGGAGAAAGGATGGCCCTCCTTTGGTCGAGGAGGATTGGGTTAGAGATCAGTTGGGCAAACTGGACACCCACAAATCCATGGGCCCTGATGGGATGCACCCACGTGTGCTGAGGGAGCTGGCAGAGGTCATTGCCAAGCCACTCTCCATCATCTTTGAAAGATCATGGAGAACGGGAGAGGTGCCTGAGGACTGGAGGAAAGACAGTGTCACTCCAGTCTTCAAGAAGGGCAAGAAGGAGGACCTGGGAAATTACAGGCCAGTCAGCCTCACCTCCATCCCTGGCAAGGTGATGGAGCAACTCATTCTGGAGGCCATCTCCAAGCATGTAGAAGAAAAGAAGGTGATCAGGAGTAGTCAGCATGGATTCACCAAGGGGAAATCATGCTGGACCAATCTGACAGCCTTCTACGATGGCATGACTGGCTGGGTGGATGAGGGGACAGCGGTGGATGTTGTCTACCTGGACTTCAGCAAGGCATTTGACACTGTCTCCCACAATATCCTCATAGGTAAGCTCAGGAAGTGTGGGCTAGATGAGTGGAGGGTGAGATAAATTGAGAACTGGCTGAATGGCAGCGCTCAGAGGGTGGTGATCAGCGGCACAGAGTATAGTTGGAGACCTGTAGCTAGTGGTGTCCCCCAGGGGTCAGTAGTGGGGCCAATCTTGTTCAATTTATTCATCAATGACCTGGATGAAGGGACAGAGTGTACCCTCAGCAAGTTCACTGATGACACAAAACTGGGAGGTCTGGCTGATACACCACAAGGCTGTGCTGCCATTCAGCAAGACCTGGACAGGCTGGAGCGTTGGGCAGAGAGGAACCTCATGAGGTTCAACACGGGCAAGTGCAGGGTCCTGCACATGGGGAGGAATAACCCCATGCACCAGTACAGGTTGGGGGTTGACCTGCTGGAAAGCAGCTCTGCGGAGAAGGACCTGGGAGTCCTGGTGGATGACAAGTTCACCATGAGCCAGCAATGTGCCCTTGCGG
Source organism: Phoenicopterus ruber ruber (assembly GCA_009819775.1). Lineage (NCBI taxonomy): Eukaryota > Metazoa > Chordata > Aves > Phoenicopteriformes > Phoenicopteridae > Phoenicopterus > Phoenicopterus ruber. Next base: position 16,555,762 of record CM020247.1, read on the forward strand.
CCAGGAAGGCCAACGGCATCCTGGGGTGCATTAAGAAGAGTGTGGCCAGCAGGTCGAGGGAGGTTATCCTCCCCCTCTACTCTGCCCTAGTGAGGCCCCATCTGGAGTATTGCGTCCATTTCTGGGCTCCCCAGTTCAAGAAAGATGAGGAACTACTGGAGAGAGTCCAGCGGAGGGCTACAAAGATGATGAGGGGACTGGAGCATCTCTCCTATGGGGAACGGCTGAGGGAGCTGGGGCTGTTCAGCCTGAGGAAGAGAAGACTGAGAGGGGACCTCCTCAATGCTTATAAATATCTCAAGGGCGGGTGTCAAGAGGATGGGGCAGGACTCTTTCCAGTGGTGCCCAGCAACAGGACAAGGGGGAACGGGCACAAACTGGAACATAGGAAGTTCCATCTAAATATGCGGAAAAACTTCTTTACTGTGAGGGTGACAGAGCACTGGAACAGGCTTCCCAGGGAGGTTGTGGAGTCTCCTTCTCTGGAGATATTCAAAACCCGCCTGGATGCAGTCCTGTGCAGCCTGCTCTAGGGGACCCTGCTCTGTCAGGGGGGTTGGACTAGATGATCTCCAGAGGTCCCTTGCAACCCCTACCATTCTGTGATTCTGTAACTCTGATATCATCTCAAAATATCTAGTCAAACATCAAGATTAGCAGGAAGTAGATTCTTGTATCTTAGATAACTGTTCTGGAGTCCACGTATTTGTGAGAAAATATGTGCAAAGGCAGTTTTATGTTTTATTATCATAGAATCATAGTACATTTTGGGTTGGAAGGGACCTTTAAAGGTCATCTAGTCCAACCCCTATCAAACCAGATGTACCTGTAAAGGGACTCGTGGCCTCAAGAATTGAACAATATGGTAGACAAAGCATTTCTTACGTGTTAGGGGATAGATCAGTCCTTTTTTTGAGCTGTACTGAGGATAGAACCACTTCCCTTCTTATAATGCATATAAATGACACAGCATGAAACTGGATAATTGAAAGGTTACATTACTGAAACCATTGCTATGAGAAGTATGCCTGTCAGTATTTGCAGCCAGACGTCTTGTGGCTAGCAACTCATTTTCTCAAGATTAATTTTATTGGATCCACTGCTACTTCTGTGCCAGTAGCATTATAGCTTCTGCTTACTTATGAAAGTATTTTCCTTATGACTTATCACAGCTGTTAATTTCAACTTTCTCAGTTCTTGAGTTTTGGAAAACATTTAAGCAATTTGTTCAAGGACAGTTGTCGGCATGATTAATCCATACAAGGATTATGATAGCTAGACTAATGCCCTGACCATAGAACAAGATACAACCCAGCCTTAATCGTCTTAAGTGTAAGATCGTTCTTTCAAGTTTTTTAATAAATGTAGGAGAAGAATTCACGAAATCATTTTGTTTATCAGCCTATATCAGTCCAATCTTTGCAAGTATGTCAAACATCTCATTTTCAAAGATGAGATGCACCCATGGTAGAGTCATCTACAGGAACTCAGGATCTTGCAAACTTAATCTCATTTAAAATCTCTATATCTTTGCTGTGGAGATTTAATATAATTAAAAACATACAGCAAGTTAATTTATTCCTGGAATTCATAATGAAAAAACAATAACAGATACTAGATATATCTTTTCAGTCTAGCAACATTGGTTGTGATCTGGATGATGCCTACGGTGAAATTACAGAACACAGAGCCACATCTCTTCTGTTACGGCCCTTGGAGAAACATGCAAACTCTCATTTAGGTCAACGGGAAGGAGCCATACACATATCTGGTCCACAGAGGGTGTTTTTTTTGTGGCAGCAAATTAGAAATACAAAGCTATAAAGGAAGAAAATATGGCTCGTTTAAACTCCTGTAACTCTTTTGTTATAGAGCAAGACTTTCTATCACTTATTTTCAGACTGCAGGGTCTTTCATTCTGGAGCTGTAGAAATAGTAATCAGTGGCCCTGGTTTTGGAAATGTTTGAGGATTGTTTCATCTGGAAAAGCATCTTTTCTCTGCAATAGAGAGTGCAAAGAATGAATCCATGTAATTAAATAGATAATTACTACCCAGCAGCAAGAAGGCCAGGCAGACTTTCATTTGAATGTCTTTTTGGAGAAAGTATTCTATTTTTACAATCTGTGAATCACTTGAAATGCAGAGGCTAGAAGAGGCAGTATATTATATGGTAGCTGATAAGAACCAATTCAAAGTAAATTTTCACAGTAATCATCTAGTTATAGGAAGTAAATAATTGATGATCCCCTATATCCATCCCCTTGGTATGGATATAGGATAGTTGCATACATGTTTACAAGCCTTATTTGGGCTTTGGTGCTTCACTGTAATATAATCTAAAGATATCCTGGCCTCAAAAGGAGGGTAGGGGGGAGCTTAGGACAGAGCCTAAAACAGGTTCCGCCTTCTGTCTCTGACACAATTTTCTTTATGAAGTTCATCGATCAACAACTTTTCTTGGCCTTTTTTTTTTTTTTAACCTCTAAGGGCACAGCTCAGCAGAGCTAGCCCCCAGTTTCATGGCTGGGCGGACACAGCCCCTTCCCCACAGCCAGCAGTGTGACCAGCAGGTGACTGACGTGCAGCTGAGCCACGACCTGCCAGTGACATCCTGACTGCGTGTCAGGAAGCAGAAGCTAAATTAGCAGCACATATATTATCTCGACCTCAAAACTTGAGCAGGCCCCTGTGTTTCCTTGTGGGGAACTACACTATCGTGTGCCTGAGAAAGCTTTGGAGAGAGCAGAGGGGAAGGGGTGCTGGCATGTTAGGAAGGCAGCTGGGTTTGGGAATTCAGTTTCTGTTATTCCTGCTTTTCCATGCCAGAGCAGGGCTGTATTGCTAGACAGGTTTACCAAAAGGGGATAAAATAGCTCCTGTTATCTAAAGTCTTTCCAGAGTGTTGATGGCTTCATCTAGGAGGCCTCTTATGGGTTACCCCCCCTCTCACCACTTTCTCTGTTCATGATCCACAGTCTCCTAGTTCAAACGGGGCTTGACTAAAAGGGTTTCTGACAGAAGCATGCAAAAAAAAAAAGTATGTAAAAATTGTGTTACATCAGTCAGGAGACCAGCTGCGTGCCGGTCGCATGCTGAGGGGTGTCTCCGGTTTGGTCAGGTGAATGCATGGCTGCATTTTGCTGTCATGTGGCTTAGCAGACTGGGCCACTGGCAGTCGCGCCTTGAACAGATGTGCGTTCAGTCAGACAAGGCAGAGGCTTTTGTCTTCAAAGGCCGCTGCAGGCAGGCCGGGAGTGTTAGGTTCCCCTAGCTGCTTTCAGCTTGGGCCGAATGCTGCAGGTTTGGGATTCCCTCCCTCACCCCAGCAGTTTCTCCTCTACCATTCCTGGGGAGATGACTCATCTTCTTCCCACGAGAAACCTTTGTTGGGTCCCACTTTAGTATTCTCTCATCTTCCAGCATTGAGGTTTCCTTAACATTTCACTCTACTTTATTCCTGCCCAGCATTTCCTCTTGTACCCCTGCTTTGTTCTGTGAGGCTGTTTTTTTCCCCCCGGTGCTTGTCCTGCTCAGCCCCAAGCAGTGAAGTCTCTTCCATGGTACTTTCTCTTTTCAGGTATCCTCACAAGCTCTCCTGCGTTCATTCTTCTGTCCTTTCCATGATTTCTTATTTTTCCCTCGTATTACTGTTCATGCCTTCTCCTGTTCCCTGCTGTGGTACCTTGGGGGGGGTTTTCCTCAATCAGAAACTACTGCAGTACCTGGGCAATAGTTCAGTTACAGGAGTACAGCTTTACCCTCAAATGCAAGGAAATTTCTTGACAATTTTCTTAAATGAAGAGGTAAAACCCAGTTTGAAGCCAGCTGTGTCTGTAACAGTCCATCTTTGCTGCTGGAAGGGTTTGTTTTACATCTTTTGCACTAAGAAATAGTTCGGCGTGTTATACTTATTGGTCATCATTTCCATTTGGGAGGTTGGGTGATTACAAGATGACCTGAGCAGAGTGTGATGGGGAAGAGGAGTTGGAGCTGCTTGTGGGGGTGTACAAAGTAGGATCCAGCTGCACGGGGGAGGGGGCTGGGCAATTTCTGAGGACTCGTGGTGTGTGGGGCCATGTGGCTGCGTGCTCCTGGCTGCTGGGAGGTAAGGAGGCCATTGGGAGTTGCAGAGGAAGAAGCTGAGAAGTAAGTGAGAGGTTGGCCAGGACTTTCCTCGGAGAGGGGAGAAAATGCAGAAGGAGAGCAAGCTCCTGTGGAGGAGGCATGAGGCTGCTAGAGCTCTCTGATGCTCAGAGCATGACGTGAAAGGTTATGATAGATGCAGAGTAGTTTAGGATATTCGGTTGTAAGCAGCAGCACGCTGTAAAGGTGCATTATGTTGTCTGAGAAAGGGCCAAGCTGGCGAGCAAGGAAGAAAGCACCTTGTGAGCTTATGTTGCTGCCTGCGGGCGATAGAAGCTGTTGCTCAGCTGGGGAGCCTGGGCAGTAAGAGAGCAGAGCAAGAGCAGTTTTGCCTTCGAAGGCAAGGAAGCTTCTTGTTTGTCTTTCTAAAATGCAGAGCATGCGTTTTTTCAAAAAGCATATTTCCTCTTGGATTCAGCTTAGAGTTTTTCTTTTCTGATGCCAGAATTCTGAATTCTTGGGGTGGGAAGAAAGAAAAAAGGGGAAGGGGGGAATTTTTAATGGAAATCCTGACAGTCTGAACCGCTTTCTGTGGTATAATGCTTCCTGTAACCTATATGGCCAAATGCCAGCGTGACATCTAATACACACTTGGCTGCTGAAAGTTCAAGCTAAGGGAACTGCTGTGTTGGAATATGCCAGGGAAGGAAAATGAGTTCAAGTGCTAAATTGCCATTGAGCCTGAGGGAGAGTATTAGTAACTTCAAAGAAATAAAGTGAAGGTTTCAGTGTTTGGTTAGATTTGATGGTCAGCTCATCTCCTGCAGTACCAAGATGGGCACGTGGGAACCAGTAGACACCCAGTAGATTGCAAATAGAATAGAAAAATAGACAAAAATTCAGGTTTTCACTGATCAAGTTTGGCAGCTGATGTTCTCAGCAAGAATAAATTTCTTCCATCAAACAGTGCTCAGTGTGAGACTCTCATGCTACCCACTGAGAAATGTTTTACTGTGGCACATGTGCATGCCAAGGTCCCTTACCTCTACTGGTGTAGGTGAGATGCTGAGAACTTCTTTACACTCCCCCGTCCTGGCGATGCAGGGTGAGTGAGTGCTGGCTGCCTCCCAAGGCGGGGGGGGCGATAGTGGGAGAGTAGTGGGGCTCCCTTTTGGTTTGATTTTTGCTTCCAGGCCTCAGAGCCAAGACTGATGCTGCTGTTATATATAGGTTGCAAACACTAGGAGAATATTTAAATTCAACAAAGGCTGTGTTTTCACTCAAACGCAAGAAAAAAGATGAAAGTGGCTCTTTCAAGATGGGGGGCTAACTGATGCTTAGCTCCTCTCTTTGGTGTGCCTGACATGGTGATGAAAGTTTGAGCTGTGCTTCCTTCCCCAATACAGGCAGCCTGCACTCTGCTGCTGTACAGCCTGCCAAGCCACCCAAAATTCTCCCCTTCTCGTATCCCCCTTCGCCTTTTCCTTCTTGCTGAGCCTTAGCTCCTCCGCAGCCTGCCCCCAAGGTGGTCTTTGCGCTGCGAGATCAGTATCAAGGGAATGTAATGCCATGAAAAAAAAATGGCCCACAGCCTTTTTACCTCTGTTTAAGCTGAGGCAGGTTGTTGCTTCAGCCTCCTTTATAGAGCCGTGGTTGCAAGGTGGTGGATTTCTTTCCTTTTCTGCTGATTCAGCATAAGCAACTGATGGTTTGGAGGGCACTGATTCTCACCAGTCGGACAGCAGTGGAAAAGGTTATGGCAAGTGTTGTGAAATGCACCAGGTCTTCTCCTCTGCTTCTTTTGGGGACAGAATAATTGACACGGCCCGATATTTCCTTCCCTAACTCAGGAACCTCTCGAATTTACTATCCACAATTTAGTTACTCATTTAGCAGTTTCAAGCCTGTTATTGGTCTGTCCTAGATTAAAACCACTTGATGCTTCATTGGCTTTTGAGGCCAAATGTGGGTGGTGACCAGCCCTCATGGCTATGCCTGAGCAGTGGCTCCGCAAGCAGAGAGGTCTTCGGTTACCTCTGTGTTGCTGAAAACTTATAAGCATTTGGCTTTTCCCCTATACGGTGCTTGATCTTGACTTAATTGCAGAGCTAGTGTCTGCTGCATGGGAGCCCCTGTGAAGTGCAGTGACATGACTCTACATGGCTGACGGCCAGCAAAGAGGCTTCGGTGTCATTTCAGGGCTTGGGACTGATCTTACTTTGAGTCTCCACATTTCCTTCCCTCCCAACTAATGGGGACTCTCATCACATATATAAAATTTGTTAAAAGGTAATGGGGAATTTGCCCTCCTCTCTCCTAAAAACAGGAGTCTATAGGCTCACACTTTGTTAAAGAGAAGTCCAATCAGTAAGATCACACCAGTATCAAAAAAACAAATCACAAATCCCCCACATGCTGTCATTCTGCCAAAGCAACCCACGTCAAGGCTTATAAACTGACTTATTTTTGGCTTTTTCTGTGGGTAGCAAAATATACTTAATAGTCTGAGTCTCCCATCAGTAGCCTTCCCTTCTACCTCCTGTCACACAGATTCCCTGCACTGTATTCCTGTCCCTATTTCCACACCCTAACATCAGTAATGCCATTAGAAGTATTATTTTTATATAGGTTTGGTTATGAATGAGCATCTTTGATTTGCTTAATAAATGGGAAAAGATGCATCAGCAAATGGCATAGTTAATTTACTGTTGAAAAGAGTAGGGATCTTATCCTCTTCCTCAGCTTGGGGTAGGCAGTGGTAACCTCTTACGGTAACCGCTTCCCCTTATATGACCCTAAGACAATTTTAAAGGGAAAAAAAATCTGTGCAGGTTTTGAGAGATCATCTGGTTATAATTTTAAACAATTAATTCTCCTGCCTCATCTTAGGGTATCTATCTCAGGTACATTGAAATCTGCATATGGCTGTGGTCCTCTGCAGTGACTGCAGGTATGGAGGCATGGACTTTGCCTTGGTGCATTGCCCATGAGCAACCCTTCCCAATGTCAACAGCCATGCTTCCAACTTATCCCAAATCCCCTCTGCTTGTGTGAACCTGCATTGAGTACGGTGTCCGAGTAGGCTTTTTTAAGCATTGATCTTCTTATTGTTTGGAATTTTTCTTCTGTTTGTTTTGCAGCATTTCTGAGCAGGCCAGAAGTGATCTCCAAGGCGCTCAGGCTTGCAGAATCTCCCCTTTCTTTTTGTGCAAAGACCTTCTTGCCTCTGGTCAACTGCTTGTGTTCAGTGGGGCCTACAGTCATCCAGGCAGATGGAGAGCGGCTGAGGAGGCAGGTCTTGGGCACCACGCTGCGGGTACTGTAACCGGCACTCCCTTCAGCGCCTTGGCACTACCCTCACCCATTTTCCTGTAGCCAGTGTGGAGTGCTGTGACCACATCAGCTGGCCTGAGCCCACCTCGTTAGCTCTGATCTGATTAAAATGGGATTACTGAATCATTTCACAGGGCTGAAGGTGTCTGTTATACAGCTGCTGAGTAGGAGGCCGTTGCTTTGGTTGTCTGTCGGTGGATGAAACAGTCAAAAGTGCATGAATGGTGACCTGGTGGTATTCTTGCTGGGTAGGGGTTTGTCAGGGAAAGTTTGTATGTGAAAGCCTCCTTGGGTTTAGCTAGCATAGTGCATTTGTACAAATATTTTAAGCATGAAATTATTCAGGTAGCATATTGACACATTTGGAAATATGAGCAATAAAGGCAGGTTTATTTTGTCTGGCTGGTGCAATGCCCTTGGGCTGAAGCGTTAATCTCTTGTGGTTGTGCAGAAGATGAGAATGATCAGGATCACTGCCACTGAGGAAGCGACCTGCCTGCGCTGCCTGCGTAATGTTGGGCAAGGCTAATCCCTCCCTGCCTTTACCCTTTTTTCCTCTCTTAAAATGTTGTTGCTCGGTTGTGCTGCTCCATGGGAGCCTGTTGCATTGCCACCTCATTGATCACAGCTGCTTAATTTCTTGTTTCTTCAGCAGCATTTAAAAGCTTTTTTGCTATTTTGCTAGGAAATGAGAAGATAGTTGCAGGCTTTGCAATGAAAATTGGCTTTGTTAGTATACGCTGTTGTTTAATATGGCACAACAACAACTGCACAGGAGATATTGTCAAAACTAAATAGCATGCCTTCACTTAGCTAAACAAGCATCTGCCTAACCCCTGTCTCAAAGGTTGTTTCCAAGGATGGAATGAAAAAGCTTTTACTCAGATCTGACTCCAGCACTGACCAGCCTATAATGTGACATACAAATGCCCGTAACGATAGATCAGTCTGTTGGTTTTCCATGATGTTAGCCTAGCAGCACTACTGCAGTGTATAAAAATGAGGAGGAACAATTGCTTCCTGCAGTTCCAGGCCCTTAGAAGGGGAAAAGTTCTTGGTGTACAAATACAAAAAGCATTCTCCTATAGAAAAAGCATTACTGAACTGTCTTCAGAAACATTGTCGCACAGCGGTGCATTCTGCCATATTCATATTGTTATTTCACAGTATGCTGCATTGTTTTGCTTTGATGTTTTAGGAGAAAGGAGTTGCTTTTACATCATTTGAATATAGAAGGGCTGATGTTTAATAGGTTGACCATGTTGTATTCAGGAAGTCTAAATAATAATTTTAGTCTAATAATCCAAATAAAATCTAAACCTCATCTAAATTTTTTATTTCTCTTTGAAAACAGGTAATTAGGGATTGATAATAAAATGTTATGTGGGAAAATTGCCTTCAGTGAAACATGGGAAAATGTTCTCTGCTGACAGACTTATACCAAAGAGTTTTAGATGAGATCTCTGGATAAAAAAAGTTATTTAAATAGTTTTCTGTTGTCGTTCCTAGGCATCTGGTGGCATTGTATAGCAGTCTTTCAGACCTCTATTTTAAGGAATCCTAACAGAAAAGGTAACTGAGAGCTGGCAACAACTAACAAGAAAGAAAATGTAATTATGAAAAATTATCATACTGATTTAAAGAAGAAGTAGGATAGAACTAATTAAGAAGTAGGAACAAGAGTATGCATACAGCAGAAGCTGCACCACCCAGCAGTGCAGCTGTGCTCAGAGAGGGGGTTAAATCTAGAACAGAGCAAGCCTGAACTCTGCGAGCCTGTAGAGGAGCACAGTGGAAAACAGCCTGCAATATTTTCAAAATGAATTTGTTCCTCCCAGAAGGTGGAACAAACAGTAATTAATCCACAAGTAGATTGGCTGTGAATTAAAACTCTCATTTACTGTACGTTAGCATGAGGAACTGGAAGGATTCCTTGCAGAAAACTTTTCTTCAGACAGAGCACCAGATTTTTGTTTTCTGTTCTTTCTCTTGAAGATTGGCTTCTGTTCAAAGACACTGGGACAAGAGCAAAAACAGAAAGCAACTTTTATACACAAATAAGTAGATTGTGCTAGGAGCTGGTCTTGTGTTCCTGTGCACTGTGAGTATAAATGAATGCCAAGGATGCTTGAATGCTGTATTGGGTTTGCGTGACAAGGTTTTGGTAGCGGGGAGGCTACAGGGGTGGCTTCTGTGAGAAGCTGCTAGAAGCTTCCCCCATGTCCGATAGAGCCAATGCCATCTAAGATGGACCCGCTGCTGGCCAAGGCTGAGCCAATCAGCGACGGTGGTAGCACTTCTGTGATAACATATTTAAGAAGGAGGAAAAAAAACTTGCTGTGGAAAAACACAGCATCAGAGAGAGGCGTGAGATGGGAGAGTAACAACTCTGCAGACACCAAGGTCAGTGAAGAAGGAGGGGGAGGAGGTGCTCCAGGTGCCAGAGCAGTTTCCCCTGTAGCCCCTGGTGAAGACCATGGTGAGGCAGGCTGTCCCCCTGCAGCCCATGGAGGTTAATGGTGGAGCAGATATCCACCTGCAGCCCGTGGAGGACCCCATGCCGGAGCAAGTGGATGCCCAAAGGAGGCTGTGACCTCATGAGAAGCCCACGCTGGAGAGCAGGCTCCTGGTAGGACCTGTGGACCCGTGGAGAGAGGAGCCCACACTGGAGAAGGTTTGCTGGCAGGACTTGTGTCCCCATGGGGAACTCACGCTGGAGCAGTCTGTTCCTGAAGGACTGCACCCCATGGAAGTGACCCATGCTGGAGCAGTTTGTGAAGAACTGTAGCCCATGGGAAGGACTCATGTTTGGAGAAGTTCATGGAGGACTGTCTCCCTTGGGAGGGATTCCATGTTGGAGCAGGGGAAGAGTGTGAAGAGTCCTCCCCCTGAGGAGGAAGGGGTGGCAGAGACAACGTGTGATGAACTGATCGCAACTTCCATTCCCTGTCCCCCTGTGCCACTTGGGGGGAGGAGGTAAAGAAAATCAGGAGTGAAGTTGAGCCTGGGAAGAAGGGAGGGGTGGGGGGAAGGTGTTTTTAGGATTTGGTTTTATTTCTCATTATCCTACTCTGATTTTGATTGGCAGTAAATTAATTTTTCCCCAAGTCGAGTGTTTTGCCTGTGACAATAATTGGTGAGTGATCTCCCTGTCCTTATCTCGACCCATAAGGCTTTCGTTATATTTTCTCTCCCCTGTCCAGCTGAGGAGGGGAGTGATAGAGTGGCTTTGGTGGGTACCTGGCATCCAGCCAGGATCAAACTACGACACATGCAAACCCAATATAGACGTTTTTCTTGTCTTGTTGCAAAGGCTGTAAAAGAAAAACTTGGTAATCGTCAGGCTATGGATGTGATGAAACTATTGCTGGTGTGCTTGTTGGGGTTATCTCGCTTCTGTCTTGTGCTCTGTCTCTGTGTGTCTCGTCTGAAGAGTAGGTTGTTGGCTATTGGAGGCAGAAAGTGTGAGCAGAGCTCCCAGGTTCTGCGGTAATGCAAATAAATAACCAAAATGAGAGCGCTGCAGCCAGGCAAGCCCCAGGGACTGAGCAGTGGCTATAGAAAGACAGGGATATAGGCAATTAAGCATAAACTTCTATCAAAGAAGCAGAGACGTAAGGGACCTGGCCAGGCTCTGCCCTGTGGACACTGGTACGAGAAATCAGTGCTGAGGATTTACCATGGTTTTTCCCCTTGTGGATCGTCTAGCCACAGACTGACCTGTAAGTGGTTTTTGCTCAACTGCAGCTGCTTGGAAGTATGTTAGATGTAGATCAAGGCTACAGCATTAGCCATAGAAACAGCCCTCTGGCTTTTTCATGTTGCATAAAATGGTTGTGTGGTGCTCCTTAGGTCAAAAGTGGAAGAGCATAGAGACTGCCGAGCTATTCATATCACATTTAATCATTTTGCCTGTTTAAAAGCAGACCTTGCCTTTTCAAGCAGCATCGTAACCTCTCCTGCCCTTGCTACCCCTGCTATATCTTACCTTGTTCTTTCCACATGGGCATTTTTCCTTCCCTTCCCTCTGCATCTGTGTTCCCAGGAGCACAGAGGTGATTCTTTTTTTTGGGTCTCTGGAAGCTGCTGCTCTGGTTACAGGTAGTTGGATAGTTAAGTGCTTTGGATTGCTGGCTTCTGCTTTAGTCCACGGTTTGCTCTGTTGGTGAGTGGTAAAGCATCTTGTGTATATTTTGTTTAAGCTGCAGGAATCATTGAAATGAGCTCTGTAGCTCTTTTGTAGTTACTAGGAAGCAGGAGGCAAAGCTCCTCTTGATCTTTTTATATGAGCACCCCTTTTTGGGCAGGGAGGGAGAGTCAGGAAGGGATCTTTGTACCCTGCGCAGCTCAGCCATTGTTCCAGGTACTGGAGCTTTGAGCTGAATATGTGAAGAGGAGTCTGTGCCTCTCCACTTGCTGTTAGTCAGCATGAAATCCAAAGAGTGTCATTTCTGTTGGGGGTTTGTTGAATTGGCTTAATTGAATCATCTTTATTCACTTTTCCTAGCATGTAGGAACCAGGTATTAATAAAATGAGAAATGATGACAAATATTAGTGATAGTGAGAAGAGGTGCATGTCCTGAGAAGCTTTCTGTCTGCACTGAAATGGAGTAGAAGGTAGGTTCGGTAGGGAAAAATTACTTTTTCTTTCTTTTATTATGCTAGGCCAGTATAGGATTCACAAAGTTAGCTATCTAAAGGAAAAAAAAACAACAGGTGAGAATCTGACTGTATTCACAGCCCATAATTAAGACTTTTCTCCAAATTTTGTTTTCAACTGTGAGAAAACAGCTGTAGTTTATCAAATTGTGGGCTGCAGTCAATATTTCTCCAGGAATTTTCTATATTCTTAAAAAAAAAAAAAATCAGTAAAGTCCTGATGAATACACTTGACAGTGCTGCAGCCTTTTGAGGGGGCTGATTTTTGGATAATGGCTTTTCAGCTTGGGGCATACATACCATGAATCAGTAGCTTTCAGGAGTTGTTCAGTGCTCTGTTTTTGGTAAAAAGAGATGGATGTAACTTCTCAGTCCTGCTTGTGACTCAGCCATAAGCCAGGTTTGCAGTTAAACACAGGCTCTCTAGGTTTATTAGTGATGGGGGGGTAAACTTTAAAAGCTTCCTTGGTGGCAGCAGCTACACTGACTTTTCAGATTCAGTTTCTTACTTCAGTGATGGTAATTTTTAACTACCAAAGGGCTTATGATCATTAGAGAAAAATGGCAACTGGATCATACCAATGTACAGTCAGAAAAATACATCGTGTAGTCATGCTGGTTACACAGAACAGGAAACTAGTGATGAATAGAGGAGAAGGAACTGCTGTTTTTTAGTCTGAAACAGCTGCTGGGCTCAGCAGGATGAAAGCACAGCTTATCCAGGTCTGTCCAAGGAAGGATGGATGGGGAAGAGTCATCTTCTCCCAATCCTGGTACTTACGAGTGAGTAATCACCATGATAACCATTACTACATGTGCTTGTGTTTGGTGTTAAACTGATCATTTGTTAAACTTCTCTTTTCTTTTCTTTCTGTTTTTATTTCTAGGCCTCTTCCTTATCTTAGGCTTGATACTTTACCCTGCAGGTTGGGGATGCCAGAAAGCAATAAGCTATTGTGGACCTTATGCTTCTGCTTACAAACTAGGAGACTGTTCCTTGGGCCGGGCTTTCTACGCAGCTATTGGTGGCACTATTCTGACGTTCATCTGTGCAGTCTTCTCGGCGCAAGCTGAAATAGCCACATCCAGTGACAAAGTGCAAGAAGAAATAGAAGAAGGAAAAAACCTTATCTGCCTCCCTTAACTCCAGTGGGAAAAACACCAGCGCGTGGATCTTAATTTGCTTTCCATTGACTGGACAAGCAGATCCGCTTACCTGTTTCCACCATTTGTGTGATTGAGACCCATGCATTCCAGCCCTGAACTATTGAAATGGTCTTTCTTCCTTGCTGGGCAATGAGGATCAAAGGATCCCAAGAAAGCAGAATGTAAATACTTGGGAATTTTTTTGTTTCATTCTATTATCAGGATGCAGTGGAATTTAATCCGATTGGGGAGGTGCGGAATCATGTGTATATAGCAGGAATGTTGTCGTTATAACTGACATATTCTGATTGGTCGGATCGCCTTACCTACTGTCACGGAGGCACACCAAAACCACTCCACACAGCTAAACTCAAACAAACCTTTAATTCACAACTGAAACCAAACAACCAAAACTAACGAAACAACTGGATAACCAAATGACACTCCGAGAACATTTAACAAGTTACAGGTTCGATATACCGGTCGGGGATGTTATTACTGCACGGCAAAACACGAGAATGATGGTCCAGGGTGTGCACACACTCACTCACAAAAGGGAAACTCTCACTCAAGGGTACCCAGAAGAATAAGAGCGCTCACCGGAAAAAGGGGGGGGGGGTGTTCAGGTTCGGGTTCACTCAAGGATATCCAGAAGAATTCACTCACCAGAAGATGGCGAGGGCACTCAATCCCGGGAAGTTTCCTTGGGTGACGTCTCAGCCCAAGGGGAGAGTTTCCCATCACAGACCCGCTGCTCCGAGGAAAACCACTCAAAGGGGCTTTCCGGCGGGGCTCCTTTTATAACCTGGTCGGATCTGAGCTGTGGTCATTTATGGTCAGTGTTCCAGAAGCTTCTCTCAACCAAGGCATGCCATTGGCTGAGGGTCCTGTCTCCCCACTGAGGGGTCCCAGTATGGTCAGAGGTCTGGAAGTGTCTCTCAGCTGAGGCCCGCCATTGGCTGGGAGCCCTGCTGACCAGTCCAGGGGTCCCGCCTCTCCCACTCCCACCACAGGGAGTGGGGGGTGGACACCTGAGCTGAGCTGTGAGTGACAGCTACCATGGCAAGACACTGGAGGCGCAGAGATGAGGAGCGAAAAGGAGCCATCGGCTGCCGCCCTGAAGGCCTCTGGCCCTGACCAGGGCGAGTGTATCTGCCACACCTACCTTGGTCACTTTGAAGAATTTGGATTTAAAATAATAAAAGCCAGCACATTTTTTCTTATACAAAGGAGAAGCCTATTTTAATTAGGCTTTGTTTCCAAGGGCTCCCCTCACCTGTGAATATTTCACCACCACCTGATTTGGTACCATACTTTTCATTGAGGTGCTTTTTGATACTAAACTTCCTTAAAGTACAGTGCCTTCTTGGATAGTAAGTATATGATGGAGAGAGCAAAGTTGATGTGACACCATTTACACCAATCTTTAAGCAGTTAAAGTTGAGTCTCTGCCAGGTTTCTTTGTCTTGAAACTTATAGTGCAAGTTGTGTGCCACTTGTTACTTAGCAGGTAAATGATTCTGATTTCATTGACTGGGCAAAGAAGCTGTTGTTACACTGGCTTTCACCTGATTCTGATAAAATTGTTAGAAATCCCATTGTTAGAAGTATTTCTACAGCCTTTATTAGAAACTCCTGAAATCCCAAGCAGATGCCCACTCCCCACGGCACAGCTGGGCATTATGTTGTGAATGCCAACAGCTTGGCCTGGGCTTTAGCCTCTCCTACAAATGTATATCACACATGGAGGTGATCTCTGAGCCACTGTGCAAAAACCAAGGTCAACTTCCGCCCATATTAAAAAGAGACTGTTTTAATCTAGCCTCTTCTTGCATTCACCTGCTTCTGCAGCCCACTTCCACCATATTCTAGTTTAAAATGGGTAATTAACTTTTAAATATTTAATTTAAAAAAACAAAGTTATGATGGACTGGAACCATTTACGCCAACTGCCTGCACAAAGCAAGATTTTAACAAATCGAAATTACTAGCACAAAGCAGTGTCTGAGGACAAAAATCACAGCCAGCATGTCCTGTCCACACCTGTGTTTTTTTTCCTATAACACACAAACATACCATCTGAAGAGCATGCACTTGGCTTGTCCAGCACAGCTGCAAGGTGATTCAAACCGTCCTTCTGATGTTCCTCCTGAGCCTGCTACTGGAGTATGTGCTACAGAGGCTGGGGCACTAGCTCAGCTGTGGTTTGGCTTAGAAGTAAACAATGACCAACCTTCATATACGTTACTAGCCGACCTCTGCTGTGATTTACAGAACACTTAGAAAAATTTAATAGTGGGGTTTTTAAGAACAAAGGAAGTATTTTCAGTGGCATGTTTTGCTTTTGTTTGCATTTGTAACCAAGAAGAACCAGCTTTTCTACTTGTTGCTAGTATCCTATTAACTTGCTCTGCAACAGTGTAACCAACAAACTTGCAAGAATATCCATGTTCATCACATAGCACAGATAGAAGACAGGCTGGAAAAAATACAGAAAAAAAAAAATCAGAATTTCTTTTTCTCAGGGTTCTGTTTTTCTAGCAAGTGATAAGATGGTATATATTGCAGGTTCACGTGTAGGGTGCACTCATTAAATTTGACAGCTGTTTAAAGTTGTTCCTGAATTTCACCTCAGCAGTAGCTTTCAAAGATGTTTTGAAAAAAAAAAAAAGAGAAATCAGCTTAAAGCTAATTTACATCTGTGGTTTGATCGACTTTGTAAACTCATATTCTGTAAAGTGCCATAGACCTTTTTTTAAAAATTGTAACATTTTTTTAATATATATTTTTATATATTCATAGAATCATAGAATAGCTTGAGTTGGAAGGGACCTTTAAAGGTCATCTAGTCCAACACCCCTGCAATAAGCAGGGACATCCTCAACTACATCAGGTTGCCCAGAGCCCCATCCAGCCTGACCTTGAATGTTTCCAGGGATGGGGCTTCTACTACCTCTCTGGGCAACCTGTTCCAGTGTTTCACCACCCTCATTGTGA
Source organism: Phoenicopterus ruber ruber (assembly GCA_009819775.1). Lineage (NCBI taxonomy): Eukaryota > Metazoa > Chordata > Aves > Phoenicopteriformes > Phoenicopteridae > Phoenicopterus > Phoenicopterus ruber. The sequence goes on from CM020247.1 coordinate 16,571,983, forward strand.
AACACTTCTTCCTTATGTCTAGTCTATATCTCCCCTCTTTTAGTTTAAACCCATTACCCCTTGTCCTATCACAGCAGGCCCTGCTAAAAAGTTTTTCCCCATCTTTCTTATAGGCCCCCTTTAAGTATTGAAAAGCCGCAATAAGGTCTCCCCGGAGCCTCCTCTTCTCCAGGCTGAACAACCCCAACTCTCTCAGCCTGTCTTCATATGAGAGGTGTTCCATCCCCCGACCATTTTTGTGGCCCTCCTCTGGACCTGCTCCAACAGGTCCATGTCCTTCTTGTGCTGGGGGCTCCAGAGCTGGACGCAGTACTCCAGGTGGGGCCTCACCAGCGCAGAGTAGAGGGGCAGAATCACCTCCCTCCACCTGCTGGCCACGCTTCTTTTGATGCAGCCCAGGATATGGTTGGCTTTCTGGGCTGCGAGCGCACATTGCTGGCTCATGTTCAGCTTTTCATCCACCAGTACCCCCAAGTCCTTCTTGGCAGGGCTGCTCTCAATCCCTTCATCCCCCAGCCTGTATTGACACCAGGGATTGCTCCAACCCAGGTGCAGGACCTTGCATTTGTCCTTGTTGAACCTCATGAGGTTCACCCGGGCCCACCTCTCAAGCTTGTCCAGGGCCCTCTGGATGGCATCCCATCCCTCAGGCGTGTTCACAGCACCACTCAGCTTGGTGTCGTCTGCAAACTTGCTGAGGGTGCACTCGATCCCACTGTTATGTCATTGATGAAGATATTAGAGTACTGGTCCCAATACAGACCCCTGAGGGACACCACTTGTCACTGATCTCCATCCGGACATTGAGCCATTGACCACTAATCTCTGGGTGTGACCATCCAGCCAATTCCTCATCCACCGAACAGTCCACCCATCAAATCCATCTCTCTCCAATTTAGAGAGAAGGATGTTGGGGGGGACCGTGTCAAAGGCCTTACAGAAGTCCAGATAGATGACATCGGTTGCTTTGCCCTTGTCCACTGATGCAGTCACCCCATCGTAGAAGGCCACTAGGTTGGTCAGGCAGGACTTGTCCTTGGTGAAGCCATGCTGGCTGTCTCCAAGCACCTCCCTGTCCTCCATGTGCCTCAGCATAGCTTCTAGGAGGATCTGCTCCATGATCTTCCCAGGCACAGAGGTGAGGCTGACAGGTCGGTAGTTCCCAGGGTCCTCCTTCCTACCCTTTTTAAAAATGGGTGCAATGTTTCCCTTTTTCCAGTCCCCAGGGACTTCACCTGACTGCCATGACTTTTCCAATATCATGGAGAGTGGCTTGGCAACTACATCAGCCAATTCCCTCCAGACTCTGGGATGCATCTCGTCAGGTCCCATAGACTTATGTATGTTCAGGTTCCTCAGGTGGTATCAAACCTGATCTTCTCTTACAGTGGGAGGGACTTTGCTCCCCCAGTCCCTGCTTTGCAGACCATCCACTCGAGAGGTGTAGGAAGAGACACTGCCAGTGAAAACTGAGGCAAAAAAGTCGTTGAGTACCTCAGCCTTCTCCTTGTCCGTTGATACCAGTTTGCCAGTCTTGCTCATCATGGGAGGTACACTTTCTTTGACCTTCCTTTTCTGGCTGACATACCTGTAGAAGCCCTTCTTGTTATTCTTTGCGTCCCTTGCCAAGTTCAGCTCCATCCACGCCTTGGCCTTCCTGATCCCATCCCTACACAACCAGGCAGCGTCCCTATACTCTTCCCAGGATACCCGTCCCTGCTTCCACTGCCTGTGCATTTCCTTCTTGCCCTTTAGTTTGACCAGCAGGTCTTGACTCAGCCATGCTGGTCTCTTGCCTTCCTTGCCCGATTTCTTACACATGGGGACCGAGAGCTCTTGTGCTCTATGGAAAGCCTCCTTAAAGATCATAGAATCATAGAATTGTTCTGGTTGGAAGAGACCTCCAAGATCATCGGGTCCAACCATTAACCTATCACTACCAAGTCCCCCACTAAATCATATCCCTTAGGGCCTCATCTAAACGCCTTTTGAATACCCCCAGAGATGGGGACTCTACCACCTCCCTGGGCAGCCTGTTCCAATGCCTGACAACCCTTTCGGTGAAGAAGTTTTTACGAATGTCCAATCTAAACCTCCCCTGGCGCAACTTGAGGCCATTTCCTCTTGTTTTGTTGTCTGTTACTAGGGAGAAGAGACCAACCCCCATCTCTCTACAACCTCCTTTCAGGTAGTTGTAGAGGGCAATAAGGTCTCCCCTCAGCCTCCTTTTCTCCAGGCTAAACATCCCCAGTTCCCTCAGCCGCTCCTCATAGGACTTGTGTTCCAGACCCTTCACCAGCCTCGTTGCCCGTCTCTGGACACGCTCCAGCACCTCAATGTCTTTCTTGTAGTGAGGGGCCCAAAACTGAACACAGTACTCGAGGTGCGGCCTCACCAGGGCCGAGTACAGGGGGACAATCACCTCCCTACTCCTGCTGGCCACACTATTTCTGATACAGGCCAGGATGCTATTGGCCTTCTTGGCCACCTGGGCACACTGCTGGCTCATGTTCAGCCGGCCATCAACCAACACCCCCAGGTCCTTTTCCGCCGGGCAGCTTTCCAGCCACTCCCCCCCAAGCCTGTAGCGTTGCCTGGGGTTGTTGTGACCCAAGTGCAGGACCCGGCACTTGGCCTTGTTGAACCTCATACAATTGGCCTCGGCCCATCGATCCAGCCTGTCCAGGTCCCGCTGTAGCGCCTGCCTGCCCTCCAGCAGATCAACACTCCCTCCCAACTTGGTGTCATCTGCAAACTTACTGAGGGTGCACTCGATCCCCTCGTCCAGATCATTGATAAAGATATTGAACAGAACTGGCCCCAGTACTGAGCCCTGGGGAACACCACTTGTGACCGGCCTCCAACCGGATTTAACTCCATTCACCACAACTCTTTGGGCCCGGCCATCCAGCCAGTTTCCTACCCAGCGCAGAGTATGCCCATCCAAGCCATGGGTAGCCAACTTCTCCAAGAGAATACTGTGGGAGACGGTGTCAAAGGCTTTACTAAAGTCCAGGTACACAACGTCCACAGCCTTTCCCTCATCCACTAAGCGGGTCACCATGTCGTAGAAGGAGATCAGGTTGGTCAGACAGGACCTGCCTTTCATAAACCCGTGCTGACTGGGCCCGATCACCCGGTTGTCCCGTATGTGCCGCATGATGGCACTCAAGATGATCTGCTCCATAACCTTCCCGGGCACCGAGGTCAGGCTGACAGGCCTGTAGTTGCCCGGATCCTCCTTCCGGCCCTTCTTGTAGATGGGCGTCACATTTGCCAGCTTCCAGTCAACTGGGACCTCCCCAGTTAGCCAGGACTGCTGGTAAATGATGGAGAGTGGCTTGATGAGCACTTCTGCCAGCTCTTTCAGCACCCTTGGGTGGATCCCATCCGGCCCCATAGACTTGTGCGTGTCTAGGTGGCGTAGCAGGTCACTGACCATTTCCCCTTGGACTTCGGGGTTTACATTCTGCTCCCCATCCCTGTCTTCCTGCTCAGGGGGCTGGGTGCCCAGAGAGCAACTTCCCTTGCTGTTGAAGACTGAGGCAAAGAAGGTATTTAGCACCTCAGCCTTTTCCTCATCCCTTGACACTAAGTTTCCCCCCATATCCAATAGAGGAGGGAGATTCTCCTTAGCCCCCTTTTTATTGTTAATGTATTTGTAGAAAGACTTTTTGTTGTCTTTTATGGCAGTAGCCAGACTAAGTTCTAGTTGGGCCTTGGCCCTTCTAATTTTCTCCCTGCATGACCTCACAACATCCTTGTAGTCCTCCTGAGTTGCCTGCCCCTTCCTCCAAAGGTGGTAGACTCTCTTTTTTTTCCTAAGTTCCAGACGGAGCTCTCTGCTCAGCCAGGCCGGTCTTCTTCCCCGCCGGCTCATCTTTCGGCTCACGGGGACGGCCTGCTCCTGCGCCTTTAAGATTTCCCTCTTGAAGAATGTCCAGCCTTCCTGGACGCCTTTGCCCTCCAGGACTGCCTCCCAAGGGACTCTGCCAACCAGACTCCTAAACAGGCCAAAGTCTGCCCTCCGGAAGTCCAAGGTGGCAGTTCTGGTGACCCTCCTCTTTACTTCTCTGAGAATCGAGAATTCTATCATTTCGTGGTCACTGAGCCCAAGACGGCCTCCGACCGTCACATCACCCACAAGACCTTCTCTGTTCACAAACAACAGGTCCAGCGGGGCGCCTTCTCTCGTGGGCTCCCTCACCAGCTGCGTGAGGAAGTTATCTTCCACACACTCCAGGAACCTCCTGGACTGTTTCCTCTCTGCTGCATTGTATTTCCAGCAGACATCCGGCAAGTTGAAGTCCCCCACGAGAACAAGGGCCAGCGATCGTGAGGCTTCTCCCAGCTGCCTGTAGAATACTTCATCTGCCTCCTCATCCTGATTGGGTGGTCTATAACAGACTCCCACCACAATGTCTGCCTTGGTGGCCTTCCCCCTGATTCTAACCCACAGGCACTCAACCCTCTCGTCACCATCCTCGAGCTCAAGGCAGTCCAGACTCTCCTTAACATAGAGGGCTACCCCACCGCCTCTCCTTCCTTGCCTATCCCTTCTAAAGAGTTTATAGCCGTCCATCGTGGCACTCCAGCTATGTGTGTCATCCCACCATGTTTCCGTGATGGCAACTATATCGTAGTTTTCCCCTTTCACAACAGCCTCAAGCTCCTCCTGTTTGTTGCCCATGCTCCGTGCATTCGTGTAGATGCACCTCAGCTGGGCTAGTGATCCTGTTGCCTTTGTGGTGGGAGAAGCCCTACTCCCTACATGTCCCATCTCAGGTATTTCCGTGGTTCCTAGCTGGTCGATGACCCCTGCGTCCCTGCTGCTGCACGGGTCTCTCTGTCCTACCTCATCTGAGACAGCTGACCGAAGGGCCTCGCTGGCACGCCATCCCTCATTCATCGGTGTGCCTCCCCTAGGCTTCTCTCTAGCAAGCCTAGTTTTATCCCCTTCCCCCTTCAAATCTAGTTTAAAGCCCTCTCAATGAGCCCTGCTAACTCCTGCGCTAGGATCCTTTTCCCCCTTTGGGACAGGTTTGCCCCATCTGCCGCCAGCAGGCCTGGTGCCATGTAAACCAACCCATGGTCGAAGAACCCAAAGTCCTGCCGGTGACACCAGGCTCGGAGCCAGTTGTTGATCTGCTGGCTCCTCCTGTTTCTTCCCTCATCCTTCCCCAGAACTGGAGGGATAGAGGAGAACACTACCTGTGCTCCTGATCCCTTAACCAGTCGCCCCAAGGCCCTGAAGTCCCTCTTGATTGCCCCAGGACTTCTTTTTGCCACCTCCTCACTGCCTACCTGGAAGATCAACAGGGGATAGTAATCTGAGGGCCTTACTAGGGTGGGAAGCTTCCTCCTCACATCCTTGACCCGGGCCCCTGGGAGACAGCAGACTTCCCTAAGCAGTGGGTCCGGTCTGCATATGGGCCCTTCTGTTCCTTTCAGAAGGGAGTCTCCTATGACAACAACCTGTCTCTTGTTTTCCTTTGTGGGGGCAGTTTTGATGCAGGCCCTCGGCTGACTAGTCCTCGGCGGCACCTCCAGGCTGGCTGAACCATCAGCCTGGTCGTTGTTTGGTTCCAGTGGCAGGGCCTCGTACCTATTGTGCAAGGGCACCTGCGGAGGTGGGGTAGGCGCTGAGGAGACATGCCTGCCTCGCCGGGGAGGCACTAGTTGCCACTGTCCCCTGTCCCCTACGTCCCTGCATTCAGCCTTGCAGGGAGAGGGTCGGGATTGGGAGTCTCCCGTGACAGGCACCTTGGCTGCCTGTTGCGCCTGTCGCAGGGAGGGCAGGGTGCGAGTCCAGTCGTCGATCTCCCTCTCGCACTCCCTGATGCTCCTCAACCTGCTCACCTCCTGCCGGAGCTCTGTCACCAGGCGGAGGAGGTCCTCTACCTGGGCACACCTCCCACAGGCATGCTCGCTGCCGCTGTCGCCCGGTGCTGGCATCAGAGTAGGGCACACCCTGCAGCCTGACACCTGGGTGGCAGCGTGTTCCCACCGCAGCTCCGTCTGGGAAGCTGCGTCAGCCGTGGCGGGTGCAAGGCTTGGAGCGGCCAGGGCTTTCTGCCAGGTGGACACCATCGCTTCCCCCGTCGAGCCGGCGGAGCTTCAGCGCCCTCCCTGCACGCCCTGCCGCGCAAACTGCCGCGCCGCGCCCTTCCTGACGCGCCGCGCCCTGTTTGCCCGCCCTGTTCGCCGCGCTCCGGGTCGCTGGCGCTCCCCGGGGGCTTTTTTATACCCCGCCGCGGCTCCTGGCCCCGCCCAGGTCTCGTCAGCCGCTCTCGCGCGAGCTGCCGGCTCCTGGCGGGTCCCTCGGCTCCCTCTGAGGCTCCCCGGTTCGGGAAACCCCCCTGTACGCCGCGCTAGGACGCTCCGCTGCAGGTCGCGCCGGCACCGGAGCTGATCGCCTCGGCAACTCAAAGATCTGCCAGCTCTGTTCTGCTCCCTTGTCCCTGAGGGCAGTTTCCCAGGGGGTCCTATTGACTAACTCCTTGAACAGCTGGAAGGTTGCTTTCCTAAAATTCAGGGTCCTGACCTTACTCTTCACCTGACCCTCATCCCTCAGGACTGTGAACTCCACCAGCGCATGATCACTGCAGCCCAGGCTGCCTCCAATCTTGACGTCACCTATTAGCTCACTCACATTGGTGACCAACAGGTCCCATATTGCATTCCCTCTGGTGGGGCTGTCTATTACCTGGCTTAAGAAGCTATCCTCCATGCACTCCAGGAGTCTCCTGGATTGCCTACAGCTCGCCGTGCTGCTTTCCCAGCAGATGTCAGGGTGGTTGAAGTCCCCCAGCAGGACGAGAGCCTGCGAGCACGATGCCTCCTGTAGCTGGAGTAAGAAGGCTTCGTCAATAGGCTCCCCTTGATCGGGCGGCCTGTAGTAAACACCAACCACAAGGTTCCCTTTGTTGCCTCGGTCTCTAATTCTTACCCACAAGCTTTCAACCTGCTTATGGTTATTCCTCAGAGACAGCTCCTCACACTCTATCCATTTCTTGACATAGAGGGCAACGCCTCTGCCCCTCCTTCCTTGCCTGTCCCTTCTGAACAGCCTGTAGCCATCAATAGCTGCACTCCAGTCATGGGATTCTTCCCACCAAGTTTCAGTAATGGCAACTAGGTTGTACTTTCTAGCAGCACAGTGGCTTCTAACTCCTCCTGTTTGTTTCCCATGCTGCGGGCGTTAGTGTAGGGGCCCTTCACCTGTGCTGTCGGCTGTATCACCTTTTTAGAGGAACACCCCTTAATTCCTTTGAGGTCTTTCACTGGTGTTTCCCTGTTGGCTCTGATTACCTCAGGAGCCCCATCTCATCTCCATAAGTCTTCAAGTGTGCTCCAGTGTAACCAGCACGTCTCGGAGCAACAAGCTGAGGGCCCTCGCTAGCACCCCGTCCTTCAAACCTTGGCGTGTCATCCCACAGCTTGTCATGGCAAAGCCTGATATTATCCCCCTCCCCCTTCAAGTCTAGTTTAAAATATATATAAATATATTTTATATATCTATATATAAAGTTGTGTGAGATGTGCAATAACAGGAATGGGTTTTGGGTTTGGGGTTTTTTGTTTATTTTTTATGGTTTTGGTTTTAAACAAGATATTTGAAAAGTGACTTCCCAGGGAAGAAGTGGCTGGAGTTTTGAGGGTGTGGACAAACTAAGCATAGAGTAATGTAACAAAATCACTGATTTTGAAGATGAATACAACAGTAGTAACAGTAGCTTAAAGATTTAACCAAAACCCTCTTCTAGATTGATTTGAAATACTCAATCTGTATAATACAGACAATTAAAATGTGAAGCTGTATCCGTCTCTGGCAATATACAATCTAAAAGCTGAAAAGGCTCAGCAAGTGCTTAATGTGCTTTATTTATAATGTGGCACTGCAAAAAACATTCCTATTGAGCTATTTCTGGGTTGTCTGTATCACCTTTGTATCTATTTTACTCAGTAAAGTTCTTTAGATTCTGAGATTTTTTTTCAGCCAAATCATTTCCATTTTGCATTGTTATCCCACATCAGAGTATCTCACGTCCTAGTGGTAAACAGAGAAGAGTTCAAGTCTTCCTTGAAAGCAGCGGGCACTGGTGCCTACCACAAGGAACGGACAGAGCCCAACAAAAGCAGAGCACGGCAGCAACATATACACCACAGCCACCTTGTATAGGAAGAGAGGCTGTGGCAATCCAGCTAGAGTAGATTTTGAGCCATGGTTTATTTGTAGTACTGTTATTCTGTTCTTAAGTCATCACTATGTACATTTGTTAGCACGAATGATGTACCTAATGTGTTATTTTTAATCTAAATTTCAATTAAAATGTGAGCATTTTTAATCACGGTTCTCTCCCCTGTGCTGTCTTCTGTGTGTGTGCTTGCTTTCCCAGCTTAGCACTTACAACTAGCCTGCGCAAATCAGGGGAATTATCTCCCCACAACAACACTTAAATTGTGCAATAATTTTAATCATAAAACATGACTGTATCATGCTGCACAACTGTGCTTACCATTTACAAGAAAGTTCAAAAACTGTTTAGTCTGCTGCCACTGCCACCCTAGATCTGTAAATTACAAAGAAACAGAACAAGTTGATGAAGAATTTCACTACTAAATGATGCATGCATGCGCAAGTGTCTTCAAAAACTCATATCTGCTATCTCCCAAAATAATCCCGACTGTACCTCAGAGCACTGTTCTCTGTATTGAGTATTTGCAAACGTAACTACGTCACAGTGGTCTAGATGAACTCATTTTGCCCTTCAAAGAAAACCTGGTAATAAATTCAGTACTAGAGAGCAGGTGTTACAGTTGATATGATATGAAAGAAATCAACAGACTGTGATAGTGCCTAAAAAAAATAAAAAGCAAGCAAGACACAGCAGTGATACAGAAGCATCAATTCATAGACAGAAATTAGGAAAATAAACAGTACCAAAGCAATGCTGTTTGCAGCAACTTCATTTTACTTTCAATAATGTTTTAGGATTCACTTAATACCTGTAGAATTTCATTCAGTAATAACAGAACACGTTTAGATTTTAACCCTCTTAAGTTTACAGCACAAGAAAGTGGGCTGCAAGCGTTTAGGAATTTTCTTCATAACAGTTGAGTAGACTAATTCTCGTTACCCTAATGTATTATTTTCATAGTGGACATTTTGCTTCCCCATTTCAGCAGAATTACAGCATTTATATACAGAATTATAAAAAACAAGTGAGACTTTTACATAGATCAGCCACCCTGCATGTTATACTGACCTTTAAAAGAAAAAAACCCTATATTGTTCAAAACTATACAGAGCAAACATCCAGGAAAAAAAGTCTTTTTTTATTCTATGACACTGTGTTAATACAATAAATATACAAAACTTGTTACTACTCAGACACGCAACAGAGGGACAAAAGAAGTGCATTTGTAGAGAACCATGACATTCACCAGGATGGCAGAGCATTGTTAGTAATTTACAAAATATACAAACATCCCTCAGATAAATAAAACCAACTCCTAAATTACGGATCAATGACTACAGACATTCCAGTGTTTAAACTTCGTACTTTGTACTCAATTTGCCACAATACTACAAAATGACAACTTAAGTGGGCGCCATACTCTGATTAATTAATAAGAGACTGTAAAATCTAGTTTTAGTTAGGTACAAAATATTTTAACAAATATCAGCCTTCTGTTGTCAAAGCTAAACTCAAACTTCTCCCTCCCTTTTGGGCTGCAAAGTGTCAGAGATTTCTAGTTTAAACAATTCACATGTAACTGAACCTTGAATTTCACTTAGGAGGTTTAAATCTGTACGTTCAACCCATGACATTACAAACCAACGATCCCTATACATAGAACATTAAATATGTTTTCTCAAAGAGCAGTTAAACATTCGGGGGAAAAAAAAATCTACCCGCCAAATTCAGGTTTTATTCCTAATGTTTTTTCCATAATATATTCTGGTAATGTATGTTATTATGCAATCTTAAAACTTAAATTAAATTGCAAGGATGATGTCCCTAGGATTCATATCCAAGAGATATCCAAGAGAATTGCTTAAATTTAGATTTAAAAGTAATCCATAGTAGAGTTGATATACAGCTGCTAGAAGTGTGATGCCTGATCTCAACAGAAAATTGTGGCTTTTGTCTGGAAAGCTTTTAATAACATTCCACACAAATTTAAGTTCAATGCTAGCATGTCCACTAGTATAGAATTTTAGAGCCCCTATTACACAGAATGTTTAAATTACTTTTAACTTCATGATGTAGAGAATATTTAGAAGCAAGTATATTCATTAATATGAACTTCAGCATAGGTGAAACTACTACATTTATCCAAATTCAACTTGGATTTAAAGAAATTGGTAAAAGAAAGGAGACTAATAGGGACTTCATGCTAACAGTACAATACTGATCCAGGGATTAAGCTAAGGGTTTTTCTTTTTTTTAATGCTCTTATGTTATTATGAATACACTGTAGTGAAAAAGAATTAATCTATGAAAGTCTGTCCACATTCTAGAACATGGAGGGGCCTCAGAATTTTATGCTCAGTCTTACTAAAGGTAATTCACCTTAAGAGCTGAATTCATTTCAGCTACAGTGTGTACTTATACAGGTTGTGGGATGTGGTCCCTTCCTGTTTTAATTTTTTAAAACAGAGTTTTAAAAAAAAGCCCAAGTATTGTGCATAAGACTCATGAGGCAATCCAAGAATATCAAATAGCCTTCAAAGGAGAGAAACATCACTTTATAGTAAGACCTGATTAAATTCTAGAATATTTTGATGGTACGTACCATTATGGATTGTTCAGTTCCACAGCACCAATTTAACCTCTTAGGCCTCCAGTTCAATGAGTCAAAATTTAACTTTGTGAAAGATGAAGATTTCTCACTTTTACAACTCAAATTAGTTTAAAAGCTTTTTTCCTCAGCTTAAATCAAATCACAGAGATGGCTGAGTTATGTTAAAATGAAATCATGTATCTGTTAAATGCCATTGCTTAAAAAGCTTGATTTTAGACAATATTCCTGGTAGAAAATTAAATACTGTATATTTAGATTTTTGGACAAGCAGTTAACAGAGTGACTGACAAGGCTAGAGATTTAGTACCACTGTTAAACACAAATCTACACTAAAAAAAAAAAAATTAAAAAAATCCCAAACACAACAAAAATACCACTCCACGTAAGAGGGAAGGGGGGCATGAAACTAGTGATCTAAAGGTCAATATTTGTTTCTCTTCCAGCAAAATGATTACCCCAAGACATGAATACTGAAATTAAAAATAGCAAATATATAATCATTTAGCTCTGTGATTGAAACCATCAGTTAACTTCCTTAAACTGTACACTGCATTACACATTCTATTACAGAGAATGTTTCTGCACCATAGTAATTTCTCACAGGTAGAGAATACTCCATGAAAATAGATACAAACACACACTATAATTATAAAGTGGTGCAGGCAAATTCTGGACCAAAACGCTATTTAAACAAGATCAGATAACTAACTCAACAGTATTCATGCAAACTTAGAGGTTTATATCAAAACACTTATCCTAAAAAATAATATCTATCCTACTTGTATTTGTCCTCCAGCAGCTGATGAAATTGCAAAAGCAGTAGCCAAACCTAACTTTCTACATCTCTCAGTCTACCCCACTTCTTATAGCAGAAATAGGGAAAACAGTTCTTACAAAGAAAAAAAAAATGTTCCAAAGCACTTTCCTGACATTAAAAAAAAAATACCAGAGTGAACCACTAAAAAACCCTCCAAATTCTTAATATATTTATTTGACCATTATATACCACAATTCATTCTCAGGCCAATTGTTGAAATTATTTATCCTCCATAAAATATGGAAGGCTTTATATTCTAGAATGCAACATTTTAAAGAAGGGCAGAGAATGGTTATCTTTTTAGAATAAATAAAATTATAATAAAATAAAACAAACATTTCTCATTTTACCCATGCACAGCTGCAGAAGAGACAAACATGCTGTGTGTATTTTGATCTATGTTTTTAGGGAATATAATAAGTGACTGGAAAATAAAGTACAATCAAAGAGAACTGTCATGACTTTTTATATTTCTCTACATTTGGTTACCCTTGAATGCATTCTGAGCTGCACTGGTTGCTGCTGTTGATGTGGCATTGGCTGCAGCAGTTTGTACAGTTTTGTTGGACATCACTCCCGTTGCAAACTCCTGCTGCGCTTTCTCAAAACTAGCACCAGTTGTGCGGTAGAGACCATGCACCTAGGGAGGTGGAAAACAGTGAAAAAAGTGTGCTGAGCCTTCCATTTCTTGGTAGAGTAATAGCAAAGTCTCAAACACAAAGCCGAGCTGTGTGGTGGAGAAATTTGGTTTGCTCATATGTTTGGAAGGATCTGGAAATGAGTAAACAGACTTTTTTTTCCACAAATCCTACAACTTTTGATTGCCCTGCTGTGTACGTACAGTTTGACTGTAGGGATACCTGTAACTTTTTGCAAGTTCAAAGGGGTCTTGTAGGTCTTTACTAAAATGTGTGTGGTATCTACTGTCTGAAATAACATATTTAAATACACAAACAGGTTGCATCCTTAGCATAACGCAGGACCCATAGCCTGCAAAAGCATCTTCTGTCTCAATTTGTATACAACTCGGTGTACTCATTAAAAGAGTTCGTAAGTGTGCATGTTAAAAGAAACAGCAGGAAACAAAACCAAAAAAGTATTTTTGAATCTACTGTGTCAATAACATTCTGGTGAACTTTTTTCTACATCAATTTTTTAGAAACATCTTAATTTCTCTGATTGACATGGTTACAAGAACCTATTAAGCTAAGCTATGACTGATCATTAAAAAGTCTAAAATATCCCAATAATGCAGATAAATATCCGCCAAACTAGTGTGATGACCAATTGCTCTGCATAATAAGCAAAAGTATTAAACAATATGGCTTATAATCTCCAGTACAACAAAAAACCAAATCCTGAGTAACTTCCAAGCACCTGAGTATTAAAATTAAAATGCTATTTTTTATTCATATTCAATCAAGTCACGATAAAGTTGTCAAATAATATTACAAAGACATTTTCATTCAAGTGTAGCAGGAAAATTCATGTTGTAACTTTTTTCTTTGTTATAAATATGACTATTTCTCATCCATAAAGATACACCAGGTCATATCTGAGTATGCATGTTTTTTTGAAAAGAATCCAGATGCATGTGGTAGAAAGAGTGTAAAAAAATGCTCACCATACATTTTTCTTGTTTGTTTCTTTCTCCTGTACCTGAGTATTTATGCAGAAAACAAATAAGGAGAAGGGACATCTCCAGGCTATGCTTAAAATTTCTAGCTTACTGTAAATAGGCCAGAAGAGTTTGGGTATGTGAAAACCTTTGAGCGTAACTGTAACTGAGGTTGAATTATTAGAATTGTCAGCACATCATCAGCAGAATTCTCAGTTATATTTAATCAAAACAACATAAAAAACTTACTAGCACATTAGTATCTAAACTTAGGCCTTCTGGATGGAAATTCACAAAAAGAAGCCAAGAGAGAAAAGCATCTTTCTTTGAGCTTTTATGCTACGCAATCATTAACTGACAGCAAAATGTTAAAATAATATAAGTAGAGAAATAAAAATCCTTTTCTGAGGTGCCAGGCATCTCCTTCTTCTATTGATTTTAATGGGAATGATTTTGATAAGAGTTGAAACTTAGCAATCATTTGAATCACACTTCACTCAGCCTGATGAATCACCACAGATTTGAAAATTGCAACCTGGCATCTACAGGTCCTACCTTAGTGTCCAGTGCATTCACCTACCCTTTCATTGTGGGCTTACCTCCCAACTTCTCTTATTCAAAGCTATCTTTCTCCATTTTAGTTTGCAGAAATAAGTGCACTGTAAAAACAGCATTTGATAACTCCATGACAGTATAAGCAAAAAAGTACTATAGAAGCACAGTTGTTAAAAGGTAAGGCACATCCCCAAGAATATCATTTAATCCCCATTACTTTGTGAGAGAGTACCTCTTAAGCAGGAAAGCAAAATCCAGATCAAACATAGGAAACAGAAGAGGGGAATAAGAAGTAACTTACCTTTTTAAACATAACTAATGAAATAACAGCAGATGCTGTGAAAAGTGCAGCTATGATTATCATCATAATGCCAACAGGGATACTCTTATTAAGACCAGTAAGAGATGAAATCCACCCACTGAAGGAAAAAGAAAAGACAAACTTTACTAGCACAGCACATGAACCATTCAACCACAGGTATCCACATCAAGGGAAGCTTTATAACCTCCCAGTTCTGATCAACTGAATATTTTTGAAGAAAAAGTCATGGAAATTATACATGAGCATATTTCTGTTCTATAATAAGCTTTTACAGCTTAGTTGCCATTTTCCCAATGCATGCAGTGAAACTATAAGGAAAATTTTAGCAAAGATTATTATCTTTGAGTAGAGTTGTGAAGTAATTAAGAGAGACATTAGAGAGTTGCTCATCAACTTTTTGGGTTTTTTTGGTTATACTGTCATTTCAGAATAATTTAAGACTACATGACTTTGTGGAAGAGAAAATGTCCCTAAAAAGATAGCTTCTAACTTCAAAATTAAAACAAAACCATGCCACACACACAGAGCTTCTATGTGGGAAAACTCATTTAGTTGTATCCACACAGTGATGCTTTCTCAATTGGGGTTAATATAATTTTTTTTTTAAGTAGATAGTGTCAGATTAATTAAGAGAAAAGATTGCTATATCAGTATCTACTTCAAACATTTCCCCATTCTTCAAAATTGAAACACCAACATAAAAGTACAATATCAAACTTGAAGCCACAAAAAGCAGGTTGCCTTAAGAAAAATAAAACATTGACGGAAAAGATTCTTCCACTGAAAAGAGCAAAAAAATTCTGTAAACCCAAACAACCTTAAAACTTTCCTCTACTTATTTCAAATTGCTTTGATATCCCCTATGTCCAACTGGACTCTACCACAGAACTCCAAAATCAAAACTGTAATTAGCATCTTCTGATGATCTGGCTACTTTTCATACCCCTTCCCCAAGTATCCTTAAAAGCACACTCCACATACTTGGAGAGTTGGCCTTCTAAAATTGCTTTTTTACTTTGTTCATGTCAATCAAGGTATCTATGAAAAAGCAAAATATTGGATTTGAGAGCAAAAATAATAAACCAGGATTTTTCCTTACACTCCAGTTCTAAAGCAATGATGTTTTGTCTGTCTTACGTATATTTGGAGGTTAGCAGAAAACCACTGATACACAGAAATGTCATTACCCAGGTACATTATTGCCAGTCATAGCTCTCCATGCTATCAGCTGGCTACAACCATGCTTTTTGTTAATTCAAGTTTGTTGGTTTTTTTTTCCAAGAAGGGTGACTGATTCCCAATAGCTTTTCCTTGTAAAATCTAAATATTAGACCTTGAAGCTTCAAATAAAAGCTATATGTACATAAAAGCTTCAAGTAAAAGCATTTTGATGCTTTCAAAACGAAAAATCAACTATTACAGAATAAGGAGCTGACTTGGACAAATGAGCTTTTCAAATAATATCAAAGATATACCACTATATTCACCCGAATACAATGTTGACTCATTCTTCAAATTTTAGCCATAAATTTCATTAGTAAGTATATTAATATAATTAGAAATAACTAATGATACAAAATAATATTCAAACAGTATATTATTACAGCCTAAATTATTCTCATTTTCTCTAAGTTTTGCTTATTTCTTTATCCTAAATATAGAGCAAATAACATCTCCACACACCACTAAAATAGGGGAGGTAATGTATAAAAGAGTAGTTCAAAGCAGCTTACATTGAAAGATAAAATTTTGACCAGCCTAATAACAGAAGTACCTCACACTCTTGGGATATGTTTCACACACTTCTCCTAGTTAAGAGCACTCCAAAAATGCTTTTTTGAGTGCTAAATGTAACAATTCCAGTGAATACAAGATTTTTTTTGAAAAAACACACAGACTGTATTGCAGTTGCTATATCAAATATGAGTGTTTGTCTTACAGACAGTACAATGCTACAGAAAACAGAATACTCACCAGTTTCCCCATCTTTGAAATCCTGCAGCTTGAAGTACATGTACAGCAAACTGACAGATATATACAAAGAAGAACACAAAGAACCTGAATGAACTGTCACTCCTGAAAGAGGGGGGGGGAAAATTAAAGCAGCCAGGAAATTTATGACTTTTTACAAATACCGTAGCACCAATCTAAAATATTTTTTCTGCATTAACTAGAGGAAAAGTGCTTTGATTTATTGATGGTGTCTTGAAATATCAGTAATTCTGTGGTTTTGTAGAGTGTTTATTTACAAGAGCTGCTGCTGCTTCTTTAATATAGTATTTTTGACACTTGCACCTCTAATAGAGGTGAGAATAGCAGCAAGATACTATCCCTTAGTGTTCTGTTCAGCACACAGCAGGGCCTCTTAGACTAAACAGACAACTTTTGCTACAATGCATGAAGAACAGAAGTCTGCTCCACTTTCAGACTGAAGTTCACAGCACTGGCAGGATGGGAAGAAAATATTTTACTTGTAAGAGGAAATAAAATCTAATATGGAATTACTGAAACATAATGCAGATCAGAAAATTGAAGCAGCTGTTGTTTAAAAACAAAATATACAAAATATGTTTGCTGTTTAAATTACTAAAATGTCAGCCTGTCAAAGACCAAAAGTGTTAAAAGCCTGTCAAAAAACCCAAATATAAACATACAGGCAAAATCCCAACAAAGATCTCAACGCATTACTATCAAAACTAATGATTGCATGATATGCTTCCTACCAAATTTCTAAAGGAAGTAAAAATCTCTTAAGTCACGGAACCAGATTTTGCCAGTAATAGCTCTTTCTGCAGAAGGGAATTTGTTCATTTCTATTTATTTAACCAGTTCAGTTCAATAACTATTTCATTTTCAGCTGAAAAAATGATTGAAAGTTGAATATGCAAATAGTAGTTTTCCTTTTCCAAACAATAAATATTCACTAAGAAACGTTAAGGATTTACTAGATCTAAAACCCTGAAAGATAACGTGACACCGAACTCAACCAAATCAGGAATAATAATTTCATATAAAACAACACTACTAAGAGAGAGTATGTAAGATTTATAATTAGTTAAAGAAAGTCACCATTTTAAAATACTGGCAATTCTCTGTATTTTTAATTTATCTCAATTTGTACCCACATTGTAACCCAAGTCATGAACAAAAGTTAGACTAGTAAATGAAAAATACTTTTAGCCTTAAGCATGTAAGAATTTAGTGTATGAGCAAATGCAAGTTAAATTATATGATTCCTCAAAGATATGTGGGTACAGCAATATCTCCTTGGTTAGCAAAAAGAAACATCTCATGTAGTCTAAAGGTTACGCTCAACTGCAATTTATGGCTATCAATCTTTCCCTACAAAAATTAGTGCATTTAAACTGAGAACATCCTGCTTCATTTCAATGTAAAAAATAATTCCCAAGAAATACTGTAAGAGTACATCAATTTAGAATCTCTACACGCTGATTTTCACAGAAAAAAGTTCAATTTTGCATGCAAACCAACCATTCTATTTTTAAAGACTAAGATACCACACTTCAAGCTTGTGAAGTCTACAAAATCCAGATTGCTAAAAGCTAGGAAAAATACTGGAGTTTGATTACTATATACCTGGTCTACTCATTCTTAAGAATCTCAGTCTACTTCAATCACAGACATTGCAGGTCACTTAACAACATACATTTTTTTAAGTGTAGAGTTTTATGAAGTTCATTCAGGAAGCCAAAAATTGAAGACACCCTTAACTATTAACCTGCTTGTGAAAGGATTAGATTTAGATTAATAGATTTAATGAGAATTTTCCTTAAAATTGTTATCAACCCAATACAAAGTTAAATATTTCCTACAACTATTATGCCAATGGTAGAAGCTATAAATAGAATAGAATAGAATAGAACAGAACAGAATAGAATATTTTCAGTTGGAAGGGACTTACAACAATCATCTAGTCCAACTGCCTGACCCCTTCAGGGCTGACCAAAAGTTAAAGCCTATTGTTAAGGGCATTGTCAAGATGCCTCTTAAACATGACAGGCATGGGGCATCGACCGCCTCTCTAGGAAGCCTGTTCCAGTGTTTGACCACCCTCGCGGTAAAGAACTGCTTCCTAACGTCCAGTCTAAACCTCCCCTGACTCAGCTTTGAACCATTCCCACGTGTCCTATCACTGGATAGCAGGGAGAAGAGCTCAGCACCTCCCTCTCCGCTTCCCCTCCTCAGGAAGCTGCAGAGAGCAATGAGGTGGCCCCTCACCCTCCTTTTCTCCAAACTAGACAACCCCAGAGTCCTTAGCCACTCCTCATAGGACTTGTCTTCCAGCCCTTTCACCAGCTTTGTTGCCTTCCTCTAGACGCATTTGAGTACCTTAACATCCTTCTTAAATTGTGGGGCCCAGAACTGCACACAGTACTCAAGGTGAGGCCGCACCAATGCTAAATACGGTGGGATATTCGCCTCTCTTGACCGACTGGTTATGCTGTGTTTGATGCAGCCCAGGACACAGTTTGCCCTCTTGGCTGCCAGGGCACAGTGCTGACTCATATTGAGCCTGCTGTCGACCAGCACCCCCAGATCCCTTTCTGCAGGGCTGCTCTCCAGCCACTCCTCTCCCAATTTATACTTGTGTCCAGCATTACTCCGTCCCAGGTGCAGGACCCAGCACTTGGACTTGTTTAATTTCATGCCACTGACGATTGCCCAGTCTATCTAGATCCCTCTGCAAGGCCTCGTGTCCCTCAAGAGAGTCAACAGCACCTTCCAGTTTAGTATCACCAGCAAACTTGCTAACGGTGCATTCAACTCCTGCATCCAGATCGTTGATAAATATATTGAACAGAACTGGCCCTAGAATTGAGCCCTGAGGAACACTGTGCTGGTGAATGGTCGCCAGCCAGATGTAGTCCTATTCACTACAACCCTTTGAGCCCTGCTGTTCAGCTAGTTCTTCACCCAGTGCACCACATACCTGCTCATCTCACAGTTGGACAACTTGTCCAGAAGAATGCTGTGAGGGACAGTATCAAAAGCCTCATTAAAATCCAGAAAAAACACATCCACTGCCTTCCCTTCACCCACTAGGCATGTGACCTTATCATAGAAGGACATTCAAATTAGTTAAACAGGACTTTCCCTTTGTGAACCCATGTTGACTGTGCCCAATGATTGCATTGTTCTTTAACTGCCTTTCAATAGTACCCAGTATAATCTTCTCCATAATTTTTCCAGGTACTGAGGTTAGACTAACAGGTCTGTAGTTTCCTGGGTCTTCCCTCATGCCCTTCTTGTAAATTGGAATAACGTTGGTCAGCTTCCAGTCAGCAGGCACCTCCCCAGACTCCCAAGACCTTTGGTAGATGATCGAGAGGGGTCTTGCTGTAACATCCGCTAGCTCCTTCAGTACTCTGGGATGAATCCCATCAGGCCCCATGGACTTGTGAACATTCAGCTGATACAGCTGGTCCCTTACAGTTTCAGTACCACAAATGGCAAGTCACTGTTCTCGCAGTCATGGTCCTCTGACTCAGAGGACCAGGCAGCCCAAGGTCTATCAGTATTATTAAAGACTGGGGCAAAAAAAAAAAAAACAAACACCACAACAAAAAAAAAACCAGCAGCATTGAATGCCTCTGCTTTTTCTTCATCCCTATTAGTCAGATGACCATCTTCAACAAGTATCGGTCCAATGTTTTCTTTGGACCTCATTTTGCTATTAATGTACTTAAAACAAGCCCTTCTTGTTGTCTGACACAACACTGGCCAGTTTCAACTCTAGTTGAGCTTTGGCCTTTCATGTCTTCTCCCTGCATATACAAACCACGGCTCTGTAATCTTCCTGCGAAGCCTGACCTTGCTTCCAGAGATCGTGCAATTTCTTTTTCCTCTTGAGCTCCACAAGGAGTTCCCCGTTCAGCCAAGCTGGTCTTCTGCCCCACTTGCTTGACTTGCAACACAGTGGAATTGCCTGCTCCTGCGCTTTTAAAAGGTGGTTCTTCAAGACTGACCAGCACTCGTGGACTCCTAAGCCCTCAAAAGCAGATTCCCGGGGTACTCTGCTAAGCAGCTCCCTGAATAGCTTAAAGTTTGCTCTCCTGAAGTCCAAGGTAGCAACTCTGCTGTCCTTTTTTCTCATTGCACTGAAAATTTTAAACTCAACCATTTCATGGTCACTGCGGCCAAGACAGCCACCTACCATCACATCTCCCACGAGTCCTTCTCTATTCACAAATAGCAAGTCTAGGAGGGCATCTTTCCTAGTTGGATCCCTGAGTACTTGTGTCAAGAAGTTATCTTCCACAAACTTCAGGAGTTTCCCAGGCTTGCTCGTCACAGCAGTATGGTATTCCCACTTGATGTCTGGGAAGTTGAAATCTCCCATAAGGACAAGGGCTACCGATCCAGAGATTTCTCCTAATTGTCTATAGGATAACTTATCAGTGCTTACATCCTGGCTGGGTGATCGGTAGTAGACACCCACTACAGCATCTCCTTTGTTTTCCATCCCCCTAAACCTCACCCAGAGGCTCTCAACCACATCATCCCTAACTGTAAGGGCTATACAATCAAACCTCTCCCTTACATACAGTGCGACACCTTCCCCTCACCTGCCCTGCCTATCCCTCCTGAACAGCTTGTAGCCCTCCATCCCAGCACTCCTGTCGTGGGAGTCATTCCACCAAGTCTCACTAATACCAATGATATCATAGTTCTGGGAACTGATCAATGCTTCCAGTCCATCCTGCTTGTTTCTCATACTGTGTGCGTTGGTGTACAAGCATTTCAGGTGTGCTCCTGAACCTTTTGTGCTCCCAGGAGTAAATATTTTTAAAATATTTTAAAGGATATTCTGTGATATTCCTAACTGTTGCCATCAACATTTCAGATACAGCAACTGAATTAATGGCAAACATTCTACTTTTTTCTAATGAAATCATATTAAAGGATTATCATAATGATAAACAAGCAAATTCTGTTAATGCATTTCAGCAAGTGTAGTATTTTTTTTTAAATATCTTAAGTCAAGCCGAAGTTCTTACCTGAAAGCTCCATAAAGTGGTCTGTACCAGCAGACAAAAGAACAAGGGGTAAAAAGCAAGAACCAGAGGATACTCAATCCAAAATCAACCCCTCGCGTAGCATCAATGTAAAACCAGGCCAAACATCCAAAGATATTAAGAAAAAGTGTCACTGTATGGACTGTAGAAGCAAAAGCAAAAAAGTCTTAATTAAATTATGTTCATAAAATAAATTATTACAACTGTTAAAGTAATAACCAAACTGTGCATTTTTAAACAAAACATAAGCATGCTGACAATAAATCAATATACTCTCTCAGCAATAAGCTGATTTTTATAGTTTTCTAACTTTCAGGTTAAAGCCAGTATTCACAAGTGAAAGTACTGAACATGAAAATTCAAGTAGTATCAGATGTATAGTGAAGAAAAAAAAGCCATCAAAAAAATAAAATATTTTCAAACCTAAAATGATGAAAAAAAGAGGTTTCTACAGCAGCAATAATTGATACTTCTTCTACAGTAATTACTGCATACAGATATTTGCACTTTTTTTAACATGCTGGTTATTTATTTTCTCTTACAATCAGGCAAGTAAATGAGTGCAGGACTGTCAGCCTTAAGATTACAATATAAAACAACTGGATTTTTTTTTAGAGAAAAGCTTATAAATTATATAAAATACATCATAAATTTAGCACTGTACACATTCTAATTTGAAAGGAAAATTAAAAAAAATATTTTAATGAAAAGCTTTGTCTTACATGTAATAAAGCAAAAAAACCTACTTAGTAAAGACGTTTCCCAGTAAAACAAGATCTGCAAGAAGCTGTTCTAGATCCTTTAATACATATTGCATATTCAAATATTTCTTACAACACCGGACTTAAACATTTGCCTTTTTGGTGCTCAGTTCTTAGCTCAATACTGACATTTTCTCATTGGCAGATCTTGTTACAGGTTAACTACTGAATTTCTACTAAAGAAAATGCATTGGCATTACAACTTCACAGTTTATTTCAAATATATTTAGTTCCTGGAACAGAAAAAGATACAGCAGTAGTAAGAAACATTACAACTACTACTTTAATGCTATCTGGCACAGAAGTTAGTTCGGCCAAACTTAAAAGATGAACATGAATTTCTGTCTTTGTTCAGCAATAACCAGTGATTCAGAAGTGATTTTGCTATCTCAGAGGACAGTTTCTATCCTTGTGGATCAGGATAAAGTAGAGTATTTATAACAGAGAGAGCACAAGCAGCTCCTTACAGCAATGATTTATTTTATTTAAGTCCAGAGAAACATTCTAGTCATTCTACTGGAACGTAAGGTTAACAGAAGAACCATAGAATCATAGAATGGCCTGCATTTGAAGGAACCTTTAAAGGTCATCTAGTCCAACCCCCCTGCAATTAGCAGGGACATCCTCAACTAGATCAGGTTGCTCAGAGCCCCATCCAACCTGACCTTGAATGCTTCCAGGGATGGGGATTCTACCACCTCTCTGGGCAACCTGTTCCAGTGTTTCACCACCCTCATTGTGAAACACTTCTTCCTTATGTCTAGTATAAATCTATCCTCTTTTAGTTTAAAACCATTACCCCTTGTCCTATCGCAACAGGCCCTACTAAAATGTCTGTCCCCATCTTTCTTATAAGCCCCCTTTAAGTAGCCAAATGCCGCAATAGGGTCTCCTCAGAGCCTTCCCTTCTCCAGGCTGAACAACCCCAACTCTCTCAAACTTTCCTCACAGGAGAGGTGCTCCATCCCTCTGGTCATTTTTGTGGCCCTCCTCTGGACCTGCTCCAACAAGTCCACGTCTTTCCTGAACTGAGAACTCCAGAGTGGGACGCAGTACTCCAGGTGGGGCCTCACCAGCGCAGAGTAGAGGGGCAGAATCACCTCCCTCCACCTGCTGTCCATGCTTCTTTTGATGCAGCCCAGGATACAGTTGGCCTTCTGGGCTGCGAGCACACATTGCTGGCTCATGTCCAGCTTTTCATCCACCAGGACCCCCAAGTCCTTCTTGGCAGGGCTGCTCTCAATCCCTACATCCCCCAGCCTGTATTGACACCAGGGATTGCTCCAACCCAGGTGCAGGACCTCGCATTTGTCCTTGTTGAACCTCATGAGGTTCACCCGGGCCCACCTCTCAAGCTTGTCCAGGGCCCTCTGGATGGCATCCTGTCCCTCAGGCGTGTTCACAGCACCACTCAGCTTGGTGTCGTCCGCAAACTTGCTGAGGGTGCACTCGATCCCACTATGTCATTGATGAAGATATTAAACAGTACTGGTCCCAATACGGATCCCCTGAGGGACACCACTTGTCACGGATCTCCATCTGGTCATTGAGCCATTGACCACTACCCTCTGGGTGTGACCATCCAGCCAATTCCTCATCCACCAAACAGTCCACCCATCAAATCCATCTCTCTCCAGTTTCGAGAGAAGGATGTTGTGGGGGACCGTGTCAAAGGCCTTACAGAAGTCCAGATAGATGACATCCATAGCTCTTCCCTTGTCCGCTGATGTAGTCCCTCCATCATAGAAGGCCACTAGGTTGGTCAGGCAGGACTTGCCCTTGGTGAAGCCATGCTGGCTGTCTCCAATCACCTCCCTGTCCTCCATGTGCCTCAGCATAGCTTCTAGGAGGATCTGCTCCATGATCTTCCCAGGCACAGAGGTGAGGCTGACAGGTCGGTAGTTCCCAGGGTCCTCCTTCCTACCCTTTTTAAAAATGGGTGCAATGTTTCCCTTTTTCCAGTCCCCTGGGACTTCACCTGACTGCCATGACTTTTCCAATATCACGGAGAGTGGCTTGGCAACTGTCCTGGTTCCGTCTGGGATAGAGTTAATTTTCACAAGAAGCTGAGAGGGTACACAGCCAGGATAGCTGACTCAGGCTGGCCAGGGGAATATTCAATACCATGTGATGACATGCTCAGTATATAGAGGAAGGACAGTGCAGGGGGGGACGGGGGGGACAGGCAGGAACGCTGCTCATGAGCAGGCTGGGCATCGGGTTCTGGGCGGTGAGCAATTTGTACTGTGACTCATGCACTTTTAGTATATTCTGTTATTGGTTTTTCCTCTGTTTTCTCTTCCTTTGCTGTCCTGATAAACTGTTTTTCTCCCAACCCACGAGTTTTGCCTTTCTTTTTCCCGATTCTCCTCCCCATCCCACTGGGGGAGGGAGGAGTGAGTGAGCGGCCACATGGTGCTTAGCTGCCAGCTGGGGCTAAACCATGACAGTCCTTTTTGTCACCCAACGTGGGGTTCGAAGGGTTGGGATAATGACAGATCTGATCAGAGCATGTTGAGACAAAAATTTGTTATATGTCCTTATTATATTAGTTACATAGTTGCTGGTCACAATGTTGCTTTGGTTGGTCACATGGTTGTGTTATGTAAATTCTTGTATGTACTAGGTATTCCCTGCGGTGCTATTTATCACCTCAGGGAGAATGGTGAGGATTATCATTTTGCTGTACTGTGTAATATCAACTTATGATATGATAACATCAATGGCCATGAGGTTAACTTGGTATCTGTATGCGGCATTGCTGTCACGCCCGTACCTCGGGCTCCATCTCACAAAACTCATTAATAATCGCACCCACTCTATGGGGAAGGCAGGGGGGATAATTTCCCCCATTCTTTCACCTCCCCTTTCTCCTTCAGGCTAGTTACAACAGTTTTTGAGAATTCTTAATATCCTGGGGATGTTCAAGCCAGCATGCTCTTATTGCTATGTCTCCTGAATGTGTCCCAGGTCTTGTTTAGGGTTACAAAAAAATTTTTAAGGAATACCACCCAGAGATCTGCCCCAAGGCTGGATGGTCATGGGTGGCATGGCATGTGGGAGAATATGGGCAGGTATCTAGAGAACTTCTCACCTCCAAGGGTTTGGAACTTCACTCCTGAACAGCTACAGGACCCTGATAAAGTGATTGATAGAATATTTGAAGGGAAAATGCTGTGGCTATTCCAAAGAGGCACAACGTACCGCACTGTGCTGGACCCTGGCCAGCATCTACCAAAGACTGCTTGATATTATGCGGCACCTTCAGTGGGAAGAGAGGGAAAACAGATCGACAAGCACTGCAGCTACTCAAACCCTGGCGACAGACATTACAGCTGAACCAGAGAAACAACCTGTGCGGGTATCAGTCACCCCTATACAGAAGAAGAAATGCACAAAAATAATCAGTTCGCTTAGTGAGGGATGACAGTGAAATAGGGTCATCACAAGAACAGCGGGAAGAGGCAGAACCAGAGACAATCACGCAATTCCTATCCTTGAGTGAGCTGTGAGATATGCGAAAAGATTTCAGCTGCCATCCAAGCGAGCACGATGTCACCTGGCTGCTCTGATGCTGGGATAATGGGGCCAGTAGCTTGGAATTAGAGGGTAGGGAAGTCAAGCAGCTGGAATCCCTGTCTAGGGAACGGAACATTGACAAGGCGATTGGAAAAAAGACACAAACCCTCAGCCTCTGGAGGCGACTTCTGTCAGGCATGAAGGAAAGGTATCCCTTCAAGGAAGATGTTACATGTCACCCAGGCAAGTGGACCACCGTGGAGAGAGGTATCCAGTACCTGAGGGAATTAGCCATGCTGGAGGTGATTTATAATGATCCGAATAACAAGCATTTATCCACAGATCCAGATGAAGTCCAGTGCACACAACCCATGTGGCGGAAGTTTCTACGGCGTCCACCGTCATCATATACCAACTCATTGGCAGTAATTTCCTGGAAAGAAGGCAAGGGACAAACGGTAGAAGAATTGGCTGGCCAACTCCAGCAATACAAAGGAAGTCTCTCTTCCTCCCTATGGGCCTGCGTCTTGGTTGTGGAGAAATTGCCAGACATGCTAGCCGAGAAACTGTCCTGAGAGTTCCAGCGATGCGAGGATAAGTTCTGCTCCCTGCCTGTACGGACCGGTATCTCAGCTATTAGGAGTAAGTGTTCCTCTGCTCAAGAGAGAGGACATAGAGGTTACACACCACGAGGCACCCTGTGGTTTTACCTGTGTGACCACGGAGAGGACATGAGGAAGTGGGATGCAAAACCTACCTCGACCCTAGAGGCAGGGGTATGTGAGCTGCAAGGAAAAACGATCACAAAAGGGGATTCTTCCAGGAAAAATGTTTCTCCAGTTTCCAGCGGGCAGTTCCCCAGACAGAGTAGAAGGGCTGACCTTACTTCTGACCCTCTTGAAGGGACTTCCAAATCATATTTACAAGTAGTGAGTAACAACAACTATGACCAGGACTAGAGAGGCCCTGCCTCCAGCCAGGTGGAGGAAAGGGACAACCGAGTTTATGGGACTGTGTGGATTCGATGGCCTGGCATGTTAGACCCACAGGAGTATAAGGCTCTAGTGGACACGGGTGCACAGTGTACCCTAATGCCATCAAACTACAGAGGGGCAGAATCCATCTGTATTTCTGGAGTGGCAGGGGGATCTCAACAGCTAACTGCATTGGAAGGCAAAGCAAGTCTAACTGGGAATGAGTGGCAAAAGCACCCCATTGTGAGTGGCCCAAAGGCCCCATGCATCCTTGGCATAGACTACCTCAGGACAGCGTATTTCAAGGACCCATAAGGTGGGCTTTCGGTACAGTGGCCCTGGAGACAGAGGCAATTAAACAACTGTATACCTTACCTGGTCTCTCGGAGGACCCTTCTGTTGTGGGGTTGCTGAGGGTCGAAGAACAACAGGTACCAATTGCTACATCAACGGTGCACCGGTGGCAATATCGCACCAACTGAGACTCCCTGATTCACATACATAAGCTGATTCGTCAACTGGAAAGCCAGGAAGTGATCAGCAGGACTCTCTCACCCTTTAATAGTCCTATATGGCCAGTAAGGAAATCTAACGGAGAATGAAGACTAACAGTGGACTATCGTGGCCTGAATGAAATTACGCCACCACTGAGTGCTGCTGTGCCAGACATGCTAGAACTTCAATATGAACTGGAGTCAAAGGCAGCCAAGTGGTATGCCACCATTGATATTGCCAATGCATTCTTCTCAATCCCTTTGGCAGCAGAGTGCAGGCCACAGTTTGCTTTTACTTGGAGGGGCATCCAGTACACCTGGAATCGACTGCCCCAGGAGTGGAAACACAGCCCTACCATTTGCCATGGACTGATCCAGACTGCCCTGGAAAAGGGTGAAGCTCCAGAACACCTGCAATACATTGATGACATCATCAGGTGGGGCAACACAGCAGCAGAAGTTTTTGAGAAAGGGGAGAAAATAATCCAAATCCTTCTGAGAGCTGGCTTTGCCATAAAACGAGGTAAGGTCAAAGGACCTGCACAGGAGATCCAGTTCCTGGGAATAAAATGGCAAGATGGACATTGTCAGATCCCAATGGATGTGATCAACAAAATAACAGCTATGTCTGCACCAACTAACAAAAAGGAAACCCAAGCTTTCTTAGGCGTTGTGGGTTTCTGGAGAATGTATATTCCAAATTACAGTTCTATTGTAAGCCCTCTCTATCAAGTGACCCGAAAGAAGAATGATTTCAAATGGGGCCCTGAGCAACGACAAGCCTTTGAACAAATTAAACGGGAGAGAGTTCATGCAGTAGCCCTCGGGCCAGTCTGAGCAGAGCAAGATTTTACAAATGTGCTCTACACTGCAGCCGGGGAGAATGGCCCTACCTGGAGCCTCCAGCAGAAAGCACCAGGGGAGACTCAAGGTCTTAATGCGACACGGCACCCCAGAAAGAATTGAGTCAGACAACGGGACTCATTTCCGAAACAACCACATAGACACCTGGGCCAAAGAGCATGGCATTGAGTGGGTGTATCACATCCCCTATCATGCACCAGCCTCTGGGAAAATCAAACAATACAATGGAATGCTAAAAACTACACTGAGAGCAACGGGTGGTGGGACCTTCAAACATTGGGATACACATTTAGCAAAAGCCACCTGGTTAGTTAACACTAGAGGATCTACCAATCCAGCTGGCCCTGCCCAGTCAAAACCTTTACATACTGTAGAAGGGGATGAAGTCCCTGTAGTGCACATGAAGAATATGTTAGGGAAGACAGTCTGGGTTACTCCTGCCTCAGGCAAAAGCAAACCCATCCGTGGGATTGTTTTTGCTCAAGGAACTGGGTGCACTTGGTGGGTGATGTGAAAGGATGGGGCAGTCCGATGTGTACCTTGAGGGGATTTGATTTTGGGTGAGAACAGCCAATGAATGAAACTGTATGATGTTAATTGCTTTATAACCCTGTCACTGTGTGTCATCACTACCACAGTTGCTATATGCCATATCAATGGTATTATAGTAAGAACTACCCAAATTAATGAAGAATGAACTTTGATAAAATCAAACGAAGTGCAGCGGTGATGGAACCAGAACTGGCTTTGCAACTGGCACCCAGTAACTTCCTCGAGATCGACATCTTCAAGCCACAGACCATGGACATGACACACCAGCCACGCAAGACAGCAGAACTGCAAGCTCCAGATGCAACATGCAACAATCCGACACTACACATCATCCTCCCACTGCGTCCAATGTCACCTGCCACATTGCACTGAAACCCAGTCCCGTTTCGCTAACTGAGCGAACTCTGCATCATCGCTCCTGCCTCAAGAGACTATTGTGACAGATGGAGCCCTAAGTCATGGACTAAATGAACTCAATGGACATTTTGGAGGGATGGCCCATAAACTAAGGGAATGATATCTGTGCATATACATGTGTGTGTGTATATAAATTTCAAGGACAGGAAAAGTGGTGGTGATTAACTGGAAAGTGTAGGATCTGGGCATGACATAGATGGTACAGAATAAGGGGTGGATAATGTCCTGGTTTCGGCTGGGATAGAGTTAATTTTCACAAGAAGCTGGGAGGGGACACAGCCAGGACAGCTGATCCAAACTGGCAAAAGGGATATTCGATACAATATGATGTCATGCTCAGCATATAAAGGGGAGACAGCGGCAGGGGGTGGGATCGCTCCTTGGGAGCAGGCTGGGCATCGGGTGCCAGGTGGTGAGCAATCTGTACTGTGAAACACGTGCTTAGTATATTCTGTTATTGTTATTGTTTTTTTTCCTCTGTTTTCTCTTCCTTTGCTGTCCTGTTAAACTGTTTTTCTCCCAACCCACAAGTTTTGCCTTTCTTTTTCCCGATTCTCCTCCCCATCCCACTGGATGGTGGGAGGAGTGAGTGAGCGGCCACATGATACTTATTTACCATCTGGGGCTACACCACAACAACAACTACATCAGCCAATTCCCTCAGGACTCTGGGATGCATCTCATCAGGTCCCATAGACTTATGTATGTTCAGGTTCCTCAGGTGGTATCAAACCTGATCTTCTCTTACAGTGGGAGGGACTTTGCTCCCCCAGTCCCTGCTTTGCAGACCATCCACTCGAGAGGTGTAGGAAGAGACACTGCCAGTGAAAACTGAGGCAAAAAAGTTGTTGAGTACCTCAGCCTTCTCCTTGTCCGTTGATACCAGTTTGCCAGTCTTGCTCATCATGGGAGGTACACTTTCTTTGACCTTCCTTTTCTGGCTGACATATCTGTAGAAGCCCTTCTTGTTATTCTTTGCGTCCCTTGCCAAGTTCAGCTCCATCCACGCCTTGGCCTTCCTGATCCCATCCCTACACAACCAGGCAGCGTCCCTATACTCTTCCCAGGATACCCGTCCCTGCTTCCACTGCCTGTGCATTTCCTTCTTGCCCTTTAGTTTGACCAGCAGGTCTTGACTCAGCCATGCTGGTCTCTTGCCTTCCTTGCCCGATTTCTTACACATGGGGACCGAGAGCTCTTGTGCTCTATGGAAAGCCTCCTTAAAGATCTGCCAGCTCTGTTCTGCTCCCTTGTCCCTGAGGGCAGTTTCCCAGGGGGTCCTATTGACTAACTCCTTGAACAGCTGGAAGTTTGCTTTCCTAAAATTCAGGGTCCTGACCTTACTCTTCACCTGACCCTCATCCCTCAGGACTGTGAACTCCACCAGCGCATGATCACTGCAGCCCAGGCTGCCTCCAATCTTGACGTCTCTGATTAGCTCACTCCCGTTGGTGACCATCAGGTCCAGTATCGCATCCCCTCCGGTAGGTCTGTGTATTACCTGGCTTAAGAAGTTATCCTCCATGCATTCCAGGAGTCTCCTGGATTGCCTGCAGTGTGCTGTGCTACTTTTCCAGCAGATGTCAGGGTGGTTGAAGTCCCCCAGCAGGACGAGAGCCTGCGAGCACGATGCCTCCTGTAGCTGGAGTAAGAAGGCTTCATCAATAGGCTCCCCTTGATCAGGCGGCCTGTAGTAAACACCAACCACAAGGTTCCCTTTGTTGCCTCGGTCTCTAATTCTTACCCACAAGCTTTCAACCTGCTCGTGGCTATTCTTCAGAAACAGATCTTCACAATCTATCCATTTCTTGACAAAGAGGGCAACGCCTCTGCCCCTCCTTCCTTGCCTGTCCCTTCTGAACAGCCTGTAGCCATCGATAGCCACACTCCAGTCATGGGATTCATCCCACCAAGTTTCAGTAATGGCAACTAGGTTGTACTTTCTAGCAGCACAGTGGCTTCCAACTCCTCCTGTTTGTTGCCCATGCTGCGTACATTGGTGTGGAGACACTTCAGCTGGATTGTTGGTCGTGTCACCTTTTTAGAGGACCACCCCTTAATTCCTTTGATGTTTTTCACTGGTGTTTCCCTGTTGGCTCCTATTAGCTCAGGAGCCCCTGGCTCATCTCCATAAGATTTCAAGTGTGCTGCAGTGTATCCAGCATGTCTCAGAGCAACAGGCTGAGGGCCCTCAGTAGCACCCCGTCCCTCTAACCTTGGTGCGTCATCCCACAGCTTGTCATGGCAAAGCCTGATATTATCCCCCTCCCCCTTCAAGTCTAGTTTAAAGCTCTATCAATAAGCCCCACTAGCTCGTGCGCAAAGACCCTCTTCCCCCTTTGAGAAAGGTGAACCCCATCCAATGCCAGCAGGCCTGGTGCCGTGTAAACCATCCCATTATCGAAAACCCCAAAATTCTGGTGGTGACACCAGCCACAAAGCCATGTATCAATAGACTGTGTCCATCTGTTTCTTCCAATGTCGCTGCCTGCAACTGGAAGGAGGGAGGAAAAAATAACCTCTGCTCCAGATTACCTTACCAACCATCTCAAGGCCCTGAAGTCTCTTTTGATTGCCCTCAGACTACACGTTGCAGCTTCATCGCCACCCACATGGAAGAGCAGTAATGGGTAATAGTACGAGGGCCGTACCAGACTAGGAAGTTTCCTAGTAATGTCCTTAATCCAGGCCCCAGGGAGGCAGCAGACCTCCCTAAGCGTAGGATCTGTCTGGCATATAAGACCCTCTGTTCCCCTCAGAAGGGAGTCACCTACAACTATAACCCGTCTTTTCTCCTTGTGGAGCTGGTTGTGATACAGGGGGTAGGCCTTTCTGACCTTGGTGACACCTCTGGTATAGATGGACGGTCATCCACATCCTCTGTTGACTGGCCTTCCACATCCAGAACCTCATACCTGTTGTACAGAGGCAGCTGGGAAGGTGAGGTGAGCAAGGAGAGGGTTTGCCTGCTGCCCCGAGCATAGGCTTGCCTCCATTGACTCCTTTCCTTTAAGATACTGCCTTCAACCTGACGGGGGGAGGATACAGGATCCCCTTGCTCTTGTTTTTTTTCTGGTGGCTGTTCCTGTTTCTGTCTCAGGGAGGCCAGAGCATGGTTCCACCAGTCTCTCTCTCAGACTCCCTGATGCTCCTTAACCTTTCTACTTCCTCCCATAGCTCTGCCACCAGGCTGAGCAGATAATCCACTTGGTCACACCTCACACAGCTGTTCTCACTACTGCCATCTATGATCAGTGAAAGGCTCTGGCACTCTCTGCAGCCTGAGACTTGGGTGGCTGCATGTTTTTGTGGGAGCTCTGTCTGGGTTGCCACATCCATTCTGGCAAGTGCAGAAGGCATAGCTTTCTGCCAGGTGGATACCATAGCTAAGCTCCTTCTGAGAGGGTGATGACCACCAATTGAACTCACCTCTTGAGCTGGTAGGGTGACTACACCCTTCCACACAAAATGACATGCCACGCCCTGGTCACTAGCGCTCCCTAGGCTGCTTTTTATAGGTGTGGGGGTGGTCGCGGTTGCTCTGGCAATGCCCAGGCCTTGTCAGCGTCTCCTGCGAGAGCTGCCAGCCCCTGGCGGGTCTCTCCGCTGCCCTGGCATTTCCCTGCCTCAGGAAACCCCCCTGTACCCCAAGATCAGCCTTGGCTCTGGAGCAGCTCACCTTGGCTTTGACTGTAAAGAACTGGCAAGATAATAAAGATTCTGAAAAAAGACTCTTCAAAGATCTTTGCTTCCCCCTTAACTAGTACTTAAATAAGCCCTAAATCAACTTAGTGGAAAAAAATCTTAAAGCAAAATGCCCATGTCAATGCTTAAAGGGCTGAAGGAACTCAAAACACATTTCCCTCAGACAAATCATATTTTCCTCCAAGAGTCACCAGAAACAGAAAACTTCATACTTTTAACTAAAGAGAATTTAATGCATCTACATATCTTAGCACTGTTCCAAGAGGTCAGCAAAGCAACTCATTTCAGAATTTGTATGTGTATGCCTCATAAAGCACAACAAAGGATACAAATCCAAATTCCTACCTTCCTTTGATGAATATGAAAAAGATTACTAAGGGGTATTCTTTCTTTTTCTAGTCAATACTGGAAAACAGGGAGACCCCCTAGATTACTACAAAAGGCCATATTCTGGTGCAGTTTGAACTTTCCAAAATTATTACTTTTTTTGTAATTGCAGTTACGATTACAGGACAAGTTTTAAAAAAATACCATCACTGCAGAAGAGGGTTGAAACAATGTCACATCCACTACTGATACTTACTAGCACCATAAAACTGGCAACATAGGGGTCTACTTCACTACTGTAATGGAGATTCTCAGCTGTAAAAACTGAGTATCAGCAAACTATGGATGAAGACACAAGACTTCACTGACAATTCTCCCTTCACTCCACTCACCCTTCTCTCTGCCTGCTGCAAGCTACAGAGAGGCATTTGTTCTGTGAGCCAATACCTTCACTAAGTGACCTAGCTTTACTTTTGTATGAATACACAGGTGTTTTCATGTTCAGGGTAATGGTTTTAAGTACCTTCCACCTACTTGCCTCTTCAAATTCAACCATGATACAAATTATTAGAAGATAATGACCACCTGAGAGCTGAAATGACCTAAGGCTTTGGCAGAAGTCTGCATCATGCAATGTCTATATAACAATAACTTTGCAGCTATACCAATACAGCACTCAGTGTGAAGTGATCTAAGAAAGCCTTCTCCTAGTTTAGCTGCAGAAGTAGGTGAGGTCAAAAAAAAAAAAAAGGGAGGGGGGGCACTCATGCCAGATTAAGAGTGAAAAATGGGAAATTATATTAGTTTAATAAACATTCACTCAACTTCATTTTTATTAGTGTAAATTTCCTTGTATAGATGAACTCTACTTAGATAGAATCATAGAATCATTTTGGTTGGAAGAGACCTCCAAGATCATCAAGTCTAACCGTTAACCTATCACTACCAAGTCCCCCACTAAATCATATCCCTAAGCGCCACATCTACTCGTCTTTTAAATACCTCCAGGGATGGTGACTCCAGCACTTCCCTGGGCAGCCTGTTCCAATGCCTGATAACCCTTTCAGTGAAGAAATTTTTCCGAATATCCAATCTAAACCTCCCCTGGTGCAACTTGAGGCCATTTCCTCTCGTCCTATGGCCTGTTACTTGGGAGAAGAAACCAACCCCCATCTCTCTACAACCTCCTTTCAGGTAGTTGTAGAGAGCAATAAGGTCTCCCCTCAGCCTCCTTTTCTCCAGGCTAAACATCCCCAGTTCCCTCAGCTGCTCCTCATAGGACTTGTGTTCCAGACCCTTCACCAGCCTCGTTGCCCGTCTCTGGACACGCTCCAGCACCTCCATGTCTTTCTTGTAGTGAGGGGCCCAAAACTGAACACAGTACTCGAGGTGCGGCCTCACCAGGGCTGAGTACAGGGGGATGATCACCTCCCTACTCCTGCTGGCCACACTATTTCTGATACAGGCCAGGATGCTGTTGGCCTTCTTGGCCACCTGGGCACATTGCTGGCTCATATTCAGCCAGCTGTTGACCAACACCCCCAGGTCCTTTTCCACCAGGCAGCTTTCCAGCCACTCCTCCCCAAGACTGTAGTGTTGCATGGGGTTGTTGTGACCCAAGAGCAGGACCCAGCACTTAGCCTTGTTGAACCTCATACAATTGGCCTCGGCCCATCGATCCAGCCTGTCCAGGTCCCGCTGTAGTGCCTGCCTACCCTCAAGCAGATCAA
Organism: Phoenicopterus ruber ruber; assembly: GCA_009819775.1. Taxonomy (NCBI): domain Eukaryota; kingdom Metazoa; phylum Chordata; class Aves; order Phoenicopteriformes; family Phoenicopteridae; genus Phoenicopterus; species Phoenicopterus ruber. The sequence continues at coordinate 16,606,487 of CM020247.1, forward strand.
CACTCCCTCCCAACTTAGTGTCGTCTGCAAACTTACTGAGGGTGCACTCGATCCCCTCGTCCAGATCACTGATAAAGATATTGAACAGAACTGGCCCCAATACTGAGCCCTGGGGAACACCACTGGTGACTGGCCGCCAACCGGATTTAACTCCATTCACCACAACTGTTTGGGCCCGGCCATCCAGCCAGTTTCCTACCCAGCGCAGAGTACACCCATCCAAGCCATGGGTAGCCAGTTTCTCCAGGAGGATGCTGTGGGAGACGGTGTCAAAGGCTTTACTAAAGTCCAGGTACACAACGTCCACAGCCTTTCCCTCATCCACTAGGCGGGTCACCTTGTCATAGAAGGAGACCAGGTTGGTCAAGCAGGACCTGCGTTACATAAACCCATGCTGACTGGGCCCGGTCGCCCGGTTGTCCCATACATGCCACGTGATGGCACTCAAGATGATCTGCTCCATAACCTTCCCGGGCACCGAGGTCAGGCTGACAGGCCTGTAGTTCCCCCAATCCTCCTTCTGGCCCTTCTTGTAGATGGGCGTCACATTTGCTAACCTACAGTCAACTGGGACCTCCCCGGTTAGCCAGGACTGCTGATAAATGATGGAAAGCGGCTTGGTGAGTGCTGCCGCCAGCTCCTTCAGTACCCTTGGGTGGATCCCATCCGGCCCCATAGACTTGTGTGTGTCTAAGTGGCGTAGCAGGTCACTGACCATTTCCCCTTGGATTATGGGGGCTTCATTCTACTCCCCATCCCTGTCTTCCACCTCAGAGGGCTGGGTGCCCAGAGAACAACTTCCCTTGCTGTTAAAGACTGAGGCAAAGAAGGTATTTAGCACCTCAGCCTTTTCCTCGTCCCTTGACGCTATGTTTCCCCCCGCATCCAATAAAGGAGGGAGAGTCTCCTTCACCCTCCTTTTGTTGATGATGCATTTATACAAACATTTTTTATTGTCTTCTATGGCAGTAGCCAGACTAAGTTCTAGTTGGGCTTTGGCCCTTCTAATTTTCTCCCTGCATAACCTCACAACATCCTTGTAGTCCTCCTGAGATGCCTGCCCCTTCCTCCAAAGGTTATAGACTCCTTTTTTTCCTGAATTCCAGCCAAAGCTCTCTGTTTAGCCAGGCCGGTCTTCCTCCCGCCAGCTTGTCTTTCGGCTCATGGGGACGGCCTGCTCCTGCGCCTTTAGGATTTCCCTTTTGAAGAATGTCCAGCCTTCCTGGACTCCTTTGCCCTTCAGGACTGCCTCCCAAGGGACTCTGCCAACCAGACTCCTAAACAGGCCAAAGTCTGCCCTCCGGAAGTCCAAGGTGGCAGTTCTGGTGACCCTCCTCCACACTTCTCCGAGAATCAAAAACTATCACTTCATGATCACTATGCCCAAGACAGCCTCCAACAATCACATCGCCCACAAGTCCTTCCCTGTTCACAAACAACAGGTCCAGCGGGGCGCCTTCTCTCGTGGGCTCCCTCACCAGCTGTGTCAGGAAGTTATATCTTCCACACACTCCAGGAACCTCCTGGACTGTTTCCTCTCTGCTGCGTTGTATTTCCAGCAGACATCTGGCAAGTTCAAGTCCCCCATGAGAACAAGGGCTAGCGATTGTGAGGCTTCTCCCAGCTGCCTGTAGAATACTTCATCTGCCTCCTCATCCTGGTTGGGTGGTCTATAACAGACTCCCACCATGATATCTGCCTTGTTGACCTTCCGCCTGATTCTTACCCATAGGCACTCAACCCTATCATCACCACCCTCAAGCTCTAGGCAGTCAAGACTCTCCCTAACATAGAGGGCTACCCCACTGCCTCTCCTTCCTTGCCTATCCCTTCTGAAGAGATTGTAGCCATCCATTGCAACACTCCAGTTGTGCGAGTCATCCCACCATGTTTCCGTGATGGCAACTACCTCACAGTTTTCCCCCTGCACAATGGCTTCCAGCTCCTCCTGTTTATTGCCCATGCTGTGTGCGTTGGTGTAGATGCACTTCAGCTGGGCTAATGATCCTGTCACCTTTCTGGTGGGAGAAGCCCTAATTCCTACATGACCAATCTCAGGCGTTTCCGTGGTTACTAACAGATCAATGACCCCTGTGTCCCTGCTGTCGCATGGGTCTCTCTGTCCTACCTCATCTGAGACAGCTGACCAAAGGGCCTCGCTGGCACACCATCCCTCATTCATTGGTGTGCCACCCCCAGGCTTCTCTCTAGCAAGCCTGGTTTTATCCCCTTCCCCCTTCAAATCTAGTTTAAAGCCCTCTCAATGAGCCCTGCTAACTCCTGTGCTAGGATCCTTTTCCCCCTTTGGGACAGGCACACCCCATCTGTTGACAGCAGGCCTGGTGCCATGTAAACCAACCCATGGTCAAAGAACCCGAAGTCCTGCTGGTGACACCAGGCTCGGAGCCAGGTGTTGATCTGCTGGCTCCTCCAGTTTCTTCCCTCATCATTCCCCGAAACCGGAGGGGATAGAGGAGAACGCTACTTGTGCTCCTGATCCCTTAACCAGTCGCCCCAAGGCCCTGAAGTCCCTCTTGATTGCCTCGGGACTTCTTTTTGCCACCTCATCGCTGCCTACCTGAAAAATCAACAGGGGATAGTAGTCTGAGGGCCGTACTAGGGTAGGAAGCTTTCTCTTCACATCTTTGACCAGGGCCCCAGGGAGGCAGCAGACTTCCCTAAGGCACGGGTCTGGTCTGCATACGGGCCCTTCTGTTCCTTTCAGAAGGGAGTCTCCTATGACAACAACCCATCTCTTGTTTTCCTTTATGGGGGCGGTTTTGATGCAGGACATAGGCTCACTAATCCTCGGCGGCACCTCCAAGCTCGCTGAACCATCGTCCTTGTCATTGTTCGGCTCCACTTGCAGGGCCTCGTACCTATTGTGCAAGGGCACCTGGGGAGGTGGGGTAGGCGCTGAGGAGATATACCTGCCACGCCAGGGAGGCACTAGTTGCCATTGCCCCCTGTCCCTTAAGTCACCATGTTCAGCCAGGTGGGGAGAGGATCGGGATAGGGAGTCCCCTGCGACAGGCACCCTGGCTGCCTGTTGCGCCTGTCTCAGGGAAGGTAGGGTGCGAGCCAATCGTTGATCTCCCTCTTACGCTCCCTGATACTCCTTAACCTGCTCACCTCCTCCCGGAGCTCTGTCACCAGGCGGAGGAGTTCCTCCACCTGGGCACACCTCCCACAGGCGTGTTCGCTGCTGCCGTCTGATACTGGCATAAGAGTAGGGCACACCCTGCAGCCTGACACCTGGGTGGCAGCGTGTTCCCACCACAGCTCAGTCTGGGAAGCTGCGTCAGTCTTTGTAGGTGCAAGGCTTAGAGCAGCCATGGCTTTCTGCCGGGTGGACACCATTGCTCCCTGGTCGAGCTGGCGGAGCTTCAGCGCCCTCCCTGCACGAACTGCTGCGCCGCGCCCTTGCTGATGCGCTATACCCTGTTCACAGCGCTCCTGGTCGCTGGCGCTCCCTAAGGGCTTTTTTTTATACGTGGGGGGGGCTTGGCCACCGCTGCTCCTGGCCCCACCCAGGTCTCGTCAGCCACTGTCGTGCAAGCTATATACATTCCCTGTCTTAATTAACTACACTTTATCATCCATTAATGTTTGAAAGTACATTGTAGATAAAGACCACAAATTGCACTAATGCTATTTGGCATCTACATTATTGAGATGATTATTTTGCAGTCCTATTTGGGACTGTATGAAAATAGATTTTATAGTACTTTTCATCTCAGTAATGTTTTATTGATGGTATCCTTGGGAAACCAAAGTCCTCACTAGGATACATGACAAAAGAATGTGCTTCTTCCCAGGAACCAGTTGGACTGTCACCCTGTAATGGAGTGCTTCAAGGGGAATGGGATACCTGCAAAATGGAGGGCTTTGAAGCCACAAGGCAACTGGCAATTGAGGACAAAGCTGGTGAAGTTTGATCACACACAACCTTGGAGCACATCAGAGTGGTTTCACATGTAGTTTAGGCTTTTGTTCCTTGTCTGTTCTGCTCTTTGTGGGGAGGGTGAGACATTTGCAAACACACCTTACAAATGTCAGAAGTATTTTCCATAGGAAAAAATATATTCTAAACCAGGCTTAGATCAGCACAGAACACAAGCACATACTACCAAAAATGTGAAAGTGTTTTTTTTCCTCTACACAGTACATTAGGACTTCAGCTAAAATATTGGACACAGTCCATACTGTCCAATTCTCGATCCTACACACTAAAAATCCCATAATAATATGGAGTAGACCAAGTGGTGAATCTGTAAGAGAGCAACAAAAGAATCAGATGTCTAGAAAACATGACCTACAAAGAAAGGCTGAGTGAACTATGCTAATTTAGCCAAAAGATGATGACTAATGGGGATAAATGTATTCTCCATAACAACAGTGGACAGAACAGGGAAGATCAATCACAGGAAGGGAGAATTAAATTATATACTTGGAAACACCTTCTAAGGATAAAGACGGCAACGCACTAGAACAGGCTTGGGGGGAGTTTATGAAGTGTCCATCCTTGGAGGATCTCGGGAACAGGCAAAACAAACATCAACACAGATTGTTATATGTACTATTGATTGTATCCTCAGACAGAAGGAAGGATGAATGAGATGAAACTCTCCTAAATTGAAAAAATACCATGAAAGTTGGCACCTCAGGGTATATTTCCACCAGAATCTATAGTTTAAGTCATTTGTCTTTGAAAAACCTTTAAAAGTCTTGTTCATAGAAAAAGGAAACATTCACAGCCTATATAAAGTAACAAACCCAAATGCTACAAAAGCTTTCTATGAGATTAAACAGCTCTTCAGTTTGTAACTTCAAATAAGAAATATTCTTTGAAAATCACTACATTTTATACATGCTATCAGCCTGTGGGGAAAGTAGCTGGAAAACACAGGCTTTTGAGCCAAAAAAATATTTTGGTGTCAGATAACAGTCAAGAGACATGGGACATTTCACTAGTAACAGCATACAAAGATCTAAATGTAGTGCCCGGTGCTACAGAGCCAGGAAAACTGCCATTCTATCTGCAAGCCACTAGAACAGCAATGGTCACAAAAACAAGATAGTATAAAAAAGCTCCACTGGCAGCTGACAGAAGCCATTGCTAATTGATTGCTATAGTTCACAAAAACATGGAAGCAGTCAGTCAGTTAAAAAAAAAGCTCTCCCCAGGGGAGGGAAGAAAAAAAAATCTGTGCAAAGAGAAAACCACATCACGGAATCTGAAAACTCTGACTTCAGATATAAAAATTACTACCAACCAAAGCAACACCCAGAAAAATGAAATAGAAAGGTGTGTTCTTAGGGCTGCTAAAAAAGAAGAGGAAAACTAACCTACTTTACAAAGTGCTGAGCAGGCAGTACTAGATTTATCCAAACATGACTATGTTCACAGACCTCTAGGCCTTACAAGACCTAGGAAGTTCTGGAAGAGGACATAAAATGTAGGGTTGTCCTGGTTTTGGCTGGAATAGAGTTAATTTTCTTCCTAGTAGCTGGTATAGTGCTGTGTTTTGGATTTAGTATGAGAATAATGTTGATAACACACTGATGTTTTTAGTTGTTGCTAAGTAGTTGTAGTGCTCATACTAAGTCAAGGACTTTTCAGCTTCCCATGCTCTGCCAGCGAGGAGGTGCACAAGAAGCTGGGAGGGGGCATAGCCAGGACAGCTGACTCAGACTGGCCAAAAGGATATTCCCTACCATATAACGTCATGCTCAGTATATAAAACTGGAGTTGGCCAGGAGGCAGGAATCGCTGCTCGGGGACGGGCTATCGATCACCGGGTAGTGAGCAACTGTTGCATTGTGCATCACTTGTTTTTTTGTATATTCCTTTATCAGTAATATTATTATTTCCTCTTCCTTTGCTGTCCTATTAAACTGTTTTTATCTCAACCCACGAGATTTTTTTTCCCGATTCTCTCCTCCATCCCACCTAGGGCAGCGGGAGGCAAGCAAGTGGCTGCGTGGTGCTTAGTTGCTGGCTGGGGCTAGACCATGACAAGGGTAGAGCAGCAAGCAGAAGCAGGTTGGTTTGCTATGGTAATGAGTGCCTCCATTGAGGAAGCAAAGCCACTCTAATGAAGTATGAACCACACCACACAGATAGGTTCCTGGGAAAGAAGAGTCGCAAGGATTGATTCAACAGCCAGCCCTAAGGCACGAAGTTCTGTAGTCAATTTTTTTTTTTTTTTTTAGCCTGAAATAGATTTTGTCTTTCTTTTCCTTTATTATGCCCTTTTCCTTCCTTCCTGAGTAATCCCTAAGTCAGAGAGTACGAGAGCTAAAGAAGGAAAAGAACAAGAGGACTCAGTTAAAATCTCAGTCTACCTAGAAGAAAATCTGTCATGTTAGTATAAGAGCACAACTTGTATACATTTTGAAATACTATAATGTCGCTGCTTCCTTTATTTATTGCCATAAGAAGGAAAAAGAAAAACAGTATTAATATTCCAATTCTCACTGCCCAACTTCACCTTGTGTTTGAAACATAAGGCACTTTTAGAACTCGGTCCTGCAAATGGCCAGAATTAGTAACTATCCTAAAATTTTGGAGTACTTGATCTTAGATTTCATATAAAACTTAAATGTCTGTCAGATTTATGAGAGTGACTAATCCCACCTTCTACAGTGGATTTAGTTGCTTATTTAAAGATTAATGACCCAACAATGAATATAGAAAGCGGTGGATTATGATGAAGTGGAATTCACTTGATTCAATGCTGACTGCTCATTTTATGTTTTTCAATTACATGGTTCAATCACAGTAATAAGATTACCAGATCAACAGGTAAAATTATGCAGATTTGCTAACTAAACCTGGAGCCTTGAAAAAATACAGAAGTGTTCTGAAATTCACATCCCCTTAGTATGCTAAAAATATATTAATGGCATCAAAGCACCTAAATCTTTGGAATTTCATCAGTCTCAGAGTATTTATTAGGCTCTCACCACACTGGACAAGGCACAAGAAACAAATGTCCTGGCATTTGTACATTTGGTTCATCCAGCATTTCTCCAGTCAAAACATAGCACCGGAATGAGGGCAGAATTAACCCCACAAAAACTGTGTAGAGCATTCTTGGTGTACAAAGGATAGTTGTAACATGGACTGATTCTTCAGCTAATTTACTTTACACTATTTTTTTTAAGTAGACTAAAATGATATTAAGTCTCCACTATAGACTAAAACTATGTTAAACTATGTCTATTATAAGCAAATGGCTATTACACTTCTTAAACTCACAAGTCTATTAACACTGATTGTGAATTATATTTCTTAATATATAAGCTGATTTTAAAAACAGTAAAATTATTTCTAAGGTAATAAATGGTCAAAGCTCATTTTACAACAACAGGGATATTTAAAACAGAAAACTGCAATATACTATAACCAAACTGCCTTAGGGTAATCCTCTCCCTTTTTTTCTACAGAAGTTTCTATGAAATAATCCAATACTTTTAAAATTGAAGCTAACAAAAAGATTTCACTTCAACATTTGACTTCTGGATTTAAAACAATTTCTCATTACAGATGTTGCAAAAGTAGCAGGTATGTATCATCAAGTTTGAATAGGCACTTTGTTTTTTCTTTTTAAAAAAATACTTACACATCCACAAATAGTACATAATCTTTACTGTCTTCTGGAATTCTACAGGAATGTCTACAGAAAAGTCCTGGTAGAAACATGGACCCACTGGAAAATTCTCAGGAAGAGGTGGCCAGTTATTTTTTCTACCTGCAAATCAGAAAAGAAAAAGAAAAAAAAAGCGCTTTATAATACAGTTTTAATCTGTATACTAGAAAGAGATATGCATTTGGACTTGTTCAAATTGTTTTATGCACAAGTTTCACAAGCGTATGGATAACTTGGGCTACCAAAATCCAAGAGTTTTATTAGCAATCCTCACACAATACTGAAAATAAACTTCAGAAATAAAATACAATGAAGTGCAGACAGATCAAGGAAAGTACAATATTTTATCTATGTAAAAGACTAAGCAGGCATCTGACAGTTCCTATAAAGTCATGAGAAAAGAGAATTCTTCACAAAACACTTTCTCAGAGTTCCTTGACTTTTAAATGCACATTTCCCTAAGTCCCACCATACTCTCATACTTTGTGGAACACAAAGACTGGGGACTGAAAAGCATTCTCCATTCTCAGAATCCTGATATTTGTAACACCTGGATATCTCTAACACTTTGAACTAGTTCCCAATACAGTTTACAGTCAAAGGTTTACCTAAAAGCCCATAAGCCTGAAGAAAGGCAGCTATTTAAATGGTCTAAACTACTTTTTTGTTACAAGAAGATGCCCTACAGCATCAATATATTTTGATACAGTTGTGTGACAGAGTGAGGACACCACAAAGGACAACACAGTATCAGACACTTGGATTTCCTGTATGCTGATCTGCTCATAGACTAGAGTATACATTCTGCCAAACACAAATCATACCAAGTACAGACTCAGAGATTCAACTGAGATAACTACAACAAACCTTTACCATAGCATTTCAAATTCTGGATGCAAGAGATACATTAATCACCATATTCCAAAAGTGGAGCTGAACTAAAGACTAACCTAAAGGCACCTTTATTTGAAATTCTGACAAGGTTTTGCTTGCAATTTCTATCTTCAACCATATCTTTACTAGCAGTTCATCTGGTAAGAACAGAAAACTTGCAAAGCTTAGACACTTGCATTATTTCTTATTTCTTTCCCCACTCAGACAAGATGAAGCTGACGGTTCTGTCCAAACAGGTCCAAGGCACTAAGTATCTGTTAAATTTTCTGCCTCTTCCACTGAACATTTTTTATCAAGCCTTTTAGAGCAGGGGATTTACAGAGGGAGCATACAGAAGGCAATCAAGTAATATTCCCATCCATATTAAAAACTTCTTTGGGATTTCTTATATGAAAAATATCTGATAATAATTCAGATCTTCATTCTGCAGTATATAGTTATTTCTTTCAGGACCGATAGTTTCAAGACAGTCGCAGAAAAAATCAGATATCTTATAATAGTTCAAGTTATTATTTAAGAATTTTATTTGATGTGCTTTCCCACCCCTGTGGCACAGGTTTCAAAATTTTCAACTAAGACTGAAAGATAGCTTGGTGAGATGGTTTGAGATCAAAAACCAAGTGGCCTTTTTCTAAATACACTTTGGATACTCATATTCCAAGATTGTATCTTGATAAGCAAAGAGCTATCTCAGAGTTATTTCATTCAACAGAACAAGTTACCATCTCAAGGCCTATTAACATAACTTCAATAGCATGCCTACACTATGAATGCAGACACCCCCAAACTACCTTCATGCAAGCCCAGAAAGGGATTTTCAGGCATGCCCAAATGAACTAGCTGAATGTGCTGGTTTTGGCTGGGATAGAGTTATTTTTCTTCATAGTAGCTGGTAAGGGGCTATGTTTTGGATTTGTGCTGAAAACAGTGTTGATAATACAGGGATGTTTTCGTTATTGCTGAGCAGTGCTTACACAGAGTCAAGGCCTTTTCTGCTTCTCACACCACCCCACCAGCAAGGAGGCTGGGGGTGCACAAGAAGTTGGGAAGGGACACAGCCGAGACAGCTGACCCCAACTGACCAAAGGGATATTCCACACCATATGACGTCATGCTCAGCATATAAAGCTGGGGGAAGAAGAAGGAAGAGGGGGACGTTCAGAGTTTATGGTGTTTTGTCTTCCCAAGTAACCATTACGTGTGATGGAGCCCTGCTTTCCTGGAGATGGCTGAACACCTGCCCGACAATGGGAAATAGTGAACGAATTCCTTGTTTTGCTTTGCTTGCATGCATGGCTTTTGCTTTACCTATTAAAAACTGTCTTTATCCCAACCCATGAGTTTTCTCACTTTTACTCTTCTGATTCTCTCCTCCATCCCACTGGGGGCGAGTGAGCAAGCGGCTGCATGGGGCTTAGTTGCCAGCTGGGGTTAAACCATGACACTGAAATAGGAAGCAGCACACTTTAATAAGCTCAAGTGCAATACTGCACAGGACCTGAGCAGAGAAGACTGAAGGCATCAAGCTGAGCAGACCTACCAGCTTGAAGATCTTTGCATTGTAGTCAATTGCATATGACAACAGTGTCCTAGATGTGCAGCCAGCATCTTAAATTGAATGCAAATAGCTAGAGCACTGTTGCAAAAGACCTTGCCCTCCAATCAAAACATCTCTACAGTGTTTCCAAAGGAGTTTGAATGAGCATGAAAAAGAATAAAAATCAGAGAGAAAAGAATATTGTTCTCCTCAGTCACAACGTACAATTTCTAATTTGCAGCATCTTTTACGCAGTCATTTGGCAAAAACCCAATATCCTCTTTAAAGCTTTAAGAGCTCTCTCTTCTCTATTCAGCCTTCCTAAAGAATCCTTTAGATTCTTCATGGACTCTTCAAGCACTTTGATGTGAACAACTGCAACCTAATAACACAGTAAATATCCATTTTAGAAATATCCTGAAACATGCATGGGGTATCAGAGTTATGTTCCCTATGACACAGATGAACAAAACTGTCCCTGAAGCCTGGAAGAGACAAGTAATCAATCCAGACCAACAATATAAGTTAGTGAAATTAGATGAAGAGCAATATATGGAGAAGGAAATGAAAAAACAACAAAAAAAATCATTATCTAGGAGAAGAGGTACAGAGATTTAATAAAGAGACTGAAAAGAATAAATACTAAGAAAATAAAAATGGTTTAATATAGGGACAATATCACCATGATTCTTTTCCTTAGAAGAACAATAGCAATTCCCCATTCCCAGATCCTAGCATATGACTGGCATAAAGTTCACTGAGAATTTGAATTACTAAGCGATTATGCAATCTGGAGTTGTACCACTGTATATTCGAATTTCCACAGGAGCAAAAAAAACAGCATATGTGGAAATACAACAGTCGGAACTCTAGATACAAGTGAAAAGATCACACAAAGTCAACCTTGCACACAGTGTTTTGTTTTGGGTTTTTTTTTTCTAACTTCAGTCTGAAGTTCCTCCTTTTGAAAAGGAATATTCCCATAGATCTACTTCTAGCAAAGTATCTTCAGTTAAGAGGATGTAAATCATCTCATTTGTGAATTTGTAGTATGAAAACTGATGGTTTCACACAGCACGCTTACAGTTTGTGGCAAAATGAGATACAAATCTTGACTATGGGTTCCAAAGTGTCATATGAAAAATCAATAAAAGATTAATAATAGAATAAATCTTTCTGCTATTTGCATAGAATATTTTGTCTGTAACATAGCAAAAGATAAGAAAATGTTTCAAAACAGGAAAGTTCTCCTACAGCTATAAATACTGACAGAAGAGAAATCAAAGAGATGTTACTTTATGAAGTTACTTTTACTTCTTCTCAAACTGCTCCATTTCTAGTCAATATTATTACTTAGATATTAACCTAGATAAAAATAGCTGATAGCAGAGAGTAACATGTAACATAGGCCACATTTAAAATTTTTGCTGTGAACATTTGCACAGGCCGGGCCAGTTTTTATCCACTGTATGCACTGTCCCAAAGGAGATAAATTTTCTTTTCCCGAAGAGATTATAAAAATCCCTCTTTGATCTGTTTCACAATGTCACTGTAAAACTAAAACAGTTTCTAAGAAAAAGTGAAATTTCTGCAATTTAAAAAAGTATTTTTTCATGCATACCCCCCTGCTGATTGAGACTCTGCATTTCCCTTTCTCTGCGATCTAGTTCAGCTGCTTTTCTCTCCAGTTCTTCTTGACGCTTTAGCAGTTCTGCCTGGGCCAAGGCATGCTCCTGAACAAAACAAGCATTGTTAGATATTGATTAAAAACATACAAACACAAAATAAATATTCCAAGTCTATTTTCCATAATTAAGCATCTTCAGTTATGGATGAAGACTGACCTAATATTACACAAATTCATGCAGTAATTGATTACTTAAAGGCAGTATTAATTTTCATAAATCACCAGGAAAGCAATGCTTATTTATAAAAGACACACTTCCAGAAGTGTATTTATATGATTATAATTGAAAGAAACCTAGTGCCTGAAGGTTATAGACAAACCTTTGCAATTTTTGTGTAAGCAGGTGGTTCTTCTGTTGGTTTCATTATTGCTGGCTGGGTACTGGGTACATTAGGCATTTTCACATTTCCTGAAGGAGGCTAAGAAAACAAGAGACAATTATAGGGAAACAGTCTCCTATTCTAATAAACATCTTTTCATTAACTCTGTAAGAACTAATCCAGTTGTTTTAAAGGAAGTGTTACTGATAAACTGAAAATCTGATATGCTGCCTGCAATATTTAAAACCTTTAGGAAAAAAGATAACTATATTCTGTGGTGCAGCATTCAGCTTGTTTGTTTTTACACTGCACTACTTGCCATAAACACACATGGAATTTTATGGATCAGTAGAAAGTAAACAGAATGTTAATTTTGTTCACACATGAATATGAATAAGGACAGATATCGTTTAAGAGAATTACAGGATTTAACAGGGATCTATTCATATTCTCAAACATGATGTCATTTATTAGCAATATCTTCCAGAGCTTTCTACTTAACAAAGGCTTATATCGCCTGGTTAACTAGAGAAGCAATGTAGCGTTGTCGTGGGTTGACCCTAGCTGGATGTCAAGTGCCCACCCAAGCCACTCTATCACTCCCCTCCTCAGCTGGATAGGGGGAGAGGAAATATAACAAAAGGCTTGTAGGTCAAGAAAAGGACAGGGAGATTACTCAGCAATTATCGTCACAGGCAAAACAGACTCGACTTGGGGAAATATTAATTTAATGTATTACCAATCAAATCAGAGTAGGATATTGAGAAATAAAAACAAATCTTACAAACACCTTCCTCCCACCCCTCCCTTCCTCCCAGGCTCAACTTCACTCCCAATTTCTCTACCTCCTCCCCCGGAGCGGCGCAGGGGGACAGGGAATAGGGGTTGCGGTCAGTTCATCACACATTGTATCTGCCACCCCTTCCTCCTCAGGGGGAGGACTCCTCACACTCTTCCCCTGCTCCAGCATGGGGTCCCTCCCACGGGAGACAGTCCTCCATGAACTTCTCCAATGTGAGTCCTTCCCACGGGCTACAGTTCTTCACGAAATGCTCCAGCGTGGGTCTTTTCCACGGGGTGCAGTCCTTCAGGAACAGACTGCTCCAGCACGAGTTCCCCACAGGGTCACAAGTCCTGCCAGCAAACCTGCTCCAGTGTGAGGTCCTCTCTCTCCATGGGTCCACAGGTCCTGCCAGGAGCCTGCTCTCCGGCGTGGGCTTTTCACGGGGCAACAGCCTCCTTCGGGCATCCACCTGCTCCAGTGTGGGGTCCTCCACAGGCTGCAGGTGGATATCTGCTCCACCATTAACCTCCATGGGCTGCAGGGGGACAGCCTGCCTCACCATGGTCTTCACCAGGGGCTGCAGGGGAATCTCTGCTCTGGCACCTGGAGCACCTCCTGCCCCTCCTTCTTCACTGACCTTGGTGTCTGCAGAGTTGTTGCTCTCCCATCTCAGTATTCTCTCCACTGCTATATTCCTGCAGCAGGTTTTTTTTTTTTCCCCCTTCTTAAATATGTTATCACAGAGGCACTACCACCATTGCTGATTGGCTTGGCCTTGACCAGCGGCAGGTCCGTCTTGGAGCTGTCTGGCCTTGGCTCTATCGGACACGGGGGAAGCTTCTAGCAGCTTCTCACAGAAGCCACTCCTGTAGCCTCCCTGCTACCAAAACCTTGCCACGCAAACCCAGTACAACCGTATTAAATTTTCCAATTGAGGCTCCACAATCTATTGCTTAACTATACCACCAGTATGTACTGTAGTATCTAGTTTCAAAAGTACCACTAGCAATTCGGTACCTTGGTCAATATGTATATGAAGACATCTTACAAGAAGCTTTTAGTAGCTCAGGTTTTTTTTTTTTGGGGGGGGGGGGGTTGGTTTTGTTTGTTTGTTTGTTTTTAATCCGCTCCTGCTTATTCCTGTTTGTCATCTTCCCTGAATTTCTCCACATCTCTCTATCATATGCAATGTTAACCAGTACCTATCAAACCAAGGAAATTACTACTGCCTAGATTAAAGTTATCAACTGAACTTTATCAAAGCAGACCAGTATAGCCCTACTATGATGTTATTTTATTCTTAAATATGCTTGGGAGAAAACTACAATTCACATCTTTCTTTGCGTAGAGCTTGCAACATGAAAGGCTTCCCCGTTCTGTGATCTTTTAAGACAGAGAACCACTTGTTCCTAATAAGACTGAAATCAAGAACAAAAACATGGTGAGAAGTGTGATGTTTTAAATCCAAAAGTACCAGGTCCAGTCTTGTTCAATTTATTCATCAATGACCTGGATGAAGGGACAGAGTGCACCCTCAGCAAGTTTGCTGATGATGCGAAACTGGGAGGACTGGCTGATACACCGGAAGACTGTGCTGCCATTCAGCGAGACGTAGACAGGCTAGAGTGTCGGGCAGAGAGGAATCTCATGAGGTTCAACACAGGCAAGTGTAGAGACCTGCACCTGGGGAGGAATGACACCATGCACCAGTACAGGTTGGGGGTTGACCTCCTGGAAAGCAGCTCTGCGGAGAAGGACCTGGGAGTCCTGGTAGACAACAAATTCACCATGAGACAGCAATGTGCCCTTGCAGCCAGGAAGGCCCCATCTGGAGTACTGGGTCCAGTTCTGGGCTCCCCAGTTCAAGAAAGAGGAGGAACTACTGGAGAGAGTCCAGCGGAGGGCTACAAAGATGATTAAGGGACTGGAGCATCTCTCCTATGGGGAAAAGCTGAGGGAGCTGGGGCTGTTTAGCCTGAGGAAGAGACGACTGAGAGGGGACCTCCTCAACGCTTATAAATATCTCAAGGGCAGGTGTCAAGAGGATGGGGCAGGACTCTTTTCAGTGGTGCCCAGGGACAGGACAAGGGGCAACGGGCACAAACTGGAACATAGGAAGTTCTGCCTGAATATGCGGAAAAACTTCTTTACTGTGAGGGTGACAGAGCACTGGAACAGGCTTCCCAGAGAGGTTGTGGAGTCTCCTTCTCTGGAGATATTCAAAACCCGCCTGGACGCAGTCCTGTGCAGCCTGCTCTAGGTGACCCTGCTCTGGCAGGGGGGTTGGACTAGATGATCTCCAGAGGTCCCTTGCAACCCCTACCATTCTGTGATTCTGTGAAAAGCACCTTAAAACAAAGCAGGAATCAACTGAATACCACTAACTTGGCAAATTATGACTTGGCCCAGCTTATCTGTACCTTTTCCAACTGTGGTGCATTGATCCTGGCTGTATGCCAGGCGCCCACTAAGCCACTCTATCAGTCCCCCTCCTGAGCTGGACAGGGGGAGAGAAAATATAACGAAAAGCATGTGGGTCGAGATAAGGACAAGGAGAGATCACACAGCAATTACCAACACGGGCAAAACAGACTCGACTTGGGGAAAAATTAATTTAATTTATTGCCAATCAAATCAGAGTAGGGTAATGAGAAATAAAACCAAATCTTAAAACACCTTCCCCCCACCCCTCCCTTCTTCCAGGGCTCAACTTCATTCCTGATTTTCTTTACCTCCTCTCCCTGAGTGGTGCAAGGGTACAGGGAATAGGGGTTGCGGTCAGTTCTTCACGTTGTCTCTGCCACTCCTTCCTCCTCAGGGGGAGGACTCCTCAAACTCTTCCCCTGCTCCAGTGTGGGGTCCCTCCCACGGGAGACAGTCCTCCATAAACTGCTCCAGCGTGGGTCCTTCCCACGGGGTGCAGTCCTTCAGGAACAGACTGCTCCAGCATGGGCTTCACACAGGGTCACAGCCTCCTTCTGTCACATCCACTGGCTCTGGCGTGGGGTCCTCCATGGGCTGCAGGTTGATATCTGCTCCACCATGGACCTCCATGGGCTGCAGGGGGACAGCCTGCCTCACCATGGTCTTCACCAGGGGCTGCAGGGGAATCTCTGCTCTGGCGCCTGCAGCACCTCCTCCCCCCTCCTTCTTCACTGACCTTGGTGTCTGCAGAGTTGTTGCTCTCACATATTCTCACTCCTCTCTTCCAGCTGCTGTTGCGCAGCAGTGGGTTTTTTTCCCCTTCTTAAATATCTTATCACAGAGGCACTACCATCATCGCTGACTGGCTCAGCCTTGGGCAGCAGCGGGTCTGTCTTGGAGCCGGCTGGCATTGGCTCCATCGGGTATAGGGGAAGCTTCTAGCAGCTCCTCAGAGAAGCCACCCCTATAGCCACGCCCCCCCCGCCCCCGCTACCAAAACCTTGCCACAGAAAACCAGTACACCAACCATCTTTTGAAATGCACAAATGCAATACACTGAGGAGAAAACATCATGCCTGAGTAAACTTCACCTCTGTGTGTAATATTGCAACATATCTCGGCAACATCAGCTGATTGCAGCATTTCAAAATTATCTTTCCACCTTGTACATCAGCTCCTAACAGAATACTGAAATATCAGAGAAGTCTCATTTCTCGGAAAAACTCAGTGATTAAAGCTTTTCATCATAAGAAAGGTTACTCAGTGTTCTAGGATGAAGACAGTCAAAGCTGGTTAAAGACGGTTAGTACTGCTATTCCATATGTTGGAGAGTTCCGTGATAAGGACAAAGGTCTCTTGTACGATAACTCCCACGAAAACTAGACAACTATCAAGTCTTATCATCTGCTTCAAACGTAAGATACAAACACTGCATCAGAGTAACAAATAGGTACTGAACAAAAACTACGTGTTATGCACTGTAGGCCAGAGCAATGCTACAAAAGCCCCCAAAAAAGTCTGATTATTGTGGCTCTGTGGCTAAAGCAACAATAGCTTTGAAAGCATAACTGCTAAGCAGCTGCCTGCTAGAGTAATCACAGAATCACAGAATGGTAGGGGTTGGAAGGGACCTCTGGAGATCATCTAGTCCAATGCCCCTGCCAGAGCAGGGTCACCTAGAGCAGGCTGCACAGGACTGCGTCCAGGTGGGTTTTGAATATCTCCAGAGAAGGAGACTCCACAACCTCTCTGGGAAGCCTGTTCCAGTGCTCTGTCACTCTCACAGTGAAGTTTTTCCTCATGTTCAGGCGGAACTTCCTATATTCCAGTTTGTGCCCGTTCCCCCTTGTCCTGTCACTGGGCACCACTGAAAAGAGTCTGGCCCCATCCTCTTGACACCCGCCCTTGAGATATTTATAAGCATTGAGGAGGTCCCCTCTCAGTCTTCTCTTCCTCAGGCTAAATAGCCCCAGCTCCCTCAGCCTTTCCCCATAGGAGAGATGCTCCACTCTCTTAATCATCTTTGTAGCCCTCCGCTGGACTCTCTCCAGTAGTTCCTCATCTTTCTTGAACTGGGGAGCCCAGAACTGGACTCAGTACTCCAGATGGGGCCTCACTAGGGCAGAGTAGAGGGGGAGGATAACCTCCCTCGACCTTCTGGCCACACTCTTCCTAATGCACCCCAGGATGCCGTTGGCCTTCCTGGCCGCAAGGGCTCATTGCTGTCTCATGGTGAATTTGTTGTCTACCAGGACTCCCAGGTCCTTCTCCGCAGAGCTGCTTTCCAGGAGGTCAACCCCTAACCTGTACTGGTGCATGGGGTTGTTCCTCCCCAGGTGCAGGACCCTGCACTTGCCTGCGTTGAACCTTATGAGGTTCCTCTCCGCCCAACGCTCCAGCCTGTCCAGGTCTCGCTGAATGGCAGCACAGCCTTCTGGTGTATCAGCCAGTCCTCCCAGTTTCGCATCATCAGCAAACTTGCTGAGGGTGCACTCTGTCCCTTCATCCAGGTCATTGATGAATAAATTGAATGAGACTGGGCCCAGTACCGACCCCTGGGGGACACCACTAGCCACAGGCCTCCAACTAGACTCTGCGCCACCGATCACCACCCTCTGAGCTCTGCCATTCAGCCAGTTCACAATTTATCTCACCATCCACTCATCTAGCCCACACTTCCTGAGCTTACCCTATGAGGATATTGTGGGAGACAGTGTCAAAGTCCAGGTAGACAACATCCACCGCTGTCCCCTCATCCACCCAGCCAGTCATGACATCACAGAAGGCTATCAGATTGGTCAAGCATGATTTCCCCTTGGTGAATCCATGCTGACTACTCCTGATCACCTTCTTTTCTTCTACATGCTTGGAGATGGCCTCCAGAATGAGCTGCTCCATCACCTTTCCAGGGATGGAGGTGAGGCTGACTGGCCTGTAATTTCCCAGGTCCTCCTTCTTGCCTTTCTTGAAGACTGGAGTGACATTGGCTTTCCTCCAGTCCTCAGGCACCTCTCCCATTCTCCATGATCTTTCAAAGATGATGGAGAGTGGCTTGGCAATGACCTCTGCCAGCTCCCTCAGCACACGTGGGTGCATCCCATCAGGGCCCATGGACTTGTGGGTGTCCAGTTTGCCCAACTGATCTCTAACCCAATCCTCCTCGACCAAAGGAGGGCCATCCTTTCTCCAGGCTTCCTCTCTTACCTCCAGGGTCTGGGATTCCTGGGGGTCAGCCTTGGCAGTAAAGACCGAAGCAAAGAAGGCATTTAGTAACTCTGCCTTCTCTGCAACCTTTGTGACCAGGGCACCCACCTCATTCAGCAGAGGGCCCACGTTTTCCCTAGTCTTCCGTTTGGTACCGATGTACTTGAAAAAGCCCTTCTTAGTGCCCTTGATGTCCCTCACCAGATTAAATTCGAGGCAGACCTTAGCCTTCCTTGCAGCATCCCTGCATACCCTGAGAGCATCCCTGTACTCCTCCCACGTGGCCTGTCCCTTTTTCCACATTCCATGGACTTCCTTCTTCCATTTCAGTTTTGCCAATAGTTCCTTGCTCATCCACGCAGGTCTCCTGCCTCCCTTTTACCTGATTTCTTACTCCTGGGGATGCACCGCTCTTGAGCTTGGAGGAAGTGATGCTTGAACAATGCCCAGCTCTCTTGGGCCCCCCTACATTCTAGAGCCCTAACCCACGGGATTCCTCCAAGCAGGTCCTTGAAGAGGGCAAAGTTAGCTCTCCTGAAGTCCAGGGCTGTAATCCTGCTTAGCGTCCTGCTTCCTCCACGCAGGATCCTGAACTCCACCATCTCGTGGTCACTGCAGCCAAGGCTGTCCCCAACCTTCACATCCCCAACCAGACCTTCCTTGTTAGTTAGTATGAGGTCCAGCAGCACCTCTCTCCTCGTTGGCTCCTCCACCACCTGTGTCAGAAAATTGTCATCAATGTTCTGCAGGAACCTCCTGGACTGTGCGTGCCTAGCTGTGTTGTCCCTCCAACAGATATTGGGGTGGTTGAAGTCCCCCATGAGAACCAGGGCCTGTGATCATGAGGCTACTTTCAGCTGCCTGTGGAAGGCCTCATTGACTTCCTCATCCTGATCAGGTGGCCTGTAGTACACACCCACAACAGTGTCCCCCATGTTAGCCTGTCCCTTAATCCTTACCCATAAGCTCTTCGTCCTCCCCTAGGCAGAGCTCGATACACTCCAGTTGCTCTCTCACATAGAGAGCCACTCCACCACCTCGCCTTGCTGGCCTGTCCTTCCTGAAAAGTACATACCCATCCATGACAGCATTCCAGTCATGCGAGCTGTCCCACCACGTCTCTGTAATTGCTATGAGATCGTGGCCCTGCGAGTGCACACATCTCTAGTTCTTCCTGTTTATTCCCCATGCTGCGTGCGTTGGTGTACAGGCATTTCAGAGAGGAAGTTGAGTTTGCAGGTCTCCCTGGAGGGGTGCAGGAGGATCCATCATAGCCATACACACCCTTTGGGTGGTCGGCCTTCTGGTTCTCTTCTTGGGAGGAGGCAGCTAAGGACGATTTGTCTCTGCTCAGGTTGGCCTGGCTGACTCCCCAGTTGGGTGCGCTGGCACAAGCATCACCACTTTGGACCCCTCCCCCCGAGCCCTTCAGTTTAAAGCCCGCCTCACCAAGCTGGCCAGCCTGCCACCAGATTCCCCTGCCCCTCTTAGACAGGTGGATCCCATCCCTCCCCAATAGGTTGTAGTCGCCAAAGAACGTCCCATTGTCGTAAAAGCCAAAACCCTCACATCGGCACCAGCCACGAAGCCAGGAGTTGATGTGTATATGCTCCTATTTCTGGCCGCCCACTTTCCTCCCACTGGTAGAATGGAAGAGAATATAACCTGGGCACCAACATTTTTCACTTGCTCCTCCAGGGCTTTAAAGGCTTCTTTGATTTTGCCCAGGTTCCGACTCGCGGCGTCATTCGTGCCCACATGGAAGAGTAGCAGCGGATAGTAGTCTGTGCTCCTGACAAGTCGCGGCACCCTCTCAGCAACATCTCCCGGGAGGCAGCACACCTCTCGTGCCTCCCTGTCAGGTCGGCAGATGGGCGCCTCAGTGCCCCTTAACAGGGAGTCCCCCACAACGAGCACTTGCCGTTTCTTTTTTCGGTGCGTGCTGTGTGCTCTTGGAGTAGTTTCTCCTTGCCTGCCTTGCTCGTGGGTGTCTACAGCTTTTAACGCTTCATATCTATTTTTAGTTGTGATACTGGAGGGCGAGGACTGAAGCGGAGCCCTGCTTTTGTGGGTTACTACAGTCCAAGGTGTTCCATCCTCAGTGGTGTCTGGCGCAGGAGTGTGGCTATGGAACCACCTATCTATCTCTGTTTCGGAACCTCTGATGCTGCACAATCTTTTAACTGTTTCCTGCAGCTCAGCTACCTGACGTAGCAGATCTTCAGCCTGTGCACACCCTGAGCAGGAACTTACCTTTGCATCAGGAGAAGGGTGAGGGCACTTGCTGCAGCCTCCCACCTGAACTGAGATTTCCTCCCTTGCCAGTTCTGTCTGGCAGGACGCATCAGCCATCTCAGGGGCGTTCACCATAGGAGCACCCGTCTTAGCTCTGAGGTGGGTGCCCACCATTGCGGCAGAGACCAGGAAGGCTTCCCTGGGCTGTGGGGCAATGAGCAGTCTGCGGGGCCCTCCCTGCTCGCCCTCCCGTGCGAACTGCCTGCGCAAACTGCCGCGCCACGCCCTGACTGCCACGCCACGCTCTGTTCGCCACGCTCCCGGTCGCTGGCGCTCCTCAGAGCCATTTAAATCTCCTGCAGTTGCTCCTGGCAACGCCCAAGCCACGTCAGCCTCTCTCGCCAGAGCAAGACTGCCCACAATCTCCAGTAAGGACTCCAGTAGCTCTTCACAGACACCTGCAATAGCGTTTAAAGGTGAATTGGCAGACTAGAAAATATTTGAACAATGAATTCAAAGATACTTATCCCCTTGAAAGACACTTTGTCCAAACAGTCTGCAGTGCTGCTAATGACTGGAACATGCACATATGCTTACAAATAAAGGAACCGATCAGAAAGCTCATTAGAGATACATAATCAAAGATGCTAGCCAACAGCATATATGATAGATGACACTAATATAAGGAACTAATTACGTACAAGATTCTTTGGATTCAGATTTCTGCATTGTTTAGGTTCCACTATATGCTAGTTGGCCACCCATACAGTGTTAGAATTGCTGTCCACTATGCACATGCCTAGGTAAGAGCCCGTGCTCCCTGGAAAAAGAGAGACTAAAAGAGTGATTTGTATCAGGGGTTGTGCATCCTGGAATCCTAAGAAAGTCAAGAGGAGCTGGGGGACAAAAGCTGTTAAGAGATGTTATAAAAGCTACCTCTTCCAGCAGACTCTGAGACCTGGGGACTCCTCCTTTCCAACTGCTGGAGCCTAGTCCAGCACACCTTCAGACCCTCTGAGGGCTCTCCGTCCCAGGCTGACGGATACAGCTGCTGCTTTCCTGTTTCCAGGTTCGGCTAGTAGCAAGGTTGAGTGCATATCCCAGATATGCACACAAATACACACACAACCGCACGTACCAAGGATGCTAGCACAGCCAGCTACATCAGCTGCCACAGGAAGGGCACTGCCTTTAACAACACCCCCACATAACACTATCAGAACTACATAAAATATAGGTACACAGAGTCGCGTCCCATTCCTCCTCTCCAGCTGATCAGCACTGAAGTTCACTATTGAAAAACACATGCCTCACTCTCCAGATTTACAAGCACATCAACAACTGCAGATCCCTTGGATATGAGCATGGGCCCTCAGCCTGTCTGATATACCTGCCTGGATCCGGGATCCTCTTACCTGGTATACGGGTTTCCTCCTGTTTGCCAGTTAGCCCAGCTTGATGTTCACTAGCAGATTCATGCACTCAAATATTAGTCTCGCAAGCATCCCCCACCCTCACAGCTCCCTCAAACACCAGCATGGGCTCTCAGCTTGCCATATATCTAGGCCCAGACCCTAGACTCCCTTACTCACTTTTGGCTCAGAATTTGGGTCTTCCCAGAGACAGGTTTTCCTCCTATTTGCCAGCTAGTCCAGCTTTAAGTTTGCTCGTGAATTACATGTATACACACAGATGAAAACCACATACATATATATATGTAAATTACACATATACACACAGAGGAAAACACACTGGTCCCTCCAGTTGCTGGTACCCCAAACACATAGGCCCTACGACCCACAGTCCCTCCAGCTGCTGACATCGAGATGCTCAGTTATTGACACCCCAGACATACAGACCACTACTACCTAGGGTCTGACCGGATTGCTGGCACCTAATTCACTCGCTCTAGTCTCTCCAGTTGCTGGCACCTAGACCTTGCAGCACTCGCAGATGGTATAGAGTGAAATTTCACAGAAAAATAGTTAAGAAATGATTTAACAATAACTGCAGTGATTAGACACATAGCTCTGTCAGACAAGCATACCGACTGGTAGCAACTTACACGCAACCAGCCCCTTTTATCCATCCTCTTTGCTAGTCTCCTCCTTGTTCCTCCCCCATCCCCAATTGTTCCACACCTTTGACTATTCCCTTAAATATTCCGTAATAAATTTTGCATAGTCCCACAGGCTCCCCTCAACTATCCATAATATTCATGTTTATCTCCTTTCACCCTTCTTATCAGTTACAAAGTCCAGGTTGAACCTCTTCAAAGCTACATCTGGTGTTTCTTAACGGCCCATCAATTAGTGGCTGAAGAGTTTTACTCTTATTTTATATATCTGTTATCACTTATTGTCGTGGTTTAACCCCAAATTGTAACCCAATACCACGCAGCCGCTCGCTCACTCCCCCCACTCCCCAGTGGGGTGGGGAGGAGAATCGGAGAGAAAGGAAAACTCGTGGGTTGAGATAAAAACAGTTCACCAGGACAGCAAAGGAAAAATATAAAAATATATTAATAATAATAATGATAATATATATAAGGATAATAGAATATATAAAACAAACGATACACAATTTCTCACCACCCGATGACCGATACAGCCCATCCCAAGCAGCAGTCAGGGAGCAGGGGTATTCCCTGCCGAGCTATCCCAGAACAGCAAGTTCCAGGGAAAGCAGGCGAGGGAACAAACAGCCGAATGAACGAAAAACAAAAAGGAAAAAAAAGGGAAACAAAAAGCAACCTGAAGGGAAGCTTAAGGATTAAGGCAAGTTAAGGGTCTCAAAAGCCTAGTGGCCCACCGACTGACCCTCACTTATACCGGGCATGACGTCTATGGTATGGAATACTCTCTTTGGCCAGTTTGGATCAACTATCCTGTCTATACCCCTCCCAAGTTTTTGCATCTGCACGTTAGCAGAACCTGGGAAACTGCAAAATGTCCTTGGTCATTCAGCAGCAACCAGCAACATCAGTGTGCTATCACTGTTCTTCTCACACTAAAGCCAAAACACAGGAGCTGCTGAAAACAAAACTAGCTCCGTCCCGGCCTAAACCAGGACACTTATCTATCTGGTTTGTGTTTCTGTCTGGTTTATGTTTATCACTTTCCCTGTTACTTATTACTCCCTTTAAACTGAAAAGGTCTATAATCTTAACGAAACAGATGCTCTCACATTCTACATATCCTTACAGTAACCGGTATGACTGACTTGAATATTTGGACAGTCATGACCATCATGGAGGTTTGCAACGGAAAGGCTATCTTGACTTTTTCAAGGATAGTACATAATTAGGAATTAATTGGCCCTTTGGGTACTCTGTAATAACATGACTGGAATTATGATCTTCCTTCAGGCCTCAGCCCCCCAAAAACCATACAGTCATATCACTATGGTAACATGAAGGAGGACACTCCAGGCTTTTTTCTTCAAGCACTGCAGTGCAAGGAAGCAGCTGCCCTAAGTCTCACATTGTCAGATCTGGGCACTGCAGTCCATTACTTAATGCAGGAACGACTCAGCAGTCAAGGCAGCTTCGATGTCTGTTTGAAGGTTAAAGCCCCTGGTATGTGTAGAGTTCTGCTAAAAAAAACCCAAACATAAACCAACCACCCCAAAACAAACAAACAAACAAAAAAACCCAACCAACCAACCTACCTTTATGCCAGCCTTGAGGCTGGCAAATGTGACGCCCATCTACAAGAAGGGCCAGAAGGAGGATCCGGGGAACTACAGGCCTGTCAGCCTGACCTCGGTGCCCGGGAAGGTTATGGAGCAGATCATCTTGAGTGCCATCACGCGACATGTACGGGACAACCGGGTGATCGGGCCCAGTCAGCACGGGTTTATGAAAGGCAGGTCCTGCCTGACCAACCTGATCTCCTTCTACGACATGGTGACCCGCCTAGTGGATGAGGGAAAGGCTGTGGACGTTGTGTACCTGGACTTTAGTAAAGCCTTTGACACCGTCTCCCACAGCATCCTCCTGGAGAAACTGGCTACCCATGGCTTGGATGGGTGTACTCTGCGCTGGGTAGGAAACTGGCTGGATGGCCGGGCCCAAAGAGTTGTGGTGAATGGAGTTAAATCCGGTTGGCGGCCGGTCACAAGTGGTGTTCCCCAGGGCTCAGTATTGGGGCCAGTTCTGTTCAATATCTTTATCAATGATCTGGACGAGGGGATCGAGTGCACCCTCAGTAAGTTTGCAGATGACACCAAGTTGGGAGGGAGTGTTGATCTGCTGGAGGGCAGGCAGGCACTACAGCGGGACCTGGACAGGCTGGATCGATGGGCCGAGGCCAATTGTATGAAGTTCAACAAGGCCAAGTGCTGGGTCCTGCACCTGGGTCACAACAACCCCAGGCAATGCTACAGGCTTGGAGGGGAGTGGCTGGAAAGCTGCCTGGCAGAAAAGGACCTGGGGGTGTTGGTTGACAGCCAGCTGAATATGAGCCAGCAGTGTGCCCAGGTGGCCAAGGCGGCCAACGGCACCCTGGCCTGTATCAGAAATAGTGTGGCCAGCAGGAGTAGGGAGGTGATTGTCCCCCTGTACTCAGCCCTGGTGAGGCCGCACCTCGAGTACTGTGTTCACTTTTGGGCCCCTCACTACAAGAAAGACATTGAAGTGCTGGAGCGTGTCCAGAGACGGGCAACGAGGCTGGTGAAGGGTCTGGAACACAAGTCCTATGAGGAGCGGCTGAGGGAACTGGGGATGTTCAGTCTGGAGAAAAGGAGGCTGAGGGGAGACCTTATCGCTCTCTACAACTACCTGAAAGGAGGTTGTAGAGAGATGGGGGTCGGACTCTTCTCCCTAGTAACAGACAACAAAACAAGAGGAAATGGCCTCAAGTTGCGCCAGGGGAGGTTTAGATTGGACATTCGTAAAAATTTCTTCACCGAATGGGTTGTCGGGCATTGGAACAGGCTGCCCAGGGAGGTGGTGGAGTCCCCATCTCTGGAGGTATTCAAAAGACGTTTAGATGAGGCCCTAAGGGATATGATTTAGTGGGGGACTTGGTAGTGATAGGTTAATGGTTGGACCCGATGATCTTGGAGGTCTCTTCCAACCAGAACAATTCTATGATTCTATGATTCTATGATTCTATGATTAGTAGACTTCACCGCCATCCCCTTCTCTTTGCCCGGTAAAGAACTTTTACCTTCTAACCTCTTAATTTCTTGAATCCTTTTAAGAGCTTTTTCTATAGTGAGTGTGACAACTATCACTTTTCCTTCCTCTAGTATAAGGCCAGCTGAGGTACATTCTAGTTCATGCTTTAGCAATTTTCCATCTTAGTTTTCCTAACACTCAGATGAAGACTACCTGTTTCCAGCAAGTTATTGCTTCTCTAAAGCCTATTCTATTAAGAATTCAAGTTTAAGACACTTCCCTTGTAAAGAAACAATTAATTTGGCTTTTTCCTACATCATTATCTTCTATTAGTACTCTTACAACCTTAAAGATGGTGGAAGCTTCCCGCTTCCGGGAAAGAAAGTTTCCCAAGTTGTTCTACAGGTTTTTCCTCAGAGCTTTGAGCTTGCCTTAGTTTCACACTTAGCTTGCCAGAGCTTAAGCTCTTAAGTGTTCTTTGAAAATAGTTTCCACTTATCTAAAGGCTATCTACTTGACACTGTTTAAATCAAAAGCAGCAAAAAGCCAGGACAGTTAGTCTCTTATGGTACATCTAAAGTAGCTATTTGTGAGCTACAGTAGGTATGTCTACACCATTAAAGTTATTGTGTGATTAATATCACTAATGTGTTATTTAATATCACTTGCTGGAATTAGTGCACAATGTAAGAAAAAGTAGAGAGAAGAGCTTATAAGAGAGTCAGAGGTAGTAAGGAAAGAATAAGAAAAATCATGTATCTGCTTCAACATCTGTTGTTAATTTTTGCTGGGTATCACTCCAGAATTTCTGCTAGGTTGATATACATAAAGAATGAAATCTTAGCTTCATAATGTGTGCACAGGGGAACAAAGTGTCAGTGCTCAAGTCTACCTCTAAAGGTGGAAGTTCAATATTGCTTTAATGTGCTTATTTTCTCAGGTTATTATTTAAAGATCATAATTCAATGCACAACAGGTACAGGTTATTATAAACCATCTTCTAAGAATTTTTTTTTACTATGAGGGTGGTAAAACACTGGAACAGGTTGCCCAGAGACGTGGTAGAATCCCCATCCCTGGAAACATTCAAGGTCAGGCTGGATGGGGCTCTGAGGAACCTGATCTAGTTGAAGATGCCCCTGCTCATTGCAGGGGGGTTGGACGAGATGACCTTTAAAGGTCCCTTCCAACCCAAATCATTCTATGATTCTACAGATCAAGAACCTAATGAAGAAAACATAGTACGCAACCATTTTAAATGCAGGTTACACTAAGTCTTCCTACCAAACTGAAGTACTCATTTTTATAACGCTAATCAAAGCTGAGCAGCAGTGAAGAAAAACCCCACAGCTGCTTAACATGAAACAAATAGAAGTATCCAGCTGCCTTGGAAAATCATTAACCAAAAAAAATAAAGACATAGCAATACAGTTTGGGATTTTCCTAGAAGCAAGAAGTACTGAAGAGAAATCAAAGAAGGTACATCTTCAAGCTCTAGCATCGTACAACAGATCTGGAGAACTGCATGGACTTAAAGAGAGTCCAGCTAACACACAAGATTGATTATTACTGGACTGACATAGGTAGTAAGGAAAGGGTACAGGAAAAAAGTGTTATTTGTAATAACATTTTGTCAGAAACCATTTATTCATAAAGCCACAAATAATTTATTTTGTCCTGTAAATATATTTCCCAGTATTCAGCAATCACTGGAAAAAAACAGAAGTTCAATAGAAATGCATACAAGGCAAATAAACAAGAACCAGGGAGAATAGAGGTTATGCTAAGCCTTAAAGCAAACAGGTTACTCAAAACAAATGTTGCTTCATACATGCAATTAAAACATACTCAATAAAAGTCAAAAAAATAATCATTTATTGGCTAGTAGACAAACAGTAAGGCAGATGGTTCTTTGTACAATTAAAAAGGTAATACAAATCAAAATTCCACAAGTTTATTTGCACAAGCGTCTCACAATTTCCAAATATACAGTAAGCACAGGTTTGCTCTAATTGCCATCTCTGAAGTTAGCTCAGTTAAGAATTAAGCTAACTTCATAAAAAAAGCTCCAAACCAATTCCAATAAAAATCCTTATTGGTATGTTAGCTAGCATACAGTAGGTTCTTTACAGTCTGAAATGGAGAAGTATTTGCAAGCTGTTGTATTGGAAAAAACGTCTGAAATGGCATAAGTGCTGTTGTACAAGATGTCACCTCAAATGTTTTATCAGCACAAAAGATGCAAGTGGGAGAGAGACACTTGGTCAATAACTATCAAAATCCTGAAGATGTCAAACTAGGTAACTGCAGGAACTAGTTTTGAGAAGCAAGGACATTTCATAAAGACACTGAGATCCATAACTATTAAATAAGCAGAACAGGAATTCTCATCATTCAGTATACTTTTGTTTCTCTATGCTATTTTGATTTTTATTGACATAGGATTTCTAGGAATAAAAATAGCTGAGGCAGCTTTGAAAGAAACCAGTGAATTTGGCATTTGCCAGGTAACTCCTTTAACCTTGATTAACATCTTATGCAGTTCATACCAGAGCATCCCAAAAACTACTGTGCCTTCTTTTGTCTCAGAAGTAGATGGGTAGACATAGGCTTTCTCAGGTGGCTTCAGGGAAGCAGAAGTCAAGCCTCTTCCTTCCCCTCTCAAATTTAACAGTTCAATCCATCCTTCTGGAACCTAGAAGACTTGGCCCCACATCAGGCATAATAAAAATTTTAAAACAAGACTTGATCGGTATTTCTTACCTGAGAAGAATGTCAGTCACCCTGTAAGAATTCTTTCATTTCCTAGTCTCATACTTACTGAAGCAAAGTCTGGCTTATCCACATATCAGGCTAATGCTGTAGAATTCTGTCCTAATTAATACATAATTTACTATGTATAAGAAATGAAACATACATTTTGACTCCCTTATTGATCAGCATACATATGGTATTGCTAGGAAAAGATGATGCTGTTTTTATTACACAGCATGTTACTTGTTGGAACACAGCAAACTAATTAGATATTAGGGGGAAAAAAATTCACTGCAAGAACTGCCAAACACTGGGACAGGTTGCCCAGTGAGGTCACAGGATCTCCATCCCTGGATATATTCAAAACTCACCAGGACAAGATGCTGAGCAATGTGACTTAGTGACCAACTTTGAATAGGGGGGATTGAAAAAGATGACCTCCAAAGGTCCCTTGCAACCTATGACTTGGCACTTATTTTGTCATTCATACCTGTATGTCCATGGGGTGTTGGCTGCCTGTCCAAGTGCTATTGGTGGCTTAGGGATTTGGGTATGGAAGAGAGATACCTTACTTACAGCCTAGATAGGGTTGACAAGACATTCGCAGCAAGACAGATGGTTGGCAAGTCTGTCTTTTTAAGGGTGTAACTCTAACACTAATTACTCAGACTTGTGAGGACTGCAATAACCTCCAGCCATAACTGAATAATATCATATCATATCATGATATACCACCCACATTTGGCCAGGGGAACCAAGTCAACTATTTTTAGAGAGACTTTACTTCACAGATCCATGGTCTTTGACTCTCACTGACAGATTACAATAAGATACTTATATCCTAAAATTCAACCAACCTCTCTCTACAGCATCCCTTTTTGAAATATGCCTCTTAAAACCATCAACAACAAAACAACCCCCACCTCTAGTAATGAATTTTTTCAAAATTTTAATGTATCAGTTTGAAAGTGCATGCTATATGCATTATTGTGTCTATACATGTTATACATATATACACACAGCTGACTGTTAGAAGCCAGATAACCTTAGCCATATACTTCAGTTTTCCTTTTCCCACAGAGTTGCATGTTAAAATAAGATAATAAGTAGATGTCCTGGTTCTGGCTGGGATAGGGTTAATTTTCACAAGAAGCTGGCCAGGGGGATATTCGATACCATGTGATGATACCATGTGACCATCATGCTCAGTATATAAAGGGAGATGCTTAGGAGCCAGCTGGGCATTGGGTTCTGGGTGGTAAGCAGTCTGTACTGTGAAGAATGCACTTAGTACATTGTTATTGTTTTTTTCTGTTTTCTCTTCCTTTGTTGTCTTGGTAAACTGTGTTTATCCCAACCCACGAATTTTGCCTTTTCTTTTCCCGATTCTCCTCCCCATTCCACTGAGGGAGGGGAGGAGCAAGCGAGTGGCCGCGTAGTGCTTAGCTGCCTGCTGGGGCTAAACCACGACAGTAGATAAGTAATAAAAAAAGTCAGAGTAGCTCTAGATTTATTTATTGTTTTTAAACAAGACCTACTGTTTTTAAACAGATCTACCTGACATATATAACTTATTGTCTGTACAAAGCAATTTTGAAACTCCTCAAGCTTCAGAAAAATAAATCAAATACAATTTCTGGTATTGTAAGTTAGGATAAAAAAAATTGGAGACTTATTAAATATTGCTGCTAGCTAGAAAAAAAAAAAAAACAAAACACACCACCACACTCAAACAAAACAAACACACTTCTTCCAGTCTAGCATTTTAACACTGTATGAAACCTTACTGTTGCATCATAAAGACTCAAATACCAACATTCCCTATCAGCACTACCAGATTTGCCATAGGAAACATAAGCCTACGTTGGAAAAAAACAGTATTTGAATGTTTATAAATTATACTGACAGACATTAATCATCCATACATTTTGCAGATCTTGCACAAGATCTTCACTATCAAAAGTAACCACCGAGAAATGCTGTTACAGTATGAATTTACTACCCCATTCCTTGTATTCCCCCCCCCCAGGTGAAAATAAGCACAAGGTAAATTAAAACTTTACAAATTAGAGGCAAAAAACTGTGTTTCTCAGACATAAATTATTCCTTTTAGTACAGCACAACTATTCATAGCCTGTGGACTGTTACTTAAATGCAATGTTTTTCTTATTCTGAACAGCACTTTCATAAGTGCAATGGAAATCAAAAGCAAGACACTGAGGAAGCGTGCCACAGTCACACACTTTAAAGCAAGTAAAATTTAGAAAAGCATAAAGACAGACTACCAGAAGTCTTATTGAACAGAGGAAAAATTCAATCCTGTTTTGGCCCCCTTTCAGGGAGCCACCTTTCCTTAAGAGGTCAAAGCTCACTTAAGTCAACCTACCCACTGAATCCTCCAAATACTTTATGGGACTATCTATCCTTACACATCTTCCATTACCTCTAGCTAGCCCTTGACATAGAATATCTTGAGTTGGAAGGGACCCACATAAGGATCATCAAATCCAACTCCCTGCTCCTCTCAGGACTACCTAACACTAAACCATATGACTAAGAGCGTCATCCAGACACTCCTTGAACTCTTGACAGGCTTGGGACTGTGACCACTTCCCTGGGGAGCCTGTTCCAGTGACTGACCACCCTCTCAGTGAAGAACCTTTTCCCAATGTCCAATCTGAACTTCCCCTGACGCAGCTTCATTCCATTTCCTCGTGTCCTATCGCTGGTCACCAGAGAAAGGAGATCAGCACCTCCCCCTCCACTGTCCCCCTTGAGGAAGCTGTAGACTGCGATAAGGTCACCCCTCAGCCTTCTCTTCTCCAAGCTGAACAAGCCAAGTGACCTCAGCCACTCCTCATAAGTCTTGCCCTCGAGACCTTTCACCATCTTGGTTGCCCTCCTCTGGACACACTTATAGTTTGATGTCCTTCTTGTATTGAGGCGCCCAAAACTGCACACAATACTCAAGGTGGGGCCGCACCAATGTGGTGCAGAGGGGGACAATCACCTCCCTCGACCAGCTAGCTATGCTGTGCTTGATGCACCCCAGGACACGGTTGGCCCTTTTGGCTGCCTGGGCGCACTGTTGACTCATATTCAACTTGCCATCAACCCAAACCCCCAGGATCTCTTTCTGCGGGGCTGTTCTCCAGCCTCTCGTCCCCCAATTTGTATGTTTTACACCAGTCCCAAACTCCGAAAACAATACCCCACAAATGTTACCTAAAAAGATTAACAGCATTATTAATAAATGTGCTTACTGTTCTTGAATAAGAGAAAGGATTGTACTCATCTAGCCCTGGAGGAACATTTCTTGTCACTTGTGTAACAGAAGGATCCTAGAAGAGAAAACAGTTCTGTAAGTGTATGCATATGTGTACAAGCAACAAGTCAACACATATCATTATATCATATAAAACTCTAAAAAAGTTTGTTTTCACTAAAACAGCCTGTAAATATCCACCTCTTTCTCTGTCCCCAAAATGACATCATTCCATCCTGATCTTCTTACAAAACTAGATTAACACAGTCTAAAAGAAACTCCATCTGTCATACATTTGATTTGTAAGGGGAAAAAAGCTCTCAATAGAGAAGGGAAGAAAACTGTGTCCTGCTATGCTGACCATGGGACTCCACAATTATACACCCAAAGAGCACGACAGAAGAAAAGAGTTTTCTGTAAACTCTTGCTTTTCCCTACCCAGACATACCTCCAACACCTTCAGGAATAGGAAAAGCATTTCAGAAAAACAAAGCTGAGGAAACAGTGTCCCATAATGCCAAAAGCACCTCTGGTTCAGCTTCTACCTGAACTGGTAAAATTAAGAAAAAGGTGTAATTTTTTCCTCTAATGAACTCTACAGTAAAAAAAGACTGCTTAAAGTTTAGCTTGAGAAAGCAACTTCAGGAATGAAACATTTCTCTGTGCTAGAGACAGGCAGGCTTGATTCTGCAGAAGAGTAGAAGTGCTCACTATCATAGACCACACTAATTTCATATGAAGAAAATTTGTACATATTTCATGTGATGCCTGGTTCCACTACGTTGTTTCTGTGGCTTAATTTAAGGTTTTTGCATCTTCAGAACATAAGAATGGATGAAAGGAGGGTTTTCTTGAAAATTAAGAAATCCACTTATTTGATATTGTTAGTTACATTTATATTTACATAAATACACAAGTGCACAGTATTTCATATGTATATCAAACATACAAAATATAAATAAATAGTATATTTATAGCTGTTATGTATATATACACATATTTTCTTAATTTCAACAGTCTAGTTCAACATTAGAAAACAAACTAGAGTTGATAGACTGGGACGAAGATAAGTATTTACATTTATATTTCCTCTTAAGACCGCTAAATTTAAAACCTCAATATGAAATATTTGTCTAATTTAAAAAAAAAAATACAGTGACTTAATCTACACTTAAATAAATACAAAAACTATTAAGCTACTGAAAAATAAAATCTAGATTCTTAGAATCAGCATCTATTACAGCATTATCTTAGTCTTGACAGCAGTAGCTTAATCTACAGGTACAGGAATAATATTTTCTTAATGGCTGCAGTCAACTTGTTTATAGCTAGAGAAAAAAATAGGGAAGAATGTCTATCAACTCTAAAATCCTGAAGGATACAGCAAATAAGAACAAGTGTTCTTTCACTAGCTATAGTCACAAATGTATTAAAATGAGGCAATTAAAAAAACCAACACACTTTGACTATAAAAAAGTTTAAGAAAAGCATTGCTTCAAAAATTATATGTTGCATATTTTAATCAAATTCATGTGCATATGTGTACATAAAAACAACCCTTCTGTTCACATAAAATGCTACCATTTTTGGCTAAAGCATACATTTATCCGCAAAGCAGTATTTTAACAGATTATTTCTTGTTCAGTCACTTTCTCTAAATGAATACAAAATGTTACACACAAAAATCAGCTTTCCTGCATTTGACTTATACCATAATTAGTGATTTCAATAAAGCCATCCTGGTGACAGTCTCCCCTACAAGTTTGCCATATTTTTAGTTATCATCCACTGTTCCAACTAAAATCTCATCAGGTCTTGCATAAACTGATGGACTAACTTCTTGTAAAATGTCCTTTCATTAAGTGACTGGCACAAAATATTGTACAGATGAACAACCAAAATAAGGGAAAGTGTGTATGGGGAGAGAATATTAGTTGTAAAATTCAGCTACAAATCATTTGAAACACTGAATAAAAAGATCATAAATCTAAGGGAAGAATGAAATCCGATACCTGAATTAGGCATTAGTTTACTAGACTTGTTAGTACAAGATCAAAAAAGATTAACTTCTTAAAACAAAAGCTAATACAAACAAGACAATTTCATAATTCAATATACAGGATGGTAGAAAGTTGTATACAGCTGGAAACTTTTAACTTACTGTGGTGGGTCCACCCCAGCCAGCAGCTAAGCCCAGACCCAGTTGCTCACTCCCTCCCCTCCCCAGTGGGATGGGGCAAAGAATTGGAAGGGCAAAAGTAAGTAAAACTTGTGGGTGTTGAGAAAAAGATGGGGGGGGGGGGGGGCCATAGAAAAAAAAACCCCCACACACAAGTGATACAAAGGCAATCACTCACCACCTCCCTCCAGCAGACGTGCCCAGCCAGCCTCTAAGCAACGATTACTTTGGAACACCATCACCAATGTTACTGCCAAACATGACACTATATGGCATGGAATATCTTTTTGGTCAGCTGCGGTCAGCTGTCCTGGCTATGTCCTCTCCCAACCTCTTGCCCACCCCCAGCCTACTCCCGGTGGGGGGGAGCAGAATGCAAAACAGAGAAGGCCTTGATGCTGTACAAGAACTGTTCAGTAACAGCTGAAACATTGGTGCCCTACCAGTCACAAATCTAAAACATAGCACCCTAAGGGCTGCTATGAAAAAGATTAACTCCATCCTAATCAGACCCAGTACACTTATTCTAGCTTTTACACGTTAGTGTGAATTAGCAGAGCATAAAATACTCTGTTCTTTGCTCATGCTTTCAGTATGGTACCCCTTCTACAAATGTTCTCATATCATTGCCTCTTTCACACATAAAAATGTTCAAGTGTATACACATATGAAACTAGTGATAGCTAACCATCAGCCATACTGTGAAACAGTATGCCTACATTATTAAAACTCGAATAGCACTTAGTACTTTAAGTTAGTTACTTAAACACATTTCAACACTAAACTTCTGTGTTTGAAGAGTGCACTACTAACTAGTATTGGGTCTGGCTGAGATGGAGTTAATTTTCCCCACAGCAGCCCTCATAGTGCTGTACTGTGTACTGGCAGCTGTCGTGGTTTAGCCCCAGCCGGAGGCTGAGCCACGCGGTCGCTCGCTCACCCCCCACCTCCCGGCGGGACGGGGAGAGAATCGGGACAAAGAAAGGCAAAACTCAAGGGTTAACAACAGTTTAACCGGACAACAAAGGGAAAGAAAACAAACAAACAAGAAACCCCAAAAATAACAACAACAGAGTGTACTTAGCAGTGCTTCCCGTACAGGCCGCTCCCCGCCCGGAGCCCGACGCCCAGCCCGCTCCCGAGCAGCAATCCCCCACCCCTCCAGTCCTCCCCCTCTATATAGTGAGCATGACAAACACATGGTATAGAATAGACCCCAGCCAGCTTCTGGCGAAAATCCGATTTAGTGGTGGACTTGGTAGTGCTAGGTTAATGGTTGGACCCGATGATCTTGGAGGTCTCTTCCAACCAGAACGATTCTATGATTCTATGATTATCCACCCCTTATTCTATAGCATCTATGTCATGCTCAGATCCTACACTTTCCAATTAATCACCAACACTTTTCCTGTTTTTATATATATATACACACACACACACAGAGACATCATTCCCTTAGTCTATGGACCACAACTTCGAAGTGAGTATTGAGTCCATTTAGTCCATAACTTTGGGCTCCATCTGTCACAATGGTCTCTTGGGGCAGGAGAGATGATGTGGAGTTTGCTCAGTCAGCAAAACAGGGCTGGGTCTTGGTGCGGCAGGTGACACTGGACGCAGTGGGAGGATGGTGTGTAATGTTGGATTGTTGCATGTTGCAGCTGGAGCTTGCAGTAGTGATATCTGGCTTGGCTGGTGTATCATGTCCATGGCCTGTTGGTTGAAGATGTCGATCTCTTGAGGAAGTTGATGGGCGCCAGGTGCTAAAGCCAGTTCTGCTTCCATTACCACTGCACTTTGCTCAGTTTTATCAATAGTTCATTCTTCATTAATTTGGGTAATTCTTGCTATAATATCATTGATCTGGCATATAGCAACTGTGATAGAGATGACATACAGTGACAAGGTTACACAGCAATTATCATCATACAGTTTCATTAATTGGCATAATTCTCACCCAAAATCAAATGCCCTCGAGGTACACATCGGACTTCCCCATCCTTTCGCATCACCCACCAAGTGCACCCAGGTCCTTGAGCAAAAACAATCCCACGGATGGGTTTGCCTTTGCCTGAGGCAGGAGAAACCCACACTGTCTTCCCAAACATATTCTTCATGTGCACTACAGGGACTTCATCCCCTTCTACAGTATGTAAAGGTTCTGACTGGGCAGGGCCAGCTGGATTGGTAGATCCCCCTAGTGTTGACTAACCAAGTGGCTTTTGCTAAATGTGTATCCCAATGTTTGAAGGTCCCACCACCCATTGCCCTCAGTGTAGTTTTCAGTAGTCCATTGTATCGTTCGATTTTCCCAGAGGCTGGTGCATGATAGGGGATGTGATGCACCCACTCAATGCCATGCTCTTTGGCCCAGGTGTCTATGAGGTTGTTTCGGAAATGAGTCCCGTTGTCTGACTCAATCCTTTCTGGGGTGCCATGTCGCCATAAGACTTGCTTCTCAAGGCCCAGGATACTGTTCCGGGCGGTGGAATGGGGCACAGGATATGTTTCCAGCCAGCCGGTGGTTGCTTCCACCATTGTAAGCACATGGCACTTGCCTTGGCAGCTTTGTGGGAGTATGATATAGTCAATCTGCCAGGCCTCCCCATATTTATATTTCAGCCATCGTCCTCCATACCAGAGAGGCTTTAATCACTTGGCTTGCTTGATTGCAGCACGTTTCACACTCATGGATAACCTGTGTGATAGGGTCCATGGTCAAGCACACCCCTCGGTCACAAGCCCATCTATATGTTGCATCTCTTCCTTGGTGGCCTGAGGTGTCATGGACCCACCGAGCTAGGAATAATTCACCTTTATGTTGCCAGTCCAGATCCACCTGACCCACTTCAATCCTAGCAGCTTGATCCACCTGCTGGTTGTTTTGATGTTCCTCAGTGGCCCGACTCTTAGGTACGTGGGCATCTACGTGGCGTACTTTTATAATGAGCTTCTCCAGCTGGGCAGCAATATCTTGCCACAATTTGGCAGCCCAAATCGGTTTGCCTCTGTGCTGCCAGTTGCTCTGCTTCTATTGCTTTAACCACCCCCACAGGGCATTTGCCACCATCCAGGAGTCGGTATAGAGGTAGAACACTGGCCACTTTTCTCGCTCAGCAATACCTAAAGCCAGCTGGATGGCTTTCACCTCTGCAAACTGACTCGATTCACCTCATCCTTCAGTGGCTTCTGTGACTTTTCGTGTAGGACTCCACACAGCAGCTTTCCACCTCCAATGCTTTCCCACAATACGACAGGACCCATCAGTGAACAGGGCATATTCCTTCTCATTTTCTGGTAGTTCATTATATGGTGGGGCCTCTTCAGCATGTGTCACCTCTTCCTCTGTCGATATTCCGAAATCTTTGCCTTCTGGCCAGTCCGTGATCACTTCCAAGATTCCTGGGCGACTGGGGTTTCCTATTCGAGCCCGTTGTGTGATCAGTGCGACCCACTTACTCCATGTGGCATCGGTGGCATGATGTGTAGAGGGGACTCTCCCTTTGAACATCCAGCTGTCACAGCCCAACTTTCTGCCCGCAGCGATGCTGCACCCCAGCTATGGGTCATAAACAGATAGTGACAGAGAAGAGGGACGAGTGACTCGGGTTACTATGCCAATTTATTCATTCAGTAACTGGGCGTACAAGTTGTCATTCAATATCTGGGCATACAAGTTATCATTGAATAACAGTAAGTTCACTAATTGCTAATCCCGCTTTTCAGCAAAAAGGAAGAGAGAGAGAGAGAGAGAGAGAGAGAGAAATCAATCATCAGTCCAGGGTCCAGCGTTGGTCCAGCCAACAGGGGTCTCTGGTCAGTGGTCAGGGAGGCCCTCCCGTTGAGTCATGAGGTTCAGAAAGGACCCCCTTGCTTTCTAAACTCCTTCTCAGAGAGGAGTCTAGGTGCGGCTGAGTCCAGTCCTAGTCTCAGACTTGGTCAACGGTTTATGTCTAAAGGAGTATATCATGTATACCCTTGGGCTAAATTAAAAGATAGAGACAGAGAAAAAAAATAGAGGTAAAGGAAAGGTCACCACCCTAGGTTCCAGCGATGTCTCTGGTCCGGTTCCGTCGGATGGTGGGCGCGCGCCCAGCCCCTCTGAGTTGCGCCATTTATTGACTAGTCCCACTGCATATGCTAATTACTTCGCATGCGTAGTCTGTTGTTCTCGAACCTTCTCAGAATGAGTTGGGGGGTTTGAGGGGTTGGGGGGTTTGAGGCTAGTGCTGCCCCCCCACTCCTGTCAGAAATGCAGGGGTGATGCTGTCTCAGGCTTGTAGCAATTACTCAAGATAAGGCCCAGAAAAGCGCTATCCTGCCTCCCCAAGATCCTCCCTTCCAGCTGCACCTTATCTCCTTAGTGTGGTATTCCTTCACACCAGGTCCTCCTTTGTCCAGACAATAATTCTTTCAACTTCTCAGTTTCTTCAAGGTCCTTCTTTGCCGAATGTTTGAGACATTAACTCTTTCAGCCCCTCAGTCTCTTACACCACCCCGTGGCTCAAACAGTCGGTCGAATCTCGTTCCTGTGGAGTTCATCTTCTTCTAGGGTAGTGATCCATACATAGCAGACAGAAGTAGAAGAGAGAGAGAGAGAGAGAGGAAAGGAGGCGAGAGATCATGCATTTCACTATCGTAATACTAACTATTGCAGCAAAATTCCACACAGCATTATAAGACCTGTATTTGCTAGCCATTTTCCCCACCCCGTGAGTCCCAGACTTCGTAACATTGAGCGGAGCCAACCCCTAGGGTCCAAACCCGCGAACCAATCTTTAGGTCGTAGGGCTTGGAACAGTTCCCCGGTTTGGTCAGCGACTTCTTTCATTTTCGCTCGTGCTTCTTCAATCAAGGTGGAGGCATTGTGGACGGTAACACAGCATTCCCCATCACTTAGATTCAACATTCCACACACTCCTTGTTCTTTCAATAGTAACATATCCAAGGCTAACCTGTTTTGTAGAGTCATCTTAGACACCTGTTGTACATTCAGTTCTCCGAACACGTCGGGTCCAATTTGACAACACATGGACCTGCCAGGTTAGATTCTCCAACGCATGTTGGTGGGTTTTAAGTATCCCGGGTCCTGCAAACAGAGCTTGTAAATTGAATGAGACCCTCATTCCTAGGGTCCAATAGTCAGGCTCTTGGACACCCTGGATCCATTCATATGCCTGTATCGGCTGATCTAAGGATCGTTTATGTTGCATGTGAGCGTGCGTATAAGTAAAGATTCTCTTAGGACA
Organism: Phoenicopterus ruber ruber; assembly: GCA_009819775.1. Taxonomy (NCBI): domain Eukaryota; kingdom Metazoa; phylum Chordata; class Aves; order Phoenicopteriformes; family Phoenicopteridae; genus Phoenicopterus; species Phoenicopterus ruber. The sequence continues at coordinate 16,645,796 of CM020247.1, forward strand.
AAGCGAGGGTGTTACTACTCCACATCGCAATCCCGCATGATCGTGGAGATTAAGATATGAATAAAATTTTCTGTTCGAGCATCCCCATGCTAATCCAAAGGGTGCTGGATAGATGCTGGTCTGGCAAGTCCAGGTGTCGTTATAATCCATGAGATAGATATTTGGTTGTGAAGAAAGAGAAATGCCCTTTAGAGGATAGTGGGTACGTGGCACCCCACAGTATCTGGCCCTTGCTGCATTGCCCTTATCATATTTTCCCTCACAGTGGGGGTCTTTGTTTTGAAATCCCTTAGATGGGTATCCCCAACAAGTGCACATATCCCTTATAAGTATTCTTATCCCCTCCACAAGCCAGGTGATAGGGGGATCCCCTGGACCCGTTATACAGTTAAGAATCCTGTTACAATTAAGCAGCGTGGAGGAGGCATGTTGTGGTGGAGTAACATACTTCAGGGGTTCTAGGACAGGTTTATTCCTAGACCACACCCACTGGATGTCTGAGGGGGAATTCATTTCCTCTGTTCCCGCGCTATTCGGAAGGTGGATACACCAGGGTAGGGTTACATCAAAAGAATAGTCGGCTTCATAATAGTCTGGCTGTTTTAAAGGGTGAAAATAGGGGTCAAAGGGAAAATAAGAACAGGGTACCGAATAGGGACCGGTTTGGGGTATGGAGTAAGTTCCCGGTAGGATGGTCACGTTTGCCCATCGAATACTTTGGGAAGTGCCAATACTGGAATGGCCATCAAAAGTAAAGTTCATTTCAGGGTGAGACGCGTTACAGGTCGACCTCCCCCAGAAGTCCAGTGGGCAAATCTACCAAAACGGGTTGTCCAGGATAATGGAGTGGATTAGCTGGATCTGTGTCCTTTCCCTTCCCAGGTAGAATAGACGGGGGTGTTGGATAAAATGCCGTAAGTCAGGGGCAACCATTCACTCCCCAGCGGCTATTCACTTTGGTTATGGCATCAGGGAGTTGTGTATTCCATCCGGAATTTTGGGGACGGAGGACACGCTTCAGCAATCCATTCGTCCTTTCCACTATCCCGTTAGCTTGAGGGTAGTAGGGGGTGTGAAATATCCACTGTATTCCCTCACCTTTGGCCCATTCCTGAACCACCCCGGCAGTAAAGTGGCTACCGTTGTCTGATTGGATTGATTGGGGTTTAGGTAAATAACTAAACCATAACTTCAACCCTTTCACTGTGTTGTCCCCAGTTGCCCTTGCAACAGCAGCAGCCTGTGTAAGTCCCGACACTACTTCCACCCCAACAAGAACATACTGCTTCCCGTCTGACTTCTTAAAAGGCCCTATGTAATCAACTTGCCAAGTTTCCCACAGGCCTTTCCCATCCCGTAAGTGGAGAGGGGATTCCTGCAAGGGATGCCTTTCTAATCGGGTACGGCACTGACCACAAGCAGAGATGATTGTGTTACACAGCTCTCGAGTTACAGGCCAGCCCCTACTACCGGCTTCCCTGAAAAGGTCTTTAACTCCTGAATGACCACGTCTTACGTGTAACCATTCTAGCAGGTGTTCCCACTTTTCTTCTTCAGCTTCTGCAACCATTGCTGCTAAACGGGTTAGCGAATCTACTCGATTATTCCAAATATGGGCTGAGTGTTCTCCCTGTTGGTGTGCAGCTACCCACCCCACCCAAAACGTCCCGTTTAGCGATTTCTAAAATTTGTTCCCATTTTTCTCTCTGCCACACAGGTACCCGGTTAACTTCCCACTGATTTTGTTCCCAGAAGGGGAGCCATTCAGTACATCCTTTAAATACTGCATACGAATCTGTATAAATGAATACCGGTTCTTTGTTCTCAGCCTCTCTTTTTATCACACTCCAAACTGCGATCAATTCCCCTACCTGAGCACTCCCTTCACCTTCAGTCACTATTTGATCCCCTGAATCAACATGTAAGGCTACTGCCCGGTATCTCCATTCCTTCCCCTCTCTTTTTGAGGATGCATCAGTGAACCATACGTTCTTTAGGTGGGATTCAAATGGGGGAGCAGGTTTTATATAGGAGGGAGGAGGCTCCTGGTCTGGGTGATCAGAGGGTGGATCCTGTATCTGGAGCAGCTTGGGTGTTCCTTCCTCTACCGGGCGTGCATGGCAGTAGTGATCTAACTGAGCATACCACTTCCTCACTGTCTCTCTCTGTGCCACCCCCACGGGGGGGGGGTTCCAGCTAATATTGGTTTCAGAACCTTAAATGGCCCCCTTAAAATAATTGGTTGTTGCCGTATGATTTTCTCAGCTTCCTGTAAAGCTAGGCTAACCACAAAAAGGCCCTTCTCCCAAATTGAGTAACGTTTCTCTGCATCTTTAAAACTGCGTGAGTAAAATCCTATGGGACGAGTCGGACCTTCAGGCCCGCGTTGCCACATATGTATAGATAGTCCATGAATAGCAAAACCCCATCCGATATGGAGTGGGTCTGTCGGGTGTATTGGCCCTAAGGCCTGATATACCCCAGCCTCAAAAATTAACAACTTTAAGGCCTCTTCATGAATGGGGGTCCAATCCCAGGTGGCTCTTTTGCGTGTCAAATCATACAAGGGGCGGGCTATTATGGAAAAGTCTGGGATGTGTTTTCTCCAGAATACCAGCAGGCCTAGGGCATGTTGTAGCTCCTTCTTATTTCCAGGCATTTTTACTTGTTCAAGGGCAGTTAAGGTTTCGGGGGGAATACATACTGTTCCTCCCCTCCACCAAATGCCTAGGAATTTTACCTCAGAAGAGGGAAGCTGTACCTTTTCTGCTGGGATTTGGAGCCCTAAATTTTCCAAATGATCAATTATTTCAGTTTGGGTCTGTCCTACTGCAGTGGCATCAGGGCCGCCGATCAATATATCATCGATGTATTGATATATTTTTACCCCCTCGGCTGGGGAAATTCGGGCAAGTTCTTGCGCCAACGCATAGTGAGCAAGGGTTGGTGAGTGGCAGTATCCCTGGGGGAGACGTGTAAAAGTGAATTGCACGCCCTCCCATGTAAAGGCAAAGCGATCTCTGTCTGTTTCCTGTATAGGAACCATAAAAAACATATTTTTCACATCAATGGTTGCTAAAATTTGGTGGGCTTGCTCCTGTATGGCTGCAATCAGCTCGGCTATGTTAGGCACTGCAGCTGTCAAGGGGCCTGTGTTGGCATTTAGACGTCGATAGTCAATGGTCAGTCGCCATTTACCATTGGGTTTACGGACTGGCCACACTGGGGAGTTATAAGGTGAGTGAGTTGGGATGATTATCCCTTGTTCCCGCAGCTCAGTTATCACAGGAGTTATTCCCTCTCGGGCCCCTAAGGGAAGAGGGTAGGGTTTGACATTTACAGTTTTTGAAGGGGGCAATTCTGGTGCAGGTTGGAGCAGTCGTACTGAGGCAGCCAGGAGGCCAAACACCCACTCTTTTCCTCCCGAGTCTACCCAAGCACGCCCTTTAAGCAGATCAAGCCCCATAATATTTGTTGGTAAAGTCCCTAGGATCATTAGAGTCTCTACTGCAGTTTCATCTCCAGGCAGCCAGCATTTAACCCGAGCTGTCAGTTGGGGACGAGAATTTCCGAACACGTCTGTGACCCAAATTTGTTTTTTATCGGCAACTATTCCACTGCGATTAGCAACATCTATTTGGAGTGCTGACATTTGAGCACCCGTGTCAACTAAGAAAGTAACTGGGATTTTAAGGGGGCCAAGAGGGAAGGTGATAAGCAAATCCCCTTCAGCAGTTTCTGTGAGCCTTCATAAGTGAATCCACTGGCCGTCCCCTGTCTCACCTACTGGGGACGGCGCCTCTCGTTTCCCAGCCCCAGGTCAATCAAATCTCCCGCGGGGGTGGTACATGCCTCAGGGGTCTCTGCCCACATGCTCTCCGGAGCGGATGGCTCACTCCTCAGGGGTGTCTTCCTCTTATCTTTCCACGTCTCGATAAGCTTTTCCAAAGACGTGGTAGGCATTCCATCCATTAAACCTCGGGGAATTCCCTTCTCAATTCCCTCAGCCCACAATAAATTCCTTCTCAACCCTGTGACTCGGGGGGGGTGCGGCGATTGTCCCACTGTTCTACTCTCCGTATGGCAGTTCTTGATTTCGTAACCCCTCCCGTGAGACCCATTCTCCTACCGTAATTTACCAGTTCCTGGGCTACCTCCCCCCAAGTCATGGAATTTCCTCCCCGGGCCTGTCTCCCACTGCGTGGGGCTAATGCATCCCGCAAACAGTCTTGTAATTGTATTGCATACAGTTTCAAGGAATCAGGCAGACCCTGAATCAGGGGAGTCATTCTATCAAGGTTTGCATTCAGCAACATCGGGGAAGGTTGTTTGGGAACTAGGCACCTGTCGTGCATCAACTGGAGGCAGGCAGCTTTCTGTAAACTTTCAGTTAATTGATTTATATTGGGGGTCTCAATAGCCACCGGGTCTCCTCTTTCTAAGGGGTCTAAGCCTCCTGCCCAATATGTGGCTCGCTGGGTTAGTGACCATGGCTCTCTTTGATCATCCATAGTTAAAAATACACCGGGCCCCCAATACCCTTGTGCTTCATCCTCCGAGAGTAAGATTCGATCTCCGCCCGTTAATGAAACTCTCCATACATATTCTGTCTCCGTCTCCTGAGCTAGCCTACTATATTTCTCCTGAATCTTTGATAATTCGGCTGTTGAATACGGTACCATTCGGGTGGTGACTTGCGGGGCTGCCCCCGCTTGGCCATTTTCAGTAGCTTCAGTTTTAATCAGAGGCCTCATTGCCACTTCCTCATTCTTGGGGTAAAAAGCTCTTCGGCTAATTTCTAGTTCCTCAAATGGGTACTCAGACTTTTGGTTCTGTTTCCCGGCTAACTGTGCCACACTTGTGAATCCTGGTTCACTATCTGGAACAAAGTCAGAGTCTGACCCTTGCTCCTTTTCCTCTAATTCGGACCGTAAAATTTTTTCTCCGTCCAACACATCTGACAGAGCCATGTGGAGCTGCTGAGTGGTGCTACGTTCAGCGGTCAGTTGACTCTGCAGGGTGTTTATTTGTTCTTGCAGGGATTTAACCATTTCATCACCAACTTTCCTACTCTCCTGAGCTGCTACTAGTGCTGCTCCCAATATCGCACATACTACAGCTTTTCCTTTTCCTGGTCGCAGCTTTTTCTCTTTAGCCATCATAGTGATTCTTTCTGTTATTGCATTTGGATTTTGCCAGTTATTAAGAGCCCAGATCATCCCCGGTGGGGAAGGGCACGCCTTGTACTCCTTTAACTTCTCAACAATGGGGGAGCAGTCAAGCACCAGCATTTCCTGGGCAGCCATGGCTTGCCACTGCTCGAACCTCTCCTGGCTTATAGCTGAGAGGTCACTTCCCAACTCTCCCTGCCCGTACTTACCGGGTAGAGAGTTGGTATCCCCCGTGAACCTTCCAACACAAGACTAGATCCTGCCGACTACGCCAATTTAATGTCACGGCCCAACTTTCTGCCTGCAGCAATGCTGCACCCCAGCTATGGGTCATAAACAGATAGTGACAGAGAAGAGGGACGAGTGACTCGGGTTACTATGCCAATTTATTCATTCAGTAACTGGGCGTACAAGTTATTCATTCAATATCTGGGCATACAAGTTATCATTGAATAACAGTAAGTTCACTAATTGCTAATCCCGCTTTTCAGCAAAAAGGAAGAGAGAGAGAGAGAGAGAGAGAGAGAGAGAGAGAGAAATCAATCATCAGTCCAGGGTCCAGCGTTGGTCCAGCCAACAGGGGTCTCTGGTCAGTGGTCAGGGAGGCCCTCCCGTTGAGTCATGAGGTTCAGAAAGGACCCCCTTGCTTTCTAAACTCCTTCTCAGAGAGGAGTCTAGGTGCGGCTGAGTCCAGTCCTAGTCTCAGACTTGGTCAACGGTTTATGCCTAAAGGAGTATATCATGTATACCCTTGGGCTAAATTAAAAGATAGAGACAGAGAAAAAAAATAGAGGTAAAGGAAAGGTCACCACCCTAGGTTCCAGCGATGTCTCTGGTCCGGTTCCGTCGGATGGTGGGCGCGCGCCCAGCCCCTCTGAGTTGCGCCATTTATTGACTAGTCCCACTGCATATGCTAATTACTTCGCATGCGTAGTCTGTTGTTCTCGAACCTTCTCAAAATGGGTCGGGGGGGTTTGAGGCTAGTGATTTCGGTGCTGCTGCCCTCCCCCCCTCCTGTCAGAGATGCAGGGGCGATGCTGTCTCAGGCTTGACTGTTTTTTAAGCAATTACTCAAGATAAGGCCCAGAAGAGCGCTATCCTGCCTCCACAAGATCCTCCCTTCCAGCTGCACCTTATCTCATTAGTGTGGTATTCCTTCACACCAGGTCCTCCTTTGTCCAGACAATAATTCTTTCAACTTCTCAGTTTCTTCAAGGTCCTTCTTTGCCGAATGTTTGAGACATTAACTCTTTCAGCCCCTCAGTCTTTTACACCAGCCCAGCACCGGCAGTCAAGGTGCCAGGAGGAGCTGTGCTTCAGTACCAACCACCTCCAAAGCAGCTCGAACCCCTTCATATGCTGCCAAGATTTCTTTCTCAGTTGGAGTATAGCGGGCCTCAGATCCTCTGTATCCCTGGCTCCAAAACCCCAGGGGTCGACCTCGAGTCTCCCCGGTGCTCTCTGCCAGAGGCTCTAGGTAGGGCCGTTCTCCCCGGCTGCGGTGTAGAGCACATTTTTAACATCTTGCCCTGCCCGGACTGGCCCAAGGGCTACTGCATGAACTATCTCCTGTTTAATTTGTTTGAAGGCTTGTCGTTGCTCAGGGCCCCATGTGAAATCATTCTTCTTTCGGGTCACGTGATAGAGAGGGCTTACAATAGAACTGTAATTTGGAATATGCATTCTCCAGAAACCCACAATGCCCAAGAAAGCTTGGGTTTCTTTTTTGTTAGTTGGTGGAGACATAGCTGCTATTTTGTTGATCACATCCATTGGGATCTGACGACGTCCATCTTGCCATTTTATTCCTAGGAACTGGATCTCCTGTGCAGGTCCTTTGACCTTACCTCGTTTTATGGTAAAGCCAGCTCTCAGGAGAATTTGGATTATTTTCTCTCCATTCTCAAAAACCTCTTCTGATGTGTTGCCCCACCCGATGATGTCATCAATGTATTGCAGGTGTTCTGGAGCTCCACCCTTTTCCAGGGCAGTCTAGATCAGCCCATGGCAAAGGGTGGGGCTGTGTTTCCACCCCTGGGGCAGTCAATTCCAGGTGTACTGGATGCCCCTCCAGGTGAAAGCAAACTGTGGCCTGCACTCTGCTGCCAAAGGGATGGAGAAGAATGCATTGGCAATATCAATGCTGGCATACCACTTGGCTGCCTTGGACTCCATTTCATACTGAAGTTCTAGCATGTCCGGCACAGCAGCACTCAGTGGTGGCGTGATTTCATTCAGGCCATGATAGTCCACCGTTAATCTCCATTCTCGGTTAGATTTCTCCACTGGCCATATAGGACTATTAGAAGGTGAATGAGTCTTACTGATGACTCCTTGGCTCTCCAGTTGATGAATCAGCTCATGGATGGGAGCTAGGGAGTCTCGGTTGGTGCGATATTGCCGCCAGTGCACCGTCCTGGTAGCAATTGGTGCCTTCTGTTCTTCAGCTCGCAGCAATCCCACAACGCAGGGATCTTCTGAGAGGCCAGGCAGGGTAGATAGCTGCTTGGTCTTCTCTGCATTCACAGTGGCTACACCAAAAGCCCATCGGTATCCCTTTGGGTCCTTGAAGTACCCTCTCCTGAGGTAGTCTATGCCAAGGATACAAGGGGCCTCTGGGCCAGTCACAATGGGGTACGACAATTCTTGGCATCCCCCTGTCACTCAAGAGATCCAGATGGGTTTCGTGCCCCTATGTTCTGATAGCATCAGAGTACACTGTGCACCAGTGTCTACCAAAGCCCTATACTCCTGTGGGTCTGATGTGCCAGGCCATCGAACCCACACAGTCCAGTATACCCGGTCATCCCTTTCCTCCTCCTGGCCGAAGGCAGGGACCCTCTATTCCTGTTCCTCGTCAGAGTATTCTCTGTCTGACCCTTGCAGCGCCAGACCAGAAGGCCCCTCCTCAGGATCAAGGGAGGTGATCTCAGTTCTTCTCTGTTTGGGAAATCGCTGACTGCCTTCGTGTGTCTCTACAGCAACTCTGCTGACAGCCTTCCTGGGTGGCCCCTTCTTAAGAGCTGTCTTCCCTGTCAGTTCGCGTACACGGGCTTCCAGCTTAAAGGTGGGTTCACCATCCCACTTCCTCATGTCCTCCCCCTGGTCACGCAGGAAGAACCAGAGTGCTGAATTCTCTCATTCCTTCCTCCAATGTCTTTGTTGAAGGACCGGCTTTGTGATCAAACCTTTCCTCTTCTTCTTCCTCCCTTACTAATCGAGGATATGGACCAGTTGTTTTCCTTGTCCATTGTTTCTTTTTAACTACTGGGGCAATTACTGTATTTGGTGGTGGTGTTTGGGTCCCTATCTCAACCATGGTGTCCTCAGGTGCAGTTTGGGTCCCTGCCTCAACCAGAGTCCTCTGAGAATGCTGAACTGTGGCTCAACAGGCACAAGCCAGGCCTCAGTACAGTGCTAGAAGCTGCTGGTTCTCATTGGGATAGGCAAGGCACCCTTCTATCAGGTGGCGCATCAGTTTGCCAGGGTTGCTTGCCTGTTCAGGTGTAAAGTCCCAGGCTGTGGGATGTGATAACCACCCTAGGAACCTGCCCAAGTCCTTCCACACACCCTGCCACCCTGGGACCGGCTGCCTCGGGGCACATTTCAATATTGCCTCACCCGAAAGTTGTCTTCTCTTCCACCAGGACGAGACCAGGTTCCACAAACCCCGTAATATGCCAACAATATTAATAAGTAGTACTAGGCAGCTCACATAAGGGTGAGCAAGGACCTCAGGAGCCTGCATAATAAACCTATCCACATCAATCCTGGGTAGGGAGAGGGAGATGTATTCCCTCATCCTCTCCACCAGATAGCTCCCCCAGCACAGTGAGGCTGTCAATGCCAGGACAAAGCACATATGCATTGTTTGCATTAACATGTTGCCAAAAGTAAAGAGATAAACAGTGCAGCCAACGAACTTTTTGACCCGTACAGGAGCTTGTCACTTAATAACTACTACAGCTATAGCACACTTAATATAAAAGTGCTGTTGTCGTGCCCCACGTTGGGCGCCAAAAAGGACTGTCATGGTTTAGCCCCAGCCGGAGGCTGAGCCCATGGGGTCTCTCGCTCACCCCCCCTCTCCCGGCGGGACGGGGAGAAAATCGGGACAAAGAAAGGCAAAACTCGTGGGTTAACAACAGTTTAACCGGACAACAAAGGGAAAGAAAACAAACAAACAAGAAACCCCAACAGAGTGTACTTAGCGGTGCTTCCAGTACAGGTCGCTCCTGCCGGGGATGCTGTAGTCACCCTGAGGGTCACATGGTATAGAATAGACCCTGGCCAGCTTCTGGCGAAAATTAACCCTCTCCCAGCCACAACCAGGACAGTAGCTAGAAAGGTGTTGATAACACACCAGTGTTTTGGCTACTGCTGGGCAGTGCTCCCACAGCATCAAGGCTGTCTCTCCAACTTTCCCCCCCCACATACACCAGTAGGCTGAGGGTGGACAAGATCTTGGGAGGGGACATAGCCAGGACAGCTGACCCAAATCGACCAAAGGGATATTCCATACCATATGACATCTGCTCAGCAATAACAGCTAAGAGAAAGGAGGAGGAAGTGGGGGCATTCGTTATTACGACATTTGTCTTCCAGAGCAACCGCTATGCATACTGAAGCCCTGCTTCCCGGGAAGTGACTGGACATTGCCTGCTGATGGGAAGTAGAGAATAAATCTTTTGTTTTCCTTTGTTTCCGCACACGGGCTTTGCTTTTGCTTCAATTAACTGCCTTTATCTTGACCCCCGAGGTTTTTTTCCATCTTATTTTCTCCTCCCCCCGCCATACTGAGGAGGGGAGTGATAGAGCGGCTTGGTGGGCACCTGGCATCCAGCCAGGGTCAACCCACCACATAACCAAATAACTCAGCTCGACTGTGCCAGTGAAGGACAACAAATTCTAGTTATTCAAATAATTGCATACCAGGCTCATGAGGCAGCCACTGAACAGCAGCAGATTTCCAAAAAAGCAGGAAAGAGTGGTCAAATTCAGAAGATCAGTATATATTTAGAAACAAGATATGCAAACAATGATAAATATCTGATGAAAGCAAGCCTTTTTTCAGAGTGTTTTAGGAAAAGACCAGGGAAAAAGTTTCTTAGATCTGTTCAGACAGCTACTGTGACATTCTAACGCTGACTAATAAGAATGACAGGAAACATGCTGAGCCAAACAAGCTTACTACATCAAAAGTCTTACTTCTAGAAATAAGTTGTATGCTTAAATACACAGAGTACAGCAAGAAGCCCTCCATCAGAAGTGTATTCTCCTTTTGAATTAACAATTGCTATATTTCTACCAAATATTGCTCTTGTTTGCAAAAGTAGTAGCAGTTCTGAAAAAAAAACCCACACCCACACACAAACCAAAACAAACAAACCAACCAACCTGAATGACTCAGAGGACATTCAGCATCAGCTCTATATAAGAAAAGTTTCATTACTTAGTAAAAAAATATTATAGTTGTATTGAAATACAAAAATTGAACCCTATCATGCCAAGTAGCATTCAAATTCTGCTCTCGGGAAACCTCAATTATACAGTCTGGACTTCAATAGAAGTTCATGGCCTGATCTCTTCCACAAGCTGGAAGACTCAAGGAGAAGTAAACCAGATATCACAGGAAAAAAAAAGAGTAACTTCTTAGTTGAAGGCAGCAAATACTAGCCTGAATATCCACATCTCTCCTGTACTCATTCACTGAGATCTTCTGTAATGCTAGAACTAGCCTCAGCATGGAAAGAAACAAGATATTCATAGTCTGGATGTCCAGGTGTAGGCTGCTGGACTTTGAATTGTTCTGAACACATACAGTGCAGTGAACAACTGATGCCAACAGGAGCTGCACTTCATATTTCAAAACAGTACTTAGAATATTTCTGAAAAGATTAGACCTGACATCCCAAGGAACACACAGAATTACTGTGAATCATTTACCTTACACTCATTGCATCTCACTTTAAAAATGGAGCAAATGCCAACTGATCTAGATGTAGTGAGAATAACTACAAAGCACTCGTACTTATTGCTGCAGAATAATAAAACATTGAAGTTAGAAGTTAATCAGAGTGTGAGTAATGAACGTGAACAACAAGTGTTGTGCAGGACCACATACTCAAAGAAAAGGTGACATTTAAATGAATGCTATCAAATTCGTATGTTGCATGACATGTATCCTAGTGGTTAAAAAAATGAAAATATAATATTGTATTGGAATAAGTAAATCTAGGCTAGCATAACTTATTTTTCCATATTTGATATTCCACCTAGATAATAAAGTTAAAATGCATTATTGTCCTGGTTGTGGCTGGGATAGGGTTAATTTTCACCAGAAGCTGGCCGGGGTCTATTCTATACCATGTGACCGTCACGCTCACTATTTAGAGGGGGTTGACTGGCGGGGCGGGGATCGCTGCGCGGAGCGGGCTGGGCGTCGGGCTGCGGGCGGGAGCGACCTGTCCGGAAAGCACCGCTAAGTACACGCTGTTGTTGTCATTGTTGGGGTTTCTCGCTTGTTTGTTCTCTTTCCCTTTGTTGTTTGGTTAAACTGTTGTTGTTGTTAACCCACGAGTTTTTGCTTTTCTTCGTCCCAATTCTCTCCCCGTCCCGCCGGGAGAGGGGGGTGAGCGAGCGACCGCGTGGCTCAGCCTCCGGCTGGGGCTAAACCACAACAGTCCTTTTTGGCGCCCAACGTGGGGCACGACAACAGCACTTTTGTATTAAGTGTGCTCTAACTGTAGTAATTACTAAGCGACAAGCTCCTGCACGGGTCAAAAAAAGTTTGCTGGCTGCGTTGTTTATCTCTTGACTTTTGGCAACATGTTAATGCGAATGTGGTTTGTTCTGGCACTGACGGTCTCACTGTGCTGGGGGAGCTATCTGGTGGAGAGGATGAGGGAATACATCATCTCCCTCTCCCTACCCAGGATTAATGTGGACAGGCTTATTACACAGGCTCCTGAGGTCTTTACTCACCCTTGTGTGAACTGCTTGGTATTACTTACTAATATTGTTGGCATATTATGGGGTTTGTGGAATCTGGTCTCGTCCTGGTGGAAGAGAAGACAACTTTTGGGTGAGGCTATATTGAAGCGTGACCTGAGGCAGCCGGTCCCAGGGTGGCAGGGTGTGTGGAAGGACTTGGGCAAGTTCCTAGGGCGGTTAACACCTCCCATAGCCTGGGACTTTACACCTGAACAAGTGAGCAACCCTAGCAAACTGACACGCCACCTGATAGAAGGGTGCCTTGCCTATCCCAATGAGAACCACCAGCTTCTAGCGTTGTACTGGGGCCTGGCTTGTGCCTATCGAGCCGCAGTTCAGCATTCCCAGAGGACTCCGGTTGAGGCAGGGACCCAAACTGCACCTGAGGACACCATGGTTGAGATAGGAACATCAAAACAACCAGCAGGTGGATCAGGCTGCTAGGATTGAAGTGGCGCAGGTGGATCTGGACTGGCAACATAAAGGTGAATTATTCCTAGCTTGGTGGGCCCATGACACCTCAGGCCATCAGGGAAGAGATGCAACATACAGATGGGCTCGTGACCGAGGGGTGGACTTGACCATAGACACTATCGCACAGGTTATCCATGAGTGTGAAACATGTGCTGCAATCAAGCAAGCCAAGCGGTCAAAGCCTCTTTGGTTTGGAGGACGATGGCTGAAATATAAATATGGGGAGGCCTGGCAGATTGATTATATCACACTCCCACAGACCCACCAAGGCAAGCGCCATGTCCTCACAATGGTGGAAGCAACCACCGGGTGGCTGGAAACATATCCTGTGTCCCACGCCACTGCCCGGAACACTATCCTGGGCCTTGAAAAGCAAGTCTTATGGCGACATGGCACCCCAGAAAGGATTGAGTCAGACAATGGGACTCATTTCCGAAACAACCTTATAGACACCTGGGCCAAAGAGCATGGCATTGAGTGGGTGTATCACATCCCCTATCATGCACCAGCCTCTGGGAAAATTGAACGATACAATGGACTACTGAAAACTACACTGAGAGCAATGGGTGGTGGGACCTTCAAACATTGGGATACACATTTAGCAAAAGCCACCTGGTTAGTTAACACTAGAGGGTCTACCAATCGAGCTGGTCCTGCCCAATCAAAGCCTTTACATACTGTAGAAGGGGATAAAGTTCCTGTAGTGCACATGAAGAATATGTTAGGGAAGACAGTCTGGGTTACTCCTGCCTCGGGCAAAGGCAAACCCATCCGTGGGATTGCTTTTGCTCAAGGACCTGGGTGCACTTGGTGGGTGATGCGAAAGGATGGGGAAGTCCGATGTGTACCTCGAGGGGATTTGATTTTGGGTGAGAATAGCCAATGAATGAACTATTGATAAAACTGAGCAAAGTGCAGCAGTAATGGAAGCAGAACTGGCTTTAGCAACTGGCGCCCATCAACTTCCTCAAGAGATGGACATCTTCAACCCACAGACCATGGACATGATGCAGCAGCCGAACCAGATACCGTGACTGCAAGTTCCAGATGCAACAATCCAACACTACACACCATCCTCCCACAGCATCCAGTGTCACCTGCCACACCACGCCGAGACCCAGCCCTGTTTCACCGACTGAGCAAACTCCACATCATCTCTCCTGCCCCAAGAGACTATTCTGACAGATGGAGCCTGAAGTCATGGACTAAATGAACTCAATGGACACTTCAAAGGGATGGTCCATAGACTAAGGGAATGATGTCTGTGTGTATATCTATATATATATATAACAGGAAAAGTGGTGGTGATTAATTGGAAAGTGTAGGATCTGAGCGTGACATATATGGTATAGAATAAGGGGTGGATAATGTCCTGGTTGTGGCTGGGATAGGGTTAATTTTCACCAGAAGCTGGCCGGGGTCTATTCTATACCATGTGACCGTCACGCTCACTATTTAGAGGGGGTGACTGGCGGGGCGGGGATCGCTGCGCGGAGCGGGCTGGGCGTCGGGCTGCGGGCGGGAGCGACCTGTCCGGAAAGCACCGCTAAGTACACGCTGTTGTTGTCATTGTTGGGGTTTCTCGCTTGTTTGTTCTCTTTCCCTTTGTTGTTTGGTTAAACTGTTGTTGTTGTTAACCCACGAGTTTTTGCTTTTCTTTGTCCCAATTCTCTCCCCGTCCCGCCGGGAGGTGGGGGGTGAGCGAGCGACCGTGTGGCTCAGCCTCCGGCTGGGGCTAAACCACGACAATTATTTTTGAGTTATTTTTGTTTGTTAATATTAAGAAACAGAAAAAAGCCACAAAGACAAGTCCCAATAGACGATAATATACAGACACCAACACAAAGCAGCAGCATGGCTGGAACCACCAAATATCCAGAGACCTGAACTTGCTGCATCATTTAAGTGATTAAAAATTGAGTTACCCTCTGCAAATACAGAAGATTGCGAATTTCTGGGACAGACTTTAAATATCTGATGTCAGCTGCTGAATGCAGCAACTGTAAAATGCCTGATCCAATCTCAGACTGAGAAGGCTACATCCTGGTGGACCAGTATTTCTGCCTGAAATGGACCTGCCCTTGCACTAACTCCTTGCCACAACCTGGTTGTCTTCAGCCACCCAGACAGTCCCAGTCCCTGCTCCTTAAGAGTGCTGATCCCAGTAATTCTCATCTGGCTCGCCCAACTCCTTGTTCCCTCTTTCCATTTCACACTTCCTTCTCCAGCCTTATCTCACCCAAGCTCCTGCCAGTTCAGCACCTTGAGTTTCTGGTCTTTTTATTTAACTATTAGCCGTACCAACCAGGGAGCAGAATTTAAGAAAAGGCCATTTTTCATACCCAGATACTGTAGCTATTGGTGCACTGAAGTCACACAGTCATTTCAGATGACATTTTAAAGATCTGAATTAGTTCAGGAGACTGGAGTTTTAAGAAACCAGCAAAGGCTAATTAATTGTTTTCCATCTAATCTTTCATTTTACCTGCTTCTTGTAGTCTCCCCCCCCCCAACATCAATCTCAAAAGCAAAGATTAGAATCACACTCTTTGAATCACTAGGAGTCAGGTACAAGAAGCATCACAGTATTTACATCAAGAAAGGAAAAGTCAGTCAGAAAAAAAAATCAAAAAACAAACAGAAAAAACACAACACATCTATATCTCACATTGGCAAGAGCACCTATAGAACTATTAAAAACGTCTCCTGTGCTAGTGTATTGGGTTTACGTGGCAAGGTTTTGGTAGCCAGAGGGGGCTACAGGGGTGGTTTCTGTGAGAAGCTGCCAGAAGCTTCCCCCACGTACAATAGAGCCAATGCCAGCTGGCTACAAGACAGACCCGCTGGTGGCCAAAGGTGAGCCAATCAGCAATTGTGGTAGCACCTCTGGGATAACATATTTAAGAAGGGGGGGGGACACGACAGATGGACGACAGGACAGGGGGGACTGTGGCGCAACAGCAGCCAGAAGAAAGGAGTGAGAATATGTGAGAGCAACAACTCTGCAGACACCAAGGTCAGTGAAGAAGGAAGGAGAGGAGGTGCTCCAGGCACCGGAGCAGAGATTCCCCTGCAGCCCCTGGTGAAAAAGACCATGGTGAGGCAGGCTGTCCCCCTGCAGCCCATGGAGGTTAACGGTGGAGCAGATATCCACCTGCAGCCCATGGAGGACCCCACACCAGAGCAGGTGGATGCGCCTGAAGGAGGCTGTGACCCCGTGGAGAAAGGAGCCAACACTGCAGCAGGTTTGCTGGCAGGACTTGTGACCCCACGGGGGGACCCACGCTGGAGCAGTCCGTTCCTGAAGGACTGCACCCCGTGAAAAGGGCCAACGCTGGAACAGTTTGTGGGAAGGACTCACGTTGGAGAAGTTGATTGGAAAGACTGTCTCCCGTGGGAGGGACCCCACACTGGAGCAGGGGAAGAGTGTGAGGAGTCCGCCCCATGAAGAGGAAGGAGCAGCAGAGACGATGTGTGATGAACTGACCACAACCCCCATTCCCCATCCCCCTGTGCTGCTCAGGGGGAAGAGCAGGTAGAAGAAACTGGGAGTGAAGTTGAGCCCGGGAAGAAGGGAGGGGCAGGAGAAAGGCATTTTAAGATTTGCTTTTATTTCTTATTATCCTACTCTCATTTGATTGGCAATAAATTCAACTAATTTTCCCAAGACGAGTCTGTTTTGCCCGTGACGGTAATTGCTGGGTGATCTCCCTGTTCTTATCTCAACCCATGAGCCTTTCATTATATTTTCTCTCCCCTGTTCTGCTGAGGAGGGGGAGCAATAGAGTGGCTTGGTGGGCACCTAGCATCCAGCCAAGGTCAACCCACCACAGCTAGGTTAACAAATTACCACGGAATCACAGAATGGTAGGGGTTGGAAGGGACCTCTGGAGATCATCTAGTCCAACCCCCCTGCTAGAGCAGGGTCACCTAGAGCAGGCTGCACAGGACTGAGTCCAGGCGGGTTTTGAATATCTCCAGAGAAGGAGACTCCACAACCTCTCCGGGCAGCCTGTTCCAGTGCTCTGTCACCCTCAAAGTAAAGAAATTTTTCCTCATGTTCAGATGGAAATTCCTGTGTTTCAATTTGTGCCCGTTGCCCCTTGTCCTATCACTGGGCACCAAATTATATTCACATCACTCAGATATAAAATTAACTGAACACCCAGTTAACACAGAGGGTGTACAAACTCAACTAATTACAAGAAAGAGTGTTTAAAATGGAGCAGAATAATCCATTTTATGCAATTTTTACAGCTTTTCAAAAAATCAAATTAAAGGTAACAGAGACCTCTGTTGTCTAGGAGACCAAAACTAGTCATCAGCTACCAGCTTTCATTAATACAAAACAGACCAGCAGAAGTAGAATAATAGAACAGAATCATAGAATAGTTTGGGTTGGAAGGGACCTTTAAAGGTCATCTAGTTCAACCCCCCTGCAATAAGCAGGGACATCCTCAACTAGATCAGGTTGCCCAGAGCCCCATCCAGCCTGACCTTGAATGCTTCCAGGGATGGGGCATCTACCACCTCTCTGGGCAACCTGTCCCAGTGTTTCACCACCCTCATTGTGAAAAACTTCTTCCTTGTATCTAGTCTAAATCTCCCCTCCTTTAGTTTAAAACCATTACCCCTTGTTCTATCACAACAGGCCCTGCTAAAATGGTTTTCCCCATCTTTCCTATAAGCCCCCTTTAAGTATTAAAAGGCTGCAATAAGGTCTCCCCAGAGCCTTCTCTCCTCCAGGCTGAACAACCCCAACTCTTTTTAAGCCTGTCTTTATAGCAGAGGTGTTCCAGCCCTCTGATCATTTTTGTGCCCTTCCTCTGGACTCGCTCCAGCAGGTCCATGTCCTTCTTGTGCTGAGGGCTCCAGAGCTGGACGCAGTACTCCAGGTGGGGTCTCACCAGGGCAGAGTAGAGGGGCAGAATCACCTCCCTCCACCTGCTGGCCATGCTTCTTTTGATGCAGCCCAGGATACGGTTGGCCTTCTGGGCTGCGAGCGCACATTGCTGGCTCATGTCCAGCTTTTCATCCACCAGGACCCCCAAGTCCTTCTTGGCAGGGCTGCTCTCAATCCCTTCATCCCCCAGCCTGTATTGACACCAGGGATTGCTCCGACCCAGGTGCAGGACCTTGCACTTGGCCTTGTTGAACCTCCTGAGGTTCACCCAGGCCCACCTCTCAAGCTTGTCCAGGTCCCTCTGGATGGCATCCCGTCCCTCAGGCATGTCCACTGCACCACTCAGCTTGGTGTCATCCGCAAACTTGCTGAGGGTGCACTCAATCCCACTGTCTATGTCATTGATGAAGATATTAAAGAGTACTGGTCCCAATACAGACCCCTGAGGGACACCACTTGTCACTGATCTCCATCTGGACATGGAGCCATTGACCACTACTCTCTGGGTGCAACCATCCAACCAATTCCTCATCCACTGAGGATCCACTGATGTAGATACATCTGTAATGATTCTTTGTATTACTGTTCACTGGGAATGGGTACAGCATTGTTCTACCATGAGTAAGACGCTTTGATATCATACATAACCCAAATATGTATCCTCCCTGTCCTGGTTTCGGCCAGGACGGAGCTAGTTTTGTCTTCAGCAGCTACTGTGTTTTGGATTTAGCGTGTGAAGAATGGTGATAGCACACTGATGTTGTTGGTTGCTGCTAAACAGTCAAGGACATTTTGCAGTTTCCCGGGTTTTACTAATGTGCAGGGGCAAAAACTTCGGAGGGGTATAGCCAGAATAGTTGATCCAAACTGACCAAAGAGAGTATTCCATACCATAGACGTCATGCCCAGCATAAGTGAGGGTCAGCCAGTGGGCCACTTCCCTTAGTGCCTGAATCCTTAAGCTTCCCTTTGGGTTGCTTTTTGTTTCCCTATTTTTCCTTTTTGTTTTTCGTTCATTTGTTCGGCTGTTTGTTCGTTCGTTCGGCTGTTTGTTCCCTCGCCTGCTTTCCCTGGAACTTGCTGTTCTGGGATAGCTGGGGGTGGAATACCCCTGCTCCCTGACTGCTGCTCGGGACAGGCTGTATTGGTCGTCGGGTGGTGAGAAGTTGTGCATCGTTTGTTTTATATATTCTATTATCCTTATGTATTATTATTATTAATATATTATTATCTTTTTCTTTGCTGTCCTGGTGAACTGCTTTTATGTCAACCTGTGAGTTTTTCTTTCTTTCCAATTCTCCTCCCCATCCCACCAGGGAGGTGGGGGAGTAAGCAAGCGGCTGTGTGGTATTTGGTTACCATCTGGGGTTAAACCACAACACTCCCCTCCAAACTGTCCTTCAGGTTGTTAAAAAAAGGTTTCACTTTTGAGGTACACACATTCTTCTACCAAAAAGGCCAAAGCATATAAACAGAAATAATTTAACATGGAACGAAAGAGGAAAAAAAAAAAACAGGCTAAAAATATAACAATGATAATATGTGCTTGTGTTACCTCGTTTTTCCTAAATGGAACTAAATAAGTGACATCAGTGATGTTAAAGAAACAGTGCTCTGCACAGAACATTTAATTTAGTTCAGTATGGTTTGCTTCCAAGGACTAGCAAGGAAGTAAAAGCAACATCTTGTTGCAGAGGTCAAGAAACAGGGTTTATGAACACTGATTTGGATAGGGATTATAATGGTTTTACAACATATCAGCAATTGAAAACAAGAATTTCATATAAAAATTGCATAACCTAAAGTAGAACAAAAAAAAATGCAGGAAACAAAAACAGGGAAAAAATGCATAAGATACCTTTGTTCCCCTGTTCTTTTCCTCATAAAAGTAATAATAAAAAAAAAATGGGATAAAGTACATTTTTAACACTGGATGGCAAGGGCAAGCACCAAGACAACTAAATGTCCTCCGAGACTTGGAACATGTTACCAGGAGTATTGCAGCATTCCATATTCCTTTGATGTACATTTAGAAGTGACAGCAATTTGGTTTTGTTTTGTTTTTTAATTTACATGGGAATCATGAGACAGCACCAATTAAATATCTGAGTAAACTGACAGGAGTACACCTGGTTAGTCTTGAGAAAAAAAGACTAAGGAGAAACAACACACTATGAACAAAAAATGGATTTTAAAAGAAGATGATTAATTATTTTTAGTGAATGAAGTCAGAAATAGAAAACATGGAAGACAACTTATCAATTATGTAGCTCCTTAAGTACAGCTGAGGGAAGAATAAGATACCATAGGCGATTGTAGAAATCTTCATTTTTGACCTTAGTTTAGGTTAAGTTCAAGGGATAAGAATGATCTCTTAATGACTGGAGTAGTTTCAATCCAAGTCGAGAAAACAGTTCTCCTCATCACAAAAACTCTCAGAAGATGAAGTCTCTTTATAAAAAAATTATTACCAATAATTCATTATATCAGTCATCAGTCACTGACTACCCTTCAGCTCTACCACCATACAATTTTTGTCTTTTACTTCAAGACCCCCACAAATGACTTTATCCTACCTAACTGCTTTATCAGTTGCTGACACCAACCAGCCTTGACTCTGTCAACTTCTTTGGCATTTACCATTCCATAACCACCTTCACCTAGCTATGCATTTTCCCTGTTGCTTTTTGTGCTTGGAAGGAAGTTCCCAGAGAGCAAGAAAGGTACAGTCCCAATCTTATCCTCCAAAATACTCAACATGCTCAGCAAAGATGTTATACCTTCAAAAAACCTGACTGTATACAGATTAGAAGCAGAAGCCAGAGGTCTACCAGGACTGAATCCAGACTGGTGAATCCACCCTGAGAGAATCACAGAATCACAGAATGGTAGGGGTTGGAAGGGAGATCATCTAGTCCAACCCCCCTGACAGAGCAGGGTCACCTAGAGCAGGCTGCACAGGACTGCATCCAGGCGGGTTTTGAATATCTCCAGAGAAGGAGACTCCACAACCTCCCTGGGAAGCCTGTTCCAGTGCTCTGTCACCCTCACAGTAAAAAAGTTTTTCCTCATGTTCAGACGGAACTTCCTATGTTCCAGTTTGTGCCCGTTGCCCCTTGTCCTGTCCCTGGGCACCACTGAAAAGAGTCCTGCCCCATCCTCTTGACAGCCGCCCTTGAGATATTTATAAGCATTGAGGAGGTCCCCTCTCAGTCTTCTCTTCCTCAGGCTAAACAGCCCCAGCTCCCTCAGCCTTTCCCCATAGGAGAGATGCTCCAGTCCCCTCATCATCTTTGTAGCCCTCCACTGGACTCTCTCCAGTAGTTCCTCATCTTTCTTAAACTGGGGAGCCCAGAACTGGACCCAGTACTCCAGATGGGGCCTCACTAGGGCAGAGTAGAGGGGGAGGATAACCTCCCTCGACCTGCTGGCCACACTCTGCTTAATGCACCCCAGGATGCCATTGGCCTTCCTGGCAACAAGGGCACATTGCTGTCTCATGGTGAATTTGTTGTCTATCAGGACTCCCAGGTCCTTCTCCTCAGAGCTACTTTCCAGGAGGTCAACCCCCAACCTGTACCCATGCATGGGGTCGTTCCTCCCCAGGTGCAGGACCCTGCACTTGCCTGTGTTGAACCTCATGAGGTTCCTCTCCGCCCAACGCTCCAGCCTTTCCAGGTCTCACTGAATGGCAGCACAGCCTTCTGGTGCATCAGCCAGACCTCCCAGTTTCGTATCATTGGCAAACTTGCTGAGGGTGCACTCTGTCCCTTCATCCAGGTCATTGATGAATAAATTGAACAAGACTGGGCCCAGTACTGACCCCTGGGGGACACCACTAGCCACAGGCCTCCAACTAGACTCTGCGCCGCTGATCACCACCCTCTGAGCTCTGCCATTCAGCCAGTTCTCAATCCACCTCACCGTCCACTCGTCTAGCCCACACTTCCTGAGCTTACCTACAAGGATCATGAGATTGATTTTGCTAGATTTGTGAATCCAATCTTGACCAACTAGGATTTCTTATCCCTACCACTCCTACTGAAAGGCTGTTTCAGTTTTTCAATCCCAAAGATTAGAACCCTTCTAGTTTTTAGTCTAAATTTACTATCGATCAATTATACTCATCTTCAAGCACAACGTAAGCCTTCATTTATCTCTCCCAGGTATGCATTCCCAATCAAATACCCAATAGCCTTTGTTTTGCTGCATGAAAATGATAAGCTCTTTTCATTTCAAGAGAAGCTCTCCATTGATTACCACAAATTATTCCCTATACACACTTCATATTACCCTTTTCTAAATGTGAATAATACTAATTGTACACTTTCTGGTAAGAATTCATCCTGAGTGTTATTTGATAGTAACAGCTGTACTTCCTGCTCTCTGTTGAATACATCCTAAGATCACACTGCTGGCTCAGAAAATTAAGCAAAAATGCAACGAAAAACGCCTGAAACTGTTTGTTGGCCTGAGCTTTTTGATTTCTTGATCAAAGAGAACACTATCGATCCCACTCTTCATAAAGGAATGAGTTCTGGAGAGCAATCAAAGCTATTGCTGTTTCACTTGAAACTCTCCATATGATATACTTTGCTTTCAGTATGTCCTCATGAGCATTTTTGGGGAGAGATTTCTGACAAAGTTTAATTTTTGAGAACAAAATTGGAAGAAAAAAAAAAAAAAAAGTATTTGGCCAGCAATGGACATCAAAGCTTTTTTTCCTCCTGTGTTAACTGTTGGGTCTCAGCTTTTAAATTAGGACCTGACACTTAAAAAAGAAGATAGCCTGTACACGAAGGATGTGTTTTTCAGTTCCATGACACTGTCTACATTCAGCCAGATTAAGCCTCTGAGATTGCAGTTTACACATGTTCAGTAAACATTTGGTATAAATCAAACAGCTAAACTCCCCAAAGACTTCCTCCCTGTTCATGCCGCAACAAGCTGCACATGGAAAAGAAAAGTTTCAAAAAGCTACTCATGTTTTGATGCAGTGTCAAACACTACTGGTTCTTCATGCTTTATTTATATCATCCCAGGTCCAAGGAGCAAAGTTACAGAAACTTCACAAACAGCAACTTAATTGAGATTTCATGTTTCACTATCCTAATAGTACATTAGTAGTATAAACAGTTTACATTTAACAGTATAAAGGAAGCCTTAATATCTTGCACCTAAAACAGTATATTTTAACCTATGATTAAAAAACACTTACAGGAAAGAACTGTCCTCAAAGGTTACACATGTAACACTCAGAGGAATTAATGACTTAAAGGTAAAATAAAGACTATTTCTGTACTTCTAATAAAATAAAAAAAAAAAAAATCTGAATAACCACTAGAACAGTTCCTTCACAATTTCAAGTTTAACATCTCATTCACTGATGAGCCATTTCCCACCCCCCTCACAGAATGATATTCAAAATATTTTCACCCTAGCACTGCCAGGACACAATTATTGAATAGGATAGTGCAGAAGTAGCCAACTGGGGTTTCTTATACTTGGCTTTCAAGCAGTGCCCATTATAGGCCACTTTATCTGACAGCTGCAGAGCTATGAAGGGTTCTGAGATACTGAGCAAGGCAAATTCCCCACCTCTGAAACCAAGAACAACTTCATAAGCTCACAAGGCCAAATTTGTCCTAAAGCCCACACCAGTCCCATCTTGCAATGGAGTACTGGATGCCTAACAAAGCATCATCTCTTTCATCACTATTCTCAAAACTCTCCCCTTCCTCAGCTCTGAAAGGTGCGTTATGTTCCTCTTTGTAACGTCTCAATATATACTGCAATACCAATGCAATACGTGCTAACACTTTACTGAAAATCTGGGGGAAAAAAAAATGCAGCTATAACCGATACTGAATATCTATTAAAACACTTCACAGTTTTAGTAGATTACAGTGCAGTTACAGCACAGATGAAGTGTACTCTCAAAAGCTACCTACCATGTAAGACAGGTAAAGGACATTTCCAACATCATGATGTTCAGCATTAAATTATGCAAGATTTGGGGAATTGATAAATTTTGAAGTCATGAAGGGAAAACAGATAAAGTCAGAAAAATATCTGTATTTTATGTCCTTGTCCTGGTTTAGGCCGGGACGGAGCTAGTTTTGTTTTCAGCAGCTCCTGTGTTTTGGCTTTAGTGTGGGAAGAACAGTGATAGCACACTGATGTTGCTGGTTGCTGCTGAACCACCAAGGACATGTTGCAGTTTCCCAGGTTCTGCTAACGTGCAAGGGCAAAAACTTGGGAGGGGTAGAGCCAGGATAGTTGATCCAAACTGGCCAAAGAGAGTATGCCATACCATAGACGTCATGCCAGGTATAAGAGAGGGTCGGTCGGTGGGCCACTAGGCTTTTGAGACCCTTAACTTGCCTTAATCGTTAAGCTTCCCTTCAGGTGGCTTTTTGTTTCCCTATTTTTTCCTTTTTGTTTTTCGTTCATTCGGCTGTTTGTTCCCTCGCCTGCTTTCTCTGGAACTTGCTGTTCTGGGATAGCTGGGGGGGAATACCCCTGCTCCCTGACTGCTGCTCGGGACGGGCTGTATTGGTCATCGGGTGGTGAGAAATTGTGCATCATTTGTTTTATATATTCTATTATCCTTATATATATTATCATTATTATTATTAATATATTTTTATATTTTTATATTTTTCCTTTGCTGTCCTGGTGAGCTGTTTTTATCTCAACCCACGAGTTTTCCCTTCTCTCCAATTCTCCTCCCCACCCCAGCGGGGAGAGGGGGAGTGAGCGAGCGGCTGCGTGGTATTGGGTTACAATTTCAGGTTAAACCACGACAGTCCTTTACTAATTTAAAGACAGACAACTTAATTGGGTATATTTTATAGATTTAATTCTTTTATATGACTAAGTTATGCATACAGGCACACAACAAAACTTTTTAATTCTAAAGCACAAATACTGCAGAAACACTTCAAGTAACTAGGGTCCTAATCCTTCAAAAGTAATTAAGACTTCTCTTCCTTGCTATAAGTTTCTATCACTTTAGCTTCACTTGAACAATAGCAGTCAAGGTGTAAACAGTATAGATTCTGCTGCCACACAAGGTAGTAGTCATCAATGCACTACTGGCTTCAGCATCAGATCACAGAATCATACAATCATAGAATTGTTCTGGTTGGAAGAAACCTCCGAGATCATCGGGTCCAACCATTAACCTAGCACTACCAAGTCCCCCACTAAATCATATCCCTTAGGGCCTCATCCAAATGTCTTTTGAATACCCCCAGAGATGGGGACTCCACCACCTCCCTGGGCAGCCTGTTCCAATGCCCGACAACCCTTTCGGTGAAGAAATTTTTACGAATGTCCAATCTAAACCTCCCCTGGCACAACTTGAGGCCATTTCCTCTTGTTTTGTTGTCTGTTACTAGGGAGAAGAGTCCGACCCCCATCTCTCTACAACCTCCTTTCAGGTAGTTGTAGAGAGCAATAAGGTCTTCCCTCAGCCTCCTTTTCTCCAGGCTAAACATCCCCAGTTCCCTCAGCCGCTCCTCATAGGACTTGTGCTCTAGACCCTTCACCAGCCTCGTTGCCCGTCTCTGGACACGCTCCAGCACCTCCATGTCTTTCTTGTAGTGAGGGGCCCAAAACTGAACACAGTACTCGAGGTGCGGCCTCACCAGGGCCGAGTACAGGGGGACAATCACCTCCCTACTCCTGCTGGCCACACTATTTCTGATACAGGCCAGGATGCTATTGGCCTTCTTGGCCACCTGGGCACACTGCTGGCTCATATTCAGCCGGCCATCAACCAACACCCCCAGGTCCTTTTCCGCCGGGCAGCTTTCCAGCCACTCCCCCCCAAGCCTGTAGTGTTGCCTGGGGTTGTTGTGACCCAAGTGCCAGACCCGACACTTAGCCTTGTTGAACCTCATACAATTGGCCTCGGCCCATCGATCCAGCCTGTCCAGGTCCCGCTGTAGTGCCTGCCTGCCCTCCAGCAGATCAACACTCCCTCCCAACTTGGTGTCATCTGCAAACTTACTGAGGGTGCACTCCATCCCCTCGTCCAGATCATTGATAAAGATATTGAACAGGACTGGCCCCAATACTGAGCCCTGGGGAACACCACTGGTGACCGGCCGCCAACCGGATTTAACTCCATTCACCACAACTCTTTGGGCCCAGCCATCCAGCCAGTTTCCTACCCAGCGCAGAGTACGCCCGTCCAAGCCATGGGTAGCCAGTTTCTCCAGGAGGATGCTGTGGGAGACGGCGTCAAAGGCTTTACTAAAGTCCAGGTACACAACGTCCACAGCCTTTCCCTCATCCACTAGGCGGGTCACCATGTCGTAGAAGGAGATCAGGTTGGTCAGGCAGGACCTGCCTTTCATAAACCCGTGCTGACTGGGCCCTATCGCCCGGTTGTCCCGTACATGTCGCGTGATGCCACTCAAGATGATCTGCTCCATAACCTTCCCGGGCACTGAGGTCAGAGTGGCAGGCCTGTAGATCCCCCAATCCTCCTTCCGGCCCTTCTTGTAGATGGGCGTCGCATTTGCCAGCCTCCAGTCAACTGGGACCTCCCCGGTTAGCCAGGACTGCTGATAAATGATGGCGAGTGGCTTGGTGAGCACTTCTGCCAGCTCTTTCAGCACCCTTGGGTGGATCCCATCCAGCCCCATAGACTTGTGTGTGTCTAGGTGGCGTAGCAGGTCACTGACCATTTCCCCTTGGACTACGGGGTCTTCATTCTGCTCCCCATCCCTGTCTTCCTGCTCAGGGGGCTGGGTGCCCAGAGAACAACTTCCCTTACTGTTAAAGACTGAGGCAAAGAAGGCATTTAGCACCTCAGCCTTTTCCTCGTCCCTTGACACTAAGTTTCCCTCCGCATCCAATAGAGGAGGGAGATTCTCCTTAGCCCCCTTTTTATTGTTAATGTATTTGTAGAAACACTTTTTGTTGTCTTTTACGGCAGTAGCCAGACTAAGTTCTAGTTGGGCTTTGGCCCTTCTAATTTTCTCCCTACATCCTTGTAGTCCTCCTGAGTTGCCTGCCCCTTCCTCCAAAGGTTGTAGACTCTCTTTTTTTTTCCTAAGTTCCAGCCAGAGCTCTCTGCTCAGCCAGGCCAGTCTTCTTCCCCGCCGGCTCATCTTTCGGCTCATGGGGACGGCCTGCTCCTGCGCCTTTAAGATTTCCCTTTTGAAGAATGTCCAGCCTTCCTGGACGCCTTTGCCCTCCAGGACTGCCTCCCAAGGGACTCTGCCAACCAGACTCCTAAACAGGCCAAAGTCTGCCCTCCGGAAGTCCAAGGTGGCAGGTCTGGTGACCCTCCTCTTTACTTCTCTGAGAATCGAAAACTCTATCATTTCGTGGTCACTGAGCCCAAGACGGCCTCCAACCGTCACATCACCCACTAGACCTTCTCTGTTCACAAACAACAGGTCCAGCGGGGCGCCTTCTCTCGTTGGCTCCCTCACCAGCTGCGTGAGGAAGTTATCTTCCACACACTCCAGGAAACTCCTGGACTGTTTCCTCCCTGCTGCACTGTATTTCCAGCAGACATCTGGCAAGTTGAAGTCCCCCACAAGAACAAGGGCTAGCGATCGTGAGGCTTCTCCCAGCTGCCTGTAGAATACTTCATCTGCCTCCTCATCCTGGTTGGGTGGTCTGTAACAGACTCCCACCATGATATCTGCCTTGGTGGCCTTCCCCCTGATTCTTACCCATAGGCACTCAACCCTCACGTCACCATCCTCAAGCTCAAGGCAGTCCAGACTCTCCTTAACATAGAGGGCTACCCCACCGCCTCTCCTTCCTTGCCTATCCCTTCTAAAGAGTTTATAGCCGTCCATCGCGGCACTCCAGCTATGTGTGTCATCCCACCATGTTTCCGTGATGGCAACTATATCATAGTTTTCCCCTTTCACAACAGCCTCAAGCTCCTCCTGTTTGTTGCCCATGCTCCCTGCATTCGTGTAGATGCACTTCAGCTGGGCTAATGATCCTGTTGCCTTTGTGGTGGGAGAAGCCCTACTCCCTACATGTCCCATCTCAGGTATTTCCATGGTTCCTAGCAGATCAATGACCCCTGTGTCCCTGCTGCTGCATGGGTCTCTCTGTCCTACCTCATCTGAGACAGCTGACCAAAGGGCCTCGCTGGCACACCATCCCTCATTCATTGGCGTGCCACCCCCAGGCTTCTCTCTAGCAAGCTGTCCTGGTTGCGGCTGGGATAGGGTTAATTTTCACCAGAAGCTGGCCGGGGTCTATTCTATACCATGTGACCGTCACGCTCACTATTTAGAGGGGGTGACTGGCGGGGCGGGGATCGCTGCTCGGAGCGGGCTGGGCGTCGGGCTGCGGGCGGGAGCGACCTGTCCGGGAAGCACCGCTAAGTACACGCTGTTGTTGTCATTGTTGGGGTTTCTCGCTTGTTTTGTTCTCTTTCCCTTTGTTGTTTGGTTAAACTGTTGTTGTTGTTAACCCACGAGTTTTTGCTTTTCTTCATCCCAATTCTCTCCCCGTCCCACCGGGAGGGGGGGGTGAGCGAGCGACCGCGTGGCTCAGCCTCCGGCTGGGGCTAAACCACGACACAAGCCTAGTTTTATCCCCTTCCCCCTTCAAATCTAGTTTAAAGCCCTCTCAATGAGCCCTGCTAACTCCTGTGCTAGGATCCTTTTCCCCCTTTGGGACAGGTGTGCCCCGTCTGCCACCAGCAGGCCTGGTGCCATGTAAACCAACCCATGGTCAAAGAACCCCAAGTCTTGCCAGTGACACCAGGCTCGGAGCCAGTTGTTGATCTGCTGGCTCCTCCAGTTTCTTCCCTCATCCTTCCCCAGAACTGGAGGGATAGAGGAGAACACTACCTGTGCTCCTGATCCCTTAACCAGTCGCCCCAAGGCCCTGAAGTCCCTCTTGATTGCCTCGGGACTTCTTTTTGCCACCTCATCGCTGCCTACCTGGAAGATCAGCAGGGGATAGTAGTCTGAGGGCCTTACTAGGGTGGGAAGCTTCCTCTTCACATCCTTGACCTGGGCCCCTGGGAGACAGCAGACTTCCCTAAGCAGTGGGTCCGGTCTGCATATGGGCCCTTCTGTTCCTTTTCAGAAGGGAGTCTCCTATGACAATGACCCGTCTCTTGTTTTCCTTTGTGGGGGCAGTTTTGATGCAGACCCTAGGCTGACTAGTCCTCAGCAGCACCTCCAGGCTGGCTGAACCATCAGCCTTGTCATTGTTTGGTTCCAGTGGCAGGGCCTCGTACCTGTACCATCGTACAAGATCTCCAGCTTGTACTTTCTGCCAAACCAGACAGAAGATTAAGATGTGCTCATGCAAGTAAGATTAAGTGTAATATCCAAATTATAACTAGAACTACCTCTGTAGTAAAGTTAAGCTCTAACATATACTTAGCTCTAGTGACTCAAGTAATCCTGTGACCTCAGTGGGAGCAATTCAGGTCCTAATGCCATTTTTAGATATCTTAGAGCACCTCAGACATCCACACAAGAGTGGCAGTCATGACAGAACTACAAAAGACCCATGTCTTTTTTGAAGCAACAACTCAAAGCTAACCACTGTTTGGATACTTAATCCCATCCAAAGACACTACCCATATAATAAACATTACATACATTTGAGGGTTTCCATGATCATGTCCTTCCACACTTTAACTGAACAAGACAGACATGGGGCATTCTGTTCAAATCTTCATCTATATCACTTAGTGGTTTGTTTTGTCATCGCAGCAGTCCCAGCCCCCGCCACGGGCATCACGGTTGCCCCAATCCCTGCTACGGGCACCACAGCCGTTCTAATCCCTGCTACGGGCATCGCGGCTGCCCCAGTCCCCGCAGCTATTCAAGCCCCGGCTATGAGCACCGTGGCTGCTGTGATAGGTACTGCAGATCCACCCGTGCCATTATCAGTTGCCCCTATACAAAAGAAGAGAAGCACAAAGAAATCAGCTCGCCCCACAAAAGATGAGGATGAACCAGGGACATCACAAGAACAGGGTGTAAGAGACTGAGGGGCTGAAAGAGTTAATGTCTCAAACACTCAGCAAAGAAGGACCTTGAAGAAACTGAGAAGCTGAAAGAATTATTGTCTCCAACAATGAACAAAGGAGGACCTGGTGTGAAGAACGTCATCACACTAACGAGATAAGATGCAGCTGGAAGGGAGGATCTTGTGGAGGCAGGATATCACTCTTCTGGGCCTTATCTTGAGCAATTGCTTAAAAAACAGACAACCCTGAGGCAGCACCGCCCCTGCATCTCTGATGGGGGGGGAGGGGGGCAGCAGCACCGAAATCACTAGCCTCAAACCCCCCAACCCCTCAAACCCCCCAACTCATTCTGAGAAGGTTCGAGAACAACAGACTATGTATGTGAAGTAATTAGCATATGCAGTGGGACCAGTCAATAAATAGCGCAACTCAGAGGGGCTGGGTGCACACGCCCACCATCCGACGGAACCGGACCAGAGACATCGCTGGAACCCAGGGTGGTGATCTTTCCTTTACCTCTATCTTTCCTCTGTCTCCACCTTTTAATTCAGCCCAAGGGTATACATGATATACTCCTTTAGACATAAACCGTTGACCAAGTCTGAGACAAGGACTGGACTCAGCCGCACCTAGACTCCTCTCTGAGAAGGAGTTTAGAAAGCAAGGGGGTCCTTTCTGAACCTCATGACTCAACGGGAGGGCCTCCCTGACCACTGACCAGAGACCCCCGTTGGCTGGACCAACGCTGGACCCTGGACTGATGATTGATTTCTCTCTCTCTCTCTCTTTCTCTCTTCTTTTTTGCTGAAAAGCGGGATTAGCAATTAGTGAACTTAATGTTATTCAATGATAACTTGTATGCCCAGATATTGAATGAATAACTTGTACGCCCAGTTACTGAATGAATAAATTGGCACAGTAACCCGAGTCACTCGTCCCTCTTCTCTGTCACTATCTGTTTATGACCCATAGCTGGGGTGCAGCATCACTGCAGGCAGAAAGTTGGGCCGTGACACAGGGAGAGGCAGACTCAGAGATAATCACCCGACCCCTATCCCTGACTGAGCTGCGAGATATCCAAAAAGATTACAGCTGTAATCAAGGTGAGCAGCTTGTCACCTGGCTGCTCTGATGCTGGGATAATGGGGCCAGTAGCCTGGAACTAGAGGGCAGGGAAGCCAGGCAGCTGGGATCCTTGTCTAAGGAAGCAGCCATTGACAGGGCAATTGGAAGAGAGCCACAAACCCGCGGTCTGTGGAAGAGACTCCTGTCAGGTGTGGAGGGACAGGTATTTCTTTAAGGAAGATAATGTATGCCACCCAAAGAAGTGGATCAAAATGGAGGGAGGTATTCAGTATCTGAGGGAATTAGCTGTGCGGGAATTGATTTATCATGACCTGGATGACCCGCAGACACCTGTAGATCCAGATGAAATCCAATGTACCCGACCCATGTGGCACAACTTTTTACATAGTGCACCATCATCGTATGCCAACTCATTGGCAACAATGGGTTGGAAAGACGAAGAGGCACCACTGGTGCGTGCAGCGGCTAACCAACTCCAACAGTATGAAGACAATCTCTCTTCCCCTCTACGGGCCTGTGTCTAAGCTGTGGAAAAACTGGCCAAAAGGTCCGAGAACCTGTTCGAAACAACGTGCGGGAAGATACAGCAACTCAAAGAAGATAGGTCCTATTTCCCACCTGTACAGACCAATATCTCACATATTAGGAGAAAATTTTCCCCTGTTCAAGAGAAACGGTACACACCGCGAGGTACCCTGTGGTTTTACCTCCGTGACCATGGAGAGGACATGAGGAAGGGGGATGGGAAACCCACC
Source organism: Phoenicopterus ruber ruber (assembly GCA_009819775.1). Classification (NCBI taxonomy): domain Eukaryota; kingdom Metazoa; phylum Chordata; class Aves; order Phoenicopteriformes; family Phoenicopteridae; genus Phoenicopterus; species Phoenicopterus ruber. The sequence continues at coordinate 16,677,158 of CM020247.1, forward strand.
TCGACCCTAGAGGCAAGGGTACGTGAGTTGAAAAAGAAAACAGCTACAAATAAGGGTTCTTCCAGGAAAAGTGCTGCTCCAGTCTCCAGTGGGCAGTTCCCCAGATGGGGTAGAAGGGCTTCTGATTAGTACTTAGAAGAAATGAGAAACAGGGATGAGATTCAACCCCATGTGTCCCACATGAACCCATTGGTTGATAGCAGGTACTATAATCAGAATTAGAGGGGCCCTGCCTCCAGCCAGGTGGAGGAGAGGGACAACCGAGTTTACTGGACTGTGTGGATTCGATGGCCTGGCACATCAGCCCCCCAGAAGTACAAGGCTCTAGTGGACACTGGTGCACAGTGCACCCTAATGCCATCGAACTGTAGAGGAGCAGAACCCATCCGTATTTCTGGAGTAACAAGGGGGTCCCAAGAGTTAACTTTATTGGAGGCCGAAGTGAGCCTGACTGGGAACAAGTGGCAAAGGCACCCCATTGTGACTGGCCCAGATGCTCCGTGCATCCTTGGCATAGACTACCTCAGGAGAGGGTATTTCAAGGACCCAAAAGGGTACCGGTGGGCTTTTGGTATAGCTGCTGTGGAGACAGAGGACATTAAGCAGCTGTCCACCTTGCCCGGTCTTTCAGAGGATCCTTCTGTTGTGGGGTTGCTGAGGGTCAAAGAACAACAGGTACCAACCGCTACCACAACAGCGCACCGATGGCAATATCGCACCAACCGAGACTCCCTGACCCCCATCCATAAACTGATTCGTCGACTGGAGAGCCAGGGAGTGATCAGCAAGACTCACTCACCCTTTAATAGTCCTATATGGCCAGTGCGGAAATCTAACGGAGAATGGAGATTAACAGTGGACTATCGTGGCCTGAATGAAATTACGCCACCACTGAGTGCTGCTGTGCCGGACATGCTAGAACTTCAATATGAACTGGAGTCCAAGGCAGCCAAGGGGTATGCCACCATTGATATTGCCAATGCATTCTTCTCAATCCCTTTGGCAGCAGAGTGCAGGCCACAGTTTGCTTTCACCTGGAGGGGCATCCAATACACCTGGAATCGACTGCCCCAGGGGTGGAAACACAGCCCTACCATTTGCCATGGACTGATCCAGACTGCCCTGGAAAAGGGTGGAGCTCCAGAACACCTGCAATACATTGATGACATCATCAGGTGGGGCAACACAGCAGCAGAAGTTTTTGAGAAAGGGGAGAAAATAATCCAAATCCTTGTGAGAGCTGGCTTTGCCATAAAACAAAGTAAGGTCAAAGGACCTGCACAGGAGATCCAGTTCCTAGGAATAAAATGGCAAGATGGATGTCGTTGATTATGTCCATTGGGATCTGACAAGGTAACAGCCATGTCTCCACCAACTAACAAAAGAGAAACCCAAGCTTTCTTGGGCATTGTGGGTTTCTGGAGAATGCATATTCCAAATTACAGTTCTATTGTAAGCCCTCTCTATCACGTGACCTGAAAGAAGAATGGTTTTAAATGGGGCCCTGAGCAACGACAAGCCTTTGAACAAATTAAACAGAAGATAGTTCATGCAGTAGCCCTTGGACCAGTTCGGGCAGGGTAAGATGTTAAAAATGTGCACTACACTGCAGCTGGGGAGAATGGCCCTACCTGGAGCCTCTGGCAGAAAGCACCAGGGGAGACTCGAGGTCGACCCCTGGGGTTTTGGAGCCAGGGATACAGAGGATCCGAGGCCCACTACACTCCAACTGAAAAAGAGATCTTGGCAGCATATGAAGGGGTTCGAGCTGCTTCAGAAGTGATCGGCACTGAAGCACAGCTCCCTCCTGGCACCCCGACTGCCGGTGCTGGCCTGGATGTTCAAAGGGAGAGTCCCCTCCACACATCATGCCACCAATGCCACATGGAGTAAGTGGGTCACAGTGATCACACAATGAGCTCGAATAGGAAACCCCAGTCGCCCAGGAATCCTGGAAGTGATCACGGACTGGCCAGAAGGCAAAGATTTCGGAATGTCACCAGAAGAGGAGCTGACGCATGCTGAAGAGGCCCCACCATATAATAAACTGCCAGAAGATGAAAAGCGATATGCCCTGTTCACTGATGGATCCTGCCGTATTGTAGGAAAACATCAAAGATGGAAAGCTGCCGTGTGGAGTCCTACATGAAGAGTTGCAGAAGCCACTGAAGGAGAAGGTTAATCAAGTCAGTTTGCAGAAGTGAAAGCCATCCAGCTGGCTTTAGATATTGCTGAGCGAGAGAAGTGGCCAGTGCTCTACCTCTACACTGACTCATGGATGGTGGCGAATGCCCTGTGGGGGTGGTTACAGCAATGGAAGCAGAGCAACTGGCAGCGCAGAGGCAAACCCATCTGGGCTGTAGCACTGTGGCAAGATATTGCTGCCCGGCTAGAGAAGCTCATTGTAAAAGTACGCCATGTAGATGCTCATGTATCCAAGAGTCGAGCCACTGGGGAACATCAAAACAACCAGCAAGTGGATCAGGCTGCTAAAATTGAAGTGGCTGAAGTGGACTTGGACTGGCAACGTAAGGGTGAACTATTCCTAGCTCGGTGGGCCCATGACACCTCAGGCCATCAGGGAAGAGATGCAACATACAGATGGGCTCATGATCAAGGGGTGGACTTAACTATGGACACTATCGCACAGGTTATCCATGAGTGTGAAACATGTGCTGCAATCAAGCAAGCCAAGCGGTCAAAGCCTCTCTGGTATGGAGGACGATGGCTGAAATATAAATATGGGGAGGCCTGGCAGATTGATTATATCACTCCCACAGACCCGCCAAGGCAAGCGCCATGTGCTCACAATGGTGGAAGCAACCACCGGATGGCTGGAAACATATCCTGTGCCCCATTCCACCACCTGCCCGGAACAGTATCCTGGGCCTTGAGAAGCAAGTCTTATGGTGACATGGCACCCCAGAAAGGATTGAGTCAGACAACGGGACTCATTTCCAAAACAACCTCATAGACACCTGGGCCAAAGAGCATGGCATTGAGTGGGTGTATCACATCCCCTATCATGCACCAGCCTCTGGGAAAATGGAACGATACAATGGACTACTGAAAACAACACTGAAAGCAATGGGTGGTGGAACCTTCACACATTGGGATACACATTTAGCAAAAGCCACTTGGTTAGTCAACACTAGGGGATCCACCAACCGAGCTGGCCCTGCCCAGTCAAAACCTTTATGTACCGTAGAAGGAGACAAAGTTCCTGTGGTGCATGTAAAAAACATGCTGGGGAAGACAGTCTGGGTTATTCCTGCCTCGGACAAAGGCAAACCCATTCGTGGGATTGCTTTCACTCAAGGGCCTGGATGCACTTGGTGGGTAATGCAGGAGGATGGAGAAGTCTGATGTGTACCTCATGGAGATCTGATTTTAGGTGAAAACAGCCAATAGTTTAAACTGTATGACGTTAATTGCTATAATATAATGCATATAATCATTTATATTATGTATATATTGTATATAATCATGTATGTAATCATTTCTATAGTTGTGTTCCATATCAAAGGTATTACAGGAAGAATCACCTGAACCAATGAAGAGCGACCTCTGATGAAACCAAGCAAAGTGCAACAGCGATGGAATCAGAACTGACTTCAACAACTGGCACACAGTCGAGATCAACATCTTCAACCTGCCGACTGTGGACAAGCTACACCAGTCGTGCCAGATACACCAGCTGTAAGTTCCAGATGCAGCGTGCAACAATCCAACACCACACACCACCTCTCCTGCCCTGAAAGACTGTTAAGACAGATGGAACCCAAAATCATGGACTAAATGAACTCAATAGACATTTTGGAGGGATGGTCCATAGACTAAGGGAATGATATCTGTGTGTATATATTAAAGACAAAAAAGTGGCAGTGAATAATTGGAAAGTGAGAGACCTGAGCATGATGTAAATGGTATAGAATAAGGGGTGGATACTGTTCTGGTTTCAGCCAGGACGGAGCTAGTTTTGTCTTCAGCAGCTACTGTGTTTTGGATTTAGTGTGTGAAGAATGGTGATAGTGCACTGATGTTGCTGGTCACTGCTAAACAGTCAAAGACATTTTGCAGTTTCCCAGGTTTTGCTAATGTGCGGTTGCAAAAACTTGGGAGGGGTATAGCCAGAATAGTTGATCCAAACTGGCAAAAGAGAGTATTCTATACCATAGACATCATGCCCGGTATAAGTGAGGGTTGGCCAGTGGGCCACTTGGGTTGTTTTCTTGTTCCCTGCTTTTCTTTTTTTTTTTTTTTCTTTTTTTTTTTTTTTTTTTGGTTCATTTGTTCAGCTGTTTGTTCCCTCACCTGCTTTGTCTGGAACTTGCTGTTCTGGGATAGCTGGGGGCGTGGAATATCCCTGCTCCCTGACTGCTGCTGCTCAGGATGGGCTGTATCGGTCATCGGGTGGTGAGAAATTGTGCATCGTTTGTTTTATATATTCTATTATCCTTATATATTATTATTATCATTATTAATTTTTTCTTTGCTGTCCTGGTGAACTGTTTTTATCTCAACCTACAAGTTTTCCTTTCTCTCTGATTCTCCTCCCCACCCCACTGGGGAGATGGGGGGAGTGAGTGAGCAGCTGCGTGGTATTCGGTTACCATCTGGGGTTAAACCACAACAGTTTTTTACCTGAAGGTCACCATTCACATTTAAACACAAATCTATTTTAGTTTTCAGTCCTACCATAATTTCTATAGTATCAAATACCTGCACCTGCTCAGAGCTCAAATCACACCAGAGGAACCAACCCAACAGAATTCACCACAGAAGCCACTTTTTAAAGTCCCAATTCCACAGAGTCACTCAGACAGTTTCACATGTTTGGATGACTGTAACAACCAGCCCTCCAAAACTTTTACAGTCTTTCAGCCAAGCCACAAAGGCCTGTGAAATTCATAAATCTACTTTAAAAAAAAAAATTCTTCTCTTAGTAGTAGTATTGTTCACTTAGAAAAGAAAAAAAAAAAAAAGCAGTAACGCATTTTTAGAGTAGATGAATTGCTGAATTGTTTCAGAGTAAGTGAAACTTACATTGGATTTCAAGAGATTGCAGTTTCAGAACCTTTATATCTGTATCATCTCCCAGGATGGAAGACTACAACTAGCCAACAACAACTGTCGGCCAACCCTGGTCACTTTTGCTGGACCTGATCCTGACCCCGACTTGACTTTCTAACTTGGACTTAGATCTGCCTCCTCACTCTGGACTTGTCTCACACTCTGGACTCGGCTGAATGCAGTTACCATCACTGGACCCGCTCTGCTAACCCTGCTTGGGTGCTGAGGGACTGCACCATTTGTCAGTGAGAACTTTACCAAGGGTGAATTCGAGCTCACAAGCTGTGACAAGTGGTTTTCAGTGAAAGGAATAATTAAAAAAAAGCTTTCATTATTAGCCCACTTCCATCTACGATACTTGAGGTTACACCAAATGTGTATTTCTTCACAATGCTACAACATCAAATTGTAGCAGGATTATCATGTCTTCATTTGAATGGTACATGGATGTATTTTCTTCCGCATAGCTTTAATGTGATCAAAAGCTTTTTAACTTTAGAACGTTACTTATCTGTTTGTTTCATTACCTCTTGGTTTGGTTGGTACACCATCCAGAGGACAGCTATTTACAGAGGAATACTACGACTTCAAAGGCATATCAGCCTTTGGGTTCAGTTCAGGGTGGGTTTTTTTGGTGGGGTTTTTGGGTGTGTTTTTTTTTTTTGGGGGGGGGGGGGTGTTTGGGGTTTTATTGTTTCTTTCTTTTTTTTTTTTTTTTTTTAAAGTACCACATAAAAAAAAGCAGAGGTTAAATAGCCACTGTCTCAAAATCAACAATGTTTTATGATCAATCCAAGCAAACAAATACTTGAAACAAGAAATCCTGTTTTACAAACTAAATTCCTTTACTTCCAGGAGATAGCAAAACAGAAACATAATTTAATTTTAGATTTCCAAAAAAATTAACTACCCAAAATACTGAGCAAACTAGATATTTCTGCTTTACCTTTATCTTCCCAGAGAACATATTTTTTCATTCAACATCAAGTAAGAATCTCTGCTGTAATCTTTTTATTAAAAGGCATGAGAATATTCACAGGAAACCTCACAAGTAGATCACAAACAATTAGTAAAATCAAAATATTTAAGAAAAAGCAGGATCTATCTTTAGACCTTGGCAATAACTCTTCCACGTGAAGCCCCCCTCTACTTTCTCTGCCATACTAGTTTGTGATTTTACACAAGCACAGGAAGTGGCTTCAAAGGTAAGGAAAATAAATAACCTCATCATACATAAAATTATCAAGCACAAATAAAAATATGAATACATTTGAATAAGGTGTTCAGACAACATGACTTAGGTTGTCAGGGTCCATCTGGAAATACTGGTTCTACGTATAAAGTATTTTAAAACACAGTCAAACAAAACTGAAATGCAGACACGCATTAATACCCACCAATTTCAAAGCTGTTATGCCAACGGCATGAAAATCAAGGTTTGGCTTATACGTGAAGCCTTCTGCCCCTTCAAGTAAATGTGTGGTTGAGTAAAGGTATGCAAGATTACCTTTTGTGAGCAGTGGGACAAGACAGAAGTCAGCAGAGATTGAAAGAAGTAAAAAAGGCCTCAGAAAAAAAGAAAAGCATACAGTTTTCCTAAAACAACTTCTACAAGTAAAAGAAATCCAGAACCATGTTTAACAGTGAGCTTCAAGTTACAGAGGAGTCGTTATAGGGTCTTTTTATCATGATGCATTGCAGATGAGAAGGCGCCGATCGGCGCCCCCCAGCCCCTCCGAGGCCAGCGCTACCCCGCAGCGCTGGCCCTTCCCCACCTCCCGCGGCTGGGAGCGACCCCCTCGCACGCAGCGGGGCCGGTGCCCCTCCCTCCCTCCTCCGGGACGCCCGCGGCTCCGCGCAGCTCGCTCTGCCCCCGCCGCGACACCGAGGAAGGCTCGCGGCCCCCCCACCGGCCACCACCCACAGCTTCACCTTGAAGGGGTTGTTGAGGTCCGGGTCGGCGAAGGGGTTGCTGTCGAAGTCCGACATAGCAGGAACAGACGGGTGCTACAATCACTAGGCAGCAGCTCTTCCCCTGCAGCACCCCACACACTCGCCAGCTCGCGGGCTGCCTCCCACCGCTATCACCAGCCGCTGCGGCCCGAACCCAGCCCCGACCAGCCACGAAGCACCGACCTCCCAAAATGGCTGCCCCGGAAGTGAGGTTGCGGGGCAGAACAGTCCTGGAAGGGAGAGGGAACACCCACTCCCAGGGTGAGTAGGAGGTAGGGAGGGAGCAGAGCTTGGAAGAGCCCATTCCTGGGGTGGGAAGAGAGGAGAGCTGGAAGAGCCCATTCCTGGCGGGGTGGGCTGTGAGGATTGGAGACCTGCTGTGGTGAGGGCTGTTGGGCGCTCGTCGCCTTCGCCGCACCGCCTGAGCTGATGGGGGGCAATGGGGGGCTCTGTCCCGCCGCCCTCGCTTGTCAGCACCAGCCCGGAGCCGGGGGGGAAGGAGGCCCGGGGCTTCCCGCCTATGGCAGGCCCAGCGCGGCAGCCGGGAAAGCGCGTGCGTACGTTGCCAACGGCAGTGGCGGGAGCGGGGTGCCTCCCCTCAGAGAGCGGCACCCGGCCGGGCAGCTCCGAGCCGCCGGCTCGGCCAGGGTAGCCTCCATTTGGTAACTCTCTCGGGGCTACTTGGTACCGTGCGGATGGTACCCAAAGGGAGAAGGTGCGTGGCCTCTCCTTTCCTCCATCCCTGCCCCTCAGAATAGGTCAAGACAACCTGGCTTGTCTGGAAAGTGAAATGCACATGTGAAGGTAATGAGAAAGCCTTCGTATTTGAGGCTTATTTGGTAAACCACAAATTTACTCCCTTATTCCCTTCTCCTGTTGGCATGATAAATAGTGTGCCAAGTGTACAGCTTCTCAGATGTCTTGTACAAAGGTTCAACAAGGGCTATAGGTAGGGTATGGCTTTGAACCATGGTCACAAAATCCTGCTTAATTGGGTGGACATGTTGAAAGGGCTTCTTGGAAATGTTCAACCATTTTGAATTGTTCAAAAGACTTCAAATACTTCCTCAGAAATGCTGACACTGCAGTTTGAAGAACCCAGTCCGAATGATGCAAATAAATGGGAACAGCCGTTTGAAGCACCGAAGAACCTTTGGTTCAGAGCTATTGTTGAAATCTGAAATCCGATATACTTGATATCGAACAGTAACAATCTACATTGATGCAACACTTTTAAAACCAGTGAATTCTGGATTTCTTTACATGCTTTCTAAAGAAATGATTTAAACTTTCATTTAAATGCAAAAAAGAGAGGTTTGAGACAGGTTAGCCTGTAGTCTACCTAAAAGAAGTTGCTATGAGTAAAATTGGCCTTCTAACTTTTTGGTATTCAAATGTGATTTTTTTTCCCATGTAATAATCATAGACTAACTTTGAGGCACACTATCTAGGGTTTGTTGAAGGCTGACTCAGAATGTTAACACTTTTATGTATTTTAATGGCTCTACATATATCATTACTCTGATCCTGACACTGGCAATCATTGCGATGGTGGTGTTCCGTCAACAAGTCAGGAAAAATCCTACAAGAGAATTAATTTTGCATGGATCATTAAAGAAAGCAATAATTTCCTCAAGGCTTGCTCTAGTTTATGCAGAAGTTTTTCAATTATTCATGAAAGACTGTCAGATATAAGTTGGTGTGCGAATGGAACAAATCATAAAAGCATAGCTTCTAAAGAACAAAACACTTTCAACTTTTTTGTTGCTATGAAGTGGAAAATACTTCATACTTCAAAAAACACAAAATCAACAAAAGTACGTTACAGTATTAGTCACAGTCATTCATATAGCTCACTTATGGTGACAGCAAATTAAATCACATTGTTTTCCAATATTCACCCATGGCTCAATATATCATAGCTCAATGATATGTGTTGATAGTTCAAAAGCTGTGTGCATTGGCAACTGTATATTTGCTCTTCTTTCAACTAAACATGAATAAATGAATGCATGCATGAATGAATGAATGTTTGACTGAAAAGATTATCTTTTCCTGTGTGGCTGCTGGTGCTTCAAATCATGGCCATTGCAACATTTCTCTGATAATATTTTGTTTGTGGACAGTTAAAGGGGAATAATCTGTCATCTTATATGACTTTCAAGGCAATAATGAAACTGCATTAGGACTTTTTTAAAAGGATAAGTATTTTACAATTAAATGATAGAACTTTGACAGTGCATCATTGCTTGCTACTAAAAATGTTAACTTTGGGAGATACCAACTGACTGCCAGCTAATAGAAAATGAGAATGAATATATGCTTCCAGCTAATTGAATAGTTTATACTATACATATACAACATAGGCAATATAAATGGTCATTATTTGATGCTGAAGGTTGACATTGTCAATTATTTTCCTCATCTTCCAAAGGAGTTTCAGAATTAGAAAAGATACATGATTAGCCAAGGATGCCTCCCCTCAACAAGTCCTCTCGACACCTTGCTTTCCAAATAGTAGAATTTAATTTTTTGTGCTAGATAAGAATTACCTACTTGCAATTAACTGTTTCTAATTCTGGTACAAGATGTAGCTCAATCATTAATCTGATTTTTAATATGCTAATAAGTAAGTTCTAGTAGAGAATGGGTGACATTATTTAGATAAAAATATCTCTCAACTAAAAATTCCCCAGCCTCACAGAATTGATTTCATTCAGTGGTTTTCAATAATTCTGAAATAGTTGCCTTCTTAGCAAACAAAATTATCTTAATCTGAATTGGCCATTTTCTCAGAAAGAGTTTAAACTTCAACAAACAGTAGATTTGAACTGTTTGTGTTAGTACTGTACTTGTATACTTGTATTTAAGAAATCTTGTGTAAGGAAACTGACTTGATATTATTCCTTCAAGTCCTGGTTCTCTCAATTTTCTATCACTTGTGGAATTTACAATGTTTATGCCAACCTCAGATGGTGGCAAGGAGTGCTCAGATCAACTGAGAGGAAAATCCATCAGATTTTTCTCAATCCAAAATGCTTGAATGCTGAGTAGGCAACCAAGTGATGTGTCTTGATCAGCTCTCTGTCCCCATAAAGTAGATCACAGTTTTACAGAGGATGGACCTTCAAAAAATAAAACCAAGCTGTAACAAGTAAGCCCTAGTAACCCTTCTAAAGAAAGAAGTGTTTCCTTTCATAGAATGGAGAAGTCTATGCAGCATCAAATGCAAGCATAATTGTTAGAAAAAAACAGGGATGGAGAATGTCAATGTGCTACATGAGCACTTAGCTAAGGCTCTGCTATAGAAGTTAGGCAAAATGACTGGCATGGAAGATTGACCGATTGCTAGAAACTCATGTAGAAGAAACAAGCAAGAGAACTCTATGGTAGTGTAAGTGCAAGGTACAGCTTCAAATTAGATCATATGCAGATACTAGTTTTAAAGTCTTGCTGAAAGTTTAGGGAGAAGACACCTTAGTCTGTTAGGTAAAACTTTACTTGAAGAGTTATTTGATAACAGCTCTTAGAAGAATTTTAAATAGCGAGAACCTTTTTATAGGTTTTACAGCAGACAGATTTACTTAGAAAATGTTGGGAAGATTTTAACTTAGGAGAGAGAAAAGAGAAATGTGATAAGCGGGCATTTCAATATAATACTTGAAGGTCATGTGCTGCAATATTCCCCAAAATCTTTTGCCTCAATTTAAAAGAAAAAAGTGTGGAGAAGAGAAGAGAAATGGCAGAAATAACAGCATCATTCAAAACTCTCAAAATCTGCTACATGCAGACTCCCATTTAACCTCTCTTTCTCTTTCCTACGATCAATGAATCCCTGGTTCCACAAGATAATAAATCTAGTTTCAGTGTGCTGATTGCTGAATCAAAATCTCGGTGTTTCCATCATGCAAAGTGTTGAGCCAATATAAACTTGTTTAAAATAGTCTGAAGAGGTAGCTTTAGTCTTTTTCTGGGAGTGAGGCAGCTTTGCCAGTCCTGCTGTTGTGCACTTGAACCCTTTTCTGAGGAGAACCGGCTTAGCCAGCTCACAGAGGGTGGTGCATGACCAAGCCAAACCTCTAGGGTCGCCTAACAAGTGCAACAGTGAATACTCACAGGCTGGTGAGTGTCTTGCCCTCTTTATGCGAACCCTGACCACTTTCTGAAGCTGCACACTTAGATTTTCCCATTGTGTTCCAGAACTGCAGCAGGATATTTGGAATTCTTCTCTGTGGACAGTTCACCTTTTCAGAGGTAGGAGAAGGATTCTTGGGGCAATAGCTGAATCATAGCAGGGAACAGGTAACTGATGCATAGCCAGGTTGTGGTCATTTTGCCAAAGGTCTGTCTAGCACTGCCAGTGATCTCATGCCCTGCATCTCCACGCTCTATCCCACTCTGTTGCTCTGACTGAACATGACCTGTATGCTATACCCCAGACCTGCACTGACAAGGACATGTGCATCCAGCCACTGTTCCTCATGCAGTGCCTCAGGGGCATCAGAACTGAACTTCAGTTTATAGCAGAGAACCAAAATGTCATACTTGTTACTTTGAGTAACTGATTTTGCTAATGTCCAGGTGCTCTAAGGGTATGCTGTGTAATAACAAAATTGAGTCATTCTTGGCTTGAGCAAAGAATCATTTTTGCTTACCTAGAATGACCATGGGCCCCAATGGGATGTACCCACGAGTGCTGAGGGAGCTGGCAGATGTCATTGCGAAGCCACTCTCCATCATCTTTAAAGGGTCATGGAGAACAGAAGTGCCTCAGGACTAGAGGAAAGCCAATGTCACTCCAGTCTTCAAGAAGGGCAAGAAGGAGGACCTGGGAAACTACAGGCCAGTCAGCCTCACCTCCATCCCTGGAAAGGTGATGGAGCAGCTCATTCTGGAAGTCATCTCTAAGCATGTAGAAGAAAAGAAGGTGATCAGGAGTAGTCAGCATGAATTCACCAAGGGGAAATCATGCTGGACCAATCTGACAGCCTTCTACGATGGCATGACTGGCTGGGTGGATGAGGGGACAGCGGTGGATGTTGTCTACCTGGACTTCAGCAAGGCGTTTGACACTGTCTCCCACAATATCCTCATAGGTAAGCTCAGGGAGTGTGGGCTAGACAAGTGGACGGTGAGATGGGTTGAGAACTGGCTGAATGGCAGAGCTCAGAGGGTGGTGATCACAGCGCAGAGTCTAGCTGGAGGCCTGTGACTAGTGGTGTCCCCCAGGGGTCGGTACTGGGGCCAGTCTTGTTCAATTTATTCATCAATGACCTGGATGAAGGGACAGAGTGCACCCTCAGCAAGTTTGCTGATGACACGAAACTGGGAGGACTGGCTGATACACCAGAAGGCTGTGCTGCCATTCAGAGGGACCCAGACAGGCTAGAGTGTCAGGCAGAGAGGAACCTCATGAGGTTCAACATGGGCAAGTGCAGGGTCCTGCACCTGGGGAGGAACAACCCCATGCACCAGTACAGGTTAGGGGTTGACCTCCTGGAAAGCAGTTCTGCGGAGAAGGACCTGGGAGTCCTGGTGGATGACAAATTCACCATGAGACAGCAATGTGCCCTTGCGGCCAGGAAGGCCAACGGCATCCTGGGGTGCATTAAGCAGAGTGTGGCCAGCAGGTCGAGGGAGGTTATCCTCCCCCTCTACTCTGCCCTAGTGAGGCCCCACCTGGAGTATTGTGTCCAGTTCTGGGCTCCCCAGTTCAAGAAAGATGAGGAACTACTGGAGAGAGTCCAGTGGAGGGCTACAAAGATGATGAGGGGACTGGAGCATCTCTCCTATGGGGAAAGGCTGAGGGAGCTGGGGCTGTTTAGCCTGAGGAAGAGAAGACTGAGAGGGGACCTTATCAAAGCTTATAAATATCTCAAGGGCGGCTGTCAAGAGGATGGGGTCAGACTCTTTTCAGTGGTGCCCAGCGTCAGGACAAGATCACCACCCTCTGAGCTCTGCCATTCAGCCAGTTCTCTATCCACCTCACCATCCACTCGTCTAACCGACACTGCCTGCGCTTACCTGTGAGGATGTTATGGGAGACTGTCAAACACCTTGCTGAAGTCCAGGTAGACAACATCTACCGCTGTCCCCTCATCCACCCAGCCAGTCATGCCATCATAGAAGGCTCTCAGATTGGTCAAGCATGATTTCCCCTTGGTGAATCCATGTCGACTACTCCTGATCACCTTCTTTTCTTCTACATGCTTAGAGATGACTTCCAGAATGAGCTGCTCCATCACCTTTCCAGGGATGGAGGTGAACAAGGGAAATTTAAGACAGTCACCTGCAGCCTGAAGCTAAATCTCTGATATAAAAAAAGATAATTCCAAGATAAAATCTAAGGATCAACTGGTGAAAACGGTCTTGCAGATTACCACACTGCTGGGGAGATACGGTGTGGTGGAGATATTCCGAAGGCTGCAATAGCAGACGTGAAGTGAAGCTGACAAAAGGACTCATATCTGTATGATCTAAATATTACATAGGAGAGATACAGTGTTGAATGAAAATAAGGAAGATTTTAGTTTAATTTGGATAGGCATGATTCTTATGTGTTGATGTCTGATTTTTATATAAAGAAGAAAAAGGAGTGATTCCCAGAAATGTCAGCGACTGGAAGGAGCAGAGGTCACAGTAAACTGTAAGTTAGGTAACCAGATATCCCAGTTTGGGTAGGACTGTCTTTTTTTAATGTCATGCAGGATTTTTCCTGTTTTTCTCTGCTCAAACTTTATTCCTGAGATTTTTTTTTTAGGGCAATGACAGAACCAGAAACAGTGGCCTATCACATGTAGTAGGCACATAACCTAAAGCAGAGGGTATATGTTCTGTTGTATGGCATCCCTTTATAAAATAATCTATAGTAACAACAGCTTTCAGGAATCTCTGCATACCCTCTTTTTGTGAACAAAACCAGCAACAACAAATTAGATGGTGGTCTATCCCTGACAGCATATATAATGTGGAATTTATGTTGTTCTTTTCAGGAGCTTATGTTCTCATGGGAGTCGTATGTAGGCTTTAGAATTTAGGAAAGCACATCCTTTTGAAAAATCTTTTGTGTCTTACTTGCATACTTAAACAAAAAGGTGTGCAGGAAAGAGGAGGGAACTGAGCAAGCAGTGAGGATTGACACAGAAAAGAGCTCTGGAATTTTCTGATAGCTACTCATGCACACAGCTGTAGAGACAGCATAGTTTGAAGTGAGAGACATTTATTGCTCAAGGTTTCATATTAAAAAAATATTTTCAATTTTTTAAAATAAATAACTCTTTCCTTTGAATTTGCCCTTTGACATTCATAACAGGTTATTAATCAGATCCTTAAAAGGAAAAACATCTTGGCAGAACTAAAAAAACCCCCACCCACTCATTATTTTGAGAGGCTTGTTTTCAGAAGGGGCAAATTATAGATATGAAAAATAACAGATTTCCAGTGTGCAGATTAGGCTTCCTCTGAAGAAAAAGGAACATAAATGAAATGTTTGTTAAACATGCGCCTCTTCAGATTTAAAGTCAATTGGAAAAGAGGGATATTTTATCTTAAAAATGCAGTAATTGATCCTTCTTTTCTAATAACTAGCTCAGTGTGTGCTTTCAAGACAGAAAGTATTGTTTCTTTCAAGCACTATAGATCTCTGGAGGAAAGAATTTCATTCCATTTTGTAGTGATTCCTTATTAGGATAGATTTGTTTTATAAAAGGGGGGAAAAAAGAAAAGAAAGCAGGTATATCACTAAATCTAACTGCCGGAAAGAAATACAACAGGGGAACCAGATTAGTCATTTTATTGTGACTCAGATCTGTTGTATACAAAAGTGGTGTAACTATAATCTTTAAAATGTTAACAGAGTTACCAAAAGTTAATTCTTTCAATGATTGAATCAAGCCTCACTGGAAACATATCAAAAGTGTTGGAAAAAACACATATCTTGCTGCCTTTGAAAAAATTTCTGGATCTCTGAAGCATTTCATAAAAGGGAAGCAAAACTACATTATTAGCTCAGAAGTTTAAAGTTATTCAGGAGCATCTCTTTGTTTTTAATTGGTAATATAGTTAACAAAAAATTGTGATACTCCCTAGTGAAATACATTACTTATTATAATAAGCCTAGTTACTTTAGATGTTCCAACACTGGAAGGTTAAAACATAATCTTGACATCCCAAGTTTTCCAAAGAAACAAAATTCAAAGAGAAATGTGAGTGAATTCTGAGTGAATTTCACAATAGTTCTATCTGTCTGTATCTACACCTATATCTACATATCTATAATATAGTGTTAGTGGCTAAAAGCCAAAAGTCAGATAATATGTATTTTGTAATATTTGTATTTCCTAGGGTCAAATTAAAAATAAATGTATCATGCAAAGAAAGTCTTCAATTTATATGCAAGAAATTTCTTATTAGGGCCATATCCCCTTGTCCTCCATTTAAACAAGATAACTGCTTTTTCCATAGTTTCAAAAGTAGCTCTTTAAATTAAATTGCAGAATTAGCCAAGAATGTCCATTAATCTCCATTCCCACCCATTGCCTTTCTTGATCACGTAGCCTTTTATGTGGATGATAAGATAATTAAAATTTGCATCATAAAATAGTTTTGTATACTGATAAATTTTAACATTACCTAAAAACAAATAGCTAAGGAAATAAATCCAGGACTTCAGAAAAATGTTTGGCTTTAAAGACAATGATGCCAACTCTGAACTGCTAACTGTAAGAATGCTAAAGTCAAAGAAGTATTTCCTTTGAAGTATCTGAGTACAAGCACGCAACAAGGTCTATGTGGTACTTGAAAATTCAAAGCTCAGAATAACCTAGAAGTTGTAAATGTCAAATCATCATTTCAGTAAACAGAGATCTGAAATGTTGGGGAGAAAACATGCAGGTTCTTGGTGAAAGAGATTGGCCACTGACAAAGTTAATGTTTTGCCAAGGATATTCTTGTTTCAGTCTTTCCATAAGCATTGCAGATGAAGCAGAGAATATTGTTAAAAATTATGTGGAATAAAGAGTGATGGACAGGGTACATACTTAGTGCAGATCTATTAAACTGAGTTGAAAAAACATTTCAAATATTGTATGGTATCATTATTACTGTGTGGTAGAGCTGTAGTGCATGCAGAGTGCTCTGCTCCAGCCAAATACTGTGTGCTCATCGAAAGAAAAAAAATTAGAGGTATGTATGTACCATTAGAATACTGTGAATCAATGCAAATCAAGTTTTTTCCCTTAGAAAATCCAATATGTCCTTTAGTAAAGACTAACTTATGAATCTGTAATAGAACCCTGAAATAAATGTAAACCTCTCCAGCCACTGGAAGTACTGGAGTGCAGCTCATAACCAGGTATTACAAAGTGCTAGATATTACCCTTTGATAAGTCTCATGGGCATTCATAGCAGAAATGAAGAATTAATTTTTCATCTACTAGTGTACTATCAATATCCTAGACTATCAATATCTACAGACTAGCAGCATGGTTTAAATACTCTAAGTGGCTAGCAAAAAATGTGATAAATAAACTATTATTTTAGTTCTCAAAGGACATTTACCTTGAAAACCCTAACCTCTTTTCCATGTTTTTAAGTTAGCATTTGATACACGTGTCTGGTTTGATATGAGATGTCACTTTCACTAAGCTCAATAAAAAAAAAGTCACCAGAAGATATATGATCTGATCAGTATAAAGAAGCTCACTTTGAAACATGGTACCACCCTTTAAACAAAACCAATGATTATATTACTGCATAGTGCTTGCTAAGCATTGATGAGCTTGTTATTTTAATGATGGAAGTTCTGGTTTTGATACTTAAGTGACAATGGGGACACCTATTACTGTTGCTTTGGGTCATCCTTTTTCCACCCCAGGGTCCTACATGCTGCCTGAGCACCAGGATCCCCTCTGGAGTGGAACAACTAGCCGTCCCTGTCCTGAGCCCCCCTGACAAAACTGGGGGGCAGGTCAGCAGTTGATCAGCCCAGGGACCCCTTCGCCTAACCCTGGCTTCCAGCACTATCCCAGCTGACCTGGCATCTTTGCTTCCAGCATAAGCTATTGGTGTCATGCTGTCAGCGCAGCTAGAACTTGCCGGGTCATTTGAGGCACATTTAAAATTGTTAAAATATCTTCCAAAGAAGGAGCAAACAGGACCCAGAAGAGACATCAGGTGGTGTAGCAGTATGTTTTGAGCTATCTTGGGCTCAGGAAGGTTTTAGGAAAGGAAGCCTGATAGCAGACAACCTTGACACCTGTTTTTCACAATATGTTTAATAATTGTAATCTCTATTTATTGAATTTCCTTGGTTCCCCCAAGCAGTTTTTGTGTGGGTTTTTTTTTCCTCAAAAAGACCCTCATTTTTCTGGTTTTCATAGTACAATAACTGTAGGGATCTGAGAAAGAAGGTAGATATTAGTCATCATCCAGAAACTACTGTTGGTAAAAATTATGGATTTAAGACCTAAATATGTAAGCAGCAAACCCCTTTGGAGTTCATCAAATGCCTGAAAGGAAATATTGTTCAAAAAATAGCAGGTGAGAGCTGAATTCCTAACACCTTGACTCTAAAGAAAAAGTATGGTTATATGCTGGACAGTAATTTAACAGTATAGATGAGACTCATTACATAATAGCTTTCTTTCACTGAGAAAAATGGCCCTTGCATATGTTATGTTAAAGAAGAACTAGTTAATAAGCAGTTTCACATATGGAGTAGTTCTGTGTATTTTTTGTAAGTAAGCAAATGTTCTTTAGTTTTTGTCCAAGTAGTTATTCCAACGTGCCCATCAAATGCTACTTATCCTTAGAAATGTCTTCAACGCTTTTCTCAGCGAGTGTTTATTCCCCCTCTTCCTTCCAATTCCGTTCACAGAAATAAATAGCAAAGGAAAGAATTAAGATTCTCACTAATGGTGGTGGGTGTGCAACTCTATTCCTTTAGAAACAGACTTCCATTCACACTGTACAAATGTACCATCCTACAGGATATTTAAAACATTTGGTAGTGGCACTGTAAAGTCTGGACCTGCTGTGAAATGTGACTTTGTGAAAATAGTAATAAAAGGGTTCCATATTTATTGCTTTTCTGCTTTCCAAATTTAGTTAGCCCAGCTTTCAAAGAATGGAGAATTTTGCTATGTTTTTACATTTAAAAAATGTATAGAGAAGTATATTATTAGACTTAAAGGAGTTTCTATTTTTTGATACAAACTACCACTATAACTCAAATTTGACTATTTTTTTCATGCTGTAGGAATCAGAAGAAAATTCACATTTGAATAATATAGAACCCAGATGTGATACAGAACACGAAGAGCAAAATTTTGAGTCAAGAATACCAATTTTGCAAAATTTCTATTCAAAAGTGTAATTGCATTATTCAATTTGAAATATTCATAGTAACAGAATAAAGAAGCTGTATACTTTCTGCTTCATGCCAAGGTCATTGCTGTGAGATGCACTTAACATTCGAGAAATATTTAGCAACTAAACAATACTGTTCCTATTTTTGTGAAAGGGCATCTATTGGAGCATTGTAGAAATGCTGAGAAAATGCAGTCAGCAAAATAACATATTTGGTATTAAATTCAGATGAACATTTATGTGAAAAGTGCAACATGAGAATAAGTACTCCATCCGCTTAGTAACTATCTGAGAAATGTTAAAAAAGCGATGCAGTTTCACCTAGATGTCCCATCCAAAAGATAAGCTTGGTCAGTGGTTCTGCCAAGCATTTGCTATGAAACATAAAGTGAAGTAAAAATTTTAGCAATATGCAGTCATATTGTCCCCCTTTCTTATCCACCCCAACAGCTAAAAACCCTCAACAAGGCTTTTATCATCTCCTATCTCATTTACTGTAACATCCTTTCCCCAATTAATTATTTTTTTCCCACTCATATCTTCCCAGAATGCTGTTGCAAAATTTATTTCCACGTTAGTTCTAGCTCTCCCTTTTCCATCACATCCTGTAAAGTGGGGCCTGTGTAATTTTACATTTCACATTGATATCTGGGACAACAGTACTATCTAATTATATAAAGATTAAAATGTTCTATGAAACAGATAGTACTGAACTTGTGTTATCTGGTGAAATTTGAGATAACAGTTGTGATCTACATTAGCTCATTCTAATCTTTTGCTGTTGGTTCATATTTGCAATCCACACTTCATAAATTTACAGACTGAATTTTGTCTTTTAAAAGCATAGCCTTGAAATAATGCATTACAAAAGTTTCCATTGCCTTTGCACATTTCAAATTTCTGTATGAAATTTCATAAGGTAAATAGCTTTATTAGCTTGCTTTCTAAGAGATTTTTTTATAAAGGACTGCTTTTAAAAATTCATATCACAGTTATCTTTAAATATATTGATTAGAAATATAATGTTGTCTAAGGTTGTATGCCATGAATTCCCCTTGTTTCAAGACTAGTGCCATTTTTCATTTGACTCTGATGTGAAAACATCTCTCCTCTCCCTCTTTCTCTGTATATGTAAATGCATGTGTGTGTGTGTATAACATTTGTGTGTGTGTGTATGTATATAACATTTATATTGGCTAATTCCATATTGCCCAAAGTGCCATATACTGCCACTTGTGCTTTTAAATTCCAGAGACTGTTTCATGCTTCCCAGAATTTTTAGACTGAAGATTTTGGGCTGAGTTACATTACAGGATCTAGGTCAGTAAATTCTGTTCTATCAGTGTTTCTGAAGAAGTGTTTCCTCCAGGAATTCTGTGACAGCACTGCCCTGCTTTCTACTGCCGCAGAATTATTTCAGTTGTTCCATTTTTCATATTATCTTACAATTTAACCTTTAGGAGTTGTTTAATTATTTTAATAGATTTCTTTAAGATTCTTCTGTGGATTAAAAGAGATTCAGGAAAAAAGGGATACAAAAGTCCAACTATTCATTTAAAGCCCTGGAATTCACCAGGTTATTTCACTGGTAATAATATTTTCCCATTTACATCATAGTAAGTAATTGCTATTCCATATTTAATTGAAAAAGGTCCTCCTTCTTCAGAACATTAATGCCAAAATATCTAAATTTATTATCTATACATTTTAGATGTCATGTCATCCTTTACTGTTTTCAGCCACAACACTGTATCTGTGACTTATAGTATTTTAACTCATACCCTCATTGCTGAAAAAAAGCTTTATTTCCTATAATCCTTTCCAACTTTGTTATGTATATTGTATGCAGAACATAAAATCATAAGCATATAGTGAAATCTTATTTTCTATTTCCCTCCAGCTTCTTCTGTGTCCCCAATCAACTGTCCTAATGGCTTTATAATTAAAACAAGTGGTAAGTATAAGAAATGTCCATGTCTTTTTCTTCTGTATAATGTTATTGTTTCTGGGTTTTGCTACTGTTTTCCAAACAACTGAAAAAGTCATTATTTTAAGTTCATTTCTGAAAGTGTTCCCCAAAACAGTTTTCTTCTATATTCTGAATTGTATTGGGTCTGACTGAGATGGAGTTAATTTTCCCCATAGCAGCCCTCACAGTGCTGTGCTTTGTATTGGTAGCTAGAAAGGTGTTGATAACACACCAGTGTTTTGGCTACTGCTGAGCAGTGCTTGCACAGAATCAAGGCTGTCTCTCCAACATTCCCTCCCCCCTCACCAGTAGGCTGGGGGCGGTCAAGATCTTGGGAGGGGACATAGCCAGGACAGCTGACCCAAACTGACCAAAGGGATATTCCGTACCATATGACATCATGCTCAGTAATAACAGCTAAGAGAAAGGAGGAGGAAGTGGGGCATTTGTTATTATGATGTTTGTCTTCTGGAGCAACTGCTACGCGTACTGAAGCCCTACTTCCTGGGAAGTGGCTGGACATCGCCTGCTGATGGGAAGTAGAGAATAAATCTTTTGTTTTCCTTTGCTTCCACACGTGGCCTTTGCTTTTGCTTTATTAAACTGTCCTTATCTCGACACATGAGCCTTTCATCATATTTTTCTCCTCCTGTCCAGCTGAAGAGGGGGAGTGATAGAGCAGCTTGGTGAGCACCTGGCGTTCAGCCAAGGTCAACCTAGCACATGAATAAAAGAGGATACCCTGGCAATTTGAAATACTTTTCCTTCTTCTTAGTTAAAGTAGATCTCTCTGTTAGTAGTCCTAGAATTCTGTATGTCATGTAAATATTTTGCATGCAGGTCGTCTTTTTTAAAGTTAGTTTCCTTGTAGTGCACCACTTATAATATTTTTTTAATCTGAATAATAGTATTTTGATGAAAATGTTTCTTAAAAAATATTCCTTAAAGAAAAAGGCTTACACATTGTTGTATCTAAGAAGTCTTCACCTGATTTGTATATCAAAGCTATATTTGTCTGACGGAAGAAGCCTAATAAGCACTTAATTGCATTTCAAGACCAGAGTGCATATATTTACCTACACTAAAAGATAGTATCTAAAGATGTAACCATCTGATTGAGGATACTTCCATGTTTTTTTAATCATAAGATTCTTCTATTTCTTTTGTGTTAATGGATCCTCTATTCCCTCTGTTTTATTACATATCAAAACAGGCATTTCCAGACTCTGAAGTATGCTGGCTTCCAGGCTTCTAGTCTCTGCAGAGATATCTTTGAAAAATTCCATCAAACTATGTTTATTTCTGCGTATCTTGAGGCAGGGTCTTAAGGCTTGGGAAATCTTGTGAGGTCAGGGATATCTGGCTCTTCTTGCAGGTCTTGCTTGACTAACCTGATCTCCTCCTATGACAAGATGACCCGCTTAGTGGATGAGGGAAAGGCTGTGGACGTTGTGTACCTGGACTTTAGTAAAGCCTTTGACACCATCTCCCACAGCATCCTCCTGGAGAAACTGGCTGCTCATGGCTTGGATGGGCATACTCTGCGCTGGGTAAAAAAACTGGCTGAATGGCCAGGCCCAAAGAGTGGTGGTGAATGGAGTTAAATCCAGTTGGTGGCCAGTCACCAGTGGTGTTCCCCAGGGCTCAGTATTGGGGCCAGTTCTCTTTAATATCTTTATCAATGATCTGGATGAGGGGATCGAGTGCACCCTCAGTAAGTTTGCAGACGACACCAATTTGGGAGGGAGTGTTGATCTGCTGGAGGGTAGAAAGGGTCTACAGAGGGACCTGGACAGGCTGGATGGATGGGCCAAGGCCAATTGTACGAGGTTCAACAAGGCCAAGTGCCGGGTCCTGCACTTGGGTCACAACAACCCCAGGCAACACTACAGGCTTGGGGAGGAGTGGCTGGAAAGCTGCCTGGTGGAAAAGGACCTGGGGGTGTTGGTCAACAGCTGGCTGAATATGAGCCAGCAATGTGCCCAGGTGGCCAAGAAGGCCAACGGCATCCTGGCCTGTATCAGAAATAGTGTGGCCAGCAGGAGTAGGGAAGTGATTGTCCCCCTGTATTCTGCCCTGGTGAGGCCGCACCTCGAGTACTGTGTTCACTTTTGGGCCCCTCACTACAAAACAAACATTGAGGTGCTGGACTGTGTCCAAAGAAGGGCAAGGAAGCTGGTGAAGGGTCTAGAGCACAAGTCTTAGGAGGAGCGGCTGAGGGAACTGGGGATGTTTAGCCTGGAGAAAAGGAGGCTGAGGGGAGACCTTATTGCTCTCTACAACTACCTGAAAGGAGGTTGTAGCGAAGTGGGTGTTGGTCTCTTCTCCCAAGTACCAAGTGATAGGACAAGAGGAAATGGCCTCAAGTTGCACCAGGGGAGGTTTAGATTGGATATTAGGAAACATTTCTTCCCTGAAAGAGTTGTCAAGCATTGGAACAGGCTGCCCAGGGAAGTGGTTGAGTCACCATCCTTGGAGGTATTTAAAAGACGTGTAGATGTGGCGCTTAGGGACATGGTTTAGTGGTGGACTTGGCAGTGTTAGGTTTGCGGTTGGACGCGATGATCTTAAGGGTCTTTTCCAACCTAAATGATTCTATGATTCTAAATATTGAACATTTTTGTATACTGGGCAGAAGTTTGGCACTTTGTGACATTTAAAGTGAATTGCAATTAAAATACAGATATACTCTAACGGTAGCCTATAGTTTCACTAAAACTATTTGGCAGAAAATGTCAAAATTTCACATTTAAGTTTTTGGAATATCCTTCATCTGCAAATATCTCATATAAGAGATAAAAAAGCCACTTTATCACTTCAAGATTCTTTGCTCTTCATGTAGCTCTGTAGTTTGCATTGTATAAAAGGATGTTGCTTTTCTAGCCATTTATTGCTTTAAGAAAAATTTTAGACTTGCCAAGTATACAAAATATTTACTTTGTAGTAGGACTTTTTTAAGAAATGTAACCACATTAGTTTGCTATTATGTATGCAACAAGCAAGTTGGGAATGAAGTGAGATTTGTTTGTCTAATATTAGTCAAGAAAGCAGTATAATGTGCTGGCATATTTGGAACATAGCTTTAAAATTTGTTTTATTATTTATTACTGTTAAAAAGTAAGTCTCTTGGTGTTAGTCTCTTAGATGAATCTCATAGTTTTGTTAGAGGCTCATCTAGCTTCTTAGAGGGAGCTGGCAGAAAGACATAGGAATTCTACATTAAATGTTTCCTAAGGAATTGCCATTATTCAGTCAGTGTGTGTCTGTGCGTGTGCGTCAATACCCCTTAAAAATATCACGTTCCTCCAAGTTTCAAGGAATAGGTGTGTAGGTGAGAGACCATATTAACACCCCAAATGAAGGAAAACTTGCAACATTAACTAAACTACATTATTAGGCACCAGAAAATTTATAGAGGGAGCATTATGAATGCCTCCAATTACAGAGAAAGCTTTGGAGTTCATTCTTCACTAAATGACTTGAAATCCTATTGCTAATCTCAAAGCCAAAGGAAAGCTGGTTGCATGAGTTAGATCTTCTAGTCTTCCAGTTAATATAATGTGGTATCTGCTCTTTGTCTAAGTCAAGATCCTGTACATTTTAATCTGAACACATCTAACAAAGAACTACGGAGAAGACATACAGCCTTCCCTGCACTTCGTTCCCCTGTTGGCTAGTATCTTCCTGGTGTTGCCCTCTTACTAGCCTTCTTCAGCCCCTGTTGCTGCTACCACCCACATAAAGGGCATTTTTGTATAACGGAAGGGAGATGACCTGAACACCAAGACTACTTTCCACCACAGAAGTACAACCCAGCAGCTAACACTGGCTGAAGCATCCATTTCACTACAGCTTCGGTCCTACCCACTTCTGTGTTTAGAGGGCACTTCTTATGGGGACATCTCCTGAGTGATACAAGCTTGGAGTAGAAGGAGCAGTCAAGGCACTTCGGAGGCCATGTATGGAAGCTCCTATTTCCTATTAGTATTCTATGAATCCATATGTCTCTCATTACACCCAGTGACGTAGTAAGCAATACACCCTGAATTATGATATTCTTACTGGTATTGTTATTTATCCTTTAGAATTTACATTTTCAAGATTTGAATGCCAGGAAAGCTTTGTACTTTTCCCCTTTTTTTAGAATATTAGACTTCAGAATAAATATTCTGGGTTGTCCAAATGGATCCTAAAGCCAGGACAAGATAAGCTGTTGAAGGGTGGCACTTGCACAGCTTAGAGGTAAAGGGGGTAAGAATATGTGGCTGAAACAGAATTATTATTTCAGAATTCCAGTCACTAAGAAATAGATAATTTATAGTTCTGTGTGTGACCTGTTCATTTCCCTTCTGATTTCAAATACAGCTGTATGTCACATACTTAGTTGAATATATACTAAGATATAATATATATAATGTACAATGTATAATGTATAAAATATATAAAATTATTTATCATACCAAACCAGTAATATTATATATTACTATACAACATTATTATTATATTCATCATTAATAACATTATATAATAAAATACAGATTATATTATTAGTATTTAAAATATAATGTGTGATATATATTAATATAGAAATCCCTTGCTTGAGTTTTAAAATGAAAAACAGCTGGTCTGAGACAGAAACAAGAGAAGCAATAGTTTAAATCTCATACAATGTGTATTTATGTATCATGCCAATTTTCAAAGTTGCCAAAGTATAATCATACTGTTTCCATTCAAAACAATAAGAGCTGTTTGGTTAATGCTTGATGCAAGCTAGAAAAAAAAATGAGAGTTTTAAAATACAGCAAGAGAAGCATCTCTTCACTATTTCCTAAAAGCCAATTTTCATTCCTTCTCCTAAATTGAATCCACATATCATATATCGGAAATATTAAAGCTGTTAGACACTAAACTGAAAAAAAATAGCACATAAAGCTTGATATTCTGTATTGATGTCATTTATTAAATGCAGTATATGTAATTGCTTGTATCAGTCAATCTGGTTGTCTCATCCATCATATTGGTCAACAGACAATTCAGCCACTGAATTAATACATTAGATGTGGAACAACTGAAAGATAGCACTTTCATATACTTTTCTGGTCTATAACAGCATCCAGTAAGTAGTGCCTGGTAGAGCAAGCACATAAGAGAGGAATTACATTGCAGGTACAGATACGTGTATGTACTGAATACCTGTGAATTTGAAAGGCCTTTCTACTCAGCTGACAAAACTTTGGTCTGCCACACAGGAAATATGGTGTCTAATCTCACCTCTTCCTAGAATGTTCCTCTGCAAGTTTACTGGGTTTTATTTGTAAAGTGAAGGCACGTTAGTACTTTCTCAGAAAGACATAAAAGCTACAAAGTGCACAAATCATTAGAGATCACCATTAGAAGTGATGTTAGAGCTCACGGCTCTCACTGTTGCACTTCTGTTCCATAACTATGGGAAATATACAGTATTTGTAGGTGCTGATCAGTAAGAATTCTGAGGCTGGATAACTATGCAACTTTAGAATCATAGAATCATAGAATTGTTCTGGTTGGAAGAGACCTCCAAGATCATTGGGTCCAACCATTAACCTAGCATTACTAAGTCCCCCACTAAATCGTATCCCTTAGGGCTTCATCTAAACGTCTTTTGAATACCTCCAGGGATGGTGACTCCACCACCTCCCTGGGCAGCTGTAGAGGACCGATACTGAATGTGGTTTGTCTCGACATTGCCATCCTACCACCACCCCTAGCCCCCTCGGCGGCCAAAGGCGCGAAAAGAAAAAAACCAGCATGAAACAGAAGACAGCTTCTAAGGGGACAGCACGCCTGGCACGAACCGCATGTACACGGTCGCGGTCTGCGCATGAGCAGGAGGGGGAGCCCCTATAAAAGGAAGCATGTGCGCTCTCTGTTGGGCCTTTTCCTTCCCTGCCTCCTGCCGTCCTCGTGTCTCTCCTGGGCCCTGGCCGCGACGAAGCTTATGACGATTGAAGGCCTCAGACGGAGTCAGCAGAACATCATTGGACTCGGAGTGGTGGTAGCTAGTTTCCTCCCTTTCTCCAACTCTCTCCCTCTAACTTTCCCCCTCTATCCCTCTCCTCTTCCCTGCTTTTCTCCCCTGTTTGTTAAAAATAAAGTCAAAAGGTTGTACGATATTTGACCGGTTTTGGTGTCTTAATCTCGTCCCTGGGATCGTAATGAAACCTCCCCAATACTGGATGGGGACAGCAGCCTGTTCCAATGCCCGACAACCCTTTCAGTGAAGAAATTTTTACGAATATCCAATCTAAACCTCCCCTGGCGCAACTTGAGGCTATTTCCTCTTGTTCTGTCATCTGTTACTAGGGAGAAGAGACCAACCCCCATCTCTCTACAACCTCCTTTCAGGTAGTTGTAGAGGGCAATAAGGTCTTCCCTCAGCCTCCTTTTCTCCAGGCTAAACATCCCCAGTTCCCTCAGCCGCTCCTCATAGGACTTGTGTTCCAGACCCTTCACCAGCTTCGTTGCCCTTCTCTGGACACAGTCCAGCACCTCAATGTCTTTCTTGTAGTGAGGGGCCCAAAACTGAACACAGTACTCGAGGTGCGGCCTCACCAGGGCCGAGTACAGGGGGACAATCACCTCCCTACTCCTGCTGGCCACACTATTTCTGATACAGGCCAGGATGCCGTTGGCCTTCTTGGCCACCTGGGCACACTGCTGGCTCATATTCAGCCAGCCGTCAACCAACACCCCCAGGTCCTTTTCTGCTGGGCAGCTTTCCAGCCACTCCTCCCCAAGCCTGTAGCGTTGCCTGGGGTTGTTGTGACCCAAGTGCAGGACCCGGCACTTAGCCTTGTTGAATCTCATACAATTGGCCTCGGCCCATTGATCCAGCCTGTCCAGGTCCTGCTTTAGTATAAGGATGACCTTATGAACAATGAAGAGATGAGCTGGTGAGTGGAGAAGGCGGCTCTGTAGATTTCTCAGTCTGACTTCTTACCAGGTTGATTCTCACAAGTAAGCTCTGGCTCCAACAAGGCTTGCTTTGGAAGATTGTCTCATTTTCAGAATATTTAAAATGTTGACAGAATATTGTAAAGTGTTGGCAAAAAGAGGTCAAACCAATGCCGGTTGATAAGAAACCCACTTTCTAAGCCTAATGAGCAAAGCAATATTAACAGGAAAAGAGTTCTGACTAGCTCCTTAAGTCCAAGAGCAAACTCATTTCAAAACAGCCAACTTTAGAATGTTACTAACACTGTCCTAATTTGAATGGGGAGCTATCAATAAATAGAAGTACAGAGTTAAGCAAAGGTTTTGAAGATGCCATAAAATACTGGGAAGAGATAAGGAATTACTGAGAATTTCTCCAGTGTATCAGGTGATGCCTTGTGTAAGTGAAACCATATTGTTGTCTGTAACTTGTTCTTATTTTTGAAGCAGGAATTATTATATGGAGTACTTACTTCATGATCTGAGTAATAAACCCTTTTTCCTACTTGCCAGGGAGGAAGAAAGGCACTCAATACAATAAAAATAAAACACCAATTCATGTAGAAAAGGACAGATGAGAAGAAAAGGAAAAAAATAATTGCTTAAAGGATCTCTTTTCTGAGGAACATGCCTAACTTTGTGAATAGTAAACATCTATTTCAGTTCTTATATAGCTCATTTCACATCATCTGGCATGCTTTAGAGGTCCAATCTGTGTAAACAAAACTCCCTTTGTCTTCAGTGACAGGCTGGAATAAACTTGACTTTTGAACAATTTCCTTTAATACTGCATTAAAATTGTGCAACATTAAGCTATATATATTCAGCAACATTTCCTCCACACCTCCAGAAAAAAGAAACAAAGCTACAACTTCTGAAATTGATTGGTCAAAGGAAAAAAAGATGAAGATATCAAATATTCATAAGTGAAAATTAAAACAATCAAAGCATAAGTGATTAAAGCTAAATGACACACTTCATGCTTAACTGAGGAATCCTTTATTTGTATGAATACTCCACTAACATAGGAAAACTACTGAAATAGTACTCACACAAATAAAGGATGATAAGTCAGGACCTTAGTCTGAACCTTTAGCCATCTAGCAGAAAAAGAGAAGTCACAATGCAGTTCACTTTTCCATATTTTTAGAAAGGCAAATTAGGCAATAAAATACATTTAAATCTAATATAAAACAATGACATGACCCATGACTAAATAAATATCTTTTATTGTTTATCCATTCTTTGAAGGTGGAGAAAACAAGGTTTTTGTTGTGATTTAACCCCAGTCAGCAACTAAGCACCACACAGCCACTCACTCACCCCTCTCCTCCCAGTGGGATGGGGGAGAGAATCGAAAAAAAACCTCATGGGTTGAGATAAAGACAGATTAATAGCATAGCAAAGGAAGAGAGAATAATAATATTAATGATAAAAGAATATACAAAACAAATGATGCACAATGCAATTGCTCACCACCTGCTGACCGATGCCCAGCCCCTCCCTGAGCAGCCATCCCTCCCTGGCCAACTCCCCCCAGTTTATATACTGAGCATGATGTCATATGGTATGGAATATGCCTTTGGCCAGTCTGGGTCAGCTGTCCTGGCTATGGTCCCTCCCAGCTTCCTGTGCACCTCCTCGCTGGTAGAGCATGGGAAGCTGAAAAGTCCTTGACTTAGTATAAGCACTACTTAGCAACAACTAAAAACATCAGTGTGTTATCAACATTATTCTCATACTAAATCCAAAACACAGCACTATACCAGCTACTAGGAAGAAAATTAACTCTATCCCAGCCAAAACCAGGACAGCATCCACCCCTTATTCTATAGCATCTATGTCATGCCCAGGTCCTACACTTTCCAAAACATTCCAATTAATCACCACCACTTTTCCTGTCTTTTGATATATACACACAGATATCATTCCCTTAGTCTATGGGCCATCCCTCTAAAATGTCCGTTGAGTTCATTTAGTCCATGACTTTGGGCTCCATCTGTCATAACAGTCCTTCAGGGCAGGAGAGATGGTGTGTGGTGTTGGATTGTTGCATGCTGAAGCCAGTTCTGGTTCCATCACTGCTGCGCTTGTCTGGTTCTATCATCACTGCACTTTGCTCGGTTTCATCAAAGTTCATTCTTCACTAATTTAGGTGATTCTTACTGTAATACCATTGATATGGCACACAGCAACCATAGTAGTGACAGAAATATCCCATGGCAACTATTAAAATCCACATTTCAGTTGTGTTGTAGGACAAAAAATTCCTTTTGTTTTGGACCTACAATGTACCAGTTTCATTTGATGCCTCCTAGTCCTCCTAGCAGATGAGAAAATGAGTCATGTTCTCTGTGTGACACATGATTTTATATCTCTCTATTATAAAACAGATAGATCACTACCAAATGTTACTTTTCCAGTGCGGCAGGTTGTCCTGGTTTAGGCCAGGACGGAGCTAGTTTTGTTTTCAGCAGCTCCTGTGTTTTGGCTTTGGTGTGAGAAGAACAGTGATAGCACACTGATGTTGCTGGTTGCTGCTGAACCACCAAGGACATTTTGTTGTTTTCCAGGTTTTGCTAACATGCAGATGCAAAAACTTGGGAGGGGTATAGACAGGATAGTTGATCCAAACTGGCCAAAGAGAGTATTCCATACCACAGACGTCATGGTCGGTCGGTGGGCCACTAGTTTTTTCTAGATCTTTTGGGCTTTTGAGACCTTTAACTTGCCTTAATCCTTAAGCTTCCCTTCGGGTTGCTTTTTGTTTCCCTATTTTTACCTTTTTGTTTTTCGTTCGTTTGGCTGTTTGTTCCCTTGCCTGCTCTCCCTGGAACTTGCTGTTCTGGGATAGCTGGCGGGGGGATACCCCTGCTCCCTGACTGCTGCTCAGGATGGGCTGTATTGGTTGTCGGGTGGTGAGAAATTGTGCATCATTTGTTTTATATATTCTATTATCCTTGTATATATTATCATTATTATCATTATTAATATATTTTCATATTTTTCCTTTGCTGTCCTGGTGAGCTGTTTTTATCTCAACCCGCGAGTTTTCCTTTGTCTCCAGTTCTCCTCCCCACCCCACTGGGGAGTGGGGGAGTGAGCGAGCGGCTGCGTGGTATTGGGTTACAATTTGGGGTTAAACCACGACAGTCCTTTTTGGCGCCCAACGTGGGGCTCGAGAGGAGTCCGGCCAGCTCAGCTGAGAGAGCATCAGACAGAGGGTCCAGGGTTTAAAGCCCCTGATCAGGCTCAAAGGGTTGAGATAACAACAGACTTGACCAAAGTGTGTTAAAACAATTTGTTATAAGCATCCGTTGTATTACTTCAATTGCTGCTGGTCACAATGTTGTTTCAATTGTTTACAGAGTGCTTCTCAGAGCTGTATCATGTATCACCTTACTGCATGCTGTTTGTCACTGTTTATGCGTGGTTTGTTACCTCTGGCCTTTGGATTAGGTTTATTGCTTCGGTGTGTGGTTTAGCACTGGTTTATGGCATGGTAAAATCATTGGTGTTTAGACCAGTTTACTACCTGTATTCATATACCATGGGGGGAGGCAATGTGCAGAACGAAGCGTCACCAACAGTTACAGCTTCGTACTTTGGGACCAATCTGGTGGGGACTATCAGTAATTATTCCTTTATTTTTTCCTTCCCGGGGGGTCAACAGGGGGAAACTTCCTCCTTTGCTTTCTCTCTCCCCTCCTGGGTAAAAATGCCTGCCTTTGATTTCTCGTGGCCCTCCTGGTTAGTTACGGGAGTTTCTGAAAACTTGGAATACTTTTGGGATGTTCGGACCGGATTGTTACTCCTATCAGTAGGAATACATTTGTGTCACATCTTGCTTAAGCTTAGAAGCCGGTGCAGGCGTAGGCTCAGGGCCACCCCAGTTCCCTGCTACAGCCCCCGCGGCCGCGCCACCCCCCGCCACGGGCGCCGCGGCCGCCCCACGCTCCGCTATGGGCACCGGGGCTGCTCCGCTCCTCGCCCCGGCCCCGACCCCCGCCGCAGGCACCGCGGCCGCCCCAGGCCCCGCCAGGGCCCCCGCGCCCGCCCCAGCCCCCGCTGCGGCCCCCGCGGCCGCGCAACCCCCCGCCATGGGCGCTGCAGCCGCTGCACCCCCCGCACCCCCCGCCGTGGGCACCGCGGCCGCTCCACCCCCTGCTCCGGCCGCTGCGGCCGCGCCAGCCCCCGCCATGGCCGCTCCACCCCCCGCCGCGGCTGTGCCACCCCCCCGCCACGGCCACTGCGGCCGCTCCACCCGCTGCTATGGACATCGCGGCTGCTCCAGACCCCGCCGCGGCTGTGCCACCCGCCGCGGCCACCGCTGCTGCCCCAACTCTCGTTACGGGCACCGCGACCGTCCCACTCCTTGTTGCAGGCACCGCGGCTGCTCCACCCCCCGCCGCGGGCATCGCGGTTGCCCCAATCGCTGCTACGGGCCATGGGCGCTGGAGCTGCTCCACCCTCGCGGCCGTTCCAACCCCTGCCATGGGCACCGCGGCCGTTCAAGCCCCAGCTATGAGCACCATGGCTGCTGTGCCGTTATCAGTTGCCCCTATACAAAAGAAGAAAAGCACAAAGAAATCAGCTCGCGTCCCGAAAGGTGAGGATGAAGCAGGGACATCACAGGAACAGGGAGAGGCAGAAGGAGAGATAATCACCCGACCCCTATCCCTGACTGAGCTGCGAGATATCCAAAAAGATTACAGC
Organism: Phoenicopterus ruber ruber; assembly: GCA_009819775.1. NCBI lineage: Eukaryota > Metazoa > Chordata > Aves > Phoenicopteriformes > Phoenicopteridae > Phoenicopterus > Phoenicopterus ruber. The sequence goes on from CM020247.1 coordinate 16,709,208, forward strand.
TGTAATCAAGGTGAGCAGCTCGTCACCTGGCTGCTCCGATGCTGGGACAACGGGGCCAGTAGCCTGGAACTAGAGGGCAGGGAAGCCAGGCAGCTGGGATCCTTGTCTAAGGAAGCAGCCATTGACAGGGCAATTGGAAGAGAGCCAGAAGCCCGCAGTCTGTGGAGGAGACTCCTGTCAGGTGTGAGGGACAGGTATTTCTTTAAGGAAGATATTGTATGCCACCCAAAGAAGTGGACCAATATGGAGGGAGGTATTCAGTATCTGAGGGAATTAGCTGTGCGGGAATTGATTTACCATGACCTGGATGATCTGCAGACACCCGTAGATCCAAATGAGGTCCAATGTACCCGACCCATGTGGCGGAAGTTTTTACATAGTGCACCATCATCGTATGCCAACTCATTGGCAACAATGAGTTGGAAAGACGACGAGGCACCACTGGTGCGTGCAGTGGCTAACCAACTCCGACAGTATGAGGACAATATCTCTTCCTCCTTACGGGCCTGTTTCTCGGCTGTGGAAAAACTGGCCAAAAGAATGTGCCAGGAGTTTCGGCAACTCAAAGAGGAAAGGTCCTACTTGCCACCTGTATGGACCAGTATCTCAGCTATCAGGAGAAAATTTTCCCCTGCTCAAGAGAGACGGTACACACCGCGAGGTACCCTGTGTTTTTACCTCCGTGACCATGGAGAGGACATGAGGAAGTGGGATGGGAAACCCACCTCGACCCTAGAGGCAAGGGTACGTGAGTTGAAAAAGAAAACAGCTACAAATAAGGGTTCTTCCAGGAAAAGTGCTGCTCCAGTCTCCAGTGGGCAGTTCCCCAGATGGGGTAGAAGGGCTTCTGATTAGTACTTACAAGAAATGAGAAACAGGGATGAGATTCAACCCCATGCATCCCACATGAACCCATTGGTTGGTAGCGGGTATTATAATCAGAATTAGAGGGGCCCTGCCTCCAGCCAGGTGGAGGAGAGGGACAACCGAGTTTACTGGACTGTGTGGATTCGACGGCCTGGCACATCAGCCCCCCAGAAGTACAAGGCTCTAGTGGACACTGGTGCACAGTGCACCCTAATGCCATCGAACTATAGAGGGGCTGAACGCATTTCTATTTCTGGAGTAACAGGGGGGTCCCAAGAGTTAACTTCATTGGAGGCCGAAGTGAGCCTGACTGGGAACAAGTGGCAAAAGCACCCCATTGTGACTGGCCCGGATGCTCTGTGCATCCTTGACATAGACTACCTCAGGAGAGGGTATTTCAAGGACCCAAAAGGGTACCGGTGGGCTTTTGGTGTAGCTGCTGTAGAGACAGAGGACATTAAGCAGCTGTCCACCTTGCCCGGTCTTTCAGAGGATCCTTCCGTTGTGGGGTTGCTGAGGGTCAAAGAGCAACAGGTACCAATCACTACCACAACGGTGCACTGACGGCAATATCGCACCAACCGAGACTCCCTGACCCCCATCCATAAACTGATTTGCTGACTGGAGAGCCAGGGAGTGATCAGCAAGACTCACACACCTTCTAATAGTCCTATATGGCCAGTAAGGAAATCTAACGGAGAATGGAGATTAACAGTGGACTATCGTGGCCTGAATGAAGTCATGCCACCACTGAGTGCTGCTGTGCCAGACATGCTAGAACTTCAGTATGAAATGGAGTCCAAGGCAACCAAGTGGTATGCCACCATTGATATTGCCAATGCATTCTTCTCAATCCCTTTGGCAGCAGAGTGCAGGCCACAGTTTGCTTTCACTTGGAGGGGCATCCAGTACACCTGGAATTGACTGCCCCAGGGGTGGAAACACAGCCCTACCATTTGCCATGGACTGATCCAGACTGCCCTGGAAAAGGGTGGAGCTCCAGAACACCTGCAATACATTGATGACATCATTGTGTGGGGCAACACAGCAGCAGAAGCTTTTGAGAAAGGGGAGAAAATAATCCAAATTCTCCTGAGAGCTGGCTTTGCCATAAAATGAGGTAAGGTCAAAGGACCTGCACAGGAGATCCAGTTCCTAGGAATAAAATGGCAAGATGGACGTCGTCAGATCCCAATGGATGTGATCAATAAGATAACAGCCATGTCTCCACCAACTAATAAAAAGGAAACCCAAGCTTTCTTAGGCATTGTGGGTTTCTGGAGAATGGATACTCCAAATTACAGTTCTATTGTAAGCCCTCTCTATCACGTGACCCGGAAGAAGAATGATTTCACATGGGGCCTTGAGCAACGACAAGCCTTTGAACAAATTAAACAGGAGATAGTTCATGCAGTAGCCCTTGGACCAGTCCGGGCAGGGCAAGATGTTAAAAATGTGCTCTACACCACAGCCGGGGAGAATGGCCCTACCTGGAGCCTCTGGCAGAGAGCACCGGGGAGACTCGAGGTCGACCCCTGGGGTTTTGGAGCCAGGGATACAGAGGATCTGAGGCCCGCTACACTCCAACTGAAAAAGAGATCTTGGCAGCATATGAAGGGGTTCGAGCTGCTTTGGAGGTGGTTGGTACTGAAGCACAGCTCCTCCTGGCACCCCGACTGCTGGTGCTGGCCTGGATGTTCAAAGGGAGAGTCCCCTCCACACATCATGCCACCGATGCCACATGGAGCAAGTGGGTCGCACTGATCGCACAACGAGCTCGAATAGGAAACCCCAGTCGCCCAGGAATCCTGGAAGTGATCACAGACTGGCCAGAAGGCAAAGATTTCGGAATGTCACCAGAAGAGGAGCTGACGCATGCTGAAGAGGCCCCACCGTATAATAAACTGCCAGAAGATGAAAAGCGATATGCCCTGTTCACTGATGGATCCTGTCGTATTGTAGGAAAACATCAAAGATGGAAAGCTGCCGTGTGGAGTCCTACATGAAGAGTTGTGGAAGCCACTGAAGGAGAAGGTTAATCAAGTCAGTTTGCAGAAGTGAAAGCCATCCAGCTGGCTTTAGATATTGCTGAGCGAGAGAAGTGGCCAAAGCTCTACCTCTACACCGACTCATGGATGGTGGCGAATGCCCTGTGGGGGTGGTTACAGCAATGGAAGCAGAGCAACTGGCAGTGCAGAGGCAAACCCATCTGGGCTGCTGCACTGTGGCAAGATATTGCTGCCCGGCTAGAGAAGCTCATTGTAAAAGTACGCCATGTAGATGCTCATGTACCCAAGAGTCGAGCCACTGGGGAACATCAAAACAACCAGCAAGTGGATCAGGCTGCTAAAATTGAAGTGGCTGAAGTGGACTTGGACTGGCAACGTAAGGGTGAACTATTCCTAGTTCGGTGGGCCCATGACACCTTAGGCCACCAAGGAAGAGATGCAACATATAGATGGGCTTGTGATCGAGGGGTGGACTTAACTATGGACACTATTGCACAGGTTATCCATGAGTGTGAAACATGCGCTGCAATCAAGCAAGCCAAGCGATTAAAGCCTCTCTGGTATGGAGGACGATGGCTGAAATATAAATATGGGGAGGCCTGGCAGATTGATTCTATCACGCTCCCACAAACCCGCCAAGGCAAGCGCCATGTGCTTACAATGGTGGAAGCAACCACCGGATGGCTGGAAACTTATCCCGTGCCCCATGCCACCACCCGGAACACCATCCTGGGCCTTGAAAAGCAAGTCTTATGGCGACATGGCACCCCAGAAAGAATTGAGTCAGACAACGGGACTCATTTCCAAAACAACCTCATAGACACCTGGGCCAAAGAGCATGGCATTGAGTGGGTGTATCACATCCCCTATCATGCACCAGCCTCTGGGAAAATGGAACGATACAATGGACTACTGAAAACAACACTGAAAGCAATGGGTGGTGGAACCTTCACACATTGGGATACACATTTAGCAAAAGCCACTTGGTCAACACTAGGGGATCCACCAACCGAGCTGGCCCTGCCCAGTCAAAACCTTTACGTACCGTAGAAGGAGACAAAGTTCCTGTGGTGCATGTAAAAAACATGCTGGGGAAGACAGTCTGGGTTATTCCTGCCTTGGGCAAAGGCAAACCCATCCATGGGATTGCTTTCGCTCAAGGGCCTGGATGCACTTAGTGGGTAATGCAGGAGGATGGAGAAGTCCGATGTGTACCTCAAGGAGACCTGATTTTAGGTGAAAATAGCCAGTAGTCTGAACTCTGTGATGTTAATTACTATAATATACTGCATATAATCATTTATATTATGTATATATTGTATATAATAATGTATATAATCATTTCTATAGTTGTGTTCTATATCAAAGGTATTACAGCAAGAATCACACAACTCAATGAAGAGCGACCTCTGATGAAACCAAGCAAAGTGCGGCAGTGATGGACTGACTTCAACAACTGGCGCACAGTCGAGATCAACACCTTCGACCTGCTGACTGTGGACAAGCTACACCAGCCGTGCCAGATACACCAGCTGTAAGTTCCAGATGCAGCGTGCAACAATCCGACACCACACACCATCTCTCCTGCCCTGAGAGACTGTTAAGACAGATGCAACCCAGGATCATGGACTAAATGAACTCAATAGACATTTTGGAGGGATGGTCCATAGACTAAGGGGATGGTATCTGTGTATATATTAAAGACATAAAGTGGCAGTGATTAATTGGAAAGTGAGAGACCTGAGCATAACGTAAATGGTATGGAATAAGGGGTGGATACTGTCCTGGTTTAGGCCAGGACGGAGCTAGTTTTGTTTTCAGCAGCTCCTGTGTTTTGGCTTTGGTGTGAGAAGAACAGTGATAGCACACTGATGTTGCTGGTTGCTGCTAAACGATCAAGGACATTTTGCAGTTTCCCAGGTTTTGCTAATGTGCAGATGCAAAAACTTGGGAGGGGTATAGACAGGATAGTTGATCCAAACTGGCCAAAGAGAGTATTCCATACCATAGACGTCATGCCTGATATAAGCGAGGGTTGGTCGGTGGGCCACTAGTTTTTTCTAGATCTTTTGGGCTTTTGAGGCTTTTAGACCTTTAACTTGCCTTAATCCTTAAGCTTCCCTTCGGGTTGCTTTTTGTTTCCCTATTTTTCCTTTTTGTTTTTCGTTCGTTTGGCTGTTTGTTCCCTCGCCTGCTTTCCCTGGAACTTGCTGTTCTGGGGTAGCTGGGGGGGATACCCCTGCTCCCTGCCTGCTGCTCGGGACGGGCTGTATCGGTCGTCGGGTGGTGAGAAATTGTGTATCGTTTGTTTTATATATTCTATTATCCTTGTATATATTATCATTATTATCATTATTAATATATTTTCATATTTTTCCTTTGCTGTCCTGGTGAGGTGTTTTTATCTCAACCTGCGAGTTCTCCTTTCTCTCCAATTCTCCTCCCCACCCCCACTGGGGAGTGGGGGGAGTGAGCGAGCGGCTGCGTGGTATTGGGTTACAATTTGGGGTTAAACCACGACACAGGTTGACCCTGGCTGGATGCCAGGTGCCCACCAAAGCCGCTCTGTCACTCCCCCTCCTCAGCTGGACAGGGACGAGAAAATATAACGAAAGGCTCATGGGACAAGATAAGGACAGGGAGATCACTCACCAATTACCATCACGGGCAAAACAGACTTGGGGAAATTAGTTTAATTTATTACCAATCAAATCAGAGTAGGGTAATGAGAAATAAAAAAACGAATCTTAAAAAACACCTTCCCCCCACCCCTCCCTTCCACCCGGGCTTAACTTCACTCCTGAATTCTCTACCTCCTCCCCCCAAGCGGCACAGGGGGATGGGGAATGGGGGTAGCGGTCAGTTCATCACACATCGTCTCTGCTGCTCCTTCCTCCTCAGGGGGAGGACTCCTCAGACTCTTCCCCTGCCCCAGCGTGGGGTCCCTCCCACGGGCTACAGTTCTTCATGAACTGCTCTAGCATGGGTCCTTTCCACGGGGTGCAGTCCTTCAGGAACAGACTGCTCCAGCATGGGTCTCCCACGGGGTCACAGGTCCTGCCAGCAAACCTTCTCCAGTGTGGGCTCCTCTCTCTCCACGGGTCCACAGGTCCTGCCAGGAGCCTGCTCCAGCACAGGCTTCCCACGGGGTCACAGCCTCCTTTGGGCATCCACCTGCTCCTGCGTGGGGTCCTCCACAGGCTGCGGGTGGATATCTGCTCCACCGTGGACCTCCATGGGCTGCAGGGGGACAGCCTGCCTCACCATGGTCTTCACCAGGGGCTGCAGGGGAATCTCTGCTCTGGCGCCTGGAGCACCTCCTGCCCCTCCTTCTTCACTGACCTTGGTGTCTGCAGAGTTGTTGCTCTCGCATATTCTCACTCCTCTCACTTACAGCTGCTGTTGCGCAGCAGGTTTTTTTCCCCTTCTTAAATATGTTATCCCAGATGTGCTACCACCATTGCTGATTGGCTCAGCCTTGGCCAGCAGCGGGTCCATCTTGGAGCCGGCTGGCACTGACTCTGTCGGACATGGGGGAAGCTTCTAGCAGCTTCTCACAGAAGCCACCTCTGTAGCCCCCCCCCGCTACCAAAACCTTGCCGCACAAATCCAATACATCCAGGCTGCAGAGTTGCAGTCTATTTAGGTTTTTTTTCACATATGTAAGTCATTCTTTATGTCGATCTCTCTGTATTATTTCAAGTTTTCTTAAGCACATCATGAGATGTACTGATCAGGACTGACTACAAAGCTTCTGTATTTAAATGCAGCCTACATTATAAAAAAGGGTTGTGAATTCACATGCAAAATAGCTTTAACAGTAAGAGTTTATAAATATGCACTATATTTCCTTTATTTTAGTCTTTAAAAATAATAAATGTGAGAAATCTGCTTTTCTTCACATCATAACTTTTAAGGATGTTCCTTCTTAGCCATGTGAAAAAAATGTCATATATTACAGTGATCGAGTAGCACTGAATAAGCTGTATAAGGTGTCTAATCAGTAAAACAAATAAATATCAGAGACACACTCGGATATTTTCACAAAAATTTTCAAGTACACTTATTTTTTCAATTTTTTTTATTTATAAATTCATAATTTTAATTTTAATATAATTATATTATCATAATTATAAATTTTATTACATTTTTATATTAAATAGAATAGAATAGAATAGTTCAGTTGGAAGGGACCTACAACAATCATCTAGTCCAACTGCCTGACCCCTTCAGGGCTGACCAAAAGTTAAAGCCTATCGTTAAGGGCATTGTCAAGATGCCTCTTAAACACTGACAGGCATGGGGCATCGACTGCCTCTCTAGGAAGCCTGTTCCAGTGTTTGACCACCCTCGCGGTAAAGAAATGCTTCCTAATGTCCAGTCTAAACCTCCCCTGACTCAGCTTTGAACCATTCCCACGTGTCCTATCACTGGATAGCAGGGAGAAGAGCTCAGCACCTCCCTCTCTGCTTCCCCTCCTCAGGAAGCTGCAGAGAGCAATGAGGTGGCCCCTCAGCCTCCTTTTCTCCAAAATACCATATCAAAATAGGAAACCTTAATTAACTTGCAACAAACTCCCAGTCATACATAATGCTCACAGAACTCAAGTAATGATTTTAAAATGTTCAAAACAATGTTCAAATGTCTACTGAACTGTATCCTAATTTAAAAAAAATACATACTCCTATAGAACTAGAAAATTTCTTGTATCTCAGAGGATTTATGTTAACTAGGAGAAGAAATTCAGGGTGTGGTGGGTTCACTCAAATATCCCAGACAACCACAACTTTCTAATGCAGTTGCAAGTTACAGATTCTCTCTTGAACTACCTTGTTCACATCAGTTCTAGGTTTCCCCCTAGATCTGTTGGCATACCAACTATAGGCATGGATTTGCCAACTTATCTTCTGCTTTTCTTAATCTAGACAAACACAGGGTCTAGCTAAGTTAGAAGAAAATATTTTATGTAACTGTTTTAAGTAATGCAGCTTAACTAACTTTTTAAAACCTTGTACCTATATAAAAATTTTATATTGTAACATATCTGGCTGGATAAGGTTACTGGATTGAGGTCAGCTCCAGACTTCTTTAGGGGTTTGCCTTAACTGACAGATTAAAACAGAGGTTTTCCTGCCTTTATTAGTATTTCAGAGTTTGCTAGTTAAAGTTTGTAAGATTCGTGTGTTTATTATAACGTCTCTCCTTAGTGTGCTGTCTCCTAGCCATTATCTAGAAACTCCACTGAGTTAGGCTGCCTTTGAAATACATGCCTTGACAGTTGGAAATAGGTCTTACTGGGTTCTGAGTTTGAAAAGAAAATCAAGCCGCACTTAATAAGGACTTCAACCTTCACATTTCTTGTGTACCCGGACATCCTCCATGTTTTACCTTCAAACTGTACTAGAACAGCTAATCCACATTTGTGTGTGTGTTTTTGCTTTCTACTAGTACTGCAAGTGAGCTGTTTGGCAGAAATAAAGGGATGAATATTCATAGAAGGAATGGCAGGACAATTAGAACGTCTTGGAGTGTGTTCCAGTCAGCGTCCAGAAATATACATCTGTCCTAAAGAACTTTTATTCAGTTCTTGAGTTTTGAATTCAGTTTACTTCTGCGTAAACGACAATTACAATACGTGCAACAATAAAAAGAGAAATTAGGCAATTTTGAGCAACTGGTCCATAAGCAGGGGGAAGGCTAGATATAAGCACACTGTGATTTCCTTGGCTTGGGGGTCAACTATGCATCAGTTCTGCTATAGATTACAGCAGTATGGGAATAGGTCTTGTGTTGAATGAATATAGCATCCAAATGCTTTACACTGTCTGCATAGCTGGAGCACTATTTCCTTCAAACATACCACCTTCTTACTTCTGTGGCATTCAGGGTGTATCTGGTCCCATGGGGTAAGAAAAGATAGCATACTACAAAAAAGTCCCTGTCCAAGGAGATTCAACTTCTTTTCTAGTATTTCTGTGCAATTTGAGTACACTAACTAATCAGACTGTAATAGAATCAGACCCATAATGTAAAAAAAATATATAAAGTGGAGCCTGGAATTAAACAACAGAGAAAAGGAGAAAGTCCTTTTTAGAAATGAGAATGAGCAAAAATGAGAAATGAAGGCTCAGAAAAACACCATGGCTCTTTCAAGTGGTAGAGATCACGGAAGATAAAATTCTTCAACAGAATGTAATACGATTTGGGGGAGAAACATAGGAGAGTCTTTTACTGGAGGAGTAACAAAGTGAGAAAAGAAAGGTGCGATACCAAGAAATGGTTACTCCTCACATTTTCCTAAGGGTGAAACACTTACATTACTTATTCTGCTGGATTTTTTTTGATGTATGATAATTTATAAATGGTTTCTGGAAAGAACATAATGAACTGGCTGGGAATCAGGTCTGTAAGCAATTGCTACACTCAAGTGCACTTGGATATTGAAAGGGGTGAAAAGGCCAATAAATTATTTTCCTGGCAGATCAAGAATGAGGAATTTTAAAGATTTATCTTGGAAATAACACTGGATAGACAGAAGGTAGTTTCAGACAAGGAAAAAAACCCAGCCTTTTTTCGTCACAATCATGTCCGAATGCAGTCATGTCCAAATAGTGACCGTTCCTAACCTGAAAGTCCAAAGGTTGTGGAAACTTGTGTTCTTGTTGAACAATCTCTCTGGCTTGTCTTGGAATGAGATAAGGGTTTCTCGGCAACCTACACACTGTGATTCTAAAGCTAGCTCACTTCTATAATTAAATCTGAAGATTTTTTTCCTACGATAAACTATTATTGCTCAGACAAGATATATGTCCTGTTTCTTTGAAAAATGTTTAGGCAATCCAAAGTAAGGAGAATTTATGTGAAAATTCTCCTTTTAAAATAAAATTATCTTTATAAAATTTATAATTAAATTTATAATAACATTTATTTTAATTATATTTATTTAATTAAATAAATTCTTTAATTAAATAAGGATCTGGGGGTGCTGGTCGACAGCAGGCTCAATATGAGTCAGCAGTTTTCCCTGGCAGCCGAGAGGGCAAACTGCATCCTGGGCTGCATCAAACACAGCATAACCAGTCGGTCAAGAGAGGCGAATATCCCACTGTATTAGCATTGGTGCAGCCTCACCTTGAGTACTGTGTGCAGTTCTGGGCCCCACAATTTAAGAAGGATGTTAAGGTACTCAAATGCGTCTAGAGGAAGGCAACAAAGCTGGTGAAAGGGCTGGAAGACAAGTCCTATGAGGAGTGGCTAAGGACGCTGGGGTTGTCTATGGTCTTTTCAATTATAGTGAAAGTTTTGAAGACTAAATCACCTTGGATCTTACATACATTTTAACTACCATTAATTGCACTAGGGATGATATCAGAACAAGAGTATAAGAGTACTTTTTCTATTGATTTTATTTATATTTGGAGATTTTCATATTTCTGTAATATTTTTGAATGTAATCTTAATCTTTTTAATTCCAAGATATTCTCTATCTAAAAGTAAATTATAATTTTATATATACATGAAAGTTATAATTATAATTTTAGTAATACTTATTTTCATAGACACATAGAATGGTTTGAGTTGGAAGGGACCTTAAAGATCATGTAGTCCAACTGCCCTGCCATGGGCAGGGACATCTTTCACTAGATCAGGTTGATCAAAGCCCCGTCCAACCTGACTGTCCTGGTTTAGGCCGGAATGGAGCTAGTTTTGTTTTCAGCAGCTCCTGTGTTTGGGCTTTAGTGTGAGAAGAACGGTGATAGCACACTGATGTTGCTGGTTGCTGCTGAACCACCAAGGACGTTTTGCAGTTTCCCAGGTTTTGCTAACGTGCAGATGCAAAAAGTTGGGAGGGGTAGAGCCAGAATAGTTGATCCAAACTGGCCAAAGAGAGTATGCCATACCATAGACATCATGCCCAATATAAGTGAGGGTCAGTCGGTGGGCCACTAGGCTTTTAGACCCTTAACTTGCCTTAATCCTTAAGCTTCCCTTCGGGTTGCTTTTTGTTTCCCTATTTTTTCCTTTTTGTTTTTCGTTCGTTCGGCTGTTTGTTCCCTCGCCTGCTCTCTCTGGAACTTGCTGTTCTGGGATAGCTGGAGGGGGAATACCCCCTGCTCCCTGCCTGCTGCTCGGGACCGGCTGTATCGGTTGTCAGGTGGTGAGAAATTGTGCATCGTTTGTTTTATATATTCTATTATCCTTATATATATATTATTATTATTATCATTATTAATATATTTTCATATTTTTCCTTTGCTGTCCTGGTGAGCTGTTTTTATCTCAACCCGCGAGTTTCTCAACTCCACTGGGGAGTGGGGGGAGTGAGCGAGCAGCTGCGTGGTATTGGGTTACAATTTGGGGTTCAACCATGACACTGACGTTGAACACTTCCAGGGATGGGGCATCCACAACTTCTCTGGGCAACCTGTTCCAGTGTCTCACCACCCTCATCGTAAAAAATTTCTTCCTAATGTCCAATCTAAACCTACTGTCTTCCAGTTTAATATTGTTGCCCCTTGTCCTGCCACTACAGGCCTTGGTAAAAAGTCTCTCTCCATATTTCTTATAAACTCTCTTTATATATTGAAAGGCCACAATAAGGTCTCCCCGGAGCCTTCTCTTCTCCAGGTTGTTTATGCTTGAATAAATTACAAAGAACTCATAGAATTGAAGAATTATTTTCTTTTTCAAACATTCTCTCTTCTGTGTTCTACGTTTTTGCTTTTTGCTTTCTACTTTTCCTATTCATTATTTAACCAAAATCTTCATAACCATTGGAAGGAATATTAATTGATGAAGCCAGAAGACATATATTGTGTAATCTTAGCGTTTATAGAAGAGCTGTAGGAATAAAAGAGAATTTGGTGTCTGCTGGTTTCAACAGTGCATATGTGAGCAGCTCCTGTGGGTAATATGGTAGCCAGTTCTGCTAAGAAGGAATGGAGAACAGGTACTTTTGAAAGAACACTGGTTTGCTTCTATTACAGTCCCAAATCTACATTCAGTTGGAGAGAGGCAGATCAAAGTTTTTTTCAGACCCACTAGTTTTCTCACTTGTGTAAAAGTTTTCCTGAACTGATCAGGAATACTAGCAGCTGAGTTCATGCCTCAGACTGAAAACCCATTATTCCAGGTTAGGGAATGAGTTCTCGGTGTTTAATTTTAAGCTAACTGATTATATGTCAGATTTCTAAATCATTACAGAATGAAAAATCTTAATATTCAGAAGTTTTTATTGTATCATTACTTTCATCAATGACATTTACTAAAAAAATAATTAAGTCAAAACTCTTACACATTTGTGTAGGATCTGCATTACCAGCACATTTTAGGTATATCAGAAACTATCAGCAATATAGAATCATAGAATCACAGAATATCTCAAGTTGGAAGGGACCCATAAGGATCATCGAGCCCAACTCCCATAGAAAATATGATCAAAGCATTTAATATCTTGACGTTTCTGTTACACAGAGCTTGAATTCCATTAAAAATGAGTTTCCTCACCGATGCATCTCCTGACTTTTTCATGACAAATAACATATTAATAATCAGAATCACAAGAGGGCACCAAATAAGCATATGGCAGCCCAGCTCAGCTGAAAAACACAAAATGGACATAATTAACTTTGTAAAAAACATTACAAAATATCTTCTGTAAATGCTTCAGAAAACTGAGAAAAGTTAACGTTTGTTTGAATTACAAAATTACAGTTTGTTGAATAACGTGAAGCTTTTTTTCCATAAAATGCATATGTATATACAATATGAGTTTTGATGAAAATGCATATGTATTTATCCATATAAATACATCTTCCCTTCCATAGAGCTGTGAAAGTTATTGCTCAGTGCAATTAATTTTTAAAAGCTATGTCTATACATCACATATTACATAGTTGTTTACATCTATGAATGGAAGAGTAAGAAACTATGCGATTTACCAGGTACTATATTTTATAGCAGTTGTGAAGACGGTGATAAAAAATGAATCATGAAGGTGAAATGGTTTCAGAAAGAAACATGATGAGTGGAAAACTGAGAAGCAAAAGCCCTCAATGTTCCCTGTTTTAAGCCTTGTCTATTAGTTTTCTTATGCTGCGCAAAAACTTGAAATATAGAATACTGTAATCAATAAATGTAAATGGAGAATTTAGAGTCAGTAGTATTTGCTGTTTCATAATCCAGTTATTTTGAAATAATTTTGTACAGGTATGAAGTCAATGTGCAAATACATTATCACTGCATGGTGATCTTGAAGAGTTAATATAGCCAGGAGAAGGCTATTCAAGGAACTGGTGTGGCATATTTCAGGCTAAAACTAGATAGCAAGAACTGATAGCAAGAGCTTATAGCTAGCCCTCCTGATAGGACTGTTTAAAGATACTTAATAAATTTTCATATAATATTTACTTTCTGTTCTCAGTTTCAAGGCCCTTCCAAGCTCTGCTTCACTGTTATAATCTGTTCTCATATCACAGTCCCATGATCATCCACCTCAATAGCCCATTTCTCCACTTTCCCCCATGTTTGTACTCTCACAAATTTCTCTGAAATATTCTACAAATCTACTGTTCTCTTTTTCTGTTAATCCTTCCTCTAAGATTTCTTTTAAAATGATATACATAATAATAAGAGAATCAGTTTGTCGTACTTAAGAGGTTTCTTATTGCTAACAATAAACACACGTATTTTTTATATTTATGCAAAGAAGCAAGCAGTTTAAAAACTCTTGCTTCAGAGAACAGGCAGGCAGTCTTAAAAGGAACTAGAATAGATCTACCTCACAAACTATGGACTTGGCCTAGTATAGGTTACCTCTTCCTACACTGTATGTGTATCGCAGGAGAAGAGTCAGAGATCACTCAGACAGATCTGATCTAGTAGTTAGTTTATTGAGTTCTAATCAGTAAATTTAGGTATGTGTGGTGGGTTGACCCTGGCTGGATGCCAGGTGCCCACCAAAACCGCTCTATCACTCCCCCTCCTCAGCTGGACAGGGAAGAGAAAATATGATGAAAGGCTCATGGGTCGATAAGCACAGGGAGATCACTCACCAATTACCGTCATAGGCAAAACAGACTCGACTTGGGGAAAAAATTAATTAAATTTATTGCCAATCAAATCAGAGTAGGATAATGAGAAATAAAACCAAATCTTAAAACACCTTCCTCCCACCCCTCCCTTCTTCCCAGGCTCAACTTCACTCCCGATTTCTCTACCTTCTCCCCCGGAGCGGCACAGGGGGATGGGGAATGGGGGTTGCAGTCAGTTCATCACACATTGTCTCTGCCACTCCTTCCTCCTCAGGGGGAGGACTCCTCAGACTCTTCCCCTGCTCCAGCGTGGGGTCCCTCCCATGGGAGACAGTCTTCCATGAACTTATCCAAACGTGGGTCTTCCCAGGGGCTGCAGTTCTTCACTAACTGCTCCAGCGTGGGTCCTTTCCACGGGGTGCAGTCCTTCAGGAACAGACTGCTCCAGCATGGGTCTCCCACGGGGTCACAAGTCCTGCCAGCAAACCTGCTCCAGCATGGGCTCCTCTCTCTCCACGGGTCCACAGGTCCTGCCAGGAGCCTGCTCCAGCACAGGCTTCCCACGGGGTCACAGCCTCCTTCAGGCATCCACCTGCTCCAGCGTGGGACCTCCATGGGCTGCAGGGGGACAGCCTGCCTCACCATGGTCTTCACCAGGGGCTGCAGGGGAATCTTTGCTCCGGCACCTGGAGCGCCTCCTCCCCCTCCTTCTTCACTGACCTTGGTGTCTGCAGAGTTGTTGCTCTCACATATTCTCACTCCTCTCACTTACAGCTGCTGTTGCGCAGCAGTTTTTTTTCCCCTTCTTAAATATGTTATCCCAGAGGCGCTACCACCGTTCCCGATTGGCTCGGCCTTGGCCAGCAGCAGGTCCATCTTGGAGCCGGCTGGCATTGGCTCTATCGGACATGGGGGAAGCTTCTAGCACCTTCTCACAGAAGCCACCTCTCTAGCCCCCCTGCTACCAAAACCTTGCCACGCAAACCCAATACAGTATGTAAAATATTTAATAAGTACAGATGGATTGGCGGTTGTCATGGTTTAACCCCAAATTGTAACCCAATACCACGCAGCCGCTCACTCACTCCCCCACTCCCCGCTGGGGTGGGGAGGAGAATCGGAGAGAAAGGAAAACTCGCGGGTTGAGATAAAAACAGTTCACCAGGACAGCAAAGGAAAAAATATAAAAATATATTAATAAGGATAATAATTATAATATATACAAGGATAATATAATATATAAAAACGATACACAATTTCTCACTACCCGATGACCAATACAGCCCGTCCTGAGCAGCAGTCAGGGAGCAGGGGTATCCCCCCCCAGCTATCCCAGAACAGCA
Source organism: Phoenicopterus ruber ruber (assembly GCA_009819775.1). Classification (NCBI taxonomy): domain Eukaryota; kingdom Metazoa; phylum Chordata; class Aves; order Phoenicopteriformes; family Phoenicopteridae; genus Phoenicopterus; species Phoenicopterus ruber. The sequence goes on from CM020247.1 coordinate 16,724,460, forward strand.
AGTTCCAGAGAGAGCAGGCGAGGGAACAAACAGCCGAACAAACGAAAAACAAAAAGGTAAAAATAGGGAAACAAAAAGCAACCCGAAGGGAAGCTTAAGGATTCAAGCAAGTTAAGGGTCTAAAAGCCTAAAAGCCTAGTGGCCCACCGACCGACCCTCACTTGTATCGGGCATGACGTCTGTGGTATGGAATACTCTCTTTGGCCAGTTTGGATCAACTATCCTGTCTATACCCCTCCCAAGTTTTTGCCCTTGCACGTTAGCAGAACCTGGAAAACAGCAAAATGTCCTTGGTGGTTCAGCAGCAACCAGCAACATCAGTGTGCTATCACCGTTCTTCTCACACTAAAGCCAAAACACAGGAGCTGCTGAAAACAAAACTAGCTCCGTCCCAGCCTAAACCAGGACAGCGGTCAATACTCTACTATTTACTACACTTAAAGTTAGTATGGGATACAAAGATTATCGCGTAAGCTTACTATACGTATCTTAAGTGTTACATGCATGCAAAAAATGTCACTTACCAACCCATCGATGTCTGGTGTCAGGTAAAGGATCTCTCAGCCTCAAGGGGTAACCTTGAGAGGTGTCCCTACTCAAGGGGAGATCACTGCCGTGCATCCAGCTGCTATGGAGGGAGAGCTCAACGGACCCTGATGGCTGCAGATATTTATAGCGTAAAGTGGTTGACTCGTAGTCAGATTTTCTGCTGGTTTGGCCGCTTATCAGCCCAGTCTCCAGACAAACTTTTTTTTGGTTTTGCTGCTGGGTTCTTGCTGATAGCCTCACACAATAGGATTAACTTTGGTTAGGCCTACTTGCTGAGCATCTGCCTGGACCAAAGTTCAGTTAGTTCAAACAGGAGGAGTGCATCTGTCACAATGCCTTATGCACAAATAAAAGATGTAAGCCAGGGGCCCCTTCATGTAAGCATAACCATTTTTGGGACCAAAGTTCAAGTGCTATCACCATTACATTATGAAATTAATGCATGATTTGAAAAACATAGTCAGACAATTTCAAAGGACTGGTGGTATGAATTCTCAGATCTTTCTGTAGATCAGAGCAACATCTTAAACTTTTAGGAGAGAAGTAAGTGTCCATTTTTGTCTGGTTCGGACCGAATTCTCCAGCGGTCTACTCTGTTTTTTGATCCTTTAAAACTCAGGATGTAGGATGCCATCTGACTTTGTATGATTGAGAGGTATCCACATCAAGTCACATTACTGGAAGAGTATCAACAGTTACTGTACCATTTTTGGTAGCTATAATGAGATATTTGCATCTACAGGGAAAGAAAACTATGATGCCTGTTGCTGTAAACAATGGCAAATGACAGGACAAAAAATGGTAAGTCTAAAGAACCAACAGGTTAAATGGCAATGGTCAAGAATATTCACGTTGGGACTGGAAGCCAACAGTGGCCTTTTACACTCTAAGCCATGACTTTCAAGAGACTGTGCTACAAAGAAAAAAGCTGTGAGAGATTATAAAATGAAACTGAAATGTTGGCATCCATAGAAGGCAACTACTGAGGACAACTGCCCTTGTAAACTGCCCCACACTTTTAAGAAATCCTGTATTGGTAACTCCTTTTGTCAAGTTTTTTTGCTTGGCAATGATTCAGTTTCAATCAGAAACTCACAAGTTGCTGAAAGATAAGTCAAAAGGTGCTTCAGAAAAATATTATGAAAAACCTTTTATTTTCCCTTTTTTTTCCTCTGTAAGATAAAAAAGTATTGATTGTGAACTGTAACCTTTTGGAAATGAGTTCAATTCTCAGGATGAAAAGGTTGGACTGCACTAATGTAAGTTATGTCAGTTGTTGGATAGCAGGGCATTTTAAAGAACACAGATTATTCTTCAAACGCTGGGGGGGGGGGGGGGAAGATGTACATAGGAAAATAAGACTGTAAAAAGAAATTAGGAGAAACTTTCCTCAGACAACTTCTAATTATCCTTTTACATTTTATGGCCTCTCATGTGTAAACTGCTGCTTAGTCTAGGCTACCCCACCGCTACTGTCATGGTGAGTGTGGAGGTCAGCATGAGGTACTTGCATTTACTGGGAAACAGATGAATTTGTAATATGGATTACTAGAAGCAAAAAATGAGCTGATGCTATAGGTCATACTTTGTATTTTGCTTATGCAAGAAAATGGCTGTGCTCAAGGCACAGCGAAGGGCTGGGAAGCAAAGCTTGCCTCCCAAGGAGCCTGGGTATCTCTACCGCAGGGCACGCCAGGCCCCGGGGCTCCTGGCACAGCCTGACCGCCGCAGCCGGGTGTTGACAGGGGGCACGGAGCCACAGCTTCTCCTGGCGCTCTCCCGGGCCAGCAGCAACGGCCGGGCCAAGCCGGACCGGTGCCTCGCGCCCCTCTCGCGTCACCACTGGAGGACGTTGACGTAGCAACAGCAGCACTCCAGGGCAGGGCGAGTTCTGCCCCGGCCGGTCGGCCCCGCCTCCCACCACGTGTTCTGCCCGCCGTGCTGGCGCGTGCCTGCTGCTTCTGGGCGGAGCGTCTGGGTGTGTTGCTCTGGTAAGTTTGGCGGAGTGGGTAGGGAGTGGTGGTGGTATGTCTGGCAATGGGCTCAGCTACAGCGAACAGGGGGGAGAGGCGGCGCTCACTGTGACCCCTTCGGCTCCCGCGGCCCTTGGGCTCTCCAGCAGTGACACCAAGAAGTAAGGGGGTTGGGCGGCGGCGGGGCTCCACTCGCGGTTGTTGGGCGGGTGAGCGGTGACCGCCTCCATGGGCGTTAGGGCAGTGCTGGGTTGGCGGGACCCTGCCCTCAGGCGCGGGGGCCCGGGCGGTGGGGAAATGAGTGTGGCCTCAGGGCTTCTCTCGGGTAGGGGCAGCTCCAGGGAGGCCGTGGCAGGAAAGCTGTGCTTTGGTTGCCTGCTTTTACCCCCTTGTTATTCTATTGAAAAGTTTGCTTGCTTGTCTTTAAGGTGTTCATAGTGGAATGGGTAATCTGTGAAGTTTTGTTTGTTTGAAAAGCTGCTTATAATTTTTTTTTTTTTTTTTTTTTTAATAATTAACCATGCTGGCATTAGTTTAACTTTGCCTTCAAATGGGTCTTTTTTTTTTTTAAAAAAAGTGCTTTTTTTAAAAAAAAAGTATTTGTGGGAGTTGTAGTTGGAAACGTAGTTGATCATGGTAAGGTGGCCAGCTTGAAGTGGGAGGGAGTTAACAGTGTAGGGTCTTGGTCAGAAGTCAAAATGAGGAAATGGAGGAGTTAAAAACTAGCCAAAGTGTACTGGCACAGAAAGCCTTCAACTCCTTAAAGGAAAAGTGAATTGGAGATACAAAAAAAAATGCGTCTAAATAGAAGGATCAAGAGGTTTGCTAAGCTGGAATGGTATCCTACAACAAATTGAAAATCTCTTCCTAGAGCGACCAATAAAAAGCACTATAAACTAAAGTCTCGTGTGCGTTAGAAAATCAGTCGCTTGTTCTTCAGTTTGATTGTTCTGCACAAAGAGAGTGTCTGTGCTTAGAAACCTTGACTGATGTGTTTATTTTTGTGCCGCACCAAAGTAAATCACAACAAGGTGAAGCTACTGTCATTCTGATGCTTAGCTCTGCGAGACAGCAGCTGATGGGCCTCCTCAGTTTGCCAGATAAGTCATGTTTCTATTCCACTGCATACTTTCCTTTTTGTTCTGTTTCAGTTAATTTTCAATGCTCTAGCATGGATGCCCCTCTGCTTTTCCACAGAGGGGAGTACCTTGATCATTAATCATGGCCATAATTCTGTATATAACTCATTTAATCCTAGATTTCAGGCTGTTTGGCAGGTGAAGTATAGCTGTTTATGTTTTATCAGATGCAAAAGCTGGAGTAATTCTACCTGAGGCTGCCCAATGGCCGGGAGATTATAGCTCCGGGGCGCTGAGGCTTAGCGTACACATGTATGTATATGATTGTCTTTGAATAAGAACCAGAGTAGCTGAGGAGCTTGTGATATATATGTGCCTTATTAATTAACTGCTCCTCCAGGCTTGCCCTTACACTTAAAGGAGGGGACAGATTGTCAAAAGGAAGGGCTTGAGAAGAAAGCAGGCTTTGATCTTGGTGGTCTTTGTAGCTGACAAACAGGTTCTTGTTGAAATAGGAAGTTATCAATTATTTAAACTTGTGTGGATAAGCTCTGAGTATGGATTGGATAGTTGAGTGTCATGGTTTTAACCCCAGCTGGTACCAAATACCATGCAGCTGCTTGCTCACTCCCCCCGCCCCCACCCTGTGAGGTGGGGAGGAGAATCAGAAAGAAAGGAAAACTCATGGGCTGAGATAAAGACGGTTCACCAGGACAGCAAAGAAAAAGATGATGATAATAATTATATTATATATTAATAATGATAAAATATAATGATAATAGAATATATAAAATGAATGATGCACAATTTCTCACCACTTGATGACCGATACAGCCTGTCCCAAGCAGTGATCGTGGAGCGAAACCGAGAGCGATCTTGGAACGAACAGCAATTTTCCCAGCAGTGATCTTGGAACCGCAAGTTCCAGAGAGAGCAAGCAAGGGAACGAGCAGCCGAACGAACGAAAAGGACCCTGGCCCACTGGCCGACCCCCACTTATATACTGGGCATGATGTCTACGGTATGGAATACTCTCTTTAGCCAGTTTGAGTCAACTGTACTGGCTGTACCCCTCCCAGGTTTTTGCATCTGCACATTAGCAAAACCTGGGAAGCTGGAAGATGTCTTTGATCTTTTAGTAAAAATGAATAACATTGGTGTATTGTCAACATTCTTCACGTACCAAATCCCATGCTAAATCTAAAACACAGTAGCTACTGGGAAGAAAATTAGCTCCATCCTGGCCAAAACCAGGACATTGAGGAACAGACACTATGCAGGAAAGATGATGAAATTTGTATGGTGTGAAAAAGCTGATGGTCTACCACTGGACTGTAAGTGAGGGTTATTGTTAGAAAAGCAGGCTATGTTGCATTCTGTTTGGAAAATGTGGTAGTTATTTATCAAGCATATAGTATGTATGCCATATAGTCAACACTGGTAATAGCCCAAAAACTCCTTGTTGAGAAGCAAACAAATCTTCTTGGTTTGAGGAAAATCTTCTTGGAACAGGGACTGGAGTCCAGATGGAGGACATCATATCTTTTGATGGTTTGGTTTTGTGTTCTTTAAACTGGGCGGACCTGATCCCTTGCTACTGGGCATACAAAGAAGTGCAAAATGTGTCTCTGCATCTTATATTTTAAAGTATGGGGATAGTGGGGCATTTCATTGGTGACAATAAAATTACTGTTACGACTTTTCAGAGTTTGTTTGCTGATCTCCCTTGATTGTCACTCAACACTGCTATACTTGATCTTAGATATGCTTATGCCTAATATCATTGCAGTGTTTCAGTGTTTGGCAAACTTCTTGGTTGCTGAGGAAGGGGGATTTTTCCTTAGAGCTACATACTGATGATATAAGAAGTATTTCTCCTTTGCACTGGAGAGGCAGGTATGTAATACATGGCACAGAATGTCCCTGGAATAACTGTTGAACTAGAGGCCTGCACCTGCCTGTTGCCAGTTAATCTGAAAAATGTCATGGAGTTACAGTAATATCTTGATATTTATACTTTAAACACTTTCTTAAAAAAAAAAAATCTCGGTGTCTTTTCTCTTTGTTGTCTGTTTTCTCCGGTTTGTCGTGAAGTGGAAGTAAGCCAAAGTATAATGCTTGTGAAAAAAACAAATTGTTTATTGGGGTAGACTGTCTTCAGTCTTGCAGCATTTGTGATTGTATTGGGTTTCTGTGGAAAGGTTTTGGTAACAGAGGGGCTACAGGGGTGGCTTCTGTGAGAAGCTTCTAGAAGCTTCCCCTGTGTCCGATAGAGCCAATGCCAGCTGGCTCCAAGACGGACCTGCTGCTGGCCAAGGCTGAGCCAATCAGCGATGGTGGTAGTGCCTCTGTGATAACGTATTTAAGAAGGGGGAAAAAAACCTGCTGTGCAACAGCAGCTGTAAGTGAGAGGAGCTGAGAATATGTGAGAGTAACAACTCTGCAGACACCAAGGTCAGTGGAGAAGGAGGGGGAGGTGCTCCAGGCACCAGAGCAGAGATTCCCCTGCAGCCCCTGGTGAAGACCATGGTGAGGCAGGCTGTCCCCCTGCAGCCCATGGAGGTCCACAGTGGAGCAGGTGGATGCACCTGAATGAGGCTGTGACCCTGTGGAGAGCCTGTGCTGGAGCAGGCTCCTGGCAGGACCTGGGACCCTGTGGAGAGAGGAGCCCATGCTGGAGCAGGTTTGCTGGCAGGACTTGTGACCCTGTGGGGGACCCACGCTGGAGCAGTCTGTTCCTGAAGGACTGCACCCTGTGGAAGGGACCCACACTGGAGCAGTTTGAGAAGGACTCACGTTGGAGAAGTTCATGGAGGACTGTCTCCTGTGGGAGGGACCCCATGCTGGAGCAGAGGAAGAGTCTGAGGAAGAAGGAGTGGCAGAGGCCATGTGTAATGAACTGACCGCAACCCCCATTCCCCGTCCCCCTGCTCCACTCAGGGGGAGGAGGTAGAGAAAATCAGGAGTGAAGTTGAGCCTGGGAAGAAGGGAGGGGTGGTGTGAAGAGGTTTTTTAAAGATTTGTTTTTATTTCTCATCATCCTACTCTGATTTGATTGGTAATAAATTAATTTTCCCGAGTGGAGTCTGTTTTGCCTGTGATGGTAATTGGTGAGTGATCTCCCTGTCCTTATGACACTCGCAGGGAGTGATCTCCCTGTCAAGACCTATGAGCCTTTTATCATATTGTTCTCTCCCATGTCCAGCCGAGGAGGGGGAATGATAAAGTGGCTTGGTGGGCACCTGGCATCCAGCCAAGGCCAACTCACCACAATGCTATTATATATATTATTATTAAGTACAACATGTACATAAGGAACTGTTTTCTCACTGGTTTTGACTAAACTGAAACTGTTCTTGAGTAAGAGGTTTCACAACAAATATATGAGATTGGGGCTAGCTTTTTCTGTGAGTATTGAATCCTGACTAAAGAGACTAATATAGCTTACCTTCTTTGGTATGTATTATTTTTAAAAAGTTTTGGTTAGTTAGATCATTTAAAATACATCAGAAATGGATCTGGTGTTCAGAGGGTGGAAGCTTTGTCTTTGAGATATTTAACGGAATGAACACAATAACTGAATAATTAAAAGATTTTATGTACCTGAGATGAGTCAGTCTAAACTTAAAGCCTTTTTGTGTGTAACAGGCCCCAGTGGAGATGCCTGTTCCTCTCCCCCACACTTGTCACATGAGCTGATGTGTATGGTATTCCTTTATACAACTTGTATAGTTAGATTTTAGGAATTTACTTACATGTCTGGGTAGGTAGCCTGACACTTGCTTGTGAACTGGTTATGTTCCAGGCTGTCCTGGTTTAGGCTGGGATGGAGCTAGTTTTGTCTTCAGCAGCTACTGTGTTTTGGATTTAGTGTGTGAAGGATGGTGATAGCAGCAACCAACAACATCAGTGTACTAAACGATCAAGGACATTTTGCAGTTTCCCAGGTTTTGCTAATGTGCAGATGCAAAAACTTGGGAGGGGTATAGCCAGAATAGTTGATCCAAACTGACCTAAGAGAGTATTCCATACCATAGATGTCATGCCTGGTATATGTGAGGGTCGGCCACTTTCCTTAAGCTTCCTTTCTGGTTGCTTTTTGTTCTGGGATAGCTGGTGGGGAATATCCCTGCTCCCTGACTGCTGCTTGGGACGGGCTGTATCAGTTGTCGGGTGGTGAGAAATTGTGCATTGTTCGTTTTATATATTCTATTATCCTTATATAATATTATTATTAATATATTATCTTTGCTGTCCTGGTGAACTGTTTTTATCTCAATCCGTGAGTTTTCCTTTCTTTCCAGTTCTCCTCCCCACCCCACTGGGGAGGTGGGTGTGTGTGAGAGTGAATGACTGTGTGGTATTTGGTTACCATCTGGGGTTAAACCACAACATAGGCACAGGTTGCTCTGAGTGTTCCAGGTGTATGAACATTCACATGCCCCATATGTTTGAAAAAGAAGAAAAAGGATCAGGTTGTGGGCCACCGGAATAGTGGAAATGGTCTGCAGACAAGTCTTTGCTCATAACAGGAGTTTTCAGCAGAAATTTGTTTAAGAGCTGAGGGGTCATGTAAATCATACAGACAAGCTGAATCCAGCCTATGGACCACAAGCTGTTTCTCTGTGGTCGAGTTGATGGAATCCATGAAATAAGCACTGCATAGTTGGAAGACTGTCAAAATCATCTGTATAGTGTAGAGAGATACTGTTTGCTGCAGATCACCTAAGTTAATAGGATATTTTTAAGGTTAAAGTATGCACTATTGCTCTACGTAGAGGGATGAAAAGTCTACCCTCTTTCCAGCTTTTAAGAAAAACTAGAGATAATTAGTAGTCCACAATCAATGTTAATTGCATATGTTAGGGTGCAGCTATTACTGCATACAGTTAATTGCAGGTGGACAGAGGTTTTTAATCTATTCATTGCATTTAAAAAAAAAAACTTACTTGCATGTAAGATTAAAATATAATAATGTTTGGTTCTTGGAAACGATATGATTTCATTAAAAAAACTAGCTGTTGCTGTATCTAAACCAAATATAAAAAATTACAGGTGAACCACATGAGTAACATCAGTAGATATCAATTGATAAGTACAGTGTTGAAGCAGATGGCAAAATTTATAACAAGCATTTTCAGCTTTACTGATTTGCATCTTTAAACTATATTCCTGCCAAGCAAAATACATTTGTAATTTATTAGACTCTCTTTTTCCTGCAGATCTGGCTTATTCATTCTATTGAGCTGTTCATCAGAAAACTCGGCAGGGCTGCTGTCCTGGTTTCAGCAAGGACAGAGTTAACTTTCTTCCTCATAGCTGGTATAGTGCTGTGTGATTTAGTATGAGAATAATGTTGATAACACACTGATGTTTTAATTGTTGCTAAGCAGTGCTTATAGGAAGTCAAGGACTTTTCAGCTTCTCATGCCCTACCAGTAAGAAGGCTGGAGGTGCACAAGAAGCTGGGAGGGGGCACAGCCAGGACAGCTGACCCAAACTGTCCAAAAGGATATTCCATACCATGTGAAGTCATGCTCAGTATGCAAACTGGAGAGAGTTGACTGAGGGGCATCGCTGCTCAGGGACTGGCTGGGCATCAGTCTGTGCCCACTAAGATGGTGATATGCCAGTTCTGGTAGGATGTACAAGTCAGCAAAGATGAATGGTTTGGATGAACTGATGACTCCACAAGAGGAAATCTGAATTCTGGAGTCAGTACCAGGATAGAAACTAAATGCAGTATAGGAACATGAGCATGCTGTTGCAGAGCACTTTTCCAGCTGAAATCAGTTAGATCTGATGGGAAGTGACACACAGTGAATGTGGTGTTATTGCCATGAAGATGCAAGCAATGAACTGTTGATTTGCTGTGATTCTCTGTAATGTAGTCATTAAAAAACAATTTTTTTTTGAGGCTTTTTATTTCCTCAGAAAGGCAAGTGGTACGGCTGAACTTTTTTACTGTGGTTTCTGCATATCTATTATATTGTCATATATTTTCCTTCAACACTTGCTATAATCTTCATCGTGACTGGCATGAAAAATGCAATTCTGTAACAATGTTACAAGACTGTTGGTTTAGCCCAGCTGGAAGCTGAGCACTATGAGGTCATTCGCTTGCACCCTTGCCTCTCCCGGGGGGATGGGGGAGAGAATCAGGGAAAAAAGAAAGGCAAAACTCATGGGTTAAGAACAACAAGAGTTTTAAATGGAAAACAAAGGAAAAGAAAACAAACAGAAAACCCCAACAACACCAACAGAGTGTACTTAGCAGTGCTTCCCAGCACAGGTTGCTTCCCCCTCTGGAGCCCAGTGCCCAGGTGGCTTTTGCTAAATGTGTATCCCAATGTTTGAAGGTCCCACCACCCATTGCTCTCAGTGTAGTTTTCAGTAGTCCATTGTATCGTTCCATTTTCCCAGAGGCTGGTGCATGATAGGGGATGTGATACACCCACTCAATGCCATGCTCTTGGGCCCAGGTGTCTATGAGGTTGTTTCGGAAATGAGTCCCGTTGTCTGACTCAATTCTTTCTGGGGTGCCATGTTGCCATAAGACTTGCTTCTCAAGGCCCAGGATAGTGTTCTGGGCGGTGGAATGGGACACAGGATATGTTTCCAGCCACCCAGTGGTTGCTTCTACCATTGTGAGGACATGGCGCTTGCCTTGGTGGGTCTGTGGGAGTGTGATATAATCAATCTGCCAGGCCTCCCCATATTTATATTTCAGCCATCGTCCTCCATACCGGAGAGGCTTTGATCGCTTGGCTTGCTTGATTGCAGCACATGTTTCACACTCATGGATAACCTGTGCGATAGTGTCTATGGTCAAGTCCACCCCTCGGTCACGAGCCCATCTGTATGTTGCATCTCTTCCCTGATGGCCTGAGGTGTCATGGGCCCACCCAGCTAGGAATAATTCACCTTTATGTTGCCAGTCCAAGTCCACTTGAGCCACTTGAATCCTAGCAGCCTGATCCACCTGCTGGTTGTTTTGATGTTCCTCAGTGGCTCGACTCTTGGGTACATGAGCATCTACATGATGTACTTTTATAACCAGCTTCTCTAGCCGGGCAGCAATATCTTGCCACAATTTGGCAGCCCAGATGGGTTTGCCTCTACGCTGCTAGTTGCTCTGTATCCATTGTTACAACCACCCCCACAGGGCATTCACCACCATCCATGAGTCAGTACAGAGGTAGAGCTTTGGCCACTTTTCTCTCTCAGCGATACCTAAAGCCAGCTGGATGGCTTTCACTTCTGCAAACTGACTTGATTAACCTTCTCCTTCAGTGGCTTCTGTGACTCATCGTGTAGGACTCCACACAGCAGCCTTCCACCTCTGATGCTTTCCCACAATATGACAGGGCATATTGCTTCTCATTTTCTGGTAGTTCATTATACAGTGAGGCCTCTTCAGCACGTGTCACCTCTTCCTCTGGTGACATTCCAAAATCTTTGCCTTCTGGCCAGTCCATCACTTCCAAGATGCCTGGGTGACTGGGGTTTCCTATTTGAGCTTGTTGTGTGACCAGTGCAACCCACTTATTCCATGTGGCATCGGTGGCATGATGTGTGGAGGGGACTCTCCCTTTGAACATCCAGCCCAGCACCGGCAGTCGGGGTGCCAGGAGGAGCTGTGCTTCAGTACCAACCACCTCCGAAGCAGCTTGAACCCCTTCATATGCTGTCACTATCTCTTTTTCAGTTGGAGTATAGCGGGCCTCAGATCCTCTGTATCCCCGGCTCCAAAACCCCAGGGGTCGACCTCGAGTCTCCCCTGGTGCTTTCTGCCAGAGGCTCCAGGTGGGGCTATTCTCCCCAGCGCACGGTGTAGAGCACATGTTTAACATCTTGTCCTGCCCAGAATGGCCCAAGGGCTACTGCATGAACTATCTCCTGTTTAATTTGTTCAAAGGCTTGTCGTTGCTCAGGGCCCCATGTGAAATAGTTCTTCTTCCGGGTCACGTGATAGAGAGGGCTTACAATAGAACTGTAATTTGGAATATGCATTCTCCAGAAACCCACAATGCCCAAGAAAGCTTGGGTTTCCTTTTTGTTAGTTGGCGGGGACATAGCTGCTATTTTGATCGCATCCATTGGGATCTGACGACATCCATCTTGCCATTTTATTCCTAGGAACTGGATCTCCTGTGCAGGTCCTTTGACCTTACCTCATTTTATGGCAAAGCCAGCTCTCAGGAGAATTTGGATTATTTTCTCCCCTTTCTCAAAAGCTTCTGCTGCTGTGTTGCCCCACACAATGATGTCATCAATGTATTGCAGGTGTTCTGGAGCTCCACCCTTTTCCAGGGCAGTCTGGATCAGTCCATGGCAAATGGTAGGGCTGTGTTTCCACCCCTGGGGCAGTCAATTCCAGGTGTACTGGATGCCCCTCCAAGGGAAAGCAAACTGTGGCCTGCACTCTGCTGCCAAAGGGATTGAGAAGAATGCATTGGCAATATCAATGGTGGCATACCACTTGGATGCCTTGGACTCCATTTCATACTGAAGTTCTAGCATGTCTGGCACAGCAGCACTCAGTGGTGGCGTGACTTCATTCAGGCCACGATAGTCCACTGTTAATCTCCATTCTCCGTTAGATTTCCTTACTGGCCATATAGGACTATTAGAAGGTGAATGAGTCTTACTGATGACTCCTTGGCTCTCCAGTCAGCAAATCAGTTTACGGATGGGAGCCAGGGAGTCTCAGTTTGTGTGATATGGCCGCCGGTGCACCGTCCTGGTAGCAATTGGTGCCTTCTGTTCTTCAGCTCGCAGCAATCCCACAACGACGGGATCTTCTGAGAGGCCAGGCAGGGTAGATAGCTGCTTGGTCTTCTCTGCATTCACCATGGCTACACCAAAAGCCCATCGGTATCCCTTTGGGTCCTTGAAGTACCCTCTCCTGAGGTAGTCTATGCCAAGGATACAAGGGGCCTCTGGGCTGGTCACAATGGGGTGCTTTTCCCACTTGTCCCCTGTTAAGCTCACCTCAGCCTCCAATACCGACAATTCTTGGCATCCCCCTGTCACTCTAGAGATCCAGATGGGTTCTGTGCCCCTATATTCTGATGGCACCAGAGTACACTGTGCACCGGTGTCTACTAAAGCCCTATACTTCTGTGGGTCTGATGTGCCAGGCCATCAAACCCACACAGTCCAGTATACACGGTCATCCCTTTCCTCTTCCTGGCTGAAGGCAGGGACCCTCTATTCCTGTTCCTCGTCAGAGTATTCCCTGTCTGAGCCTTGCAGTGCCAGACCAGAAGGCCCCTCCTCAGGATCAAGGGAGGTGATCTCAGTTCTTCTCTGTTTGGGAAACTGCTGATTGCCTTCATGTGTCTCTACAGCAACTCTGCTGACAGCCTTCCTGGGTGGCCCCTTCTTAAGAGCTGTCTTCCCTCTCAGTTCACATACACGGGCTTCCAGCTTAAAGGTGAGTTCACCGTCCCACTTCCTCATGTCCTCCCCCTGGTCATGCAGGAAGAACCAGAGTGCTCCACGTGGCATGCGCCTGGGGCTCCCTTTCCCTCCGACTGAGGCAGGAGAGGACTGATTTCTTGGGGCACCCCTGATAGCCAAGGCACTGGCTTGTAGGGATGAGGAGGTACAGAGATTTTCTTCAAAGTTTTGGAGCCAAGATGACACTCCCTCCACAGTTGGTGTATCAATATCCGGGCAATACATCACTGCCAGGCTGTTAGAATATGAGGCTGGGGCACTCTGCATCACCTTCCTCCACATAGCCTGTGTGCACAGGACATCCTCTGGATCTTTGGAGACCTCATCATTGTCTAGATCCCTGTAGATGACTTCCAGTACCGCTAATTCTCTCAGGTACTGGATGCCTTCATCTGCAGTGGTCCACTTCCCTGGGGAGTTCACAAGATCTTCCTTGAATGGATATCTTGCCCTCACCCTTGAGAGGAGCTGTCTCCAGAGACTGCAAATTGCTGCCTCTTTTTCCAATTCCTCTCTCAATTCCCCAGTTTCTAGGAAGGGATCCCAGCTGTTGGGTTTCCTTGCCTTCCAATTGCTGACTGTTGGCCCCACTGTCCCAGCATCAGAGCAGCCAGGCAGCAATCCACTCACCTGGCTGGCAGCTGTAATCTTTCCCCATGTCTCCAAGTTCTGCTGAGGTCAGGGACCAGGTAGTTTCCGCTTCCTGTCGGAATTCTCTCACTCCTTCCTCCAATGTCTTTGTCAAAGGACCGGCTTCTTGATCAAACCTTTCCTCTTCTTCCTTTTCCCTTACTAATCGAGGATATGGACTTGTTCTTCTTGTCCATTGTTTCTTTTTAACTACTGGGGCAATTACTGTAGTTTGTGTTGTTTGGGTCCCTATCTCAGCCATGGTGTCCTCAGGTGCAGTTTGGGTCCCTGCCTCAACCCGAGTCCTCAGAGTGCTGAACTGTGGCTTGACAGGCACAAGCCAGGCCCCAGTACAGTGCTAGAAGCTGCTGCTTCTCATTGGGATAGGCAAGGCACCCTTCCATTAGGTGGTGCTTCAGTTTGCCAGGGTTGCTTGCCTGTTCAGGTGTCAAGTCCCAGGCTATGGGAGGTGATAACCACCCTAGGAACCTGCCCAAGTCCTTCCACACACCCTGCCACCCTGGGACCTGCCGCCTCATGTCACGCTTCAATATCACCTCACCCAAAAGTTGTCTTCTTTTCCACCAGGATGAGACCAGATTCCACAAACCGCATAATATGCCAACAATATTAATTAGTAGTACTAAGCAGCTCACATAAGGGTGAGCAAGGACCTCAGGAGCCTGCATAATAAACCTATGTCGTGGTTTAACCCCAAATTGTAACCCAATACCACGCAGCTGCTCACTCCCCTGCTCCCCAGTGGGGTGGGGAGGAGAACTGGAGAGAAAGGAAAACTCATGGGTTGAGATAAAAGCAGTTCACCAGGACAGCAAAGGAAAAATATAAGAATATATTAGTAATGATAATAATAAATATAAGGATAATAGAATATGTAAAAGAAACAATGCACAATTTCTCACCACCTGATAACCAGTACAGCCCATCCCGAGCAGCAGTCATGGAGCAGGGGTATTCCCCCCCCCCAGTTATCCCAGAACAGCAAGTTCCAGAGAGAGCAGGCAAGGGAACAAAACAGCCAAATGAATGAAAACCAAAAGGTAAAAAACAGGGAAATAAAAAGCAACCTGAAGGGAAGCTTAAGGATTAAGGCAAGTTAAGGGTCTAAAAAGCCTAGTGGCCCACCGACCGACCCTCACTTATATCAGGCATGACGTCTATGGTATGGAATACTCTCTTTGGCCAGTTTGGATCAACTATTCTGGCTCTACCCCTCCCAAGTTTTTGCACCTGCACATCTGCAAAACCTGGGAAACTGCAAAATGTCCTTGATCGTTTAGCAGCAACTAATGACATCAGTGTACATCGCCATTCTTCTCACACTAAATCGAAAACACAGGAGCTGCTGAAGACAAAACTAGCTCCATCCTGGCTGAAACCAGGACAACCTATCCATATCAGTCCTGGGTAGGGAGAGGGAGATGATGTATTCCTTCATCCTCTCCACCAGATAGCTCCCCCAGCACAGTAAGGCCATCAATGCCAGGGCAAAGCACATAACCGTTGTTTGCATTAACATGTTGGCAAAAGTAAAGAGATAAACAGTGCAGCCAGCGAACTTTTTGACCCGTACAGGAGTTTGTCACTTAATAACTACTACAGCTGTAGCGCACTTACTACAAAAGTGTGGTTGTGCCCCATGTTGGGCATCAAAAAGGACTGTCGTGGTTTAGCGGTTTAGCTCAGCCGGAAGCTGAGCACCGCAAAGTGGCTTGCTCGCTCTACCGGAAGAGGTCACACGCAGTGGTGTTGCATCATTGGTACTTCTCATCCTTTCAGACAACCTTTCTTGTCGCTGGGTGAAGTAGTGTCTAGAACTACTCTACTGGCAATAGATAATCTTAGATTAAATCACAGTTCTCTCTAGAAGGGCTTTTCAGGCCTTGCTTTCTTGTTAGAGCTTTTGAAACGTAGGTTGTTTACATACCTGCATTGATATTGGTGGCAGCAGCAACTTACAGGTGTTCATGCACTGAATTTCTCAAACATCTTTCGGGTACTATAGTTTGACGACAGGGAACTGGGAAGATGCTTTATTTGGTTTTAAATTTACACTTTTCTATATGTTTCCTTACTGAGAAGGATGTGGCTGTACCTAAACCATCCAGATGGCAAGTGCTTTGAGAAATTAGTGGCAAAGCAATCATTTAATGAGTTATATTATGTTGCTGGTCAGACTAACATGTTTTGTTCTTTTCTGTGGCTCTCAGCCTTACAGGATACTGTATAGTTATCCTGTTTTTCCTCACATCTCTGCTCTCTAGCCTTTAAAACTATCAAATTTACTTTTTGGGTAGTATGTTTGTTTTTCAGATTGAAAAGTTAGAGGTGGCTGAAAAGGAGATAGATTATTTCTTATCTCATCATTTCCCTTTAAACTGCAGTATGGCTACACTCATAGCCACATGATTTGAGTCTCCCTTGAAATAATAGTTGAATTATGTGTTGGTGTTGTGAATCAACAATAAATATAAATAGTAGTATAATGGAAGAGGATGACAATACTGAATAGCACCACAAGATGTCATTCAAACAGTTTGTGGTATAGAATGAAATGCTCGCAGTGAAACTCAGATTTCTTAATTTCCTGCTAGAGGAAGAACCTGTATCAGCTGCAAAATAAACTCTGTGCTGTATGGCTCTGAAATCAATTTACAGTTCCTCTTTTAAGTGTTAAATTCAAACTTGTTTGGAGTTTACACAATTGCCTGAGCTAGAATAAACCAATTTAAGGATTTTGTAGTGCCAGTAAAATGTAAAAACCTGATTTTTGGAGGAAGGAGGGGGAACCTTCCGTAGGACTTCATTACAACTCAGGTGCTAAGACCAATCGTGAAGTCACTCTGTCAGTGTGGATTTTCTGCTTCAAACCTGGTAACATTCACAGTATTTTGAACTTCGTGTTGGAACATTTTGTTGTGCTGCAGGCAAAAAAGAAAATCTTTGTATGGTGTGTCTGAAAGTATGTAGGAGAGATAATAAATGCATATCTTACCAGGGTAGAGTAAGTGTTCTCTTAACAGTTGTTCAGAATATGCAGGTGCAGCAGCAAATGGTATGCCACAGATTATGGATGGTATTTTAGTGCAGATTAAAGGTTTATGATAGTTCCTATGAGAAGACAAAGTAACTGAGAGGCACAGATTTATTACTGGCATAGCTGGTATAAACCTCAGTGACGTACACTTATGCCTACCCTTTTTTTGTAGAAGTGGGTAATGTTGCTCAATGGAATCTGAAATCCTAGTTTTAATCTAGGCAAGATGCCAGTTTTAGTGACCAAGTGTGCGCTAACAAGAATATGGCATATTCAGAGTTGTTCTTTAGTTGCTGTTTGCAGTAATCAGTGTGGAAAATAATGGTCAGGGTCCTTTCTGGCTTAATACTCCAGGCTGTTTAAAATAGTTTGTTCTCTTGACTGTCAAGCTCTAGGGGTTTTTTGGCTCTTATTTTGGGGTGTGAGGGTGGGGTTTTGTAAGTTGGTATGAGTGTGTGTGTTTGTGTGTGTGTTAATGGCAGGTGAGTAGAGGGAGCATGAAAGAGAATGAGAACTAGAAAAATCTAGCTGGTGTTTTTTTGTTTACTTTCTTACAGTAGCATCTAGAAGATTAGTCCTAACTTCTAGACCTAGATATGATAGGTCCTATTGTATCCAGAAATGGTGCAAAGGCATATGAATAAAAAGCAGTGCTTTGAGATGAAAAGACAAAAGAAGTATCTATCTCAAAGGCTACAATCATAAAATATGAAAGCATAGAAGAAAGTTAGAAATCCTTTTCTTCCACTTAATATATTCTCTTTTGAATTGCTGGTCAAATGTTATTCTGGATGTGTTTTGTGATGATGTCAATCATGTTGTATCATAGCAGGTCTGTCACGTGTGATGCTTGCTATGAGAGAAAGCTAGGTGTTTAATTTGCATTTCTAATTTAAACTCCCTTAGCTTTCAAATTATTATATTGAGGAATACAACCCTGTGGTGGTAAAGATTACAAAGACAGCTGAGTACTGGTTCCTTAATATATTAATAATTGGCTCATTGCCTTTTATAGTGGATGCTATGCAAATAATAAAGATTGTATTTCATAGCCTCTTTGTGTTGTATACAAGTATAACATTTCTAATTAAAGTTGCATACCAGTGCTTTCAAAATCATGCATCATCTTAGGCCAGTGGGACCATATTATATAGAGGTTAAGAGGCTAGACTACAACTCAGGAACTCAGGGAAACCTTGTTGCATTCTTAGGTATGGCAGTGGGCAGACAGGTGGGAGTCTTTGTTTTTTCTTTTTCCCCCTCTCAGAAAGTCATTTCACCTCTTCTTACTGTTGGGGAAAATGGACTCAGAGACAATTATATTTACTCTTATGAAGTGCTTTTTTTTGCACTTACTGTTGTTGGGAACATTACTGTCCTGCTTCATGTAGCTCAGTATAATCCCATTAACTATCAGATTAGGTTTCTTTAACCTGGTTTTGTTGCTGAAGTAATAAAGCTTATATTTCAGTTGTCTGTAATGTGTACCTAACTCTGTAAGGCTAAAATTACTCTTAAAGTTTTATCGGGGAGAGGCGAAGGTATTGATGCAGCTGGAGGGTTGCTTGCACGTTCCTGAGCTCCTGGCAAGTGGATGTAAGAGATAAAGAAATTATTTGTCTAACATTGTGTACTGAAGAACTGTCACTTCATGTTTCTATACTTGTCAGTTATTCTGAACAGCACTGCGAGGCTTGCATTTATGCTTTCTGTTTTGAGGGATTTTACTTAAGGATTGAAGTTCCCTTAAATCTTCTTAATGCTCAGAAGATGAAAATATTGTTGTACTGTACAATAAACTATATTATGAAAGACTGAAATGCATGAGGCTGCTGATAAGAGGTGTTTTTGGAGGGAAATGACCTTTGAAATCTACATAGGATATTTGCTTCTAGAAGTTAAAACAGCAAGGGAGTGGGTATCCTGTTATGTAATAATATATTTTTTTTTTTTTTTTTGAGTAGACCTCATTCTCAGCAGGCAAGCTTGGTTGAGTGCAGTCATCTTAAGTACAGTAATAAAAAAAAAAAGAATGGAACAAAATTCTACAATGCTGGGTAAAATAATTGAGGTTTCTTGCACTATTAAATCTGCTCTTAAAGGGGGAAACTCTGAGGTTACACTGAAACCATATCTAACTGTAGAAGAAAAAAGGCTTGCTGCTGCTGATCCATATGAATATATGGAGCAGTATTTTACTCTGTAAGTATCTAATGCTTGCTAATCCTGGATTATAATTTGTTAGAAAAGTTAAAAAAAAATCCATTCATGTAGCAATTAATTTCCAAATGGATTCATCAAGAACTTGGGTGATTTTTTTTTTTTGCCCCCCCCCCCGCTGCTTTTCTCTTAGGAAAGCAAGGCTGGCTGTAAGCAGGTCTTAATTTCTCTGGTTTATATCTTCCCTGTTAACACTTAAAAATGGTTTTTATTTGAAATGTATGATAGAATACTTTCTATAAGCAGTTAGAAGTACATTTCATCATGAAATAGTTTCTTCTCTGTATTCATGTCTTAAATTCACCTTTTGCCTTTTTTTCCTCTGTATTTGTTACACTACTAGCTCATACTCATCCTGTGATTACTGTCTGCTTTTGTCATTCCCAACTGCTGAGAGCTTGTTTTTCAGCATGTACTTGAATCTCATGCTGTATAACTTCTTCCACTTTTGCTACTTGTTTCTCAAGATCAAATGATTATTCCCACATTTTCTACTTTCTCATTTGCAAATTTTGTTGACATATTCTTATATTTTTATGTTAACTTTCTTGTTAATTTTTTTTATTGGGTAAATATAGACCCAGACTTGAATCTTAAGCAGTTTCTACAAAGTCTTATTCAACACTCTTTGATGTGCCAAGGAACCGAAGCATCCTCCTACCAATTATACAAGATCTAGGTGATCACAATTTAGTAATATTATCCTGTGCTTTAGCTTTTGCTGATATCTCACATAATCATGCAGAAATTGAGATGGAAATAGCAGTAGGAAACTGGAAGCAGAAGCATAGGACTAGAAGCAACTTTGTAGATCAAGTCCAGTCTTCTGCTATGTAACTTTGGTAACTGTGTCATATAGATTCTTTCACAAGCTAAGCTTAAAAGGTAAGGATTAAGACTTAAGTAGAAGGAATTAAAAGTTTCTGAAATTTCTGTTTCCAGATAGAGCAAAGTCTCAGGCAAGATGCTTCAAGTTGATCTAAAAGAACTGAGTATTATTCGATAGCTTATGAGGAATAGGTGGATGGGAATGGTCAGCAAAGCAAGCTATCTCTAGCCAAGAACAATAGGAATAAAGAGAATTGCCAAAAATTGAATCAAGTTAGCCTTTCTAAAAAGTTAATTACAAACGGAACTACGGAGAGAGATTAAAAGGGAAAAAAGCAAATTATAAAGGTATTCTTAGGTACAACCCTAAAACAACAAATATTTGACTTCTGATATAAAAAAAAAATAAGGATACAGAGCTGAGGGAAAAATATGGAGTGGCTAAAAAGAGTGTGAGGATACAGAGATGAACACAAGTACGCTTGAAGTGAAATCAGAAAACCAGAGCGCTTAATGCAGAGGAAGGTATGCCTTTATCCCAGGGACTTGGAGGAGATGGGAGGAGGGGAATAGAAAAAAAAAGTCTATGAAATCACAGTGTTAGTTACTTTTAACAGATCTGTCAACTTGGGGTGGAGTTACAAGAAGAGGGTACACTGGATGTTACCACTTGCATTGAAGAAGGACAACTGTAGACATATTAAACTGACCTCAACAGTATGCAAAAAGTGTGCGGGTAGTGTGGATTTCTCATGGAGGGACAGGGAATAAATGCAGTACTGGGTCTGAGAATATGAGGAAAATCTCTAATAGAGTGACTCTATCCCTTACAAGTAGGAAAAATACAATTTAAAGGTTTATGGAGGAATGGATGACAACATTTTGTTTCATTGTAATTAATTATGGTTTTGGCATAAACTTTCTTCCCCATCTGAAATTCTGAGTACAGTGATAAATCAGAATATACATAAATTTTCATATCTTTTGAAATCCTGTCTGGATTTCCATGTTGCCTTTCACTATGTGAAAGTTCACAGGGTTTGTAAACTTTGGAATATTGCAGGTGTCTCTTCTTGGGCCACTGTGTGGTTTGTATTTTTTAGTACTCAAGCAATCTAGGCATTAAAAAAAGGCTATTTCTTCAAAGAATCTTTTTTGTAAACTTTCAGAGAGTCTATAAATGCAGTTAGACTGTGATCTTTTTGCATCTAAAAAGCCAAGCAGGTTGAGACTTAATATTAGCGATGGCTAATGAGAAGCTGTATCTGTGAGAGAGAACATTCTTATCAAGTTAATATTTTCATGTCAGAGTTTTGATTCAGCTGTAAAAAGTACTTGGATGCTATATGCGTCTAACCACGTGGCTATCTTAATCTTACGGCTTGTAGAATAGATGTACTACAGATCTAGAATAGAATATTTTCAGTTGGAAGGGACCTACAACAATCATCTAGTCCAACTGCCTGACCCCTTCAGGGCTGACCAAAAGTTAAAGCCTATCGTTAAGGGCATTGTCAAGATGCCTCTTAAACATGACAGGCATGGGGCATCGACCGCCTCTCTAGGAAGCCTGTTCCAGTGTTTGACCACCCTCGCGGTAAAGAACTGCTTCCTAATGTCCAGTCTAAACCTCCCCTGACTCAGCTTTGAACCATTCCCACGTGTCCTATCACTGGATAGCAGGGAGAAGAGCTCAGCACCTCCCTCTCCGCTTCCCCTCCTCAGGAAGCTGCAGAGAGCAATGAGGTGGCCCCTCACCCTCCTTTTCTCCAAACTAGACAACCCCAGAGTCCTTAGCCACTCCTCATAGGACTTGTCTTCCAGCCCTTTCACCAGCTTTGTTGCCTTCCTCTAGACGCATTTGAGTACCTTAACATCCTTCTTAAATTGTGGGGCCCAGAACTGCACACAGTACTCAAGGTGAGGCCGCACCAATGCTAAATACGGTGGGATATTCGCCTCTCTTGACCGACTGGTTATGCTGTGTTTGATGCAGCCCAGGACACAGTTTGCCCTCTTGGCTGCCAGGGCACAGTGCTGACTCATATTGAGCCTGCTGTCGACCAGCACCCCCAGATCCCTTTCTGCAGGGCTGCTCTCCAGCCACTCCTCTCCCAATTTATACTTGTGTCCAGCATTACTCCGTCCCAGGTGCAGGACCCAGCACTTGGACTTGTTTAATTTCATGCCACTGACGATTGCCCAGTCTATCTAGATCCCTCTGCAAGGCCTCGTGTCCCTCAAGAGAGTCAACAGCACCTTCCAGTTTAGTATCACCAGCAAACTTGCTAACGGTGCATTCAACTCCTGCATCCAGATCGTTGATAAATATATTGAACAGAACTGGCCCTAGAATTGAGCCCTGAGGAACACTGTGCTGGTGAATGGTCGCCAGCCAGATGTAGTCCTATTCACTACAACCCTTTGAGCCCTGCTGTTCAGCTAGTTCTTCACCCAGTGCACCACATACCTGCTCATCTCACAGTTGGACAACTTGTCCAGAAGAATGCTGTGAGGGACAGTATCAAAAGCCTCATTAAAATCCAGAAAAAACACATCCACTGCCTTCCCTTCACCCACTAGGCATGTGACCTTATCATAGAAGGACATTCAAATTAGTTAAACAGGACTTTCCCTTTGTGAACCCATGTTGACTGTGCCCAATGATTGCATTGTTCTTTAACTGCCTTTCAATAGTACCCAGTATAATCTTCTCCATAATTTTTCCAGGTACTGAGGTTAGACTAACAGGTCTGTAGTTTCCTGGGTCTTCCCTCATGCCCTTCTTGTAAATTGGAATAACGTTGGTCAGCTTCCAGTCAGCAGGCACCTCCCCAGACTCCCAAGACCTTTGGTAGATGATCGAGAGGGGTCTTGCTGTAACATCCGCTAGCTCCTTCAGTACTCTGGGATGAATCCCATCAGGCCCCATGGACTTGTGAACATTCAGCTGATACAGCTGGTCCCTTACAGTTTCAGTACCACAAATGGCAAGTCACTGTTCTCGCAGTCATGGTCCTCTGACTCAGAGGACCAGGCAGCCCAAGGTCTATCAGTATTATTAAAGACTGGGGCAAAAAAAAAAAAACAAACACCACAACAAAAAAAAAACCAGCAGCATTGAATGCCTCTGCTTTTTCTTCATCCCTATTAGTCAGATGACCATCTTCAACAAGTATCGGTCCAATGTTTTCTTTGGACCTCATTTTGCTATTAATGTACTTAAAACAAGCCCTTCTTGTTGTCTGACACAACACTGGCCAGTTTCAACTCTAGTTGAGCTTTGGCCTTTCATGTCTTCTCCCTGCATATACAAACCACGGCTCTGTAATCTTCCTGCGAAGCCTGACCTTGCTTCCAGAGATCGTGCAATTTCTTTTTCCTCTTGAGCTCCACAAGGAGTTCCCCGTTCAGCCAAGCTGGTCTTCTGCCCCACTTGCTTGACTTGCAACACAGTGGAATTGCCTGCTCCTGCGCTTTTAAAAGGTGGTTCTTCAAGACTGACCAGCACTCGTGGACTCCTAAGCCCTCAAAAGCAGATTCCCGGGGTACTCTGCTAAGCAGCTCCCTGAATAGCTTAAAGTTTGCTCTCCTGAAGTCCAAGGTAGCAACTCTGCTGTCCTTTTTTCTCATTGCACTGAAAATTTTAAACTCAACCATTTCATGGTCACTGCGGCCAAGACAGCCACCTACCATCACATCTCCCACGAGTCCTTCTCTATTCACAAATAGCAAGTCTAGGAGGGCATCTTTCCTAGTTGGATCCCTGAGTACTTGTGTCAAGAAGTTATCTTCCACAAACTTCAGGAGTTTCCCAGGCTTGCTCGTCACAGCAGTATGGTATTCCCACTTGATGTCTGGGAAGTTGAAATCTCCCATAAGGACAAGGGCTACCGATCCAGAGATTTCTCCTAATTGTCTATAGGATAACTTATCAGTGCTTACATCCTGGCTGGGTGATCGGTAGTAGACACCCACTACAGCATCTCCTTTGTTTTCCATCCCCCTAAACCTCACCCAGAGGCTCTCAACCACATCATCCCTAACTGTAAGGGCTATACAATCAAACCTCTCCCTTACATACAGTGCGACACCTTCCCCTCACCTGCCCTGCCTATCCCTCCTGAACAGCTTGTAGCCCTCCATCCCAGCACTCCTGTCGTGGGAGTCATTCCACCAAGTCTCACTAATACCAATGATATCATAGTTCTGGGAACTGATCAATGCTTCCAGTCCATCCTGCTTGTTTCTCATACTGTGTGCGTTGGTGTACAAGCATTTCAGGTGTGCTCCTGAGCCCTCCGTGCTCCCTGGAGCAGTGTAAATGTTCCCACTATCATTGCCACCCTCAGGCAATGCCATGCCAACCCTTGGCTTGCCTTCCGCTCTCCTGTTGGTATCCCCTTCCCCCATGGATTCTAGTTTAAAGCCCTCTCAGTCAGTCCCACCAGCTTATGAGCAAATGTTTCCCTCATTGGGACAGGTGGATCCCATCAGGTCCCAGCATACCTTGTGCCTTGAAGGCTCTTCCATGGTTATAAAAAACAAAGTTCTGGTGGAGGCACCAGTACTGGAGCCAGGTATTGATATCCTGGGCTCACCTGTTTCTTCCAAAGTCTCCCCCCATTATTGGGAGGATTGAGGAAAACACTGCCTGTGCTCCTGAATTTTTTTTAGTGTTCTTCCCAGGGCCCTGAAATCTCTGAGGCTTTTAATCCTGAGGACAGGGGATAGCAATTTACAATCCAGAAAGGCAGATGAAAACATAAGGTTATGTGCTTGATTCTTGTTGAAATTCAGACTGTACTGAAATCTGCTATTGGGATTTTCAGTGATTTTCATAAGCTATTTTAACATGAACATGTCAACCTCAGACTATCACATCTGGCCCTCACTGGGGGGAGAGGCAGGGAGTGAATGAGTCATTGGTTCAAATTGAGCTCTTCTCTTGCCTCAGGACTTCAACCTTACAGCCAAGGTTCAACTAACAGCAGATTAAAGTTGCACGGGCTTGCATTATTGTCAGAATCTGATAGATTCTTTTACTAAACACTTAATTGTTCTAGGCCAGCATGTTAACAAATACAATTTAAACACGGGCAAGAAGGAGCAGTGCTTCACCTTAAGTTGCTGAATTGATACAAGAATATAAAAATGGTATTCTGGTTTGGTTTTTTTTACTTTCTCTAATTGATGTTTTTCTGTGTTTCTGCCGTAGAAATGAGGATCTAAACCAAGTGTTGGAAAGCAGTAAAGATTCTGCAAAGCTGGATGCTATGAAAAGGATTGTTGGGGTATGTGATTTTTTTTTTATTTTTATTTTTATTTCTTGGATGTGAATACCATTTTCGCTTTACAAATCCTGTACCAAGTCAGCATTTGAATCGCTAAATAGTGTTTGAAAGCTACTTGAGAAGCCCTTAATTTGGATTTTTATATAGAAATGGCTATATCAAAATATATGCAATCATATACTTTTAAAATATTTATGTAACAGTGCCAATATGCCTGTAACTATTTTCAGCAGGGAGATGAGATGTTAAATAGGAAATGGTTCCTTCAGAGAAGCTTCAATTGCTGTCTTAATTTAGCAGAATGGAAACAACAGAAACTTGCTGGAATAAAATGACAAATTGCATTTACTGTTTTTACTTTTTTTAGATTACATAAAGTTTTCTTTAAATTGAGCATATTGCCTATATATTTGACTAAGTATTCCAGGTAAACCGTGTACCTGTAGTGGTGATTAAATGATGTTTAACACCATTGTGTGTTTAAACCCTGTAAGCTAAACATCATGAAGTTGATAAAGGCCCTTTATTTCTTCTTAAAAGTATTAGAAGAATGTGCTGTGGAAAGCTGTTCAGTGTCCACTTCACTTATTTTTCTGGGACTCCTGCATGCTTTCTCTCGTTCCTTCAGTCTTCTGTGGATGTGGAGTTGGTTTGTTTTGCTTGTTTTTTATGTGGGTTAATACTTTCTAAGCATTTACTGAACTGAGTAGGTACAGGTTGTATCATGTGAATTGTGTTCTTTCCTTTGACTCTAGAGCTAGTGATTTCTCCATTATCCTGTAGTAATGAAGATTTTATTCAAGTTGGTTGTCTTCAGCTTTTGTCTTTGTGATTCTAGTCCTGGCAGAGACATCAATTACCCATTTTGGTCTGGGTAATCTATCAACTACCATTTCATACCATTGTTTTTTTGGTGAAAGGCTTCTTGGTTAATCTTCTCCACCATGATGCAGGGTTCCTCAGAATCTGACCAGTGATGTGCAGAGGTGCTGTTGCATGTAATCATAGCCTTTAGGAGGGCTGTGGTTTCAACCTATGGTAACTTAATTTCTTCTGCTTCCCTCAGAAAAGAGCTTTCTTCTGACTGTTACTGTGGACAGGAGGATTGGGGACAGTTGTCTGTTGCTCACTTAGTTTTCTTTTCCAAAAAAGGTGGCCAGATCTTTGTATTTGGAAACCGTTGCAACTGAATTTGTGTATCTATGTATATGAGGGAATTGGAGACTGTTAAATTGGGTCAGCTTTAAATTTTAAAATGAGGCTTTACTAGATTGGTTTTTTTAATTTTTTTTTCTCCACGAGCAATGTATTTTGCTCATTGCGCACTCATGAGTGCGCAGTGAGCAAATGCACTCATAAATAGCTGCTGCTACATATTCAAAGCAGTTCTTAACAACTGTATCTTTAATTACCTAGAAGTATATGATACGATGGAGCTGGTGATGTGTAGTTAGCACTGATTGCTGCAGTCCTTGATGGTCTTAGGCTGAGGTGATCAGGCTCAAGAGCTCTTCAGCAAGAGAAGGCAGAACTGAATTGAGCACATTCTTTCTTCTGTTGCCCTGTTCCCAATTCCAGATTTTGTCCTCTTGTAAGATGTTTGAGCTTTTAGACAGTTCCCAGTCCTTGGCTTCTGTCCCTGTTCTACACACTGTGCAATGCTGGAAAAGCATTACTTTCCCAGATGGCAGCAGGCAACTTCTGTTTCTTGGATATCTTTTTCCTTGCTCAGGCATTGCTTCATTTCTTAAAGTGAAAACAGTCTTCTAGCTCATAAGGTTGGCCATTACTTGACTGTCAGTGAGTTGTTTGAATTACTGGATCCTCTGTTTTCAGTCTGTTCCGTATTTTCAAGGTATTTGCTATTATCCCGTGTTTAAACTGTCTCATAACAAGACACCTGGTACCAACCTCTGGTTCACATAAGCTGAAACAATGAGCTTTACAGGCCAGGACTGGCACCTTGCACAATTAGCATAAGGCCTGTAGCAGTGGTGATAATGTTCTTGCTGGGCACAAAGATGCTTGTGTGTTATCAGTTGTGTGCTTATGTTTAGTTAGGGAACTCCACTGTCATAGTATTGTTTAATGTGTCTCACCAGAACGTTCATTTTCACTAATTTTAGGTGTGGGGGGGAAGCTGTGCAAACCAATAGTTTTCTTGCTCTTTTAGTAGACTTCAAAAGGCGGAACCTTCATTTGTCTGTATAAGTGTGATGGAAAAGTACCAGGAGAACACTACTTATGGCTCCTTTTGCTGCTTCTTCCTCCTTTAAGGTGGTTTGCAAACTCTCTCCTGGGGAGAAGGAAATTCATTATAAATAAAAACAAGTCTATCCTGCAGAGAATGACTGTTTTAACGATGTAATTTCAAACATAGGAGTAGTCCAGTTTTGATCTTTCCACTCCCCCTCTTATGTGAAGGTGTCTAAGCCTACCTTCAGCTAAAATATGTATGTGTGGTTTTAATGATTAATGATGTCTTTTTGTTTGTTTTTGTATGTTTCTTCCTTACATGCATACCATAAAATAATTGCAATATTTGCAAGATTACGAGCAATACTACTGGTTTAGAAATAAATTTGAAGTGTATACAGAAACAAGTTATATTCTACTATATGCATGAAAACATGGTATCTGATACTTCTTTTAAAACATACACTGATATTACAACAACCAATATATTCTTGTTACCAGGTCTTGAAACCTGACCTTTCTGCTCACCTGAACTTCTCATCTGGGAAAAATCTTAGTGAAATTTCATTCCTGAAGATTTCGGAGCATAAATTTAGGAAACAAATTCATGTGCCTGATTTCCCACAGAGAAATTCATGCATGTGTGTGTCATTAAAAAAAAAAAGTTTAGTACACCCTGTCTTATGCACAGCATCTATATTTTGTAGGGACAGAACCACACACAGACTTGTGGACATTATGTAGAGCTTCTTCTAGAATGAAGGTTTCTGTCTGTGCAGGAACTTCAGATATATAAGACAACATAACTGGAGAATGTCTAGGCACAGCAGCAAAAGTGACATGATAGACCTTAGTCTTGGAAAGAACCATTATGTTCTTTCAGGTTAATGATCCATGGGCTAAGGAGGATTTACACTAATTGTTATGACTTAAAAGAGTGTATTTTGACTCATTAAAACACCCTAAATACATATTCACATGGTACACTGGAGCTATTATAGTTGGTCAGTTAAATAATGCAAGTAATGCATAGAGTCATACTGTTACAGCCTATCAGGAAAGTCTAACCTTAAGGTTCGTCCTTATTTCTGAATAATATAACTTCTGTTGCATCAAGATGAGATGATTGATAATACTTTATTCTATGATACTTTTCTACAGTGCATCTTGCTACTAAGTTCTACTTGACTCCAGTCATGCTGAATCTGACATTTATTACAAAGACCCCCTCAGTCCTGATAGCAGTGGTTTAATTTAGATTCTTAGTTAAAAACCCTTGAAACCCATACAATGTGCTTAGTTCTTAGTTTGTAACTTCCTGTGCTTAAATACAGCTGCAAAAAATAGTTTAAGATGTTAAGTTGGTTAAAATAAAATGTCATGCTGGACAGCTGCTCTTAAACCCTTTTCATAGAATCATAGAATAGTTTGGGTTGGAAGGGACCTTTAAAGGCCAATCTAGTCCAACCCCCCTGCAATGAGCAGGGACAACCTCACTAGATCAGGTTGCTCAGAGCCCCGTCCAGCCTGACCTTGAATGTTTCCAGGGATGGGGCTTCTACTACCTCGCACTCAGTTGCCGAGGTGATCAGCTTCCGTTCTGGCACGACCTGCAGCGGAGCGTCCTAGCGCGGCGTACAGGGGGGGTTTCCCGAACCGGGGAACCTCAGAGGGAGCCGAGGGACCCGCCAGGAGCCGGCAGCTCGTGCGAAGAGCGGCTGACGAGACCTGGGCGGGGCCAGGAGCCGCGGCGGCTAAGCGCCCCCATGTATAAAAAAGCCCCCGGGGAGCGCCGGCGACCCGGAGCGCCGGCGACCAGGGCGCGGCGCGGCAGTTTGCGCGGCAGTCCGCGCAGGAAGGGCGGGCAGGCAGGGCGCTGAAGCTCCGCCGGCTCGACGGGGGAAACAATGGTGTCCACCTGGCAGAAAGCCCTGGCCGCTCCAAGCCTTGCACCCGCCACGGCTGACGCAGCTTCCCAGACGGAGCTGCGGTGGGAACACGCTGCCACCCAGGTGTCAGGCTGCAGGGTGTGCCCTACTCTGATGCCAGCACCGGGCGACAGCGGCAGCGAGCCTGCCTGTGGGAGGTGTGCCCAGGTAGAGGAACTCCGCCTGGTGACAGAGCTCTGGCAGGAGGTGAGCAGGTTGCGGAGTATCAGGGAGTGCGAGAGGGAGATCGACGATTGGACTCGCACCCTGCCCTCCCTGAGACAGGTGCAACAGGCAGCCAAGGTGCCTGTCGCGGGGGACTCCCTATCCCAATCCTCTCCCTGCACGGCTGAACATAGGGACTTAGGGGACAGGGGACAGTGGCAACTAGTGCCTCCCCAGCGAGGCAGGCGTGTCTCCTCAGCACCTACCCCACCTCTGCAGGTGCCCTTGCACAATAGGTACGAGGCCCTGCCACTGGAACCAAACAATGACAAGGCTGATGGTTCAGCCAGCCTGGAGGTGCTGCTGAGGACTAGTCAGCCTAGGTCCTGCATCAAAACTGCCCCCACAAAGGAAAACAAGAGACGGGTCATTGTCATAGGAGACTCCCTTCTGAAAGGAACAGAAGGGCCCATATGCAGACCGGACCCACTGCTTAGGGAAGTCTGCTGTCTCCCAGGGGCCCAGGTCAAGGATGTGAAGAGGAAGCTTCCCACCCTAGTAAGGCCCTCAGACTACTATCCCCTGCTGATCTTCCAGGTAGGCAGCGATGAGGTGGCAAAAAGAAGTCCCGAGGCAATCAAGAGGGACTTCAGGGCCTTGGGGCGACTGGTTAAGGGATCAGGAGCACAGGTAGTGTTCTCCTCTATCCCTCCAGTTCTGGGGAAGGATGAGGGAAGAAACAGGAGGAGCCAGCAGATCAACAACTGGCTCCAAGCCTGGTGTCACCAGCAGGACTTTGGGTTCTTTGACCATGGGTCGGTTTACATGGCACTAGGCCTGCTGGCAGCAGATGGGGCACACCTGTCCCAAAGGGGGAAAAGGATCCTAGCACAGGAGTTAGCAGGGCTCATTGAGAGGGCTTTAAACTAGATTTGAAGGGGGAAGGGGATAAAACTAGGCTTGCTAGAGAGAAGCCTGGGGGTGGCACGCCAATGAATGAGGGATGGTGTGCCAGCGAGGCCCTTTGGTCAGCTGTCTCAGATGAGGTAGGACAGAGAGACCCATGCAGCAGCAGGGACACAGGGGTCATTGATCTGCTAGGAACCACAGAAATACCTGAGATGGGACATGTAGGGAGTAGGGCTTCTCCCACCACAAAGGCAACAGGATCACTAGCCCAGCTGAAGTGCATCTACACGAATGCAGGGAGCATGGGCAACAAACAGGAGGAGCTTGAGGCTGTTGTGAAAGGGGAAAACTATGATATAGTTGCCATCACGGAAACATGGTGGGATGACACACATAGCTGGAGTGCCGCAATGGACGGCTATAAACTCTTTAGAAGGGATAGGCAAGGAAGGAGAGGCGGTGGGGTAGCCCTCTATGTTAAGGAGAGTCTGGACTGCCTTGAGCTCAAGGACGGTGACGCGAGGGTTGAGTGCCTATGGGTAAGAATCAGGGGGAAGGCCACCAAGGCAGACATTGTGGTGGGAGTCTGTTATAGACCACCCAACCAGGATGAGGAGGCAGATGAAGTATTCTACAGGCAGCTGGGAGAAGCCTCACAATCGCTGGCCCTTGTTCTTGTGGGGGACTTGAACTTGCCAGATGTCTGCTGGAAATACAGTGCAGCAGAGAGGTTCCTGGAGTGTGTGGAAGATAACTTCCTCACGCAGCTGGTGAGGGAGCCCACGAGAGAAGGCGCCCCGCTGGACCTGTTGTTTGTGAACAGAGAAGGTCTTGTGGGTGATGTGACAGTTGGAGGCCATCTTGGGCACAGTGACCACGAAATGATAGTTCTCGATTCTCAGAGAAGTAAAGAGGAGGGTCACCAGACCTGCCACCTTGGACTTCCGGAGGGCAGACTTTGGCCTGTTTAGGAGTCTGGTTGGCAGAGTCCCTTGGGAGGCAGTCCTGGAGGGCAAAGGCGTCCAGGAAGGCTGGACATTCTTCAAAAGGGAAATCTTAAAGGCGCAGGAGCAGGCCATCCCCATGAGCCAAAAGACAAGCCGGCGGGGAAGAAGACCGGCCTGGCTGAACAGAGAGCTCTGGCTGGAACTTAGGAAAAAAAGGAGAGTCTACAACCTTTGGAGGAAGGGGCAGGCAACTCAGGAGGACTACAAGGATGTTGTGAGGTTATGCAGGGAGAAAATTAGAAGGGCCAAGGCCCAGCTAGAACTTAGTCTGGCTACTGCCGTAAAAGACAACAAAAAGTCCTTCTACAAATACATTAACAATAAAAAGGGGGCTAAGGAAAATCTCCCTCCTCTATTGGATATGGGGGGAAACTTAGTGTCAAGGGATGAGGAAAAGGCTGAGGTGCTAAATGCCTTCTTTGCCTCAGTCTTTAACAGCAAGGGAAGTTGTTCTCTGGGCACCCAGCCCCCTGAGCAGGAAGACAGGGATGGGGAGCAGAATGAAGCCCCCATAATCCAAGGGGAAATGGTCAGTGCCCTGCTACGCCACTTAGACACACACAAGTCTATGGGGCTGGATGGGATCCACCCAAGGGTGCTGAGGGAGGTGGCAGAAGTGCTCACCAAGCCACTCTCCATCATTTATCAGCAGTCCTGGCTAACCGGGGAGGTCCCAGTTGACTGGAGGCTGGCAAATGCGACGCCCATCTACAAGAAGGGCCGGAAGGAGGATCCGGGCAACTACAGGCCTGTCAGCCTGACCTCGGTGCCCGGGAAGGTTATGGAGCAGATCATCTTGAGTGCCATCACGTGGCACGTACGGGACAACCGGGTGATCGGGCCCAGTCAGCACGGGTTTATGAAAGGCAGGTCCTGCCTGACCAACCTGATCTCCTTCTACGACATGGTGACCCGCCTAGTGGATGAGGGAAAGGCTGTGGACGTTGTGTACCTGGACTTTAGTAAAGCCTTTGACACCGTCTCCCACAGCATCCTCCTGGAGAAACTGCCTGCTCATGGCTTGGATGGGTGTACTCTGCGCTGGGTAGGAAACTGGCTGGATGGCTGGGCCTAAAGAGTTGTGGTGAATGGAGTTAAATGCAGTTGGCAGCCGGTCACCAGTGGTGTTCCCCAGGGCTCAGTATTGGGGCCAGTCCTGTTCAATATCTTTATCAATGATCTGGACGAGGGGATCGAGTGCACCCTCAGTAAGTTTGCAGATGACACCAAATTGGGAGGGAGTGTGGATCTGCTGGAGGGCAGGCAGGCGCTACAGCGGGACCTGGACAGGCTGGATCGATGGGCCGAGGCCAATTGTATGAGATTCAACAAGGCCAAGTGTCGGGTCTGGCACTTGGGTCACAACAACCCCATGCAACGCTACAGGCTTGGGGAGGAGTGGCTGAAAAGCTGCCCAGCAGAAAAGGACCTGGGGGTGTTGGTTGACGGCCGGCTGAATATGAGCCAGCAGTGTGCCCAGGTGGCCAAGAAGGCCAACGGCATCCTGGCCTGTATCAGAAATAGTGTGGCCAGCAGGAGTAGGGAGGTGATTGTCCCACTGTACTCGGCCCTGGTGAGGCCGCACCTCGAGTACTGTGTTCAGTTTTGGGCCCCTCACTACAAGAAAGACATTGAGGGGCTGGAGCGTGTCCAAAGAAGGGCAACGAGGCTGGTGAAGGGTCTGGAACACAAGTCCTATGAGGAGCGGCTGAGGGAACTGGGGATGTTTAGCCTGGAGAAAAGGAGGCTGAGGGGAGACCTTATTGCTCTCTACAACTACCTGAAAGGAGGTTGTAGAGAGATGGGGGTCGGACTCTTCTCCCTAGTGACAGACAACAGAACAAGAGGAAATGGCCTCAAGTTGCCCCAGGGGAGGTTTAGATTGGACATTCGTAACAATTTCTTCACCGAAAGGGTTGTCGGGCATTGGAACAGGCTGCCCAGGGAGGTGGTGGAGTCCCCATCTCTGGAGGTATTCAAAAGACGTTTAGATGAGGCCCGAAGGGATATGATTTAGTGGGGGACTTGGTAGTGCTAGGTTAATGGTTGGACCCGATGATCTTGGAGGTCTCTTCCAACCAGAACAATTCTATGACTCTGTGATCTCTCTGGGCAACCTGTTCCAGTGCTTCACAACCCTCATTGTGAAAAACTTCTTTCTGATTTCCAGCCTATATCTCCCCTCCTTTAGTTTAAAACCATTACCCCTTGTCCTGTCACAACAGGCCCTGCCTGTTTCTCCCCATTTTTCCTATAGGCCCCCTTCAAGTACTGAAAGGCTGCAATAAGGTCTCCCCGGAGCCTTCTCTTCTCCAGGCTCAACTCCCTCAGCCTGTCTTCATAGGAGAGGTGCTCCATTCCTCTGATCATCCTTGTGGCCCTCCTCTGGACCCGCTCCAGCAGGTCCACGTCCTTCTTATGTTGAGGGGCCCAGAGCTGGACGCAGTACTCCAGGTGGGGTCTCACCAGGGCAGAGTAGAGGGGCAGAATCACCTCCCTCCACCTGCTGGCCACGCTTCTTTTGATGCAGCCCAGGATACGGTTGGCCTTCTGGGCTGCCAGCGCACATTGTTGGCTCATGTCCAGCCTTTCATCCACCAGCACCCCCAAGTCCTTCTCTGCAGGGCTGCTCTCCATCCCTGCATCCCCCAGCCTGTACCGATACCGGGGGTTGCTCCGACCCAGGTGCAGGACTCTGCATTTGTCCTGGTTGAACCTCATAAGGTTCGCCCGGGCCCACCTCTCAAGCCTGTCCAGGTCCCTCTGGATGGCATCCCGACCCTCAAGCGTATCCACCGCACCACTCAGCTTGGTGTCGTCTGCGAACTTGCGGAGGGTGCACTCGATCCCGCTGTCTATGTCATCGATGAAGATGTTAAAAAGGACCGGTCCCAATACAGACCCTTGAGGGACACCACTTGTCACCGGTCTCCATCTGGACGTTGAGCCATTGACCACTACCCTCTGGATGCGACCATCCAGCCAATTCCTCGTCCACCGAGCAGTCCACCCATCAAATCCATCTCTCTCCAGTTTCGAGAGAAGGATGTTGTGGGGGACCGTGTCAAAGGCCTTACAGAAGTCCAGATAGATGACATCGGTTGCTTTGCCCTTGTCCACTGATGCAGTCACCCCATCGTAGAAGGCCACTAGGTTGGTCAGGCAGGACTTGCCCTTGGTGAAGCCATGCTGGCTGTCTCCAATCACCTCCCTGTCCTCCCTGTGCCTCAGCATCGTTTCTAGGAGGATCTGCTCCATGATCTTCCCAGGCACAGAGGTGAGGCTGACAGGTCGGTAGT
The DNA here is from genome assembly GCA_009819775.1 of Phoenicopterus ruber ruber. Classification (NCBI taxonomy): domain Eukaryota; kingdom Metazoa; phylum Chordata; class Aves; order Phoenicopteriformes; family Phoenicopteridae; genus Phoenicopterus; species Phoenicopterus ruber. The sequence goes on from CM020247.1 coordinate 16,759,060, forward strand.
TCCCAGGGTCCTCCTTCCTACCCTTTTTAAAAATGGGTACTACGTTTCCTTTTTTCCAGTCCCCAGGGACTTCGCCTGACTGCCAGGACTTTTCAAATACCATGGAGAGTGGCTTGGCAACTACATCAGCCAATTCCTTCAGGATTCTGGGATGCATCTTATCAGGTCCCATAGACTTATGTACATTCAGGTTCCTCAGGTAGTCACGAACCTGATCTTCTCTTACAGTGGGAGGGACTTTGCTCCCCCAGTCCCCGTCTTGCAGCCCATCCACTCGAGAGGTGTGGGAGGAGAGGTTGCCAGTGAAGACTGAGGCAAAAAAGTCGTTGAGTACCTCAGCCTTCTCCTCGTCCGTTGACACTAGTTTGCCGCTCCTGCTCTTCAGGGGGGGTATGCTTTCTTTCACCTTCCTTTTCTGGTTGACATACCTGTAGAAGGCCTTCTTATTATTCTTTGTGTCCCTTGCCAAGTTCAGCTCTAGCCGCGCCTTGGCCTTCCTGACCCCGTCCCTACATAACCGGGCAGCGTCCCTATACTCTTCCCAGGATACCCGTCCCTGCTTCCACTGCCTGTGCATTTCCTTTTTGCCTTTTAGTTTGACCAGCAGGTCTCGACTCAGCCATGCTGGTCTCTTGCCACCTTTGCTCGTTTTCTTGCACCTGGGGATTGAGAGCTCTTGCGCTCTATGGAAAGTCTCCTTAAAGATCTGCCAGCTCTGTTCTGCCCCCTTGTCCCTGAGGGCAGTTTCCCAGGGGGTCCTATTGACTAACTCCTTGAACAGCTGGAAGGTTGCTTTCCTAAAATTCAGGGTCCTGACTTTGCTCTTCCTGTGACCCATATCCCTCAGGATTGTAAACTCCACCAGCGCATGATCACTGCAGCCCAGGCTGCCTCCAATCTTGATGTCACCGATTAGCTCACTCCCGTTGGTGACCATCAGGTCCAGTATAGCATCCCCTCTGGTGGGGCTGTCTATTACCTGGCTTAAGAAGTTATCCTCCATGCACTCCAGGAGTCTCCTGGATTGCGTACAGCTCGCCGTGCTGCTTTTCCAGCAGATGTCAGGGTGGTTGAAGTCCCCCAGCAGGATGAGAGCCTGCGAGCGCAATGCTTCCTGTAGCTGGAGCAAGAAGGCTTCGTCAATAGGCTCCCCTTGGTCAGGCGGCCTGTAGTAGACCCCAACCACAAGGTTCCCATTGTTGCCTCGGTCTCTGATTCTTACCCATAAGCTTTCAACCTGCTCATGGTTATTCCTCAGAGACAGCTCCTCGCACTCTATCCATTTCTTGATGTAGAGGGCAACACCTCCGCCCCTCTTTCCTCGCCTGTCCCTTCTGAACAGCCGATAGCCGCGCTCCAGTCATGGGATTCTTCCCACCAAGTTTCTGTAATGGCTACTAGGTCATAGCCTTCCAGCAGCACAGTGGCTTCTAACTCCTCCTGTTTGTTGCCCATGCTGTGGGCATTAGTGTAGAGGCCTTTCAGCTGGGCTGTCGGCCATATCTCCTTCATGGAGGAACATCCCTTAATTCCCTTGAGATCTTCCACTGGTGCTTCCCTGTTGGTTCCTATCACCTCAGAATCCCCAGGCACATCTCCATGAGCCTTCAAGTGTGCTGCAGTGTAGCCAGCACATCTCGGAGCAATAGGCTGAGGGCCCTCACTGGTGTCCCGTCCCTCTAACCTTGGCATGTGATCCCCCAGCTTGTCACAGGCAAGCCTGGTAACATCCCCCTCCCCCTTCAACTCTAGTTTAAAGCCCTGTCTATGAGCCCCGCTAGTTCGTGGGCAAAGACCCTCTTCCCCCTTTGGGAAAGGTGTACCCCATCTGACTCCAGCAGGCCTGGTGCTGTGTAGATCATCCCGTTGTCAAAAAACCCAAAGTTGTGGTGGTGACACCAGTCACGGAGCCACGTATTAATGGAGTGGACCCGTCTGTTTCTGTCCATGTCACTGCCTGCAACTGGTAGGAGGGAGGAAAAGATGACCTGTGCCCTAGATCCTGTTATTGACCGTCCCAGGGCCCTAAAGTCTCTTTTGATTGCCCTCGAACTATGCGTTGCTGCTTCATCGCCACCCACATGGAAGAGTAGTAGTGGGTAATAGTCCGAGGGCCTTACTAGGCTAGGAAGTTTCCTAGTGACATCCTTCACCCTGGCGCCAGGAAGGCAGCAGACCTCCCTCAGAGGAGGGTCTGTCCGACATATGGGACCTTCTGTGCCCTTCAGAAGGGAGTCACCTACGACTATAACCCTTCTTTTCTTCCTCGTGGAGGTGGTTGTGACATGAGGGGTAGTCCTTTTTGGCCTGAGTAACACCTCTGGTGTATCAGGACCATCGTCTTCATCCTCTGATGACTGCCCTTCCACATCCAGGGCCTCATATCTGTTGTGCAGAGGCACCTGAAGAGGTGAGGTGGGCAAGAGAGAGGAACGCCTGCTGCCCCGAGCACAGACTTGCCTCCATTCCTCCCCTTCCCTTAAGCTACTGCCTTTATCCTGGCAGGGGGAGGGTACAGGACCTCTTCGATCTTGGGTGATTTCTGGTGGCTGTTCTTTTCTCAGGGAGGCCAGAGCATGGTTCCACCAGTCTACTTCTTTTTCAGACTCCCTGATGCTCCTCAACCTCTCCACCTCTTCCCGTAGCTCTGCCACCAAGCTGAGCAGATCATCCACCCGATCACACCTCACACAAACTTTTTCACTACTGCCACCCATTGCCAGGGCGAGGCTCTGGCATTCCCTGCAGCCTGACACCTGCACGGCTGCATGTTTTTGTGGGAGCACCGTCTGGGTGGCCACATCTGTTCTGGCGGGGGCAGAGGCTGTGGCTTTTCGCCGGGTGGGCACCATACCTGGGTTCCTGCTGAGAGGGCGAGAACGACCGGCTAAACTCCCCCCTGAGGCGGTCGGGTGACTACGCCCTCCCTGCGCGAACTGCCGCGCCGCGCCCTGGCTGATGCGCCGCGCTCCTGTTCGCTCGCGCTCCCTGAGGGCCGTTTAAATCTCCCGCGGTTGCTCCTGGCAACGCCCAAGCCACGTCAGCCTCTCTCGCGAGAGCTGCCGGTGCCTGGCGGGACTCTGCTCTCTCCTCGCTGCTCTCTCCTCGCTGCTCGGGATTCCCTGGCTCCGGGAACCCCCCCGTCCACCACAATCTAGTGCTCGGCTACAGAGCACGTTGCTGCCGCCGCCGTGCTCCTCGACGACTGAGTCTTTTGAAAGGTTCATTCAGTGATAGCTTGAACTTCAACTACCTTCTTTCTTCTTCTAGCTTCTTTCTTCTAACCTTCTCCAAATATACAGTTTGTCAAGGTATTGCCTGGTTTCATGTTTTGTTGCATGAGATCCTAGTTCTTTATGCCCTTAATGTGTTTTATCAATGAAATACACAGACCTGTGAGTTAGGAATGTGAAGTTTAATCAGCTGTATAACGTCAAGCAGTGGTGGGAATGACATGGTTATGAAAAGCAGTAACTGCAGCTGCAAAACTCATGTTCCTGTGTTGGATCCCTGCATATTTGATTGTTTTAGTGAACTCTTGTCCTTTCCAATTAGCTTGATGTTTGGCTGACTGGATCCTGCCCTTGCCCATAGCTGGGGGTGCTCTGTTCTGAGTGAGTCCATATTTGGCACACCTTAGTTTGAAGATGTGTAATGTGTTTGTGTAATTCTAGGTTTTCCAACCTGGACATGAATTAGATCTAAGAGATGGGAGAGTTTTGCAGCTGAAGTGTGTGTTGAAGTATTTTATTCCTTCTAATATACTTGTTTTTTATAAAAAACTTCCTCCTTAAGCTGTTCATACAAGGGCTGAAGCCTAAACTGGTGTTTTGTTGGTTGTGCTCTTTATTGAGACAATTTTGTTTACTACATGCCCTAGTTTCAGACTTCTCTGAGATCAAATATGAAAACTTTCTTCCTTTAAAAAAAATAAACACAGCGTGTTGACTGATCTTGCTTTTGCCTTTGTTCTTTTTTGTTCTGTATAAACACTCTAAGGCCTTTTGTGTTTAACTTGCTATGGAAAACAACCTTCCTTTGTTTTTAGAGTGTGATGTCTATTTGATCCCCCCCCTTGGTTCTACTGCGCACCAAAATTGTTCCTGGGAAAAGGAATAGGACTTAAATTGTATAACTTCTCCTGTTTTTTTTTTTTTTTTTTTGCTAGCAGCTCCCAAAAGGTAATTCTGTAAAGCTTTTCAGATTAGCAAGACCTTTGTTTTAAGTAATTTTTAAAGCATTAAAAATGGTTTGCAGTCTGATATGGTAAAGTCCAGTTCATTGATTCCACACCCCAAACTCATAACCGGTTAGCACTTGGGGGTTTTGTTGCATGGATAGCATCCTGCAAAGTCTAGTAGTTAACAAAAAAAGAAAATCAGGCTTTATGGAAATAAAGTTTGAAATACAGATCTGGAATAAATGTCTGTCTGTAGTCTCTATTTTTTTTTTTTTAAAAAAAAAAAAAAAAAGAGAGAACCAAAAAAACCAAAACACCCTAATAAATGTGTCCTGGTTTCGGCCGTGACGGAGCTAATTTTCTTTCCATCAGCTACTGTGTTTTGGATTTAGTATGTAAAGAATGTTGATAATACACTGATGTTGTTAGTTGCTGCTAAGCGATCAAGGACATCTTCCAGCTTCCCAGGTTTTGCTAATGTGCAGGTGCAAAAACTTGGGAGGGGTATAACCAGAATAGTTGATCCAAACTGGCCAAAGAGAGCATTCCATACCATAGACGTCATGCCCAGTATAAGTGGGGGTCAGCTGGTGGGCCAGTTCCCCCCCCCCCCCCCCCTTTTTTTTTCGTTCGTTTGTGCCTGTTCGCTTGTTCGTTCAGCTGGTTGTTCCCTCGCTCACTCTCTCTGGAACTTGCTGTTCTGGGATAGCTGGAGGGGGAATACCCCTGCTCCCTGACTGCTGCTTGGGATGGGCTGTATCGGTCGTTGGGTGGTGAGAAATTGTGCATCGTTTGTTTTATATATTCTATTATCCTTATGTTTTTTTATTATTATTATCATTATTAATATATATTTTTTTTTTTCTCTGCTGTCCTGGTGAACTGTTTTTATCTCAACCCACGAGTTTTCCTTTCTCTCCGATTCTCCTCCCCACCCCACCAGGGAGTGGGGGAGTGAGCGAGCGGCTGTGTGGTATTCCGTTACCATCTGGGGTTAAACCACGACAGTCCTTTTTGGCACCCAACGTGGGGCTCGAGAGGGGCCCAGCTGGCTCAGTTGCTAGAGCATGAGACTCTTAATCTCAGGGTTTGAAAATGTGTATTGCAGATCAAGGCTGAGAGGTAAGGGTTGGGTAAAAAAATTTTCACTGTGCTAGTCATGTAGATTATTTATAAAAATGGAGTCTCTCAGCATTAGGATTTCAGAGTGAGATCACTTTTTAATTCAATTTAAAAAGCCTGTAGGAATTCAGGATTAGACAAAATGTGATGTTACTAATAAAGTTTGCTTAAAATAATGTTTTGTTCCACAATACTTAAATGTTGGTTCTTTTTTTTATGCTTTATTAATTTGAATGCCTATGATTCCATAATTTTACAGAAAAGTAGTTTTCAAATCTCAGAATCTTTTGGAAAGATGTGACTATTGGAGGGGGGAAATAGGTCCCATCTTGAGCAGAGAAGAAATTTTTTGCTAATATGCAGCGTAATTCCAAATCTTTGGGTTACTTTTATTTATGTTTTACAAGATATGGAGACTTTAAACCAAGATCATACACACATCTTGGGAATATGCCCTTACTCATTTATTTTGTATGAAGAATTGTGGAAGGAGTTATATGAAGGGACAGACAAGAAAAATTTAAACTTCCTATAAAAGCAGCTGATGAAGAACCTGAGTCAGAATCATCTGAGTTAATTTCTTGAGACAAGTTGCTTGACTAAATTTATTCAACTTGCACTAAATTGTGTGACTTTGGATTAATTAAAAGAAGACTTGTTTAATAAGTGTTTTCAGTACTTCCATAGATAAAAACAATAGCAGAAATATAAGTTTTTCTGGCTGTTTACCATCCATTTTATTTTAGCAGCATGTGTGTCTGGTTTTGCCCCAATATTAGGTGTTAGACACAAAGTAGCTTGCTTCTGTATCTTTTTTTTCTAATAAGAAAGCAAGAAAAAAATCCATCTTGGACTAGTGAAAATAAATAAATTTTAAAAAATTCCAGGAAGTTAAAAATTGGAGATTGACTGCCTTCAACTATGTGTTTAAATCCATAGGCTTACTGGGTGGCTCGAGGAAATCTAAAGCAGCATCTGCAATAGAAAGTTGTACAACCAGAGGATTTATAAATAAAATGTTACTCTGATGCTCACTGCCAGTACTATGCATACACTGTCAGCTCTAGTGCAGAGGTGTCAGAGTTATAGTTGATTTGACAAATGAAACTTGGTTGAAAATAACATCTGTAAGTTTGCAGCTCCAGACAGTATAGTGACCAACAAGCATCAGTTTGAGGATAGCAGAGCAAGCATGCAATGGTATTAGTTAATTCCTGCTGCACAGGATCATAATTTTGGAAAAATGCAGGAAATAATGGTTGGAAACACTGGGTTTTAAGGAAAGTCAATTGAATGCATGTTCCAATTCTTCCCTCCTCTCTTGGAAATATGTACTTCAGCCCTCTATTATGAATGTGAACAAAAAGTTGCTTTTTTGCTGGCTTATGCCACTGAAGATTATATTTCCTGCAATGATGACTTCAGCAAACTCTTATTGTTCCCTAATGAGCTGCAATATAGCAGGACAGATAAGTCCGTTTTCTTCCTTATTTTATACTGATGGATAGTAATAGTCAAGTTTGAGTCTAATTTTAGCTTTAAAGAAGTTCTTATTTAGCTACTACTTTAAAACTTTGCCTTTTCCATTCTTTGAAAGAATGCATATATTTGACTGAGGCCAAATACTGAGCTCTGGTAAGTCAAGGAGGCATAAGTGTGCAAAGATGACAAATCAGTCTTTCAGAACTTACTGTATTTAAATAATTTTAGAGATTGTAACTGCACTTTTAATAATAGGTAATAAAAGGAAAAGGGGCAAAGAATCATATTTTCTATTTTTAGTTTAAGATGGGAAATATACATGGACTAGTTAAATATATTCTCTTCCTCTTTAACTTGTGTAAGTTATGAGTACTCTAAGTCCAGTTTTGAACAGAGATACCTTAAACCAAAGAGGAATGCCTGAAACAGTATTAATCTTGAGCGCTTTTAACTGTTAGGGCTGGAACTGCCAGTCCAACAGAGGCAAGACTGCCCCAGCTCAAGGCTTCCAGTCCAACCAGTAGTGAGACTGGGAATGTATTCCTGGTAGATGTGTGCACATACACACACCCTTGTATGTCTTGTGTGTGTATACACACACACAACACATACAGATGTGCAGAGGCAGTCACATAAATTGACACAGAGTACTCACATGAACAAAAACAGCACCAACAGCTTGGCAGTTCAAGATGAAGGTCTGCTAGTGGGAACGTATGTATACATACGTACAGTGTGGATCCATCCAACAGCTGGGCTCAGACAGTGTCTGCCCAGTAGCTGGCACCTGGATGTATGAGCCCCTGAGGCTGCAGCCCTATTTCAGTTGCTGGTACAAACTGCTATACACATGTAGTCCAGGATTCCCATGGTCCCCCAATAGCTACTCACTCATGGTCTTGCCCTTAAAGATGCAGGTGCACATGCGCACACGCAACTGGACCTGGCCAGAACTCCACTGGTCTTCTAGCCAACCCCCCATGGTCATGCCCTTAGAAAGATGCACACAAGCACATGGTTCTTGCCCCTAGAGACCCACAGACTTGTCTGGTCTCTCTGGCAGCTGGATGAGATTCCCCTGGTCCACTCTGTAGCCACCTCCTTCTGTGATCTCACCCTTAGATTACCCATCTACACCTACCTGGTTCCCAGGCCACTTCACCTACTTGCCAGCTAGTGTGGCCAGCAGGAGTAGGGAAGTGATCGTCCCCCTGTACTTGGCACTGGTGAGAGGCTGCACCTCGAATACTGTGTTCAGTTTTGGGCCCCTCACTACAAAACAAACATTGAGGTGCTGGACTGTGTCCAAAGAAGGGCAACGAAGCTGGTGAAGGGTCTAGAGCACAAGTCCTATGAGGAGCGGCTGAGGGAACCGGGATTGTTTAGCCTGGAGAAAAGGAGGCTGAGGGGAGACCTTATTGCTCTCTACAACTACCTGAAAGGAGGTTGGAGAGAGATGGGTGTCGGTCTCTTCTCCCAAGTAACAGGTGATAGGACAAGAGGAAATGGCCTCAAGTTGCACCAGAGGAGGTTTCGATTGGATATTAGGAAAAATTTCTTCACTGAAAGGGTTATCAGGTGCTGGAACAGGCTGCCCAGGGAAGTGGTGGAGTCACCATCCCTGGAGGTATTTAAAAGACGTGTAGATGTGGAGCTTAGGGATGTGGTTTAGTGGTGGGCTTGGCAGTGTTAGGTTAATGGTTGGACTCGATGATCTTAAAGGTCTCTTCCAACCTAAATGATTCTATGATTCTGTCTACTCGCACACCTGCACTCATTCTAGTCACTGGCACCATGGACACATGGGCTGGCACTTTTTAAAAAGCTCGTGTCTCTCCAGTTGCTTGTACCCATACTCATGGGCCCTCTGGCCCCAGCCCAGGTGCTGGCACCATGGACATAGGGACCCCTATGACCTGAGGTCCCATTCCAGTTGCTGCAGTTGCACTTAAGTCCACTCACTCTGGTCTCTCTAGTTGCTGGTGCACACGGACATATGGGTCCTCCAACCTGTGCCCTGACTCCAGTTGTTGGCACATACATGTACCTTCACACTGAATAGAGAATATCTCACTAAGGAAAATAGTTAAAAATGGAATTTAATGAGGAAAATACAACAGACTGCTGATCAGGTGCAGGGCATGGAAGGACAAGTGTACCAAGCAGCAAACTGTTTAGATGTGACCATCTGATTTTCTCTGCTTATCCTACTGTTTTATTCTGCTTATCACTCCCTTTCCCTGCCTTTGGTTCCTCCCTAAAACATCCCATGATAAGTCCTGTGCAATCCTAAAATACTCTTCCTCTGCATCCCATAATGTGTCCCATACCATTAGGCAGCAAAGCTCCTCGGTCTGAAAGGTGCTCTAGTGTTGACTCCTGATAGGTTTCGTACCTGAACTCTGGGACTGAGTCCTAAATATGGGTTCCCTCCTACTGTGCCTCTGCACATCTGGGCTTACGGAGATGGACTGATGGCTCTTGCCATGGGCTTGGGAGATGCTAGGACAGGGTATTATTGCTCCTCCTGCCCTGCTCCTTTGTGGGTGTGCAGATGAGTTTTTATCACATAACCTAACATTAATTAGCAGAAACCTTTCACTGTTTGTATTTTATGGGCCTTTCCTTATATTTTAAAACAAATAGACAGTTACGTGAATTCACATGCCTTCCTCTATGCTGTGGTTATAGTTCCCTAATTATTTATTTTTCCACCATTTAGTGCTAACATGCATATGGGAGGAGACTTAAACTGAAAAGAGATCAGGGCAGTCAGAAAAGCTAGCTGACTGATTTATCTTATCAAGGTTAGTTAGGTGACAAATTTAGGTCATAATATAGCTATACTTACAGCCATCTAGTTAGCACTTCTGGGTCTCAGAAAACTTTATCATATCCAGTTTTTAGGATACTTCTGAAATGATAAGAGATTACTGGGTTAAGACAGATTCTTAGTACATTGATCCTGATACTGTTTTCTGAAACAGTTTTGCCAAATTTTTCCCCGTCCTTAAGAATACTTACAGAAACTTGTCTGTACAAATTGCTACAATGCAGTAGCATAAAATACATTAGTTTATCTGAGTGACTTTCCTGCTCAGAAATGGCTGCTGTTTTTTTTTTGTTTTGTGTTGTGTGGGTTTTTTTGTTGTGTGTGTGTTTGTTGTTGGTTTTTGTTTTTTTTTTTTTTTAATCAGGGCTGAATGCTCAGATACAGAGAAATGGAGGTGAAGAAGCAGTAGAACATGTTCATTTGTCTTAAGAGAAGCAAAGGACATCTTATTGCTTACAGAAGTGCCTTGTGATTTTTGTTTTTGTAAGTACACACTGACCTCAACTTGATTATGTGCATCGTGTCATGGATGGTAAGGATACAAAAAGTGACCCAATAAATAATTGATGGTATAGAACAAAAATAAGTCTTGGTCAATAACTCATGGAGTTTGATGTGCTTATATTGATAAACAAATTACATCTGCCTGTGTTCCTCAAGCCTAATGTGCCACTGTTATGATTAGTTTTATAGAAAGGAGCATTTTAACACTGAATGAAGGTAAATGGTAAAAGAACAGTGAAGTCACAAAGCTCTAAGTGCTTCCATTTCTAGTCACACAGCGGTTTCAAGGGAAGGAGGCTTTCTTTGCACACCTGCAGTCATTCAGTGCATAGGCCTCTTGTGGTCAATGTTGATTGCTGTTTGTCTGTAGCTGAACCACAACTAATTTAGTGTGGTGTAACCTTCTGTGATTTAATAATATGCTTCGTGCCAGAACTGGCACAAAGATACATCTTCTGATAGTGACAGTAATTATAGCACAGCTGTAGTTGAGGGTCTTTCAGAGTTTTCCATGATAAACCCCAATAGTTGGTGTCCTGGTTGTGGCTGGGATAGGGTTAATTTTCACCAGAAGCTGGCCGGGGTCTATTCTATACCATGTGACCCTCACGCTCACTATTTAGAGGGGGTTTGACTGGAGGGGTGGGGATCGCTGCTCGGGAGCGGGCTGGGCGTTGGGGCTGCAGGCGGGAGCGACTTGTCCGGAAAGCATCGCTGAGTACACGCTGTTATTGTTATTGTTGGGGTTTCTCGCTTGTTTGTTCTCTTTCCCTTTGTTGTTTGGTTAAACTGTTGTTGTTGTTAACCCACGAGTTTTTGCTTTCCTTCGTCCCAATTCTCTCCCCGTCCCACCGGGAGGTGGGGGGTGAGCGAGCGACCTCGTGGCTCAGCCTCCGGCTGGGGCTAAACCACGACAGTTGGTTTACAACTCATGTAAAAAGAATTTTTCACTGCTTCCTGGGCATACAGTGGCCATGAGGGAGTAAAGTGAACTAAAATGAATATCCTCCTTCCCCAAAATCATACTGAGATTTTCTTTATCTTTGAACATTGCACCCACTGTAGTATGCTTATATTGGTTACATCTTTTGAATGCTTGTAGTCAGACAAAGGTGGATATAATACCCTTTGCTTTTGTCCCAGACATAGTCAGAAGTGCTCTTTTAATCAGATTTAAATACTCTAAGTTACCACACTTCAACTGGAAGTTATGTTCTCTTTCACATGTGTTAAAGTGATTTTGAGTTTCAGGGTAAAGTAAAACGGTCTATATTGGGTCTGTGCGGCAAGCTTTTGGTAGCGAGGGAGCTACAGAGGTGGCTTCTGTGAGAAGCTGCTAGAAGCTTCCCCCATGTCCGATAGAGCCAATGCCAGCCGGCTCCAAGATGGACCCACCGCTGGCCAAGGCTGAGCCAATCAGCGATGGTGGTAGCACCTCTGTGATGACATATTTAAGAAGGGGAAAAAACTGCTGTGCAACAGCAGCCATAAGCAAGAGGAGTGAGAATATGTGAGCGCAACAACTCTGCAGGCACCAAGGTCAGTGAAGAAGGAGGGGGAGGAGGTGCTCCAGGTGCTGGAGCAGAGATTCCCCTGCAGCCCCTGGTGAAGACGATGGTGAGGCAGGCTGTCCCCCTGCAGCCCATGGAGGTTAACAGTGGAGCAGATATCCACCTGCAGCCCATGGAGGACCCCACGCCGGAGCAGGTGGATGTGCCTGAATGAGGCTGTGACCCCATGGAGAGCCTGTGCTGGAGCAGGCTTCTGGCAGGACCTGTGACCCCATGGAGAGAGAAGCCCATGCTGGAGCAGGTTTGCTGTCAGGGCTTGTGACCCTGTGGGGGACCCACACTGGAGCAGTCTGTTCCTGAAGGACTGCACCCCATGGAAAAGACCCACGCTGGAGCAGCTCATGAAGAACTGTAGCCTGTGGGAAGGACTCACGTTGGAGAAGTCCATGGAGGACTGTCTCCCATGGGAGAGAGCATGCTGGAGCAGGGGAAGAGTGTGAGGAGGAAGGAGCAGCAGAGACAACGTGTGATGAACTGACCACAACCCTCATTCCCCATCCCCCTGCACCACTCGGGGGGAGGAGGTAGAGAAATTGGGAGTGAAGTTGAGCCTGGGAAGAAGGGAGGGGAGGGAGGAAGGTGCTTTAAGATTTGGTTTTATTTCTCATTATCCTACTCTGATTTGATTGGCAATAAATTAAATTAATTTCCCCGAGTGGAGTCTGTTTTGTCCATGATGGTAATTGGTGAGTGATCTCCCTGTCCTTATCTTGACCCACGAGCCTTGCGTCATATTTTTTCTCCCCCTGTCCAGCTGAGGAGGGGGAGTGATATAGAGGCTTGGTGGGCACCTGGCATCCAGCCAAGGTCAACCCACCACATGGGCTTATTGAAATCCTTGGTAATTGCAGTTTAACCTATTTTCCGTAAGAACAAAACACAAGGAATGCTCAGGTGGTCAGTTGCCACTTGTCAACTTCTTAGATTATTCAAGTCTTTATTTACTAGTTGATAATATAAAGCAGTACTTTGTATTATTAGCCTTCATCTGACTGTATCATTAATTAGGTAATACTGAAGCACCTCAGGGAGTTTCTAATAAAAGAATTACAGTAAATCATAAGACATTTGAGAGGCATGTGAGTACTGCAGTGATATATTAACTCTTCCTTCAAACAAGAAAACGTTGATGAAAATGTGCAATCTAGGGCTTAGTTTTATAGAATTTCAAAACTTTCTGATAATGATGATGTTTGTGTTTTTCTTTTCAAAAAAACTTGTATATGTTTATCTATCTGATGCGTTATGCAGAGGAGCAGCAAGATCTATCATTATTGTCCATCAGTAAGTTTGCAGATGACACCAAGCTGAATGGTGCGGTTGACACACCTGAGGGACGGGATGCCATCCAGAGGGACCTGGACAAGCTTGAAAGGTAGGCCCGGGTGAACCTCATGAGGTTCAACCAGGACAAATGCAAGGTCCTGCACCTGGGTTGGGGCAACCTTCAGTATCAATACAGGCTGGGGGATGAAGGGATTGAGAGCAGCCCTGCCGAGAAGGACTTGGGGGTACTGGTGGATGAAAAGCTGGACATGAGCCAGCAATGTGTGCTTGCAGCCCAGAAGGCCAACTGTATCCTGGGCTGCATCAAAAGCAGCATGGCCAGCAGGTGGAGGGAGGTGATTCTGCCCCTCTACTCTGCTCTGGTGAGACCCCACCTGGAGTACTGCGTCCAGCTCTGGAGCCCTAAGCACAAGAAAGACATGGACCTATTGGAGTGGGTCCAGAGGAGGGCCGCAAAAATGATCAGAGGGCTGGAGCACCTCTCCTATGAGGACAGGCTGAGAGAGTTGGGGTTGTTCAGCCTGGAGAAGAGAAGGCTCCGGGGAGACCTTATTGCAGCCTTTCAATACTTAAAGGGGGCCTATAAGAAAGATGGGGAAAAACTTTTTAGCAGGGCCTGCTGTGATAGGACAAGGGGTAATGGTTTTAAACTAAAAGAGGGGAGATATAGGCTAGACATAACGTAGAAATTTTTTACAATAAGGGTGGTTGTCCTGGTTTAGGCCAGGACGGAGCTAGTTTTGTCCGGCAGCTACTGTGTTTTGGATTTAGTATGTGAAGAATGGTGATAGTACACTGATGTTGTTGGTTGCTGCTAAACTGTCAAGGACATTTTGCAGTTTCCCAGGTTTTGCTGTTGTGCAGGTGCAGAAACTTGGGAGGGGTAGAGCCAGAATAGTTGATCCAAACTGGCCAAAGAGAGTATTCCATACCATAGACGTCATGCCCAGTATAAGTGAGGGTCGGCTGGTGGGGCTTTAGACCCTTAACTTGCCTTAATCCTTAAGATTCCCTTCGGGTTGCTTTTTGTTTCCCTGTTTTTCCCTTTTTTTTTTCCGTTCGGCTGTTTGTTCCCTCACCTGCTCTCTCTGGAACTTGCTGTTCTGGGATAGCTGGGGGGGGATACCCCTGCTCCCTGACTGCTGCTCGGGACGGGCTGTATTGGTCGTCGGGTGGTGAGACATTGTGCATCGTTTGTTTTATATATTCTATTATCCTTATATATATTATTATTATCATTATTAATATATTTTTATATTTCCCCCTTTGCTGTCCTGGCGAACTGTTTTTATCTCAACCCATGAGTTTTCCTTTCTCTCCGATTCTCCTCCCCACCCCAGCGGGGAGTGGGGAAGTGAGCGAGCGGCTGTGTGGTATTTCAGGTACCATTTGGGGTTAAACCATGACAGTGGTGAAGCACTGGAACAGGTTGCCCAGAGAGGTGGTAGAATCCCCATCCTTGGAAACATTCAAGGTCAGGCTGGACGGGGCTCTGAGCAACCTGATCTAGTTGAGGATGTCCCTGCTCATTGCAGGGGGGTTAGACTAGATGACCTTTAAAGGTCCCTTCCAACCCAAACTATTCTGTGATTCTATGATCAGTACTTTCCAGCATGCTTTAAAAGTGAGTGACTATTAAACAACATTTCATGGAGAATTCTGAGGTAGTATCACAAAAATGAAAAGATCTGTGTAAGTATAGCCTGGTAAACTGAAGCATGTAAATATCTGCATCTGATAAAGTAGTTTCAAGTTATGTTGTTGACAAAGTTGGTTTTGGTGGGTTTTTTTGGGTGTTTTTTTTTTTTGGTGCTTCCTCAAACCTTGTCACGTAGCTAAGCCTGCATGAAGTAAAATTACTTCATGAAAGAAAAGCAGCAGATTGGTGCTCTCAAATTCATTTGCACAGCATTTAACTTCTAGAATGTCTTTTCTCTTTCCTAGATATTTTATATATGTAGAAAGAAGACCCTGTTATTACCCTGAACTGCCTGTGTTCCTTTTAGTTTGTGTAAGAGATCCTTGTGTACAAAAGAGAAGTGGAACATAAGGACAATAGTAGTACTTCAATTTAAAATATTCAATGTGTTGCACATGCTACTTTTAGTAAAAAACACTGAAGAAATAATATTTTGTGCTGTTTCATTTCAGATTCAGATCACAATGAGGAATGGAATTAGAAAGCAAAAATTAGAGTTGCCTTTGAAGTGTGATCGTGTAGGTTTAGAAAGATTTATTAAGTCTCTGTCCTTAAATTTGGCCAGTTTTTATACTGAGAAGGTTGTTTTTCTTGTTACACTTCTTATAAGGCTACTCTAGGTTCATAATGAATTTCTGACGTGTCACTGACCCAGACCTTGCATCTTGTTGGAAAATGTTGCAATTGGAGCACCAGGTGTGCAACTGTTAGGAGCATCCCACAACTGACTAGAGAGCTTTCTGCCCCTTTCCTTCCAGCTTTTATCTCAATGTCATGTGTACTACCTTTACTATCTGTGACTGCCAGGAAAAGCTAAAATTCAAATGACTTTGTATATGTCCTGTTTTTGGCCGGGATGGAGCTAATTTTCATTCCAGCAGCTACTGTGTTTTGGTTTTAGTATGTGAAGAATTGTCCTGGTTTAGGCCGGGACGGAGCTAGTTTTGTTTTCAGCAGCTCCTGTGTTTTGGCTTTAGTGTGAGAAGAATGGTGATAGTGCACTGATGTTGCTGGTTGCTGCTAAAGGACCAAGGACGTTTTGCAGTTTCCCAGGTTTTGCTAATGTGCAGGTGCAGAAACTTGGGAGGGGTAGAGCCAGGATAGTTGATCCAAACTGGCCAAAGAGAGTATTCCATACCATAGATGTCATGCCTGGTATAAGTGAGGGTCGGTTGGTGGGCCACTAGGCTTTTAGACCCTTAACTTGCCTTAATCCTTAAGCTTCCCTTCGGGTTGCTTTTTGTTTCCCTATTTTTACCTTTTTGTTTTTCATTCGTTCGGCTGTTTGTTCCCTTGCCTGCTCTCTCTGGAACTTGCTGTTCTGGGGTAGCTGGGGGGGATACCCCTGCTCCCTGCCTGCTGCTCGGGACGGGCTGTATCGGTTGTCAGGTGGTGAGAAATTGTGCATCATTTGTTTTATATATTCTATTATCCTTATATATATTATCATTATTAATATATTTTCATATTTTTCCTTTGCTGTCCTGGTGAGCTGTTTTTATCTCAACCCGCGAGTTTTCCTTTCTCTCCAATTCTCCTCCCCACCCCACTGGGGAGGGAGGGGAGTGAGCGAGCAGCTGCATGGTATTCGGCTACCATCTGGGGTTAAAACACAACAGTATCCTATGTTTTTAATGATATGTTGTCACGGATGGAGCGATGCGCTTCACTCGTAAGAGAGAGGCAACAATACACTTCATTAACATAAAACAGTGAGTTAACAAGGTTCAATGGTAAATGCGACAGTGTTTAACAAGTTTCGATGGCAAGGTACACTGGATTCTTTACTGCATAGAGGACAGGGTCAGACAAAACTGTCAGGCAGACCCTCCCATTGAGTCATGAGGTTCAGAAAGGACCCCCTTGCTTTCTAAACTCCTTCTCAGAGAGGAGTCTAGGGGCGGCTGGATCCAGTCCTAGTCCCAGACTTGGTCAACAGTTTATGTCTAAAGGATTATATATGTGTGCAATCAATCCTTTATATCACTTAGCTAAGATCTCAAAGTTTAGCATGCTCTTAGTCACTTACCGAGGATCTATTGTGGCAAGGAATCTCTCAACCTCGAGGAGTAACCTTGAGAGGCGTCCCTACTCAAGGGGAGATCCTGGCGTGCAGCCCGCTGCCGTGCAGGAGAGCTCAACGGGCCCTGGGCTGTCCACTATTTATAGAGTAAGGTGATTGACCTATAGTCATATTTGCATACCAGCCAGAGGTCTGGGCCTCTGCTCCAGGCAGGCCTTATCTACTGTGTTGCCATCCATCCTCCAAAGTCGAGCATAAGCTGGATGCAGCCACCACAACCCCCACTGGTGTTTATGGCTTAAGCAGGAGGGCAGCAGGGGGGCGGGAGCACACCGCCACATATGTGTACAGTGAACACTTCTCACAGCCTAGGTTTTTAAAAAGCTGTGGATAATGGGAACAAAAGGAGAGGGGATAACTCAAAAGTTGTGGCTGTGAGTAACTCAAAATGAAGGGGTGGTGTGGCAGGGAGGCAGACTCCAAGCTAGCTGAGATTTTCAGCAACTATGTAAATTATGAAGCCTGCTATGCAAGATAGGCAAATAATTAATTCTCTCTGTTCATTTTTGTAACATTTTGTTTCCATTTTTGTAATGAAGATTATAACTTGGGTTTATGTGTGGAGGTGTGTTTTCTCCCTCTTTAGAAAGAGCTTTGTAGGGTACTTCAAACTTGTATCGAATCACAGAATCATTTAGGTTGGAAAAGACCCTTAAGATCATCGACTGGAACCATAAACCTAGCACTGCCAAGTCCACCACTAAACCATGTCCCAAAGTGCCATGTCTACATGTCTTTTAAATACCTTCAGGGATAGTGACTCAACCAGTTCCCTGAGCAGCCTCTTCCGATGCTTAATAACCCTTTCAGTGAAGAAATTTTTCCTAATATCCAATCTAAACCTCCTCGGCGTAACTTGAGGCCATTTCCTCTTGTCCTATCGCCTGTGTTGTGGTTTAGCGCCAGCCGGAGGCTGAGCCACGAGGTCGCTCGCTCACCCCCCACCTCCCGGTGGGACGGGGAGAGAATTGGGACGAAGGAAAGCAAAAACTTGTGGGTTAACAACAACAACAGTTTAACCAAACAACAAAGGGAAAGAGAACAAACAAGCGAGAAACCCCAACAATAACAACAACAGTGTGTACTTAGCGGTGCTTTCCGGACAGGTCGCTCTGCCCGCAGCCCGACACCCAGCCCGCTCCCGAGCGGCGATCCCCGCCCCTCCAGTCAAACCCCCTCTAAATAGTGAGCGTGAGGGTCACATGGTATAGAATAGACCCCGGCCAGCTTCTGGTGAAAATTAACCCTATCCCAGCCCCAACCAGGACATTATCCACCCCTTATTCTATACCATATATGTCACACTCAGATCCTACCCTTTCCAATTAATCACCACCACTTTTCCTGTTATATATATAGAGAGAGAGAGATACCCACACAGACATCATTCCCTTAGCCTATGGACCATCCCTTTGAAGTGTCCATTGAATTCATTTAGTCCATGACTTTAGGCTCCATCTGTCAGAATAGTCTCTTGGGGCAGGAGAGATGATGTGGAGTTTGCTCAGTCGGCGAAACAGGGCTGGGTCTCGGCGTGGTGTGGCAGGTGACGCTGGACGCAGTGGGAGGATGGTGTGTAGTGTTGGATTGTTGCATCTGGAACTTGCAGTCACGGTATCTGGCTCGGCTGCTGCATCATGTCCACGGTCTGTGGGTTGAAGATGTCGATCTCTTGAGGAAGTTGATGGGTGCCAGTTGCTAAAGCCAGTTCTGCTTCCATTACTGCTGCACTTTGCTCACTTTTATCAATAGTTCATTCATTGACTATTCTCACCCAAAATCAAATCTCCTCGAGGTACACATCGGACTGCCCCATCCTTTCGCATCACCCACCAAGTGCACCCAGGTCCTTGAGCAAAAACAATCCCACGGATGGGTTTGCCTTTGCCCAAGGCAGGAGTAACCCAGACTGTCTTCCCTAACATATTCTTCATGTGCACTACAGGGACTTCATCCCCATCTACAGTACGTAAAGGCTTTGATTGGGCAGGACCAGCTCGATTGGTAGATCCTCTAGTGTTAACTAACCAGGTGGCTTTTGCTAAATGTGTATCCCAATGTTTGAAGGTCCCACCACCCATTGCTCTCAGTGTAGTTTTCAGTAGTCCATTGTATCGTTCCATTTTCCCAGAGGCTGGTGCATGATAGGGGATGTGATACACCCACTCAATGCCATGCTCTTGGGCCCAGGTGTCTATGAGGTTGTTTCGGAAATGAGTCCCATTGTCTGACTCAATCCTTTCTGGGGTGCCATGTCACCATAAGACTTGCTTTTCAAGGCCCAGGATAGTGTTCCGGGCGGTGGCATGGGGCACGGGATATGCTTCCAGCCACCCAGTGGTTGCTTCCACCATTGTGAGGACATGGCGCTTGCCTTGGTGGGTCTGTGGGAGTGTGATATAATCAATCTGCCAGGCCTCCCCATATTTATATTTCAGCCATCGTCCTCCAAACCAAAGAGGCTTTGACCACTTGGCTTGCTTGATTGCAGCACATGTTTCACACTCCACACAGCAGCTTTTCACCTTCGATGCTTTCCCACAATATGACAGGACCCATCAGTGAACAGGGCATATTCCTTCTCATTTTCTGGTAGTTCATTATATGGTGGGGCCTCTTCAGCATGTGTCACCTCCTCCTCTGTCGACATTCCAAAATCTTTCCCTTCTGGCCAGTCCGTGATCACTTCCAGAATTCCTGGGCGACTGGGGTTTCCTATTCGAGCTCGTTGTGTGATCAGTGCGACCCACTTGCTCCATGTAGCATCAGTTGCATGATGTGTAGAGGGGACTCTCCCTTTGAACATCCAGCCCAGCACCGGCAGTCGGGGTGCCAGGAGGAGCTGTGCTTCAGTACCAACCACCTCCGAAGCAGCTCGAACCCCTTCATATGCTGCCAAGATCTCTTTTTCAGTGGGAGTGTAGTGGGCCTCAGATCCTCTGTATCCCCGGCTCCAAAACCCCAGGGGTCGACCTCGAGTCTCCCCTGGTGCTTTCTGCCAGAGGCTCCAGGTAGGGCCATTCTCCCCGGCTGTGGTGTAGAGCACATTTTTTACGTCTTGCCCTGCCCGGACTGGCCCAAGGGCTACTGCATGAACTATCTCCTGTTTAATTTGTTCAAAGGCTTGTCGTTGCTCAGGGCCCCATGTGAAATAGTTCTTCTTTCGGGTCACGTGATAGAGAGGGCTTACAATGAAACTGTAATTTGGAATATGCATTCTCCAGAAACCCACAACGCCTAAGAAAGCTTGGGTCTCCTTTTTGTTAGCTGGTGGAGACATAGCTGCTATTTTGTTGATCACATCTGTTGGAATCTGACGACATCCATCTTGCCATTTTATTCCTAGGAACTGGATCTCCTGTGCAGGTCCTTTGACCTTCCCTCGTTTTATGGCAAAGCCAGCTCTCAGGAGAATTTGGATTATTTTTTCCCCTTTCTCAAAAACCTCTGCTGCTGTGTTGCCCCACCCAATTATGTCATCAATGTATTGCAGGTGTTCTGGAGCTCCACACTTTTCCAGTGCAGTCTGGATCAGTCCATGGCAAAGGGTGGGGCTGTGTTTCCACCCCTGGGGCAGTCGATTCCAGGTGTACTGGATGCCCCTCCAAGTGAAAGCAAACTGTGGCCTGCACTCTGCTGCCAAAGGGATGGAGAAGAACGCATTAGCACTGTCAATGGTGCCATACCACTTGGCTGCCTTGGACTCCATTTCATACTGAAGTTCTAGCATGTCCGGCACGGCAGCACTCAGTGGTGGCGTGACTTCATTCAGGCCACGATAGTCCACTGTTAGTCTCCATTCCCCATTAGATTTCCGTACTGGCCATATAGGACTATTAAAAGGTGAATGCGTCTTACTAATGACTCCTTGACTCTCCAGTTGATGAATCAGCTCACGGATGGGAGCCAGGGAGTCTCTGTTAGTGCGATATTGCCGCCAGTGCACCGTCCTGGTAGCAATTGGTGCCTTCTGTTCTTCAGCTCGCAGCAATCCCACAACGACGGGATCTTCTGAGAGGCCAGGCAGGGTAGATAGCTGCTTGGTCTTCTCTGCATTCACCATGGCTACACCAAAAGCCCATCGGTATCCCTTTGGGTCCTTGAAGTACCCTCTCCTGAGGTAGTCTATGCCAAGGATACAAGGGGCCTCTGGGCCAGTCACAATGGGGTGCTTTTCCCACTTGTGCCCTGTTAAGCTCATCTCAGCCTCCAATACTGACAATTCTTGGCATCCCCCTGTCACTCCCGAGATCCAGATGGGTTTCGTGCCCCTATGCTCTGATGGCATCAGACTACATTGTGCACCGGTGTCTACTAAAGCCCTATACTTCTGTGGGTCTGATGTGCCAGGCCATCGAACCCACACAGTCCAGTATACACGGTCATCCCTTTCCTCTTCCTGGCTGAAGGCAGGGACCCTCTATTCCTGTTCCTCGTCAGAGTATTCCCTGTCTGAGCCTTGCAGTGCCAGACCAGAAGGCCCCTCACCAGGATCAAGGGAGGTGATTTCACTACTTCTATGTTTGGGACATCACTGCCTTCGTGTGTCTCTACAGCAACTCTGCTGACAGCCTTCCTGGGTGGCCCCTTCTTAACAGCTGTCTTCCCTCTCAGTTCATGTACACGGGCTTCCAGCTTAAAGGTGGGTTCACCATCCCACTTCCTCATGTCCTCCCCCTGGTCATGCAGGAAGAACCAGAGTGCTCCACGTGGCATGCGCCTGGGGGTCCCTTTCCCTCTGACCAAGGCAGGAGAGGACTGATTTCTTGGGGCACCCCTGATAGCCAAGGCACTGGCCTGTAGGGATGAGGAGGTACAGAGATTTTCTTCAAAGTTTTGGAGCCAAGAAGACACTCCCTCCACAGTTGGTGTATCAATATCCGGGCGATACATCGCTGCCAGGCTGTTAGAATATGAGGCTGGGGCACTCTGAATCACCTTCCTCCACATAGCCCGTGTGCACAGGACATCCTCTGGATCTTTGGAGACCTCATCATTGTCTAGATCCCTGTAGATGACTTCCAGTACTGCTCATTCTCTCAGGTACTGGATGCCTTCATCTGCAGTAGTCCACTTCCCTGGGGAGTTCACAAGATCTTCCTTGAATGGATATCTGGCCCTCATGCTTGAGAGGAGCCGTCTCCAGAGACTGCAAATTGCTGCCTCTTCCAATTCCTCTTTCAATTACCCTTTCAGTTCCCTGGTTCCTAGCAAGGGATCCCAGCTGTTGGGCTTCCTTACCTTCCAGTTGCTGACTGTCGGCCCCACTATCCCAGCATCGGAGCAGCCAGGCAGCAATCCGCTCACCTGGCTGGCAGCTGTAAGCTTTCCACATGTCTAGAAATTCTGATGAGGTCAGGGACTGGGTAGTTTCCGCTTCCTGTCTGAGTTCTCTCACTCCTTCCTCCAATGTCTTTGTCGAAGGACCGTCTTCGTGATCAAACCTTTCCTCTTCTTCCTCCTCCCTTACTAATCGAGGATATGGACCCGTTGATCTCCTTGTCCATTGTTTCTTTTTCACTACTGGGACAATTACTGTAGTTTGTGTTGTTTGGGTCCCTATCTCAACCATGGTGTCCTCAGGTGCAGTTTGGGTCCCTGCCTCAACCAGAGTCCTCTGAGAATGCTGAACTGTGGCTCAACAGGCACAAGCCAGGCCTCAGTACAGTGCTAGAAGCTGATGGTTCTCATTGGGATAGGCAAGGCACCCTTCTATCATGTGGTGTGTCAGTTTGCCAGGGTTGCTTGCCTGTTCAGGTGTCAAGTCCCAGGCTATGGGAGGTGATAACCACCCTAGGAACCTGCCCAAGTCCTTCCACACACCCTGCCATCCCGGGACCTGCCGCCTCGGGTCACGCTTCAATATTGCCTCACACAAAAGTTGTCTTCTCTTCCACCAGGACGAGACCAGATTCCACAAACCCCGTAATATGCCAGCAATATTAATAAGTAGTACTAAGCAGCTCACATAAGGCTGAGCAAGGACCTCAGGAGCCTGCATAATAAACCTATCATCTACATCAATCCTGGGTAGGGAGAGGGAGATGTATTCCCTCATCTTCTGCACCAGATAGCTCCCCCAGCACAGTAAAACCATCAATGACAGGGCAAAGCACATAACCATTGTTTCTATTAACATGTTGCCAAAAGTAAAGAGGTAAACAGTGCAGCCAACAAACTTTTTGACCCATACAGGAGCTTGTCACTTAATAACTACTACAGCTATAGCACGCTTAATACAAAAGTGCAGTTGTTGTGCCCCACATCGTGTGCCAAAAAGGACTGTCGTGGTTTTTAGCCCCAGCTGGAAGCTGAGCCATGAGGTCGCTCGCTCGCCCCCCTGCTCCCGGCAGGACGGGGGAGAGAATTGGGACAAAGAAAGGCAAAACTCATGGGTTAACAATAACAACAGTTTAACCAGACAACAAAGGGAAAGAAAACAAGCAAACAAGAAACCCCAACAATACCAACAACAGAGTGTACTTAGCGGTGCTTCCCAGCGTAGGTCGCTCCCCGCCTGGAGCCTGATGCCCAGCCCACTCCCAAGCAGCGATTCCCGCCCCTCCAGTCAACCCCCCTCTATATAGTGAGTGTGACGGTCACATGGTATAGAATAGACCCCGGCCAGCTTCTGGTGAAAATTAACCCTATCCTAGCCACAACCAGGACACACCCACCTCACTACAACCTCCTTTCAGGTGGTTGTAGAGAGTGATAAGGTCTTACCTCAGCCTCCTTTTCTCCAGACTAAACATCCCCAGTTCCCTCAGCCGCTCCTCATAGGACTTGTGCTCTAGACCCTTCACCAGCTTTGTTGCCCTTCTTTGGACACGCTCCAGCACCTCAATGTTTGTTTTGTAGTGAGGAGCCCAAAACTGAACACAGTATTCGAGGTGCAGCCTCACCAGTGCCGAGTACAAAGGGACAGTCACTTCCCTACTCCTGCTGGCCGCACTATTTCTGGTACAAGCCAGGATGCTATTGGCCCTTTACAGTCTTTTACAGTCAATCTTTTATAATTCTTTTTTGATCAATTCTTTGGAGTACTTGATTTTTCTGGAAGTAATTTCTTCAACACTCTTGATTACCAGCTTGTGTCTAAAGGTCAATAGACCTAACTTCTTTTAATTTCAGATGTGTCTGACCAAATGTGTAAAAAGAATTTTTATTTCTTTCTAGTCTTGATCCAGAGCAAAAGAAAATGTTGATTGAAGTGATAGAAAAGCTTTTGAAGGATAGAAGTACGGTAAGAAACAGATGTTGCTGTTACATATTCATATTTTTTTATAGAGTTTACTCCTCAGGCTGTCATTCAGCAGTACATAATTGTCCTGGTTTCGGCCAGGATGGAGCTAATTTTCTTTCCAGTAGCTACTGTATTTTGGATTTAGTATGTGAAGAATGCTGATAAGACACTGATGTTATTAGTTGCTACTAAGCAATCAAGGGCATCTTCCAGCTTCCCAGGTTTTGCTAATGCGCAGGTGCAAAAAACTTGGGAGAGATATAGCCAGTATAGTATCACAGAATCACAGAATGGTAGGGGTTGGAAGGGACCTCTGGAGATCATCTAGTCCAACCCCCCTGCCAGAGCAGGGTCACCTAGAGCAGTTTGCGTCCAGGTGGGTTTTGAATATCTCCAGAGAAGGAGACTCCACAACCTCCCTGGGCAGCCTGTTCCAGTGCTCTGTCACCCTCACAGTGAAGAAGTTTTTCCGCATATTTAGATGGAATTTCCTGTGTTCCAGTTTGTGCCCATTGCCCCTTGTCCTGTCTTTGGGCACCACTGAGAAGAGTCTGGCCCCATCCTCTTGACACCCGCCCTTGAGATAATTATAAGCATTCATAAGGTCCCCTCTCGGTCTTCTCTTCCTCAGGCTAAACAGCCCCAGTTCCCTCAGCCTTTCCCCATAGGAGAGATGCTCCAGTCCCCTAATCATCTTTGTAGCCCTCCGCTGGACTCTTTCCAGTAGTTGTCTTTCTTGAACTGGGGATCCCAGAAATGGACGCAGTACTCCAGATGGGGCCTCACTAGGGCAGAGTAGAGGGGGAGGATAACCTCCCTCGACCTGCTGGCCACACTCTTAATGCACCCCAGGATGCCGTTGGCCTTCCTGGCTGCAAGGGCACATTGCTGGCTCATGGTGAATTTGTCATCCACCAGGACTCCCAGGTCCTTCTCCGCAGAACTGCTTTCCAGGAGGTCAACCCCTAACCTATACCAGTGCATGGGGTTGTTCCTCCCCAGGTGCAGGACCCTGCACTTGCCCGTGTTGAACCTCATGAGGTTCCTCTCCGCCCAGCACTCTAGCCTGTCTAGGTCTCGCTGAATGGCAGCACAGCCTTCTGGTGTATCAGCCAGTCCTCCCAGTTTCGTGTCATCAGCAAACTTGCTGAGAGTACCCTCTGTCCCTTCATCCAGGTCATTGATGAATAAATTGAACAAGACTGGCCCCAGTACTGACCCCTGGGGGACACCACTAGTTCACAGGTCTCCAGCTAGACTCTGTGCCGCTGATCACCACCCTCTGAGCTCTGCCATTCAGCCAGTTCACAATCCACCTTACTGTCCACTCATCTAGCCCACACTTCCTGAGCTTTACCTATGAGGATGTTATGAGAGACAGTGTCAAAAGCCTTGCTGAAGTCAAGGTAGACAACATCCACCGCTCTCCCCTCATCCACCCAGCCAGTCATGCCATCATAGAAGGCTGTCAGATTGGTCCAGCATGATTTCCCCTTGGTGAATCCATGCTGACTACTCCTGATCACCTTCTTTTCTTCTACATGCTTAGAGGTGACCTCCATTTGATCCAAACTGGCCAAAGAGAGTATTCCATACCATAGACGTCATGCCTAGTATATTGGGGGTCGGCCAGTGGGCCAGTCCCTTTTCTTTTTTTCCCTTTTTTCGTTTGTTTGGGCCTTTTCGTTCATTCGTTCAGCTGTTTATTTCCCTCGTTTGGTCTCTCTGGAACTTCCTGTTCTGAGATAGCTGCTGGGTAATATTAATTTTTTGTGATTGCTGCTTGGGACGGGCTGTATTGGTCATTAGGTGGTGAGAAGTTGTGCATTGTTTTTATTATATATTCTATTATAATTATATTTTATTGTTGTTATTCATATATAATTATTATTTTCTTTTTCATTGCTGTCCTGGTGAACTGTCTTTATCTCAACCCACGAGTTTTCCTTTCTTTCCGATTCTCCTCCCCACCCCACTGGGGAGGGGGGCAGTGAGCGAGCGGCTGCGTGGTATTCAGTTACCATCTAGGGTTAAACCACGATAATAATACACTTTCCTAACCCTTGCTGATGTGGTTTTATATGTTTTTAAGTAGAAATATTGTTGTGTATTTATGCATTATACTATGAATGTAATAGTGACCATCTCCTTTAATAAGACTGGTAATTTTACTTGCATTGTGGTGTATTGGGTCTGGCTGAGATGGAGTTAATGTTCCCCATAGCAGCCCTCATAGTGCTGTGCTTTGTTTTGGTAGCTAGAAAGGTGTTGATAACACACCAGTGTTTTGGCTACTGCTGAGCAGTGCTCCCACAGCATCAAAACTGTCTCTCCAACATCCCCCCTCCCAAGGCCAGTAGGCTGGGGGTGGGCAAGATCTTGGGAGGGGACAAAGCAAGGACAACTGACCCAAACTGACCAAAGGGATATTCCATACCATATGATGTCTGCTCAGTAATAAAAGCTAAGAGAAAGGAGGAGGAGCGCATTTGTTATTTATGATGTTTGTCTTCCGGAGCAACCACTACGCGTACTGAAGCCCTACTTCCCGGGAAGTGATTGAACATTGCCTGCTGATGGGAAGTAGAGAATAAATCTTTTGTTTTCCTTTGCTTCCGTGCATGGTCTTTGCTTGCTTTTGCTTTATTAAACTGCCTTTATCTTGACCCACGAGTTTTTTTCCATCTTATTTTCTCCCACCCTCCCTGCCCTGCTAGACTGGCTTGGTGGGCACCTGGTGTCCAGCCAAAGTCAACCCACCACACGTGGGTATTCTTAATTTGTTTTTGGTAGCGTATTGTTATGTATGCTTCTTTAAACTTAATTTTGAGAATGAAAGTTTTAATGATATGAATCAGTGTACAAGTGTCTCTGTATAAACACTTTTTCATTGGGAAATTAGCTAGGTCATTTCAATTTGTTTGTGATATTGTAAGAATAAATTACTTATGTATGATACATAGCATATCTGTTGATGTCAGTCTGCCTTGTAGTGTGTACAACTGTTAAACCATGATACTTGCTGTGCACTTGTTTGTTCTTGCAAATATCCCCACTTCCAGTCTGGTAAGTAAAACCAATATTCTGAGACAATTTCTGTAGATTTAACACTCCTATTATATTTTGCCTGCCCTATATAGATACAGATTTTCTGTATGAACTCCTGGATGTCTCACAATGGTCACACACTTCAATATTTTTCTTCCTGTACCCACTACAAATAAGTTTCCCAAGTCTAAGCCAGAAAGGTAATTGAGCAAGGAGTTAAAGACAGACTTCGAATAGAAAATGAAGTTGTAAATTAAAACATTTATCTTGCTGCTCTTGTTCAAATGACTAATTTAGTGAGTGTAATGCTTTTTGAATAAATGAAAGTATTACTAGGTACCAGATAGTGTGTTGCTTCATCTCCTATTTGCCAAGTGTTTTGTAACACACAGGAATATATTGTCATCTGTTCTAGCACAGTCCAGGTGTTCAGGACATAAATGGTGCTGTTCTCTAAAAGACATCTCGCAACTTCCACTGAAGGGTTGCTGAAGGAGAGTGCCAGAGCTTAATGGCTCAGCAGACAGTAAGTCAGTTAGTTCTCCTGACTTGCATCCATGCTTGACGTGTACTCATTTGTCAGAGGCCTTTGTGCTTCTGTGGAGTTGCCCCCCCAGTGGTTATTTGTGTATTTTCTTTTTGTGGTTCATGCTCTTGGTGTGCATGTGTGACAGTGTGCTTCCTCCCCTGCTTAAGCCATAACCACCAGTGGGGGTTGTGATGCCTGCATCCAGCTTATGCTGGACTTCAGGGGACGGATGGCAACACAGTAGCCAAGGCCTGCCTGGAGCAGAGACACAGATGTCTTGCTGGTATAGAATCATAGAATCATTTAGATTGGAAAAGACCTTTAAGATCATCAAGTCCAACTGTAAACCTAACACTGCCAAATTGGAAAGTTTCCCAAAACATTTACATTTGCTGTCAGCTTGACCTATTCCTCTCCTTTAATATTTGCTAAGATACTAAAGTAGTCCTGGAAAGATTTTTTGGTTTTGTTTGTTTTAAGATTAGGATTGTAAAGTGTGTATGGAAAAACTGCATTAAAAATTCTTCTTTGAAAATGTAGTTGGCTATAAAACATTTGAACTAAAAATAACTGATTATGTCATTTTTACAATAACTTGTATTCCTTCCATAGAAATTAATCAGGTAGCTTATAGTAATTTTGTATGCAAATATGACTATAAGTCAATCACCTTACTCTATAAATAGTGGACAGCCCAGGGCCTGTTGAGCCCTCCTGCATGGCAGTGGGCTGCACGCCAGGATCTCCCCTTGAGTAGGGACGCCTCTCAAGGTTACTCCTCGAGGTTAAGAGATTCCTTGCTGCAACAGATCCTCGGTAAGTGACTAAGAGCATGCTAAACTTTGAAATCTTAGCTAAGTGATATAAAGGATTGATTGTGCATATATAATCCTTTAGATATAAACCGTTGACCAAGTCTGGGACTAGGATTGGATCCAGCCACACCTAGACTCCTCTCTGAGAAGGAGTTTAGAAAGCAAGGGGGTCCTTTCTGAACCTCATGACTCAACGGGAGGGTCTTCCTGACAGTTTTGTCTGACCCTGTCCTCTATGCAGTAAAGAATCCAGTGTACCTTGCCATCGAATGTTGTTAAACCACTGTCGCATTTACCATTGAACTTTGTTAACTCACTGTTTTATGTTAATAAAGTGTATTGTTGTCGTGGTTTAACCCTAAATTGTAACCCAATACCACGCAGCCGCTCGCTCACTCCCCCACTCCCCAGTGGGGTGGGGAGGAGAATTGGAGAGAAAGGAAAACTCGCGGGTTGAGATAAAAACAGCTCACCAGGACAGCAAAGGAAAAATATGAAAATATATTAATAATGATAATATATACAAGGATAATAGAATATATAAAACAAACGATACACAATTTCTCACCACCCGACGACCGATACAGCCCGTCCCGAGCAGCAGTCAGGGAGCAGGGGTATTCCCCCCCAGCTATCCCAGAACAGCAAGTTCCAGAGAGAGCAGGCAAGGGAACAAACAGCCGAACGAGCAAAAAACAAAAAGGTAAAAATAGGGAAACAAAAAGCAACCCGAAGGGAAGCTTAAGGATTAAGGCAAGTTAAGGGTCTAAAAGCCTCAAAAGCCCAAAAGATCTAGAAAAAACTAGTGGCCCACCGACCGACCCTCGCTTGTATCGGGCATGACGTCTATGGTATGGAATACTCTCTTTGGCCAGTTTGGATCAACTATTCTGGCTCTACCCCTCCCAGGTTTTGCATCTGCGCGTTAGAAAAACCTGGAAAACAGCAAAATGTCCTTGGTGGTTCATCAGCAACCAGCAACATCAGTGTGCTATCACTGTTCTTCTCACACTAAAGCCAAAACACAGGAGCTGCTGAAAACAAAACTAGCTCCATCCCAGCCTAAACCAGGACAATTGTTGCCTCTCTTACGAGTGAAATACATCACTCCATCCACGACAGCATGCAATGTGTGAATGTGAGATTCTTTATACCTGTGGAGGCATAAAGGACTGAGAAGCCATCTTTGTTTCTTTTTATTTCTGATGACAGGAAAATAAAGTCCTCGAGTTTTCACTCTGTTCCCTAGTCCTTATTGCTTATGGTAAATGACAAGTTATCCAACAACTAGTCATTTACACATTTACTTTAACAAAATGTTAGAGGAAAAAAGTATAGAGTAGAGTTGGGTGGTCTTTTTCCCAGCACACTGATCCTGGCACTTGGAGATATTTACAAGGGGAGGTTAATGCTCATTGCTTAGTATGTGGCACAATTCTGGTGCCTCTGTGATGCTGAATAATGGACACTGTATTTATGAAGATACTGGCTGAAGCAATAGCCAAAGTTATGCTATTTTGTTTCCCCAGCACATTCAAAAAGCTAAGAATGATGGTCTAGAATTGGGTCTTTTGGGCCTCCTTGGAGACATAATATGGTTAATTGCCACAACTTTTTTCTCCCTCTGATTCCTCTTGGTCTGTTCCCTAGCAAGACCTGATTCCAGCCTGGGCTGAGACATCTCAGCTTCAGAAGTTTTACTTTTTCAGGAAGTGATATGAAGAATTATTATTCCAAAAAGGAACAGTACAAATCTCCCTTCAGGACTTTCTGAATCAAAACCAAATATTAATGTGTTCTTTCATCCCAAGTTCCACAGCTTGTTGTGATCTAAAATGAATCTGTCTCTGTT
The DNA here is from genome assembly GCA_009819775.1 of Phoenicopterus ruber ruber. Classification (NCBI taxonomy): domain Eukaryota; kingdom Metazoa; phylum Chordata; class Aves; order Phoenicopteriformes; family Phoenicopteridae; genus Phoenicopterus; species Phoenicopterus ruber. The sequence continues at coordinate 16,789,311 of CM020247.1, forward strand.
TAATCCTTGATAGTTTTGGGAAGACCAGTCTAGCATGGAAAAGCTTCATCTTAAGTAGTCATCTTTTGTCATGTTCCACTGAATGTTCCCAGAAAGCCTCCAGAAAGCACATAGTGCACAAGTGTTTTATTGGCAGGTAACTCCAATCTGAATAAGCTTATTCATTGCCTCTGATTAGAGAACATAGCAATTTGCTCACAGTGGAGGAAACAGATTGCCACTTGTAGCTACTTTTAGCTTTTAAAATTAGAGGAGATGCAGCTGCTTATGGGTGGTGGTCCTTATGTACAGGTGTACATATGTAGCCTACGTAGCCTTAGGTAGGCTACTTTTTAAGTCTTATTTAAGCTCTTCTTGGGAAATTTTTATTAATTTGAACCACCTTTTTAGCTTCCCTTTGAGAATACATATTTCATATGCTTAGCATAAAAGAAGAAAAAGCTGCTTCTACATACATACAGGCAAAAGCTTTTAGAAAATATTTTGCAGTCTTTGTGAAGAAAGTTAAGTCAGGTGGGACCCTAGAAATGGGTTCAAGATGTAGAACAGCAGCATTTTGTCATAGCCTTATGAAGTCCATCTGTTTGATTAATGGTATTTCTCAGGTTTTTGCAGCTTCTGTTGCCTTTCTGACAGTGAGGTGGCCTGAAATTTGTAGGGTGATAATGTGGAACTTGGACCACAAGCATTTACTTGACCCTAATCTTTGGATTTCTGCAATTCAGTTGTACAGAAGCTGTTCCCTTACATCAACATTAATTGTCATCTCCTGATAGTTTTAATCTAATGTCAGCAGATCAGTTTGTTGGGAAAGTGATGGTATTTTCATTAAATAGTGTCTTTACCAAAGTGGGAGAATCTTAGTGACTTTGGGAATTGTTGAACATCAGTTGTTCTTCACCATTTTTTCCCCTGATGGAAATGTCATGTTACTTTTGGCATTTCTGTGTACTTAAGGGCCAATAATCCTCAAACAAGCCATAATGTATTGTATATAATAACTAGATGCAGGAAAATCCAAAGTGATATTTTCAGGATTTCTTTTGTTCTTATTCCGTTTGTTTTAGATATGTTTGGAGGGAGAATGTAATTATTAACATTAACAATGTATATAACGGTTGAATGTTGTTCAAGTGATGTTTGAGAATTCACTTTAATAAAAAATAAATTTTTACACGTAATTTGTTTCTTTTCTATAACCATTTGACCTCATGCAGTGTTTTTGAAACTTATTGACATAATATCTACATTAAAATGAGATAGAATAGCTATCTAGCATAGATGCATAGATGCCTCAATTTATGTAAACCAGAAATTTCTTCAAAGAGAACATGCTATTGTGGATTATTAATGTAGTTTATGTTGCATAGAAAAGGCACAATGTATTTAAATTAGTCAGTCATTTTATAGTTGAAATAGCAAGAAACTGTCTGTATGGGAATTTTACTACAGTAAAATTAAGCCATTTTATCAGACTGTACAAAATGCATTCATTTTTTAGGTCTCAATCAGTAGTAAATTTTAATATAAGCTGAGGTGAGCAAAACTTAAAATAAGATGAGATCTAACCTTAACCCAGCACTTCATTAAAATTTCTGGTGAGTTAAATGAAAGATCACTCTGCTCCTTAAGTGACTTAACACAAAGATTCAATTAAAAGCCAAGCTCTCAGTTAACCTAAGATGCAAAATTATCAAATGCAAATCATCGTTAACATACCCTCAAGGGTGGCTAACTGGGAATTAGAGTGTATCAACAAAGCTGTGATTTTGTGCCAGTGTATTTAATTTTTAAACAGATAAGATGTTTACAAGTATTTTTATTACAGAGACTTAAGAAACTCCTAGTTATGTTTTTACCCTTGCTTTGCAGAAAAAAGTACCTCAGACTTTGATAAGCAAGTACAAGAGTGTGAATGCCTGCTCCTTTTATTTTTCTAGTAATTCTAGATAATTGAGCAACTGACATGATTTTATGTAGAAAGGAAGATAAGACCATGTGTGTATATTACGCTAAAATGATTTTCTTAAAGTAATATAGCTAGTCAGGTAGTTATGTGTGAAGGTATAATTGGGTATTTTAGAGGAAACTAGTTCCCTTTTTCTTTTTGGTTGATTCTGTATCACTTCACTCTAATTCTCCTAATTTTTTTCTATTCACTTAACAGGCCTGATGATCTAGCTTTGGGGCATAGGGTTTAAGGCAGGATTTGTTGCTTAAGTTGCTTTTGGCATACTGTGAAGGACTGTAGAACTGCATTCTATTTGTAGCCTATGTGTTTTACAACTCTATGTAAATAATAATAAAAACCAAGTGCATTAATGATACACGAGTTACAGCAGTTAAAAAAATATATATTAAAAAAATATATGTCAATATTGAAAAGGAATCATGTCCATTGTCCACACCTGTAAAGTGAAAAGAACTTGCCACTTCTGTTCCTTAGTCCAAACTAAAGTATTCTGAAGTGTATGTAAAGCAGCATCTAAAAAGAAAAGGCAGAATGTAGACCTGTAGCTGGGATGTAGTTGTATGGATGCTGGGCATATTAAAAATGTTCAAATTTATTGCAGGTTTTCATTGTCCTTAACTTTGAACTGATTTTAATTTATGTGCTGGTTGGTTCCAATTCTCTCTCCCATCCCACCAAGGGGGAGTGAGCGAGCAGTTGTGTGGTGCTTAGTTGCTGGCTCGAGTTAAACCACGACAATTTATTTTATCAGGTGCCCATGAAGCAGCACTATCACTTCCCCTCTTCAACTGCACAGGGGAGAAAAAATATGATGAAAGGCTCATGGGTCGACATTAGGACAGGGAGGTCACTCAGCAATTACTGTCACGGGCAAAACAGACTCCACTCGGGGAAATTATTTATTTTATTGCCAATCAAAATCAGAGCAGGGTAATGAGAAATAAAACCAAATCTTAAAAAACACCTTCCCCCCACCCCTCCCTTCTTCCCAGGCTCAACTTCACTCCTGATTTTCTCTACCTCCTTCCCCCGAGCAGCGCAGGGGGACAGGGAATGGGGGTTGTGGTCAGTTCATCACACATTGTCACTGCTGCTCCTTCCTCCTCACACTCTTCCCCTGCTCCAGCGTGGGGTCCCTCCCATGGGAGACAGTCCTTTATGAACTTCTCCAACATGCGTCCTTCCCACGGGCTGCAGTTCTTCACAAACTGCTCCAGCATGGGTCCTTTCCATGGGGTGCAGTCCTTCAGGAACAGACTGCACCAGCGGGGGTCCCCCCATGGGGCCACAGGTCCTGCCAGGAGCCTGCTCCAGTGTGGGCTTCCCACAGGGTCACAGCCTCCTTCGGGCGCATCCACCTGCTCCGGCGTGGGGTCCTCCATGGGCTGCAGGTGGATATCTGCTCCACCGTGGACCTCCATGGGCTGCAGGGGGACAACCTGCCTCACCATGGTCTTCACCAGGGACTGCAGGGGAATCTGCTCCGGCACCTGGAGCACCTCCTCCCCCTCCTTCTTCGCTGACCTTGGTGTCTGCAGAGTTGTTGCGCTCACATATTCTCACTCCTCTTGCTTATGGCTGCTGTTGCACAGCAGTTTTTTCCCCTTCTTAAATATGTCATCACAGAGGTGCTACCATCATCGCTGATTGGCTCAGCTTTGGCCAGCGGTGGGTCCATCTTGGAGCCGGCTGGTGTTGGCTCTATCGGACATGGGGGAAGCTTCTGGCATCTTCTCACAGAAGCCACCCCTGTAGCCCCCCCTGCTACCAAAACCTTGCCATATAAACCCAATACATGTGGCTAAGAGAGTGTTTTCTTAACTTATTGATTTAGTGTTGGTAAAAGCTTCAGTTTTGTGGAAAAAAAATACTGAGTTTGTGCAGACATTTTATTGTGATAGATCTATTATTATTCAGCTATTAGAAGATAAATGACTGATCTTTTCCAGTTTCCTTGCCTTCAGAAAATTGAAATAAGAAGGGGAATATCATTTGGACTGTATGATTAGGGCAGGTGGGGTGGCCATTAATTTAAGAGAGGGTAATCTTGGTAGCATAGGCCAACTTGCACTGTATTATGAATCAAACCTTGATGTACTTCTTGTGATGACGCAGCACTCTCAGGTTTTTGCAGCGTTAATTAGAATTCATGACAAAATAGATGCAAGGAAACATTTTGTACCCTTCATAATTTTATAGAAAATTTATTCTTATTAGAGGAACCATTTGCTTAGTGTGTTTTTTTTTTCGTTACCAGCTTGTCAGCTAGCATAGATAATCTGGAGAAAATATGAACTCCATAGATTGGGTGTCGCTTTTGTTGATGGTTCATGTAGTTTACCTTGGAGCACAGGTAATGGCTGAAGTTCATAGCAACAGCACAGAAAAATGTGGCAGCCAGTGGAAGACAAATGAACCATGTTTATTGCTTTAATATAAAAAAATACATAGATGGAAAGCAGCATTTGAATTTGATGAGCTCATTGCTAGTTTTGTTGGAGTGATTTATATTTTCTCCTTTATACAAAAAGCTACTATTGACACAGTGAGATGGAAATTAACTGACTGGTTTTTGGAAAACTATATTTTGGGGGTTTATAGTCTGATTGGATCATTTTATTTTAATTCTAAATATTTTTATGGAATGTTGAGCATTTAATAAACAAAGATTATTAGCTGTTCCTCTGATGTTTAGATATATAGTGGGATCATACTATAGGGGGAACAGTGTCAACTAGAAAATAATATCTTATTAAGAAAGCATTAGGAACTTTTCTCAGATAAATTCTCTTGTTACTAATGCATTTTGAATCTGTTTTACATTCTGACATTATTCTCCCCCCCTAAAATGAAAAGCTTAATTTTGGAAAATGCAATAATGGGGAGGGGGCATGATCTTAAGTAGTGTTGTAATGTATGGCAATTCCTGTATTAACTTGTAAACCTAGAGACTCTCCACAGGAATAAAATTCTTGTTCATCTGGTGCACCTCTTGCATTTTGTAATGTATGTTCAAATTTTTATTAGTATCTTTTAAGCGTTCACAAGTAACAGCATTCTTAGTGTAAACTTGAGTAGGTAACTGATGTGAATTGAAATAAGTAATTATTTAGAATTCCTGTATTTCAGTATGACTATTTCTTTGTATCAAGTTGTTTTACTCACAGTAACTGAACTTTTAAATGGATGTGCTCAGTTTTAAAAGATCTAAACTAGTGTTATATGTATTATTTTATGTCAGCTTTCAAACTGTATCATATCCAAATGAAAGAGAAATACAGCAAAATGTGTGTGCAGTACTAGTAGTAGTAAAAGGCAAAGGTATCCACTCCAGAACTACAGTTGGACACCAGCATCTGTATCGTCCTTCACCTATAAACCTAAATGGGTATTTTTAAATATTATGCTGCAACTATTCTTATAGGCATAAATCTCTCTCTCTCTCTCCCTCCCTCCCTCCCCCCCCCCCCTTCCCTCCCTCCTTTTCTCCCCTTGTATGTCAAACCTGTCAAGAGACCCTATACTGTCTTGTAGTGTGGAAGAGTAGGATATCCATAAAGTCTATGGGACACTGACCAAAAAAAAAATCTCTGTGGTCTAAAGTGTCATCCCTTTCTTATAAAACTTCAGGTCCGTCACACTGTCCTCTGCAAGTTGACCTTAATTGTAGTTCAGAGTTTTGCATCCTGATAAAATTACTGCAAGTGAGTTCTAACGTATAACTCTTCTTGCCCTTCCTCTTCTCCCTCCCCAGCTTAGCTGGTCTAATTGAATACCTACTCAGGACTGATAGTGATTTGCCTGGAGTTAACCACTGTCTTCTGCTGAGCTTTGGACCCACACCTAAGCATCAACTGGCAGCAGTTTTTAATTACAGAATAGCTTACTGCAGCAGGTTATTAAGAAGAAAGTTTAGTACAGCAACATAAAAAACCCACAAAACTAAACCTATTGGTTTTGTGATACAGCAAAAAATAGGAAATTATTTTAGATGGAAAGCGTGATTTATTTAGCTCTATCAAATAATCAAATTTTGCTCCCTGGAATGGGTTGTATACTTGCTGGGACCAGCAGGTACCAGTATGTGGACAGGGCTGGAGACGATAAATGCAACTTCACGTTTATTCTTATTGGTAATTCATAAAATCCCCACAGAGCCTGAAACTTGTTTAGCATAATAGCAAGACTATATTCTGAGCTGTTTTCTTTCAATTTTAATGATGTGGGGCACATACTAATAAACCAAATGTTGACCAAATACTAGGAGAAAAATGTAACATATGAATATCATTGTATTTAATATTTCTCAAAAAGTATCATTTCAATAAACTGCACTTCTATTTAATTGCTTACTTTAAGTCATTGGGGAAATTTGAGAGGTTGAAATGCAGATCCCCAGTGCTCAGATAGAATATGACATTAATTTGCTGCCAGAAAGCTATACTGCATGCATGCTAACTGCATACATATCAACTGCTTCATATAAAGTCTCATCATTTTAGTTATTTTACTTAACACGTACTTTAACACAAAAAAAAATCTTAATTAAAGCAATTAGAAGAGAAAGAACATTAATTCTATGTGTACAATGACATGTCCTTATAATACATGGTCAGCTTTTGAGGTTTTCCCACATTTAAAGTAATCTGTTGCCAAAATTTTAACAGGAATCCTAATAAAGGCTTCCTCTCTTTATTTTTGAAAGAAAATACCCTATCAGAAGGTTTGAATAAGCTTTTCAGTGTTAGAATGTTGAGAATCTGTTTAATTTTCTCATGAAAACAAAGCTATTTTTACAATCATAGTCAGTATGAGGATCTTTGTATATACACAATGATTTATTTCTTATGGGGGCAAAAATGTGTGAGGATACAGCAGGGCATAAATGATCCATTTCTGTAACTTTGGAACTGGTAGAAAAGTGCTGAACAACATGCAGAAATTCTGCTTGTGTTCTTTGAGGGAAAGTATTACTGTATCTCTGTATTGCTAATTTTTATGCCTTTTTTGCAAAGTGTGTACATGAAATACTAAAGATAAAATTTCATGACAGTTAATTTAGCCATATTGAGAGAGAAGTTTGGATCCTAGTAGTGCTGGGAAACACCCTCAGCTCCTCTTTAGTTTGATCATGCCAGTGTTGATAAAAGAATCCCAATAGACCTTGTCAGGCACATCACTGTATTATACCTGTCATTTTTTCCTGTTATTTCTGAGTTAATTGCAAGTTTTCTGATGGAAACTATAACTGTAAGAAAGAAAAATTATGCTTACATTGCACTGTCTTCAGGACTGGGAGCTAAGATTTATGTGTGTAATAGAAACAGCAAATGTTTTCTCCATTCTAATAAACTTACCTCAATTCTATTTTAAATAAGATGCCATTTCTGTGGGCTTAGGGTTGGTTTTTTTGTTGTTGTTGTTTCTTTTCACTGAATAGAAACAATCTGAAATTGCTGAGAACTGCTAGTATTAATTTTGATTCTGACCTGTGGATGAACTGTGGAAGGAACACTGACCTGGTTTATATTTTGTTTTCTAGCTGGTAGCTGGAAGCATTGTGATGGCATTTGAGGAAGTGTGTCCAGATAGAATAGATCTGATTCACAAGAACTACCGAAAAGCTCTGTAACCTGTTGGTTGATGTTGAAGAGTGGGGTCAACTTGTTATAATCCACGTTAACTCAATATACACATGCACTGTTTATAAGCCCATGGAAGAAGGTAAGTTTGTGACTTTTTAAAATTACGATTGTGTGCTTGCATTCTGAATTATTTCCATTGTTCAATATACTTTTAAGATGCAGACTTTAATAAAACTAGAAATCAAATGCATAAGTCTTTGCTCTTTAAGGCTTCACTAACACAAGGCATCCACCCTTCTGCTGAGCATGAGAATTCTCCTTCCAGGCTATAACCTTTTGTGATTTACGCTGGGCATATTCCATTGGCAGAAGAGAGAGTGCTTTTTCTGTGGCTCTTCGAGTGACATGGCTCTTTGTAGGAGATTTTTTTTGTGAGTCAGAGTTAAAAAGGTTTGCCATTCTGTCCTGAAACTGGGTAGAATCTACTTTCATTGTAGAATACCCAGTAGCACAGTATGCTGAACATTAACAAAGCTCAGGCAAGTAATGTAATGTGCTGAGGGACTGTGTGGAGATTTGCATATGTGTTTTTGTGAATATGTGAATATTTTCATTTTTATTATGTAAATATGAGTATACTCTTATTTAAAACTTATAAAAAGAGATATTCAAAATATAAATCCTATCACTTCTAACAACAGAAAAAATAGAGAGCTCAAGAAATTGATGCTATTAATGTTGGTTTCGATAGGGATTTAACTCTGAATAAGAATTTAAATTAAAAGACAGAATACTTCTGGAAAGAACAGAATAAAATTGCTCCACAATTCTGGTTTTTTTGCATTTATTACAGGCTTGGGATGTTACTACTGTTTTGTTTGACCATTTAATTTGAAACTAATTCATGTTTAAAGAGGTACATATTCATTGATATGTATACTGTTTTACAACAGTAGTTGGAGATGGACTTTGTACAGTCACATAAAAGGATGTTTGGGGTACCTACTTGTAATGAATATAAGATGATCCCAGAACCTTAGAGCAAATGTCATAATTTTTTTTTTTAACTTAATTCCCCCCCGCCCTGTATTTCTCTAGACTGAAGTAGTTCTGCTGTAGCTCAGCTAATGTACCTTAACACTTCTGTTCAGGCATTGTTATTTCAGTGCAGATTATTGTGGTTTGTAACTAGTGTAAATAAGAACATATTAACATTTTTTTAAAGATTTTTTTTCCCCAGCATTGGAATACAGAATGACACCAGCTATCATTGAGTTCTTTCAAACTCTGTCTTTTAATACCCTTTGTCTGGGAATGGAACTGAAATGAAGTGGCATTCTGTGTTAATACATGTATAATTTATTATGTGAAAATAATTATAAGGAGATGTATTTGGACAAACAGCTAATTTCAGACAGATTTAGTTTACAGCTATATTCACTTCATCTTAAATAAGCAGGGGATATAATTATTAGAAAATTAGAAACACAGCAAAAACATCTGAAGAGGAGTCATATTTTTGCACTACCAGTTGGGTTCTGGAACTCCCTTTTTCATTTCAGATGAAAATTAAATTGTTTGTAAGAACACATCTTTCCAGAAAATTGCTTAAAATAAGGGAAGTATTTTTAGATAATGAGACACTCAAGTAATATGTTTCCCTAAAGTCCTTGCAGCAGAATGTTTATTACATGTTGCTCATTGAAAGAAAGTAACTTGCATTCTTCTCTCCAAACTTTAAAAAGAATCAAAATTGATAATTTGCTTTGTCTAAAGATACGGTTTCATAATTGGTTTAACCCAGTTTTAGTCTGTGATTGGACAAAGGAAGAGTAGAAGAGGAGGATGATCTCCTGTCTTGAACTGAGAGGTTGGAGGCCTTGATGAGATTAGGTTTCTTTAAGACTGTAATATATTTTTTCATTGAAACCGGATGGATGACAGTTGTTGCTGTGGCTTCTGTTGTAGGAATGCAAAAGGTTTGTGTAACAATACTGTCTGTGTCAACCTAAAATTGTTCATCAGTGGTATAATAACACTTTGTTTCCACTTCCATGAGCTTCAGTGCAAAATTCAGTTTGTCTACCTACTCAGCAATTACACAGAATCACAGAATGGTAGGGGTTGGAAGGGACCTCTGGAGATCATCTAGTCCAACCCCCCTGACAGAGCAGGGTCCCCTAGAGCAGGCTGCACAGGACTGCGTCCAGGTGGGTTGTGAATATCTCCAGAGAAGGAGACTCCACAACCTCCCTGGGCAGCCTGTTCCAGTGCTCTGTCACCCTCACAGTAAAGAAGTTTTTCCGCATGTTCAGGCGGAACTTCCTGTGTTCCAGTTTGTGCCCGTTCCCCCTTGTCCTGTCGTTGGGCACCACTGAAAAGAGTCTGGCCCCATCCTCTTGACACCCGCCCTTGAGATATTTATAAGCATTGAGGAGGTCCCCTCTCGGTCTTCTCTTCCTCAGGCTAAACAGCCCCAGCTCCCTCAGCCTTTCCCCAGAGGAGAGATGCTCCAGTCCCCTAATCATCTTTGTAGCCCTCTGCTGGACTCTCTCCAGTAGTTCCTTGTCCCTCTTGAACTGGGGATCCCAGAAATGGACACAGTACTCCAGATGGGGCCTCACTAGGGCAGAGTAGAGAGGGAGGAGAACCTCCCTCGACCTGCTGGCCACACTCTGCTTAATGCACCCCAGGATGCCGTTGGCCTTCCTGGCTGCAAGGGCACATTGCTGGCTCATGGTGAACTTGTTATCTACCAGAACTCCCAGGTCCTTCTCTGCAGAGCTGCTTTCCAGGAGGTCAACCCCTAACCTGTACTGGTGCATGGGGTTGTTCCTCCCCAGGTGCAGGACCCTGCACTTGCCTGTGTTGAACCTCATGAGGTTCCTCTCCGCCCAGCACTCTAGCCTGTCTAGGTCTCGCTGAATGGCAGCACAGCCTTCTGGTGTATCAGCCAGTCCTCCCAGTTTCGTGTCATCAGCAAACTTGCTGAGAGTACCCTCTGTCCCTTCATCCAGGTCATTGATGAATAAATTGAACAAGACTGGCCCCAGTACTGACCCCTGGGGGACACCACTAGTTCACAGGTCTCCAGCTAGACTCTGTGCCGCTGATCACCACCCTCTGAGCGCTGCCATTCAGCCAGTTCTCAATCCACCTCACCGTCCACTCGTCTAGCCCACACTTCCCAAGCTTGCCTATGAGGATATTGTGGGAGACAGTGTCAAATGCCTTGCTGAAGTCAAGGTAGACAACATCCACCGCTCTCCCCTCATCTACCCAGCCAGTCATACCATCATAGAAGGCTATCAGATTGGTCCAGCATGATTTCCCCTTGGTGAATCCATGCTGACTACTCCTGATCACCTTCTTTTCTTCTACATGCTTGGAGATGGCCTCCAGAATGAGTTGCTCCATCACCTTTCCAGGGATGGAGGTGAGGCTGACTGGCCTGTAATTTCCCGGGTCCTCCTTCTTGCCCTTCTTGAAGACTGGAGTGACATTGGCTTTCCTTCAGTCCTCAGGCACCTCTCCCGTTCTCCATGACCTTTCAAAGATGATGGAGAGTGGCTTGGCAATGACCTCTGCCAGCTCCCTCAGCACACGTGGGTGCATCCCATCAGGGTCCATGGACTTGTGGGCATCCAGTTTGCCCAACTGATCTCTAACCCAATCCTCCTCGACCAAAGGAGGGCTATCCTTTCTCCAGGCTTCCTCTCTTACCTCCAGGGTCTGGGATTCCTGGGGGCCAGCCTTGGCAGTAAAGACCGAAGCAAAGAACACATTCAGTAACTCTGCCTTCTCTGCATCCTTTGTGACCAGGGCACCCACCTCATTCAGCAGAGGGCCCACGTTTTCCCTAGTCTTCCGTTTGGTACCGATGTACTTGAAAAAGCCCTTCTTAGTGCCCTTGATGTCCCTCGCCAGATTAAATTCCAGGTGGACCTTAGCCTTCCTTGTAGCATCCCTGCATACCCTGAGAGCATCCCTGTACTCCTCCCACGTGGCCTGCCCCTTTTTCCACATTCCATGGACTTCCTTCTTCCATTTCAGTTTTGCCAATAGTTCCTTGCTCATCCACGCAGGTCTCCTGCCTCCCTTTTACCTGATTTCTTACTCCTGGGGATGCACCGCTCTTGAGCTTGGAGGAAGTGATGCTTGAACAATGCCCAGCTCTCTTGGGCCCCCCTACATTCTAGAGCCCTAACCCACGGGATTCCTCCAAGCAGGTCCTTGAAGAGGCCAAAGTTAGCTCTCCTGAAGTCCAGGGCTGTAATCCTGCTTAGCGTCCTGCTTCCTCCTTGCAGGATCCTGAACTCCACCATCTCGTGGTCACTGCAGCCAAGGCTATCCCCAACCTTCACATCCTCAACCAGACCTTCCTTGTTAGTTAGTAATTAAATTAGCAGAATTTTTTTCTGGAACTATTTGAAATGCATGCTTTTGTCAATAGGTTCTTAAATGAACACATCAGCCAACAGGGCATCTTGTGCAGTAGAAGAGATTTTTAATTTAGTTTATTTGCATCATTATGAATCAGTATTTAGGCTGTTTGTATGTAAATGTATGATTTGAGGAACAATTAAGTGATGACAAAGTAAATTGCAGTCATATCTATTGCAATGCATTTTCCATAATTTTTCTGACTTCTTTGATAAATAATGGATGCCAAGTCAAAGCCAATTATACAGTGCACTAGGAATTCATGGCGCTGTCAGGGAGAAGAATGATTGACTTAAATTTACATATTAATGAGATTTGTTAAGAGGGTGTTTGACTATACAAAATAACAGTATATTTATAGGGCATGACACTTTATAAATAAAGCTGATGCAGGAAAATGGAAATTAAACCTATCAGATTAATAAAGACTGCTAAAATGCATATTTGCGTTTTTATTTACTAAAATTTACCTTACTTTTTGAGAAACATACTGCTTTTGTTCAAGTTGAGCTAATTCCCAACAAGTGATGGTTTAACATTTTGAACTGATTTCTTGTGCCTTTAGAAACCTAAAGAAAAATTTGGACAATTTACCAGTTACAGAGGAAAATCCTTTTTTGAGCAATATGCTTAAAATTGTTGCAAAACTTTAACAGAGTTACCCATTAACCAAGAATACTTAGTTTTATATTCCTATTTTTAGCTTCTCTGAAGGGTAGAATTTTTAATTCTGATCATGAACACTGTGAGGAAGAATGTCCTTGATTTATCCTATTAGTTTTTGTCGTTGTTTAACCCCAGCCAGCAACTAAGCACCACACAGCTGCTCGCTCACTCCCCCGGTGGGGTGAGGGAGAGAATCAGAAGAGTAAAAATGAGAAAACTTGTAGGTTGAGATAAAGACAGTTAAGCAAAGCAAAAGCCGCACATGCAAGCAAAGCAAAACAAGGAATTCATTCACTACTTCCCATCGGCAGGCAGGTGTTCAGCCATCTCCAGGAAAGCAGGGCTCCATCACACGTTACTTGGGAAGACAAAACACCATAACTCCGAACGTCTCCCCACTTCCTTCTTCTACCCCCAGCTTTATATGCTGAGCATGACGTCATATGGTGTGGAATATCCCTTTGGTCAGTTGGAGTCAGCCATCCCAGCTGTGTCCCCTCCCAACTTCTTGTGCACCCCCAGCCTCCTTGCTGGTGGGGTGGTGTGAAAAGCAGAAAAGGCCTTGACTGTGTAAGCACTGCTCAGCAATAACGAAAACATCCCTGTATTATCAACACTTTTCAGCACAAATCCAAAACATAGCCCCACAGTAGCTACTGTGAAGAAAATTAACTCTATCCCAGATAAAACCAGCACAGTTTTGAAATACTTAGAGGCTGTTTTTGAAGTAGTTGCTTGTGAATAGCAGTTTCTGAATAACCCTTTTTCATGAACTGTATTCAGCTTTAACATGTATTAACTGGAATAAGAGCTCATATTCTGGAGTGAAAATACCTGCTCAGAACTAAGTGGGAAGAACAATTCCAACAATTTTCTGGGTAATGACATATTTAATGGCAGATAACACCGTGATGCATTACAGCTTAAATGTTTTGCCCTGCCCTTTTCGCAGGAGTTGTTGGGACTGCCGAGTTGTTTGCATAATAGCTCCTGGACCATTACAGTTTACAGCCTAATACATGAGGATGTTTAAAACAAAGTTGCTGTTGGTTTGCATGAATGCATTGAGCTGCAGTCTATCAGTTTAGGAACTGATTTTTCAAGCTGTTCAGCCATCCCTGTTTCCACAAGGAGACAAAGATCACAGGAGACAATGACTGCTTCAGCTGTCCTGGTATACAGATCCACTACCAAATGTGTGTACCATGTTGGAGGCTGTCTTCTAAAAACAGCTGACTTGGTCAGAAGTTTCAACGGTCATTGTAGAGAGCAAAATGGAGCTGGGAGCTGTAGTCTCGCAAAAAAAAAGTGACTTTCAGGGCTGCTCAGCTTCGTTTCAGACAATTGCAGGTTACAGGAATAAACTTTCTTGGTGTTCAGTTAAGACTGGAAAAAAACGGTGAATTCAGATTGCTCATGGGCTTCAGTCATAGTCAAGTTATTTATAATCCAATACTTATGTACTAGTCTGTATTGGGTTTGCGTGACAAGGTTTTGGTAGCGGGGGGGGGCTACAGGGGTGGCTTCTGTGAGAAGCTGCTAGAAGCTTCCCCTATAGAGGAATACAGAGCCAATAGAGCCAATGCCAGCCAGCTCCAAGATGGACCTGCTAGTGGCCAAGGCCGAGCCTATCAGCGATGGTGGTAGCGCCTCTGTGATAACATATTTAAGAAGGGGAAAAAAAACTGCTGTGGAAAAAAACAGCAGCGGAGAGAGGAGTAAGATGTGAGAGCAACAACTCTGCAGACACCAAAGTCAGTGAAGAAGGAGGGGGAGGAGGTGCTCCAGGTGCCAGAGCAGAGATTCCCCTGCAGCCCCTGGTGAAGACCAAGGTGAGGCAGGCTGTCCCCCTGCAGCCCATGGAGGTCCACAGTGGAGCAGATATCCACCTGCAGCCTGTGGAAGACCCCATGCCAGAGCAGGTGGATGCGCCCGAAGGCAGCTGTGACCCCATGGAGAGCCTGCCCTGGGGTAAGCTCATGGCAGGACCTATGGCCCCATGGAGAGAGGAGCCCACGCTGGAGCAGGTTTGCTGGCAGGACTTGTGACCCTGCGAGGGACCCACGCTGGAGCAGTCTGTTCCTGAAGGACTGCACCCTGTGGAAGGGACCCATGCTGGAGCAGTTCGTGAAGAACTGTAGCCCGTGGGAAGGACTCATGTTGGAGAAGTTGGTGGAGGACTGTCTCCTGTGGGAGGGACTCCATGCTGGAGCAGGGGAAGAGTGTGAGGAGTCCTCCCCCTGAGGAGGAAGGAGCGGCAGAGACGACGTGTGATGAACTGACCACAACCCCCGTTCCCCGTCCCCCTGCACCGCTTGGGTGGAGGAGGTAGAGAAATTTGGGAGTTAAGTCCAGGAAGAAGGGAGGTGGGGGGGGAAGGTGTTTTTAAGGTTTGGTTTTATTTCTCATTATCCTACTCTGATTTGATTGGTAATAAATTAAGCTGATTTCCCCAAGTCGAGTCTGTTTTGCCCATGATGGTAATTGCTGCGTGATCTCTCCCTGTCCTTATCTCGACCCACGAGCCTTTCATTATATTTTCTCTCCCCTATCCAGCTGAGGAGGGGACTGATAGAGTGGCTTTGGTGGGCACCTGGCATCTAGCCAGGGTCAACCCACCACATAGTCTCAAGCTTACATTTTTAGGATTAATTATTGAAGTATTTCTCAATTTAAAGTGCTCAGAAGTTAAGACTGACACAACTGATGGGGAGGGGGGGGTTAAGCCTGAAGAAAATGACCTAAAAGAATAAGGACTTTTAGGAGACAAATAGCAAGTCTTTGAATGTATATACCTAAAGCCATGAATCATGGAAAGTAGCCTGGCTCTTGAGGAATAACAGGAAGACACAAATTTAAAATATTTATTTTAATTGCTAGCTCTGACAAAATATTGACCATTATTGTGTATTTTTGTGCTTATTTTAAGCTGTCATTTGTATGTTTAACATGGAATTTCATCTTCCTATTTTTAAGAAGTTTTATAGTTTTGTTTTTATGGGAATTTTTCATTGTTTCAGCTTATTTGGATTGATATAAGGGAAATGAAATTAATTATCTCTTTAATTTGTGGGATAGAGACTATTTTGATTGTGGTTTGGGTTTTTTAAGATTATAAATTTTGTCTATGTTTTCCTTGGGCATAACACCACAATTTTTAATATTAAAAAAGAAATCTTCTGTAACCCTGAACTTAGAAGCAAACTTCATTATAGATACAGGTTTCCTGTGTCTAGACCCTGTTAAATTTCAGATAGGCTTGGTTTTTAGGGTCCTCACAGAATGTGAAAATCTGTCTTAGTGTGGTGTGGTATAAGAACTTTGACATTTTTTGTATGGCAGGAAAATAGCAGTATTTGTCATTTATAAATCAGACTTGGTAGCACCTTAAGTTTCCCCGAAACTTTTCATTCTAAGGCCATTTAATTACTACTTTATGATGAACTGTTTGGACTGATTTCTTCTGTGCTGGATCACTGCTCCAAGTTTTAATATTAACTTTAAAAAAAAAAGACAAAACTGTTTCTGCAAGAAAAGATAGCAAGATACTCGAACACAATCTTCTATAAATACCACTTACTTTGTTGAGGAGGGTGGAGAAATGTAGGGGTTTTTTCATGGTTAAGACTGTAAGCCTCAACTTAGCGGGAGAATATTTTTTGGAATAGCTGTGCCTTTGCTTTCTCTGTGAAAATGTGCCTGTGCTTGGTAGGTGAGGTTTCACTTTTTAGAAACATGTGAGACTCAGAAGCAATTTGATTTCTGGCTAAATTGGATCTCTTCTTGTCTGGGCTTCCGGTGTATGAGCAGCATTTTTCCTGTCGTATCTGTGTTTAAAAATTTGGATTTTTGCTGTTTCTGGACACTGCAAGTGATGGTAGGGAAACTCTCTGTTGTTCACTGGGGTCTTCCCCTAATTACCAAACAGCAACAGAGGAGGAAGTTGCCAAATGTTGAAATCCTTAGATGAGGACAGAGGTTGTGGGGAAGCTTGGACAACAGGCTGTCTTGAGTCTGTTTTACCATTGCTACTGATGAGTAGGACAAAAATCTTAACAAAACAATATTGGTGAGCATACGTAATGATATGTAGTTTTGTTTATATTGAATATATATAATGTAATAATATAAAAATAAGTTTTCTTTACATTTTTGGGTATATGAGGGTATAACTGAAGTTCTTTATTTCATAAGAAATATGAATGCTGCCAATGTCTTTCAATTGTCCGCAATTCAATTTCAAGTGATTTTAAGTCTTTTATTTGAACTGTTTTTCTCAGCTGCTTTGAAGTACTGTGTTGGAAAATAAATCTTATGGTATCTGTTAAGTAAATTGTGAATAATTACCTTATGTAATAGTAGCTCTCTGAACACAAACGAGAAAACATATTTTTATTGTGAGGGTGGTCAAATGCTGGGATAGGTCACCCAGGATGACTGTGGAGTCTCTGTCCTTGGAGATAGCCAAAACCCATCTGGACGTGGTCCTGGCCCACGTGCTCTGGCTGACCCTGATTGAACAGGGGGTTGGACCAGATGATCTCAAGAGGTCCCTTCTGACCTAAACCATTCTGTGATCTCTGTGATCTCTAGTCATTTGTTAAATGCTTTAAAATGTTTCCTGCTCTTATAGTGTTCTCTTAGTATTTTATAGTTATGAATTTTTAGTGTATTCCATAAAGGTCATGGTTATATGTGATGGAATCCAGTATTGAACGGCTACTTAAGACTGCTCAGCAGTGTCTAGTTCTGCTCTAAATATTTATTTATTGTTCCCCATGTTGGGTTGAACTGTAATTGTAAATGATAAAGCTTCAAGCACAGCATACAGGGAATACTGTCTATCCTTAACTTTTGTAGAACTTGTTAACTCTGTAAAGAGTATTCTGAATCAGTTCTGCTGGTTTATTGCAGGAGAGCATAATAAAACTTCTAAATCTATACTGAGAGGCTGAGAACAGAAGGAGGAAAAGGTGTATTCAGGTTGATGGCTTCCAGTTAACTAGGTGAATTACCTAGATAAAGTGATAAAAATGAAAAAAACTAAAGTACTTTAAAAATATTCTGTATGTAAATCATTCATTATTAAATGAATGAAGATGATTAAGGAGCCATAGGTAGTTGAACACATTTAAGAAATATTGAGAATAGCATTTAATCTTTCAGGATAAAATTAATCAAGATATGTTATGTATTAGTACATTGTAGATCTTACAGAAGTTTCATGTAGGTATTTGTGCTGTGTGGCCCTACCAGATGGTAGTTTTGCTGAATTTTTTTCCCTCCTCTGCCCCAAAACATTGAGGCCAGAGAATTTTCTTCCCCATTTTCAGCTTCTATTAAGCTGTCCCCTTCAGATGCAAGTATGAAACCACATAGATCAGTAGATTTACTTGAGCCTGTTTTGGCTGATAAGATCAAAAGATTAAATTTAGGAAAGCTAGTGTACAGTGAAGTTATGTGTTATACTACTTATTTCTTCCATTCTTAGTTATACCAGTCAGAATCCTCCATCTGAATTGGAGGATTCTGGATTCAGTTATTGTTTCCCTTTTTGTCAGAGTCCAATGCTGTCTCATCAGGTTCTTTTAGATATACGCAAGGAGAGGTAAATGTTTAATATCAAATTTACTTATTTGAAGATATTTGGTAAAGCATTTGAGGCATAAAATGGACTGGCTAGCTATTTTACTGTAATACCAGTTTTATTTTTCCCTACCAGTTTTCCTGCTTAATAAGATGAAAATAACTTAGAGCATAGATTTATAACACAAAATGGCTTAAAGTCAATTATGGAAAGCAGAGTACTTGAAATTCTAAACAAAACTTTCTGGTCATTAAGGAGGAGCTTGAGGCTGTTGTGAAAGGGGAAAACTATGATATAGTTGCCATCACGGAAACATGGTGGGATGACACACATAGCTGGAGTGCCGCGATGGACGGCTATAAACTCTTTAGAAGGGATAGGCAAGGAAGGAGAGGTGGTGGGGTAGCCCTCTATGTTAAGGAGAGTCTGGACTGCCTTGAGCTTGAGGACGGTGACGCGAGGGTTGAATGCCTATGGGTAAGAATCAGGGGGAAGGCCACCAAGGCAGACATTGTGGTGGGAGTCTGTTATAGACCACCCAACCAGGACGAGGAGGCAGATGAAGTATTCTACAGGCAGCTGGGAGAAGCCTCACGATCGCTGGCCCTTGTTCTTGTGGGGGACTTGAACTTGCCAGATGTCTGCTGGAAATACAATGCAGCAGAGAGGAAACAGTCCAGGAGTTTCCTGGAGTGTGTGGAAGATAACTTCCTCACGCAGCTGGTGAGGGAGCCCACGAGAGAAGGTGCCCCGCTGGACCTGTTGTTTGTGAACAGAGAAGGTCTTGTGGGTGATGTGACGGTCAGAGGCCGTCTTGGGCACAGTGACCACGAAATGATAGAGTTCTCGATTCTCAGAGAAGTAAAGAGGAGGGTCACCAGAACTGCCACCTTGGACTTCCGGAGGGCAGACTTTGGCCTGTTTAGGAGTCTGGTTGGCAGAGTCCCTTGGGAGGCAGTCCTGGAGGGCAAAGGCGTCCAGGAAGGCTGGACATTCTTCAAGAGGGAAATCTTAAAGGCGCAGGAGCAGGCCGTCCCCATGAGGCGAAAGATGAGCCGGCGGGGAAGAAGACCGGCCTGGCTGAGCAGAGAGCTCCGGCTGGAACTTAGGAAAAAAAAGAGAGTCTACAACCTTTGGAGGAAGGGGCAGGCAACTCAGGAGGACTACAAGGATGTTGTGAGGTCATGCAGGGAGAAAATTAGAAGGGCCAAGGCCCAACTAGAACTTAGTCTGGCTACTGCCATAAAAGACAACAAAAAGTCCTTCTACAAATACATTAACAATAAAAAGGGGGCTAAGGAGAATCTCCCTCCTCTATTGGATGAGGGGGGAACATAGTAACAAAGGATGAGGAAAAGGCTGAGGTGCTAAATGCCTTCTTTGCCTCTGTCTTTAACAGCAAGGGAAGTTGTTCTCTGGGCACCCAGCCCCCTGAGCAGGAAGACAGGGATGGGGAGCACAATGAAGACCCCGTAGTCCAAGGGGAAATGGTCAGTGACCTGCTACGCCACCTAGACACGCACAAGTCTATGGGGCTGGATGGGATCCACCCAAGGGTGCTGAAAGAGCTGGCAGAAGTGCTCACCAAGCCCCTCTCCATCATTTATCAGCAGTCCTGGCTAACTGGGGAGGTCCCAGTTGACTGGAGGCTGGCAAATGTGACGCCCATCTACAAGAAGGGCCGGAAGGAGGATCCGGGGAACTACAGGCCTGTCAGCCTGACCTCGGTGCCCGGGAAGATTATGGAGCAGATCATCTTGAGTGCCATCATGCGGCACGTACGGGACAACCGGGTGATCGGGCCCAGTCAGCACGGGTTTATGAAAGGCAGGTCCTGCCTGACCAACCTGATCTCCTTCTACGACATGGTGACCCGCCTAGTGGATGAGGGAAAGGCTGTGGACGTTGTGTGCCTGGACTTTAGTAAAGCCTTTGACGCCGTCTCCCACAGCATCCTCCTGGAGAAACTGGCTACCCATGGCTTGGATGGGCACACTCTGCGCTGGGTAGGAAACTGGCTGGATGGCCGGGCCCAAAGAGTTGTGGTGAATGGAGTTAAATGCAGTTGGCAGCCGGTCACAAGTGGTGTTCCCCAGGGCTCAGTACTGGGGCCAGTTCTGTTCAATATCTTTATCAATGATCTGGATGAGGGGATCGAGTGCACCCTCAGTAAATTTGTAGATGACACCAAATTGGGAGGGAGTGTGGATCTGCTGGAGGGCAGGCAGGCGCTACAGCGGGACCTGGACAGGCTGGATCGATGGGCCGAGGCCAATTGTATGAGATTCAACAAGGCCAAGTGTCGGGTCTGGCACTTGGGTCACAACAACCCCAGGCAACACTACAGGCTTGGGGAGGAGTGGCTGGAAAGCTGCCCGGCAGAAAAGGACCTGGGGGTGTTGGTTGACGGCTGGCTGAATATGAGCCAGCAGTGTGCCCAGGTGGCCAAGGCGGCCAACGGCATCCTGGCCTGTATCAGAAATAGTGTGGCCAGCAGGAGTAGGGAGGTGATTGTCCCCCTGTACTTGGGCCCTGGTGAGGCCGCACCTCGAGTACTGTGTTCAGTTTTGGGCCCCTCACTACAAAAAAGACATTGAAGTGCTGGAGCATGTCCAGAGAAGGGCAACGAGGCTGGTGAAGGGTCTAGAACACAAGTCCTATGAGGAGCGGCTGAGGGAACTGGGGATGTTTAGTCTGGAGAAAAGGAGGCTGAGGGGAGACCTTATCGCTCTCTACAACTACCTGAAAGGAGGTTGTAGAGAGATGGGGGTCGGACTCTTCTCCCTAGTAACAGACAACAGAACAAGAGGAAATGGCCTCAAGTTGCGCCAGGGGAGGTTTAGATTGGACATTCGTAAAAATTTCTTCACCGAAAGGGTTGTCAAGCATTGGAACAGGCTGCCCAGGGAGGTGGTGGAGTCCCCATCTCTGGAGGTATTCAAAAGACGTTTAGATGAGGCCCTAAGGGATATGATTTAGTGGGGGACTTGGTAGTGATAGGCTAATGGTTGGACCCGATGATCTCGGAGGTCTCTTCCAACCACAACAATTCTATGATTCTATGATATAATCTCAGACTGTATAATAGTGTCTCCTGTCACTGAAAGGGTGCATTATTGTCTTTCTACCTTCCCTCTGTCTTCTCCTTCCCTTCCCTTGTGTTAGGGCTAGTGTTTCTAAGGCAATCTGGATAAAGGAATTGATCCAGCAGAAGAATAACTGAAGGGACAGGTAGGGTTAAATTTCAGCCACATGAGTTTCCTGTTTTCATTGCTTTGTGGCAACCAAGCACTTACTGCTATCACAGGAGAAGTACAGTCTGTAGATAAAAATGCCATTTATCTTTGCAGCAAAGTGTATTGCTGTGGTTTCCCTTATTCCTGTGACAGACTTGCAGTGGAATAGCAGCAGTTGGTAGAATTTGTGTAGGCAAGTTCTCTAGGACATCTATATCAGCTCAAATTAAGAAAGTGACCCTGGCTTTTCCCATAAATTTGATCAGCAAAGTTTCTATATGTACTCCATCCAATGCTATAGTCTTACCTTCTTGACTCAGGATGAGGGGTTTTTGATTATTTATATATATGATGAGGCATTTATTCTAGCCATCTGTTGCAAATAAGTTGTTAAAATTGTGTTTATCTCTGTCTAGATCATTGACTTACAGAGACGAAAATTAATTGGAAGGAAACACTGAAATGTTTTTATGGAAATCTAAATGTCTAACTGCTAATCACTTTTAATTTAAATATCAGATGTACGAGACCCTCATCAGCCAAGTCCTATTCCAGTTACCAAAGTTTCTAATTTTGTTCATTTTTATGATATTTAATTATATAAAAATGTGTGAACAATAGGAAATTAATGTCATCTAACAATACTTCGGGGCCTTCCTGGATGCTAAAATATTAATAAATTATGTTCTGGGCATCTATCTGTGGGATATTCTCTGTCTAGTAACTTGTATGGCCTTTTCATAGTTATACCAGGATTTTCTCTGGATAATTAGAGAAGTTGCAAAATAAGCTTCCTTAGATCCTTCTTTGCAAAAGTAAACCTTTGTTTAATTTTTCCTGTTTGAGGAAGACCTATGTGAGGCCAGACCTCTGCTCTGAGGAAGCTTTAGTCTCCTGAGTCTGAGCATGTACACTTCTACTATTTGTAATATCAGGTAGAATTCTTGATTGGTTTTGGCATGTTCCAGTTTATGGTTGGAAAAATGCCAGACAAGAAGACTGGGGATAACATAGGCCTGAATGGTAGCAACACATGATTTTCCATCATGGCTTTATCATCAGAACAAATATACCACCAATTTTTTGTGTGAGAATTTCACTGAAGTGAATCAACAGATATTTTAAGATGCTTTCAGCTCATTTGCCTACTTATGCATTAGGATGAAGGAAAAAATGCTTGTAATACAGGATTTAATGTCCATTGATGTTTAGACAAGTAGGACAGACTTTCTGGTGAGGATAGCAGACTTTCATCTTTCAGGCTGCCAATCTAAGAACAGGTATATTGGTACAATTAGCATTCTTCTAAGATTTCAGGTCATTTTATTCCACTTTAATTTTTGAACTGGAGAAAAAAAATGGGGAACTTTTAGCCAGTATCAGAGGCAGATGGTATCTTTTTCCTTTTAAGTTATCCCTTCACCTTTACTCCTTCTCCATTTTTCTTTTGCAACATTTATTTTATCCCTTCTTGTTCTTCCTTATATTTTCTGTTCTTCCTGTCTTCTTATGCCCTAAAGGGTTTTCTGTTCTTTGCTTTGCAAATCTGTCTTTGCACTCTCATTATGGTTCCTTTTCCACACGCTATTGAAATGAAGGTGTTTTTATGGTAAGAGAAAGATATTTTATGCCTCACTTCCATTTTGAGGAGAATGGGACTGTTTTGAATAAATGAAAGTGATCTAAAAATCATAATTGATTGTTTTAATTCTATATCTGCAGGCATTGTGAGACTTTGTTATAGCAATAATTGGGAATTTGGGGTTGCTGCAGAAAGAAGTTAATTACTGCAGCATATTTAACTCTTAGCCCCTATTTTTAGACAGCAGTCCTAGCCTTAGTTGCTGCTACTGGTAGAAATGAGAATGAGCTTTTGAACACTTCGTGAGTTTTCACATTAGTTCAGTATGAAGTTACTTAGCACAAATGTTTCTGTAATTGTGATATATTGGGAAAAATTTAATGTTCAGTGATCCTCAAACCCATACTTCCACCTGTGTGATTCTTTTGACTCTGAGCTGGAGTATAAAACTTTTATAAGTACAGGCTTTCTGAAGAACATTTTATGAGGGAGCTGGCAGATGTCATTGCCAAGCCACTCTCCATCATCTTTGAAAGGTCATGAAGAATGTGAGAGGTGCCTGAGGACTGGAGGAAAGCCAATGTCACTCCAGTCTTCAAGAAGGGCAAGAAGGAGGACCCGGGAAATTACAGGCCAGTCAGCCTCACCTCCATCCCTGGAAAGGTGATGGAGCAGCTCATTCTGGAGGCCATCTCCAAGCATGTAGAAGAAAAGAAGGTGATCAGGAGTAGTCAGCATGGATTCACCAAGGGGAAATCATGCTGGACCAATCTGACAGCCTTCTATGATGGCATGACTGGCTGGGTGGATGAGGGGAGAGCGGTGGATGTTGTCTACCTTGACTTCAGCAAGGCTTTTGACACTGTCTCTCATAACATCCTCGTAGCTCAGGAAGTGTGGGCTAGATGAGTGGACGGTGAGGTGGATTGTGAACTGGCTGAATGGCAGAGCTCAGAGGGTGGTGATCAATGGCGCAGAGTCTAGTTGGAGGCCTGTGACTAGTGGTGTCCCCCAGGGGTCAGTACTGGGGCCAGTCTTGTTCAATTTATTCATCAATGACCTGGATGAAGGGACAGAGTGTACCCTCAGCAAGTTTGCCAATAATACGAAACTGGGAGGACTGGCTGATACACCGGAAGGCTGTGCTGCCATTCAGAGGGACCTGGACAGGCTGGAGCGCTGGGCAGAGAGGAACCTCATGAGGTTCAACACAGGCAAGTGCAGGGTCCTGCACATGGGGACGAATAACCCCATGCATTGGTACAGGTTAGGGGTTGACCTCCTGGAAAGCAGTTCTGCGGAGAAGGACCTGGGAGTCCTGGTGGATGACAAATTCACCATGAGCCAGCAATGTGCCCTTGCGGCCAGGAAGGCCAACGGCATCCTGGGGTGCATTAAGCAGAGTGTGGCCAGCAGGTCGAGGGAGGTTATCCTCCCTCTCTACTCTTCCCTAGTGAGGCCCCATCTGGAGTACTGGGTCCAGTTCTGGGCTCCCCAGTTCAAGAAAGAGGAGGAACTACTGGAGAGTCCAGTGGAGGGCCACGAAGATGATTAGGGGACTGGAGCTCCACGAAGATGATTAGGGGACTCTCCTCTGGGGAAAGGCTGAGGGAACTGGGGCTGTTTAGCCTGAGGAAGAGAAGACCGAGAGGGGACCTCCTCAATGCTTACAAATATCTCAAAGGTGGGTGTCAAGGGGAAGGGGCCAAACTCTTTTTGGTGGTGCCCAGTGACAGGACAAGGGGGAATGGGCACAAACTAGAACACAGGAAGTTCCATCTGAACATGAGGAAAAACTTCTTTACTGTGGGGATGACAGAGCACTGGAACAGGCTGCCCAGGGAGGTTGCGGAGTCTCCTTCTCTGGAGATATTCAAAACCCACCTGGACGCAGTCCTGTGCAATCTGCTCTAGGTGACCCTGCTCTGTCAGGGGGGTTGGACTAGATGATCTCCAGAGGTCCCTTCCAACCCCTATCGTTCTGTGATTCTGTGATTTTTAGTTTTTCACTAACTCTTAATTCATTAAATTTTTTTAGTTTGTATTCAAAACTGTGTTATTGGTTAAGCAATTTTTAGGAGCTACTGTAAGGCTGGACTGAAGAGTCTTTGAAGAGTCTTTCATGTGACATATGAATTTATTTCATTCTTTAAAAAAAACCCCAAGTTTCCCATATAGCTATGTATGTAAACGTGTACATCTGCAGTGGGATTATATAGGGTATTGTATAAATGAGAATATGTAGGCATATAGTCTTAGAATATGTATATGAGAAGAAAAGATGTAGTAAACTACAAATGAAGCTTGATTTACTTATCATTTATTATGTAACATTTATACATGCCAGGAGTTAAGCTAAGAACAATGTGACAGAAAATGCCTTAATGTTAAATTTCACTTGCCACAGTCTGATTCTCAAGTTTGAGTAGGTGTCTTAGTATCTTTGTGTAGCTCAGGTATCAAGCTCACTATATTTAAAAACTGGAAACTTTTTGTGTAGAAAGCTTTTTTGAAATCTTCCCAAACTAGCAGAATTTTATTGTGGGTTCCTTAGCCACATTAAAATTTAGCTTTTCTAAAGAGATGTGCAAATGTTTTGGTGAGTATGAAATATGCAACTCAGAGGCTATTGCTGCTACAAGGTAAGCTGACTCACAAGACAAATCCTTTTACAGAGTAATGTCTCAAAATTGCCCTAGAATAGAGATGTTACAAACATCATAGTCGGTAAACTGCTATTAAATGCAGAATACCAAGAGATACTGGAGGATTTCCTACCATGGCTTTCTTCTTTGTTGGAACTGAACTGAGACTAAAGCTAATATTTTAAAGCCAAAGAATAGATACTATTGATAATCTCACCTAATTTGAATCTTATTTCTTGCAGCGTTGAACTATTGTCACATGCTGATGCAATCCTCTCTTACTGGTAGTGCATAATGGTCATGAGGTTACCTTGGTTTGAATGATAGAATCATAGAATCATAGAATCGTTCTGGTTGGAAGAGACCTCCAAGATCATCGGGTCCAACCGTTGACCTATCACTACCAAGTCCACCACTAAATCATATCCCTTAGCGCCACATTTAAACGTCTTTTGAATACCTCCAGGGATGGTGACTCCACCACCTCCCTGGGCAGCCTGTTCCAATGCCCGACAACCCATTCGGTGAAGAAATTTTTACGAATGTCCAATCTAAACCTCCCCTGGCGCAACTTGAGGCCATTTCCTCTTGTTTTGTTGTCTGTTACTAGGGAGAAGAGTCCGACTCCCATCTCTCTACAACCTCCTTTCAGGTAGTTGTAGAGAGCGATAAGGTCTCCCCTCAGCCTCCTTTTCTCCAGACTAAACATCCCCAGTTCCCTCAGCCGCTCCTCATAGGACTTGTGTTCTAGACCCTTCACCAGCTTCGTTGCCCTTCTCTGGACACAGTCCAGCACCTCAATGTCTTTCTTGCAATGAGGGGCCCAAAACTGAACACAGTACTCGAGGTGCGGCCTCACCAGGGCCGAGTACAGGGGGACGATCACTTCCCTCATCCTGCTGGCCACACTATTTCTGATACAGGCCAGGATGCCATTGGCCTTCTTGGCCACCTGGGCACACTGCTGGCTCATATTCAGCCGGCCATCAACCAACACCCCCAGGTCCTTTTCTGCTGGGCAGCTTTTCAGCCACTCCTCCCCAAGCCTGTAGCGTTGCATGGGGTTGTTGTGACCCAAGTGCAGGACCCGGCACTTGGCCTTGTTGAACCTCATACAATTGGCCTCGGCCCATCGATCCAGCCTGTCCAGGTCCCGCTGTAGCGCCTGCCTGCCCTCCAGCAGATCCACACTCCCTCCCAACTTGGTGTCATCTGCAAACTTACTGAGGGTGCACTCGATCCCCTCGTCCAGATCACTGATAAAGATATTGAACAGGACTGGCCCCAGTACTGAGCCCTGGGGAACACCACTTGTGACCGGCTGCCAACTGCATTTAACTCCATTCACCACAACTCTTTGGGCCCGGCCATCCAGCCAGTTTTTTACCCAGTGCAGAGTATGCCCATCCAAGCCATGAGCAGCGAATTTCTCCAGGAGGATGCTGTGGGAGACGGCGTCAAAGGCTTTACTAAAGTCCAGGCACACAACGTCCACAGCCTTTCCCTCATCCACTAGGCGGGTCACCATGTCGTAGAAGGAGATCAGGTTGGTCAGGCAGGACCTGCCTTTCATAAACCCATGCTGACTGGGCCTGATCGCCCGGTTGTCCCGTACATGTCGCATGATGGCACTCAAGATGATCTGCTCCATAACCTTCCCGGGCACTGAGGTCAGGCTGACAGGCCTGTAGTTCCCCGGATCCTCCTTCCGGCCCTTCTTGTAGATGGGCGTCACATTTGCCAGCCTCCAGTCAACTGGGACCTCCCCAGTTAGCCAGGACTGCTGATAAATGATGGAGAGGGGCTTGGTGAGCACTTCTGCCAGCTCTTTCAGTACCCTTGGGTGGATCCCATCCAGCCCCATAGACTTGTGCGTGTCTAGGTGGCGTAGCAGGGCACTGACCATTTCCCCTTGGATTATGGGGGCTTCATTTTGCTCCCCATCCCTGTCTTCCTGCTCAGGGGGCTGGGTGCCCAGAGAACAACTTCCCTTGCTGTTAAAGACTGAGGCAAAGAAGGCATTTAGCACCTCAGCCTTTTCCTCATCCTTTGTTACTATGTTCCCCCCTCATCCAATAGAGGAGGGAGATTCTCCTTAGCCCCCTTTTTATTGCTAATGTATTTGTAGAAACACTTTTTGCTGTCTTTTACGGCAGTAGCAGACTAAGTTCTAGTTGGGCTTTGGCCCTTCTAATTTTCTCCCTACATAACCTCACAACATCCTTGTAGTCCTCCTGAGTTGCCTGCCCCTTCCTCCAAAGGTTGTAGACTCTCCTTTTTTTCCTAAATTCCAGCCGGCGCTCTCTGTTCAGCCAGGCCAGTCTTGGAACCGTGCAACTGATGTTTAGACCGTGAGACCATTGCCACAATCTTGAGCCCTTATAAAATATAACTCTGGAAATTGTACTCCTTCCTTCCCTCAGCTGTTGAACCTCTTTGAAACAACCTGGCAATAAAAGAAATTTCAAAGCCTTTTTAGCAAAGGGATTAATTGAGCTCAAAAGCACCTCAGAACTCATGTGTGCCAGTGAGATGAAATCTGTGGGAAAACAATTATTCTTGAGTGTGATACCTCTTGCGTGAACTCAATGCCCTGGTTTTGATCAATACCCTGAAAACAAGAAAGAGTGTCTACTAGTATGAACACAGAGAAGACATAAAAGAAGGAAGGGGTTTTCTTCTTTGAAAACTGCTTTTGCCCATTTTTTCCTGCATTTTTAGATCATGGATTCTCAACCTACCTCTTTCTCGTGTCTCTTGGCTTTTTGTATTAATAGGTGGTTGGGACTGTATTGGCCATTGAGTTATACAAAATCTGGTAAGAAATTTCAGTGGCACTCACATTGTAAATCCTTTTTCAGGTTGTCTCATTCCCTGGCAGATGTCTGCATTTGAAAAATAGATTGATTTTCAACATCATGTGACTGTATTAGCACAATATGAATGTTATAGAGTGAGGGTTAGAATCAGAAAATATAGTTCATAGTGACCCAAATATTTTTTCAGTTTATCACAACTACATTTCCATTAATACTCCCTTCAATTTCCATTAGCTGAAATCATGTTTATCTCTTTAGATAAATAAACTTTAAAACCCCACAAATATCATTGTGTGCAAGAAACCATGAAATCTCATTTGACCAGAACGTGATAGCTTTTATCTAAAACTTAAAACGAAAGTACCAGTTTCCATTGTAATTTATTGGAATTATATAATATCTTTTATATAAATGTATTAATATATTACATTTTCAGTATAATTCCAGCAGACTCATTTGAATAGAGTAGTAATCTGAAAAATTATCCTCAGAAAAGGGCACTGTAGAAGTCCAAGTCTCTTTCAGTGGCTTCAGATCTGCATAGTTCTACAAATTCAACCAAAACCTCAGGTGTTCTTTCTGACCTCTCTACCCCAATGGTAACGATTAGAATGTGGTTATAATTGAAGTAAAAATTATAATATTCAAGCATGTCAGAGTGTCATGGTTTAACCCCAGATGGTAACCGACCACACAGCCGCTCGCTCACTCCCCCCGTCCCCAGTGGGGTGGGGAGGAGAATTGGAGAGAAAGGAAAACTCGTGGGTTGAGATAAAAACAGTTCACCAGGACAGCAAAGAAATATATAATAATAATTATATTATATATTAATAATGATAGTAGTAATAATAAAATATAAGGATAATCGAATATATAAAATTAACAATGCACAATTTCTCACCGCCTGAGGACCCGATGACTGATACAGCCCATCCTGAGCAGTGATCACGGAACAGCAATATTCCCCAGCAGCGATCTCAGAACTGCAAGTTCCAGAGAGAGTGAGCGAGGGAACGAACAGCCGAACAAACGAAGGCATGCACGAACGAAAAGGAAGGAACAAACAAAAGGCCTCTGGCCCACCAGCTGACCCCCACTTATACTGTGCATGACATCTATGGTATGGAATACTCTCTTTGGCCAGTTTGGATCAACTATACTGGCTATACCCCTCCCAAGTTTCTGCACCTACACATTAGCAAAACCTGGGAACCTGGAAGATGTCCTTGATGGCTTAGCAGCAACCAACAACATCAGTGTATGATCAACATTCTTCACATACCAAATCCCATACTAAATCCAAAAAACAGTAGCTACTGGGAAGAAAATTAGCTCCATCCCGGCCGAAACTAGGACATATGCAAAAAGATTTCAGCCACCATCCAGGCGAGCACACTGGCACCTGGCTGCTCCGATGCTGGGATAACGGGGCCAGTAGCTTGGAATTAGAGGGTAGGGAAGCCAAACAGCTGGGATCCCTGTCTAGGGAAGGGCGCACTGACAAGGCGATTGGAAAAAAGACACAAACCCTCAGCCTCTGGAAGTGACTTCTATCAGGCATGAAGGAAAGGTGTCCCTTCAAGGAGAGGTATCCAGTACCTGAGGGAATTAGCCATGCTGGAGGTGATTTATAATGATCCGAATAACAAGCAGTTATCCACAGATCCAGATGAAGTCCAATGCACACAAGCCATGTGGCGGAAGTTTCTACGGCGTCCACCGTCATCATATACCAACTCATTGGCAGTAATTTCCTGGAAAGAAGGCGAGGGACAAATGGTGGATGAATTGGCTGGCCAACTCCAGCAATACAAAGGAAGTCTCTCTTCCTCCCTATGGGCCTGCGTCTTGGTTGTGGAGAAATTGCCAGACATGCTAGTCAAGAAACTGTCCCAAGAGTTCCAGTGATTCGAGGATTTCTGCTTCCCACCTGTACGGACCGGTATCTCAGCTATTAGGAGTAAGTGTTCCTCTGCTCAAGAGAGAGGACATAAAGGTTACACACCACGAGGCACCCTGTGGTTTTACCTGTGTGACCACGGAGAGGACATGAGGAAGTGGGATGGAAAACCTACCTCGACCCTAGAGGCAGGGGTATGTGAGTTGCAAGGAAAAAAAACCACAAAAGAGGATTCTTCCAGGAAAACTGCTGCTCCAGTTTCCAGTGGGCAGTTCCCCAGACAGAGTAGAAGGGCTGACCTTACTTCTGACCCTCTTGAAGGGACTTCTGACTCATATTTACAAGAAGTGAGTAACTTACTTATACTATGACCAAGATTAGAGGGGCCCTGCCTCCAGCCAGATGGAGGAGAGGGACAACCGAGTTTACTGGACTGTATGGATTCGATGGCCTGGCATGTCAGACCCACAAGAGTATAAGGCTCTAGTGGATACTGGCACACAATGTACCCTAATGCCATCAAGCTATAAAGGGGCAGAACCCATCTGTATATTTCTGGAGTGACTGGGGGATCCCAACAGCTAACTGTATCAGAGGCTGAAGTGAATATGACTGGGAATGAGTGGCAAAGGCACCCCATTGTGACTGGCCCAGAGGCTCCCTGCATCCTTCGCATAGACTACCTCAGGAGAGGGTATTTCAAGGACCCAAAAGGGTACCAGTGGGCTTTTGGTATAGCTGCCTTGGAGACAGAGGACATTAAACAGCTGTCCACCTTGCCCTGTCTCTCGGAGGACCCTTCTGTTGTGGGGTTGCTGAGGGTCGAAGAACAACTGGTACTGATCGCTACCACAACGGTGCACAGGCAGCAATATCACACCAATCAAGACTCCCTGATTCCCATCCATAAGCTGATTCATTGACTGGAGAGTCAGGGAGTGATCAACAGGACTCGCTCACCCTTTAATAGTCACATATGGCCAGTACGGAAATCTAATGGAGAATGGAGATTAACAGTGGACTATCGTGGCCTGAATGAAGTCACGCCACCACTGAGTGCTGCTGTGCAAGACATGCTAGAGCTTCAATATGAACTGGAGTCCAAGGCAGCCAAGTGGTATGGCACCATTGACATTGCTAATGCATTTTTCTCAATCCCTTTGGCAGCAGAGTGCAGGCCACAGTTTGCTTTCACCTGGAGAGGTGTCCAATACACCTGGAATCGACTGCCCCAGGGGTGGAAACACAGCCCTACCATTTGCCATGGGCTGATCCAGACTGCCCTGGAAAAGGGTGGAGCTCCAGAACACCTGCAATACATTGCTGACATCATCAGGTGGGGCAACACAGCAGCAGAAGTTTTTGAGAAAGGGGAGAAAATAATCCAAATTCTTCTGAGAGCCAGTTTTGCCATAAACCGAGGTAAGGTTAAAGGACCTGCACAGGAGATCCAGTTCCTAGGAATAAAATGGCAAGATGGATGTCGTCAGATCCCAATGGACGTGATCAACAAAATAGCAGCGATGTCTCCACCAACTAACAAAAAGGAAACCCAAGCTTTCTTAGGCGTTGTGGGTTTCTGGAGAATGGATACTCCAAATTACAGTTTCATTGTAAGCCCTCTCTATCAAGTGACCCAAAAGAAGAACGATTTTAAATGGGGCCCTGAGCAACGACAAGCCTTTGAACAAATTAAACAGGAGATAGTTCATGCAGTAGCCCTTGGACCAGTCCAGGCAGGGCAGGATGTAAAAAATGTGCTCTACACCGCAGCTGGGGAGCATGGCCCCACCTGGAGTCTCTGGCAGAAAGCACCAGGAGAGACTTGAGGTCTACCACCTGGTTAGTTAACACTAGGGGATCAGCCAATCGAGCTAGCCCTGCCCGATCAAAACTCCCGCGTACTGTAGAAGGGGATAAAGTCCCCATAGTGCACATAAAGAATATGTTAGGAAAGACAGTCAGGGTTATTCCTGCCTCAGGCAAAGGCAAACCCATCTACAAAATTACTTTTGCTCAAGGACCTGGGTGCGCTTGGTTGGTGATGCGGAAGGATGGGGCAGTCCGATGTGTACCTCAGGGGATTTGATTTTGGGTGAGAATAGCCAATGATTTGAATTGTGTGATGTTAACTGCTAAATAACCCTGCCACTGTATGGCATCATTACTACAGTTGCTATATGCCATATCAATGATATTATAGTAAGAATTACCCAAATTAATGAAGAATGAACTTTGATAAAAATCGAACAAAAAGTGCAGTGGTAATGGAACCAGAACTGGCTTTAGCAACTGGCACCTAGCAACTTCCTCAGGATCAACATCTTCAACCCGCAGACTGTGGACACCAACTACAAGCTCCAGATGCAACATGCAACAATCCAACACTACACACCATCCTCCCACTGCATCCAATGTCACCTGCTGCACTGCACTGAAACCCGGTCCTGTTTCGCCGACTGAGCGAACTCCGCGTCAACTCTCCTGTCCCAAGAGACTGTTATGACTGATGGAGTCATGGACTAAATGAACTCAACGGACATTTTTGGAGGGGTGGTCCACAGACTAAGGGAATGATGTCTCTGTGTATGTGTGTATATATATATATCAAAGACAGGAAAAGTGATGGTGATTAATTGGAAAGTGTAGGATCTGAGCATGACATAGATGGTATAGAATAAGGGGTGGATAATGTCCTGGTTCCAGCTGAGATAGGGTTAATTTTCACCAGAAGCTGGCCAGGGGAATATTTGATACCATGTGACCGTCATGCTCAGTATATAAAGGGGGGATGGTTCCGGGGGCAGGATCGCTGATCCGGAGCAGGCTCGGCATCCAGCTCCGGAGCAGGCTAGGCATCCAGCTCCAGGCAGTGAGTAATCTATACTGTGAATCACGTGCTTAGTACTTTTTGTTATTGTTTTTTTTCCTCTGTTTTCTCTTCCTTTGCTTTCCTGTTAAACTGTTTTTATCCCAACCCATGAGTTTTGCCTTTCCTTTTCCCGATTCTCCTCCCCATCACACTGGAGGAGGGAGGAGTGAGCAAGCGGCTGCGTGGTACTTAGCTGTCAGCTGGGGCTAAACCACAACAGCAGTATTGTGGATAATTTTTGGGTTTTTTTGATAGACCAAAAGTAGGTTTATTCTAGTGTTCTGAAACCCATCTGTTAAGCATGTGGAAGGATCTAGGTAGGCATCTTCACACACAACATCAAAATTTCAGATCTATCTTGGATATGTCTTTAATTCTTTAAGCAAGATCTCAGTCAAATGTTAGCTCATTTACTTGGTGACTTTAAAAACAGGCTAATGGAACTTGTTATCTGGCAGTTTCTTCATTTAAGCTGTTAATACTTTATGAAGATGTCCCTAAACTATATGTCTGGAATAATGTAAAAAAAAATTATACATGTTCTCTGGCACTAAAATATTCACTTCTGTACTGGACTGAATAAATCACAGAAGATGGGGAATACAGAGTCCATTTGCAATTCCTAGCCTGGAATGCTGGCGGTCTCCAAGTTTTTAATCATTCATTCTCCCAGGATTCTGAACTTTTTAGTGATTTGCCAATTTAGAAAAGCTAACTGAACAATAAAATCGTGTGCTGCTATACACACTGTAAGTGTGCTTAATGCAGTTTAACTAAAGACTGCCACTGAAAGGGAATGCCTCCGTTCTGTCCTTCTCCCTTCACCACCTACTGCTTTTGAAAATTCAGCAGTTCTAGTGATCCTGTGACCACAGGGTGAGCCAGATAATTTTACTGATCCTGGTGAAAATGAAACATACTTTTAAGGCCTTTGACACGGTCCCCCACAACATCCTTCTCTCGAAACTGGAGAGATATGGATTTGATGGGTGGACTGCTCGGTGGACGAGGAATTGGTTGAATGGTCGCATCCAGCGGATAGTGGTCAATGGCTCAACGTCCAGATGGAGACCGGTGACAAGTAGTGTCCCTCAAGGGTCTGTATTGGGACCGGTCCTTTTTAACATCTTCATCGATGACATAGACAGCGGGATCGAGTGCACCCTCCGCAAGTTCGCGGACGACACCAAGCTGAGTGGTGCGGTGGATACGCTTGAGGGTCGGGATGCCATCCAGAGGGACCTGGACAGGCTTGAGAGGTGGGCCCGGGCGAACCTTATGAAGTTCAACAAGGACAAATGCAGAGTCCTGCACCTGGGTCGGAGCAACCCCCGGTATCGGTACAGGCTGGGGGATGCAGGGATGGAGAGCAGCCCTGCCGAGAAGGACTTGGGGGTGCTGGTGGATGAAAGGCTGGACATGAGCCAACAGTGTGCGCTGGCAGCCCAGAAGGCCAACCGTATCCTGGGCTGCATCAAAAGAAGCGTGGCCAGCAGGTCGAGAGAGGTGATTCTGCCCCTCTACTCTGCCCTGGTGAGGCCCCACCTGGAGTACTGCGTCCAGCTCTGGGCCCCTCAACATAAGAAGGACGTGGACCTGCTGGAGCGGGTCCAGAGGAGGGCCACAAGGATGATCAGAGGGATGGAGCACCTCTCCTATGAAGACAGGCTGAGAGAGTTGGGCCTGTTCAGCCTGGAGAAGAGAAGGCTCCGGGGAGACCTTATTGCAGCCTTTCAGTACTTGAAGGGGGCCTATAGGAAAAATGGGGAGAACCTCTTTAGCAGGGCCTGTTGTGATAGGACAAGGGGTAATGGTTTTAAACTAAAGGAGGGGAGATATAGGTTGGAAATCAGAAAGAAGTTTTTCACAATGTGGGTGGTGAAGCACTGGAACAGGTTGCCCAGAGAAGTGGTAGAAGCCCCATCCCTGGAAGCATTCAAGGTCAAGCTGGACGGGGCTCTGAGCAACCTGATCTAGTGAGGTTGTCCCTGCTCATGGCAGGGGGGTTGGACTAGATGGCCTTTAAAGGTCCCCTCCAACCCAAACTATTCTATGATTCTATGATTCTAAAAAACAAACAAAACAAACTTTTAATGGCATGATTAGTCTTAAATCAACTGTGAAACTGCACCTAAAGTGATTGAAAGGACAAGAGAAAGCATGGGAACATTTGAATCTACTCCTCGAACTCTCATGCTGTCTCTTCCCTGTCAAAAGTGTTGGACTTGGTAGTGATAAGTTAATGGTTGGACTCTATGATCTTTGTCCTGGTTTCGGCCAGGACGGACCTAGTTTTGTCTTCAGCGGCTATGGTGTTTTGGATTTAGTGTGAGAAGAATGGTGATAGTACACTGATGTTGCTGGTTGCTGCTAGACAGTCAAGGACATTTTGCGGTTTCCCAGGTTTTGCTAATGTGCAGGTGCAAAAACTTGGGAGGGGTAGAGCCAGAATAGTTGACCCAAACTGGCCAAAGAGAGTATTCCATACCATAGATGTCATGCCCAGTATAAGTGAGGGTCAGCCAGTGGGCCACTAGGCTTTTAGACCCTTAACTTGCCTTAATCCTTAAGCTTCCCTTAAGGTTGCTTTTTGTTTCCCTGTTTTTCCTTTTTTTTTTTTACATTCGTTCGGGCCTTTTTGTTTGTTCGTTCGGCTGTTTGTTCCCTCGCCTGCTCTCTCTGGAACTTGCTGTTCTGGGATAGCTGGGGGGGAATATCCCCTGCTCCCTGCCTGCTGCTCAGGATGGGCTGTATCGGTCATCGGGTGATGAGAAACTGTGTATCGTTTGTTTCATATATTCTATTATCCTTATATATATTATTATTATTACCATTATTAATATATTTTTATATTTTCCCCTTTGCTGTCCTGGTGAGCTGTTTTTATCTCAACTGCGAGTTTTCCTTTCTCTCCAATTCTCCTCCCCACCCCACCAGGGAGTGGGGGAGTGAGCGAGCGGCTGCGTGGTATTTCGGTTACCATCTGGGGTTAAACCACGACAGTCCTTTTTGGCGCCCAACGTGGGGCTTGAGAGGGGTCCAGCTAGCTCAGCCGAGAGAGCATCAGATTGAGGGTCGAGGGTTTAAAGCCCCCAGTCAGGCTCAAAGGGTTGAGATAACAACAGATTTGACCAGAGCGTGTTAAAACAATTTGTTATAAGCATCCATTATATTACTTTAATTGTCACTGGTCACAATGTTGTTTGAATTGTTTACAGAGTGCTTCTCAGAGTTGTATCGTGTATCACCTTACTGTATGCTGTTTGTCACAGTTTATGCGTGGTTTGTTACCTCTGGGCTTTGGATTAAGATTATTGTTTCCATGTGTGGTGTAGCACTGGCTTATGGTGTGATAAAATCATTGGTGCTTAGACCAGTTTACTATCTGTATTCATATACGATGGGGGGGCTGATGTGCAGAACGGAGCGGCAGCAACGGTTACAGCTTCGTACTTCGGGAGCAATCTGGTGGGGACTATCAGTAATTATTCCTTTATTTTTTCCTTCCCGGGGGGTCACCAGGGGGAAACTTCCTCCTTTGCTTTCTCTTTCCCCTCCTGGGTAAAAAAGCCTGCCTTTGATTTTTCGTTGCCCTCCTGGTTAGTTACGGGAGTTTCTGAAAACTTGGAATACCTTTGGGATGTTCGGACCGGATTGCTACTCCTATCAGTAGGAATAAATTTGTGTCAAATCTTGCTTAAGCTTAGAAATCGGTGCAGGCGTAGGCGCAGGGCCGCCCCAGTTCCCTGCTACAGCCACCGCGGCCACGCCGTCCCCCGCCACGGGCGCCGCGGCCGCCCCACGGTCCGCTATGTGTGCCACCTCCCGCCGCGGCCACCGCTGCTGCCCCAATCGCTGCTACGGGCCACGGGCGCTGCAGCTGCTCCACCCCCGCGGCCATTCCAACCCCTGCTGTGGGCATTGCTGCTGCCCCAGCCCCTGCCGTGGGCACCGCGGCCGTTCAAGCCCCAGCTATGAGCACCGTGGCTGCTGTGATAGGTACTGCAGATCCACCCGTGCCATTATTATCAGTCGCCACTATACAAAAGAAGAGAAGCACAAAGAAATCAGCTCGCCCCACAAAAGATGAGGATGAACCAGGGACATCACAAGAACAGGGAGAGGCAGAAGCAGAGATAATCACCCGACCCCTATCCCTGACTGAGCTGCGAGATATCCAAAAAGATTACAGCCGTAATCAAGGTGAGCAGCTTGTCACCTGGCTGCTCTGATGCTGGGACAACGGGGCCAGTAGCCTGGAACTAGAGGGCAGGGAAGCCAGGCAGCTGGGATCCTTGTCTAAGGAAGCAGCCATTGACAGGGCAATTGGAAGCGAGGCAGAAGCCCACAGTCTGTGGAGGAGACTCCTGTCAGGTGTGAGGGACAGGTATTTCTTTAAGGAAGACATTATATGCCACCCAAAGAAGTGGACCAATATGGAGGGAGGTATCCAGTTTCAGAGGGAATTAGCTGTGCGGGAATTGATTTATCATGACCTGGATGACCCGCAGACACCTGTAGATCCAGATGAGGTCCAATGTACCCGACCCATGTGGCGGAAGTCTGTACATAGTGCACCATCATCGTATGCCAACTCATTGGCAGCAATGGGTTGGAAAGACGACGAGGCACCACTGGTGCGTGCGGTGGCTAACCAACTCCAACAGTATGAAGAAAATATCTCTTCCTCCTTACGGGCCTGTTTCTCGGCTGTGGAAAAACTGTCCGAAAGAATGTGCCAGGAGTTTCGGGAACTCAAAGAGGACAGGTCCTACTTGCCACCTGTATGGACCAGTATCTCAGCTATCAGGAGAAAATTTTCCCCTGCTCAAGAGAGACGGTACACACCGCGAGGTACCCTGTGGTTTTACCTCCGTGACCATGGAGAGGACATGAGGAAGTGGGATGGAAAACCCACCTCAACCCTAGAGGCAAGGGTACGTGAGTTGAAAAAGAAAACAGCTACAAATAAGGGTTCTTCTAGGAAAAGTGCTGCTCCAGTCTCCAGTGGGCAGTTCCCCAGATGGGGTAGAAGGGCTTCTGATTCGTACTTACAAGAAATGAGAAACAGGCATGAGATGCGACCCCATGTGTCCCACATGAACCCATTGGTTGATAGTGGGTATTATAATCAGAATTAGAGGGGCCCTGCCTCCAGCCAGGTGGAGGAGAGGGACAACCAAGTTTACTGGACTGTATGGATTCGATGGCCTGGCACATCAGCCCCCCAGAAGTACAAGGCCCTAGTGGACACTGGTGCACAGTGCACCCTAATGCCATCGAACTATAGAGGGGCTGAACGCATTTCTATTTCTGGAGTAACAGGGGGGTCCCAAGAGTTAACTTCATTGGAGGCCGAAGTGAGCCTAACTGGGAACAAGTGGCAAAGGCACCCCATTGTGACTGGCCCGGATGCTCTGTGCATCCTTGGCATAGACTACCTCAGGAGAGGGTATTTCAAGGACCCAAAAGGGTACCGGTGGGCTTTTGGTATAGCTGCTGTGGAGACAGAGGCATTAAGCAGCTATCCATCTTGCCCGGTCTTTCAGAGGATCCTTCTGTTGTGGGGTTGCTGAGGGTCAAAGAACAACAGGTACCAACCGCTACCACAACAGCGCACCGATGGCAATATCGCACCAACCGAGACTCCCTGACCCCCATCCATAAACTGATTCGTCAACTGGAAAGCCAGGGAGTGATCAGCAAGACTCGCTCACCCTTTAATAGTCCTATATGGCCAGTAAGGAAATCTAACGGGGAATGGAGACTAACAGTGGACTATCGTGGCCTGAATGAATCATAGAATCATAGAATCATAGAATTGTTCTGGTTGGAAGAGACCTCCAAGATCATCGGGTCCAACCATTAACCTATCACTACCAAGTCCCCCACTAAATCATATCCCTTAGGGCCTCATCTAAACGTCTTTTGAATACCTGCAGAGATGGGGACTCCACCACCTCCCTGGGCAGCCTGTTCCAATGCCCGACAACCCTTTCGGTGAAGAAATTGTTACGAATGTCCAATCTAAACCTCCCCTGGCGCAACTTGAGGCCATTTCCTCTTGAATGAAGTCACGCCACCACTGAGTGCTGCCATGCCAGACATGCTAGAACTTCAGTATGAGCTGGAGTCCAAGGCAGCCAAGTGGTATGCCACCATTGACATTGCTAATGCATTTTTCTCAATCCCTTTGGCAGCAGAGTGCAGGCTGCAGTTTGCTTTCACCTGGAGGGGCATCCAGTACACCTGGAATCGACTGCCCCAGGGGTGGAAACACAGCCCTACCATTTGCCATGGACTGATCCAGACTGCACTGGAAAAGGGTGAAGCTCCAGAACACCTGCAATACATTGATGATATCATTGTGTGGGGCAACACAGCAGCAGAAGTTTTTGAGAAAGGGGAGAAAATAATCCAAATCCTTCTGAGAGCTGATTTTGCCATAAAACGAGGTAAGGTCAAAGGACCTGCACAGGAGATCCAGTTCCTAGGAATAAAATGGCAAGATGGACGTCATCAGATCCCAATGGACGTGATCAATAAGATAACAGGGATGTCTCCACCAGCTAACAAAAAGGAGACCCAAGCTTTCTTAGGCGTTGTGGGTTTCTGGAGAATGTATATTCCAAATTACAGTTTGATTGTAAGCCCTCTCTATCACGTGACCCGGAAGAAGAACTATTTCACATGGGGCTCTGAGCAACGACAAGCCTTTGAACAAATTAAACAGGAGATAGTTCATGCAGTGGCCCTTGGGCCAGTTCGGGCAGGACAAGATGCAAAAAATGTGCTCTACACTGCAGCCGGGGAGAATGGCCCTACCTGGAGCCTCTGGCAGAGAGCACCAGGGGAGACTTGAGGTCAACCCCTAGGGTTTTGGAGCCGGGGATACAGAGGATCCGAGGCCCACTACACTCCAACTGAAAAAGAGATTTTTGGCAGCATATGAAGGGGTTCAAGCTGCTTCGGAGGTGGTTGGTACTGAAGCACAGCTCCTCCTGGCACCCTGACTGCTGGTGCTGGGCTGGATGTTCAAAGGGAGTCCCCTCTACACATCATGCCACCGATGCCACATGGAGTAAGTGGGTCGCACTGATCACACAACGAGCTCGAACAGGAAACCCCAGTCACCCAGGCATCTTGGAAGTGATCGTGGACTGGCCAGAAGGGAAAGATTTTGGAATGTCGACAGAGGAAGAGGTGACGCATGCTGAAGAGGCCCCACTGTATAATAAACTGCCAGAAGATGAAAAGCGATATGCCCTGTTCACTGATGGATCCTGTCGTATTGTGGGAAAGCATCAAAGATGGAAAGCTGCTGTGTGGAGTCCTACACAAAGAGTTGCAGAAGCCACTGAAGGACAAGGTGAATCAAGTCAGTTTGCAGAGGTGAAAGCCATCCAGCTGGCTTTAGATATTGCTGAGCGAGAAAAGTGGCCAATGCTTTACCTCTATACCGACTCCTGGATGGTAGCAAATGCTCTGTGGGGGTGGTTACAGCAATGGAAGCAGAGCAACTGGCAGTG
Source organism: Phoenicopterus ruber ruber (assembly GCA_009819775.1). Taxonomy (NCBI): domain Eukaryota; kingdom Metazoa; phylum Chordata; class Aves; order Phoenicopteriformes; family Phoenicopteridae; genus Phoenicopterus; species Phoenicopterus ruber. Next base: position 16,830,147 of record CM020247.1, read on the forward strand.
CAGAGGCAAACCCCTCTGGGCTGCCAAATTGTGGCAAGATATTGCTGCCCAGGTAGAGAACCTGTTTGTAAAAGTACGCCACGTAGATGCCCATGTACCTAAGAGTGGGGCCGCTGAGGAACATCAAAACAACCAGCAGGTGGATCAGGCTGCTAGGATTGAAGTGGCACAGGTGGACCTGGACTGGCAACGTAAGGGTGAACTATTCCTAGCTTGGTGGGTCCATGACACCTCAGGCCACCAAGGAAGAGATGCAACATATAGATGGGCTCGTGATCGAGGGGTGGACTTAACTATGGACACTATTGCACAGGTTAGCCATGAGTGTGAAACATGCGCTGCAATCAAGCAAGCCAAGCGGTCAAAGCCTCTCTGGTATGGAGGACGATGGCTGAAATATAAATATGGGGAGGCCTGGCAGATTCACTATATCACACTCCCACAAACCCGCCAAGGCAAGCACCATGTGCTCACAATGGTGGAAGCAACCACCGGATGGCTGGAAACATATCCTGTGCCCCATGCCACCGCCTGGAACACTATGCTGGGTCTGTCTTATGGCGACATGGCACCCCAGAAAGGATTGAGTCAGACAACGGGACTCATTTCTGAAACAACCTCATAGACACCTGGGCCAAAGAGCATGGCATTGAGTGGGTGTATCACATCCCCTATCATGCACCAGCCTCCGGGAAAATCGAACGGTACAATGGAATACTGAAAACTACCCTGAGAGCAATGGGTGGTGGAACCTTCAAAAAGTGGGATACACATTTAGCAAAGGCCACCTGGTTAGTCAACACTAGGGGGATCCACCAACCGAGCTGGCCCTGCCCAATCAAAACCTTTACATACTGTAGAAGGAGATAAAGTTCCTGTGGTGCATGTAAAAAACATGCTGGGGAAGACAGTCTGGGTTATTCCTGCCTCGGGCAAAGGCAAACCCCTTCGTGGGATTGCTTTTGCTCAAGAGCCTGGATGCACTTGGTGGGTAATGGAGGAGGATGGAGAAGTCCGATGTGTACCTCAAGGAGACCTGATTTTAGGTGAAAATAGCCAATAGTCTGAACTGCATGATGTTAATTGCTATAATACACTGTATATAATTGTTTATATAATGTAAATATTGTATATAATCATGTATGTAATCATTTCTATAGTTGTGTTCTATGTCAAAGGTATTACAGTAAGAATCACACAACTCAATGAAGAGCGAACTCTGATGAAACCGAGCAGAGTGCGGCAGTGATGGACTGCAACAACTGGCGCACAGTCGAGATCAACACCTTCGACCTGCCGACTGCGGACAAGCTACACCAGCCGTGCCAGATACACCAGCTATAAGTTCCAGATGCAGCATGCAACAATCCGACACCGCCCATCATCTCTCCTGCCCTGAGAGACTGTTAAGACAGATGCAACCCAGGATCGTGGACCAAATGAACTCAATAGACATTTTGGAGGGATGGTCCATAGACTAAGGGAATGATATCTGTGTGTATATATTAAAGACATAAAGTGGCAGTGATTAATTGGAAAGTGAGAGACCTGAGCATAACGTAAATGGTATGGAATAAGGGGTGGATCCTGTCCTGGTTTAGGCCAGGACGGAGCTAGTTTTGTTTTCAGCAGCTCCTGTGTTTTAGCTTTGGTGTGAGAAGAACGGTGATAGCACACTGATGTTGCTGGTTGCTGCTGAACCACCAAGGACATTTTGCAGTTTCCCAGGTTTTGCTAACGTGCAAGGGCAAAAAGTTGGGAGGGGTAGAGACAGAATAGTTGATCCAAACTGGCCAAAGGGAGTATTCCATACCATAGACGTCATGCCCGGTATAAGTGAGGGTCGGTCGGTGGGCCACTAGGCTTTTAGACCCTTAACTTGCCTTAATCCTTAAGCTTCCCTTCGGGTTACTTTTTGTTTCCCTATTTTTTCCTTTTTGTTTTTCGTTCGTTCGGCTGTTTGTTCCCTCGCCTGCTCTCTCTGGAACTTGCTGTTCTGGGATAGCTGGGGGGGAATACCCCTGCTCCCTGACTGCTGCTCGGGACGGGCTGTATCGGTCGTCGGGTGGTGAGAAATTGTGTATCGTTTGTTTTATATATATTATTATCATTATTAATATATTCTTATATTTTTCCTTTGCTGTCCTGGTGAACTGTTTTTATCTCAACCCGCGAGTTTTCCTTTCTCTCCAATTCTCCTCCCCACCCCACCGGGGAGTGGGGGAGTGAGCGAGTGGCTGCGTGGTATTGGGTTACAATTTGGGGTTAAACCACGACAATATAGTAGTTATGATCAGTTTGAGCTCGAATTACATATCTTGGAAAGTAAAATTTGAATGCTACTAATATCTGGCATTTCTTCAAGGAAGTGTGAGGAAGCATCTCCCACAGCTTAGTGTAGGTGCAATATAGTACTGAGTATTGGAGAAGGTGCAGGAAATTGTCTGTGGAAGCTGGCAGTTGTTGATTTAACATTAATAGTTAAAATAGTAAGGCTTTCATCTCCCAAAGGCAAAAGTCTTATTTTCAGTCCTGTGTTGGCAGTAAAAAATATTATTAGCAGTGCTGCTTTCTCTGTTATACCCCATTCATATTTTCTTTCCTGGTTGGAGTCCAAAATGTAGACCTAGTATAAGGGGCATGCTGTTCTGGTTGCTATTCTTATCCTGGACAACACTAGCACTGTTGCTGAGCTTGGAGATTCTTGCTTAGATCCCTGCACAAGGCTTTCCTTCTTTGTTACAATACCAAGAGGCTTTGGTTGTGCTTGCCACCTTGAAGCTAGCTCTGTGCCACTTCAGAGGAGAATTAATAGTTGTCCCTAGTCTATTCCTTTTGGGCAAGCTTCAAGATTTGTACTATCAAGTTGCTCTGTGGACAACAGTCTTTGCCAATTTTCCCCCTATGCCTCTGATATCACCTATGCAAGGGGTAGCCCCATTGACATTTTCCTAGTGTTACATAAGCATTGCCAAAGTGAAGATATTTCTGATTGGATTTTCTCCCCCTTCCCTTATAACTCTGCTTAAATGCTCATATCCAGCTCTTATTAGGTATCATTCTGCTCAGGATGACACAGCTCAGGATATACATCTAATACCAGTATTCAATTTTAATTTCCATACCTATTCAAAACAGAAGTGCATATAATCAGAGTCCTCCAAAGTCTTGTAACTGAAATGATAAGGTTCTGAGCTCTGTAGTCCCTTTCTTGGGACTGCTGTTCTTCTCTAGTTCTCAAGGGTTATACTTCTCCCCATAAACCAACTGATATCAGCAGCACTGCATCCTTTTCTACTAAAACAGGATTTTAAAATATAGTTGAAAGGACATGAAGTAGTTGAGTGAGAAACAGAGGTCCAGGTGTTTGTATCCCAACACCATTCCTTGTTTCCCCTTCCTCCTCCCTGCAATTATGTGTGGTAAAATCTCTGATGACATGGCTTCTCTTTTCAAATACTGCATTCACACACCCCCACATGCACCCATGCATGCATCTGTAATGGGTGTTTGTCTCCTTCAGGGGGGTTGGTTTGAATTGCATGTAGAAGGGAAGAGGGTCCTTCTGTGCCTGTAAGAGCTGCTAGGTTCCAGCTGTCTTGTCATATATACTCCCTCCTTGAGGAGGCAGCCTCATACAGACACTGTTTCCTATGGGATGCATGCTGCAGGTAGTTTCTTACTAGGCTTTTTGCTGCCTTTCTCAGCATCTGTTGCTATTGTACAACTACAGGCAATGATACCTCAGTGGCCTCTAGTGCTGTGGCTTCCCTTGTTACAGGGCAAATCAGCTAGTTCTCTAAGATGAGGTTTTGGCTTGGTGGTCTGAATTCTTGACTGTAATTTATTGTGCTTCACTCAACTTGAAGGGTTCAGTTTCAGGTTTTCTGCCTAGACCCCAAGCTACTTAACAGAATACTGGCATTCAGTGCTATGAAGAAATGAGGCTTGTCTGTGATAGCAGAAATTATAGAAGTAACTTTGCGCATGCTGAAACAGACCTGGTTACTGAGGTAAATGCAGACTTATGAAAAAAAGTACAGTTGTCTCCTTTTGGCAGTGGGCATAGTCAGCAGTTCATGTTGAGGCTTAAGTGATTGCTAGTGGTTGAATGTTTTCACATTTCCTGGTAACTGCTTTCTATGTCTGGAATGATTAATAGAATTTGAAGCAACAATTCTTGCATACCAAGAAGCCTGCAGGTTTTTATCTTTGTCTTCTGGCTCTTTTACATAATACTTTGCTTTCCTTTCCATGGTAATGTGCGAATCTTGCAATATTACATATTCTCTTTATATTAGGTCCTTTTGACCAACACATGCAACAAAAGTTTGAAGCTACCCTTGCCTTTATTTTCATTTCTAGCTATTCTTCCATTCACTTTTGTTCTCTGCTACTGACAGCTAGAATTAAAAAGATACATTTGTCTCAGAAATAATTATGTCTTGTTAAAAAATCAGCAATTGAGTATATGGCTTAATCCTCTTAAAAGAGTTGTGTAGAGCTGTATATTCCTTAAAATAGTTGGACAGAGACTTGAGAGAAAGACAAGCAGAGCTATTGGTATAGTCAGTGTTTAGTACCAGCCATTCCATTTTAATGTGAATAGATCCAGTTAGGCACAATTATGCTCTCTTAGTTGTTCTAGTAACAAAGTGAGATGGAAGAATTTAGGAGAGCAAGGACACATGCTTGGATATAACAGGTTGCAGAAGTCAGTAGCTTATTAAAAAAAAAGTTTAGTAATGTTGTGTACTCTGAATTTCTATAATCTAGTCTTTAGTTATTTATTTTTTTCAGAAATGAGTTTTAAATGCATTTAAAGTATGCCTATCACTGCTATAAGAAGGCTTTCTTCCTAGAAGTTGTCCCAATCCAATATCGGGGAGGTTTCATTACGATCCCAGGGACGAGATTAAGACACCAAAACCGGTCAGATATCGTACAACCTTTTGATTTTATTTGTAACAAACAGGGGAGAAAAGCGGGGAAGAGGAGAGGGATAGAGGGGAAAAGTTAGAGGGAGAGAGTTGGAGAAAGGGAGGGAAAAGAGCTACCACCACTCCGAGTCCAATGATGTTCTGCTGACTCCGTCTGAGGTCCTTAATCGCCATAAGCTTCATCGAGGCCGGGGTCCAGGAGAGGCACAAGGACGGCAGGAGACAGGGAAGGAAAAGAAAAACCACACCACCAGAGCGCCCACGTGCTTCCTTTTATAGGGGCTCCCTCTCCTGCTCATGCACAGACCGCGACCGCGTACGTGCGGCTTGTGCCAGGTGTGCTGTTCCCTTAAAGCCGCCTCCTGTTTCGCACCGTTTTCTTCTCTTTTCGCGCCTTTGGCCGCCGGGGGCGGGGGAGGGGGGGGCGTTGCCAGGATGGCAATGTCGAGACAAACCACATCCATTGTCGAGATAAACCACATCCATTATCGGTCCTCGTCGAGATAAGCCACACCCATTATCGGTCCTCTACACCACCCCGTGGCTCGACATTGCAGCGTGGTGGCAGGAGAGAGAGACAGAGAAAGAGAAAGAAGGAAAACGCGGAGAGGAGAGGGAATTGGGGACAGGGGTAGAGGGAAATTGTGGGAAGGGGAAAGAAAAGGGAACAATATGGGTTCGGGTAGAAAAGTGTTTTAACAGGGATTAAACAAATATGTTACTCAATGCAAGATCGTTCTCGAACAACTTTAACAACATTTAACTTTACAGAACAAACTTGGAAAATTAAGTTCACAAGAGGGTTTCAAACATAGAACAACTGCTGAGTATGAGAGGGTTCAAATAATAGCCACTGCTGTTGGCTGTGAATGGCACGGATCTCTTATGCCGTCAGATGAGGTAGTAGGAATAAAGTGCATATTAGATACAACATGTCGGATTAATTGAACAAAGCAAGGGATCACACAAGGTAAAAACATTAAAGCAGCAACCATGAACATTAAGTACAATAACAACTGTTTTACCCACGGCGCCCCTGGTAACCAAGACCACAAGTCACCACTCCAACTGTTCCAGGTTTAGACGGGGACGTGGGCTATTCTTCTGATGTCTTTGGTTAGCTGAAGAACCACTTCGTCCACGTCATCTATCTCCAGACAACAGTTGGAGATGTTCAGTTTTCCACACACCCCTCCCTCCTCAGCTAACAATCTAAAACCATGCGGTGTTGAAGGGTTGCCATGCGCATCTGTTGGGACTGCCGGGTCAAGAGGTCTATTGCATCGGCAGTTTTGTTAGTGATAATTTCTAGGGCTGCTTGTAACCAGATTATCCGATTTAAATTATAAATTGGCTCTCTTGCCCCTGATATCGGCTCATTGGGATTCCAAGTTGCAGGTCCGTAATATTGCATTATTCGTTCAGGGGGCCATTCATTGTCCCCCCATTTTTGTGTCCTACCCAAATTTACCTTAATGGATCGCGTCTTACGGGCAATGCTTCTGTCCCCGAGGTTATTGTACAGTTTTATTCCTAACCGAGGTCCGCCTATCTCTAGTAAAAGGAAAAACAGAGGTCTGATAATTCCTATATAACAAATTCCTGACCACCCCACGGGTAAAAATTTGTATGCAGTATGCCCGCAGATCCAATAATGCCCCTTTTTAGCTCTGACGCCCTGAGCAAATGGTCCATTGGCTCTTTTTGGAAATTGAAAATAAGTTGTGCCTCTGTCACCTAGGGGGCTGAAAAATGAGGTTGGGCGATCATTTATGCGGCCATTGCAATACCAAGCGCCAGAGCTGCCTTTCCATTCGCAAGTTTGTTTGTAAGGGTGATGATCGGATCGTGGGATACTTAAGGTTTCATTTTTGTTTGACCAATACCCCTCAAATCCCCAATTGCACCCGGTTTCATCAAGCCACATCCATGCGTAAATATCCCTGTGTTTATTGATTACCTTACGAGTGAGTGTCCACTGACATTTACTTTTCCCCACTTTGATCCCTCCCTCCTGAGTGCGGTTTAGACCATATTCCCCCATACTTGGAAAATGAATTGGCCATGTCTCACTGTCATCCCATGTGTCATTTGCGGTTTCACTACAGTTGCTTACGATCAGGTCTGGGGCGAGGGGTGTGGATGTCCATGGCCAACTTGATAACCCTAGAGGTCCTCCGCAAACCCAGCAATGGCTTAAATTGAAGGTTTGGCTTACTGCTTTCGCCAACAACACAAACTCATTGTTCTCGAAGGCGTTGTACGGGTTGAGGGAAGGTAAAGGGAGTGGTTTTTCGTCACCTTCATGGATGCATTCCTGAACTAGGATGATCAATAACAACATGTGCATTTTTTGGTCAGGTCTTCATCCCTGAAACAAAACAGAAACAAACTCGCTCCTCGGGTCAGAAGGAGGGAATAATCCATTTAGTGTGGATTCTGTGGACTTTCCCACTGGCACCTTTTGCTCGCCGCGTATATTTAAACCTTTCCCTTCCTGCTTTGACGAGGCATCTGTGAACCATGCACCAAGCACTTGCTCTGAAAATGGGGGAGCTACCTGTATTATTACAGGGGGAAGTTGGGGGGGTTCCTTTGTTTAAGTCTACTTTGTCTTGTATGTTTAATATTTTGGTGGTTCCTTCGGACACGGAGAAAATGTCACAATAGTGCTCTGTCTGGGTGCACCACCCTCGCACAGAGGCTCTCCGAGCCACCCCGTCAGGGGGTGGGGTTCCTGCTAGAACTGCCTTGGTTACTACTTTAAATGGGCCTCGGAGAACTATAGGTTGCTTTTGAATGGTTCGTTCAGCCTCCCTTGAAGCTAGCAGCAGGCCTGTATTGCTACTTAGCCTCTGACAATCCACAGCTAGTCTCCACCTTTCACGTGGATCTCGGACTGGCCATACAGGGGAACTGAAAGGGGATTGCACCGGGATTACGACTCCCTGGGTTTTTAGGTCCTTCAATTCGGGCGTGATGCCCTCCCTCGCTCCCAAGAGTAACGGATAAGGTTTTACATTTGTTAGTCGGGAAGCAGGGAGAGGAGGCGCCGCTTGCAGCAGGCGCACTGCCGCACCAAAATCTCCGGTTAGCTGCCTAACCTGGGGGACACCGAAAGACCACGAATTTCCCTGGGTATCCCGCCATTGCTTCCCCTTCAGGACGTCTATACCTAGGAGGTTCATTTGGAAGGGCCCCACTGCTGCCATGGTGTCCACAGGGCTCTCTTCTCCTGGCAACCATAATGTTACCGGGGTTATAGGCACGGTTTGGGTTTTCCCCAGGGCATTTAGGACCACTAGGTGCTCGGACAGGATCGAAATACCACACTGTTCCGCCTCACTTTGTTTTAGCGCTGTAATTTGGGCCCCTGTATCAATTAAAAAGGTTACGGGCTTTTTCTTTGGCCCCACTGCAACGGTAATTAATAAATCTTCCTTATTATTGCAGGTGAGTTGTCTAATATGCATCCACCCCCCGCCTCCTCCCTCACCCTGAGGGGGCAGAGGATGTAGTTTCCCACCACCCTCTCGTTCTCCTTGAACCCTTCCCCCCACATTTAACGCTGGCGCGGAAGGTGAGTTCGGTCGGGGCGGGGGTCCCTGTCTGGACCACCTCTGTACCAGGAGCTCTAGCTTTTTAGTTGGGAGCCCGTCCATCAAGTCTCAGGGCACTCCCTTTTGCAACCCCTCTTGCCACAGCCCCTGTCGGGTCAGGGGTCTTTCCTTTTTGGTTAACTCGGGGCTTCTCCCAGAAAACACCAGCGATTTATTTGCTGGCTCCACCGCCCGCACGGCCCTAGCTTCTACTCTTTGATAAGTCCGACCTACAGGCCCATATTTTCTCCCATAGTTTATTAATTCCTGGGCTCTCTCTCCGCAGGTCCACACCTTTTTCCCCCACCGCCGCTGCTCAGGAGTTACCATCCCCTCTAGGGCAGCCGCAATTCGTTCTTCACAAGGCACATTTTGAATCCTCCCCTGCAATTGGATTCCAATGGGTTTCAGGGAGTCGGGGAGTCCCCGTATTAAGGGCGTCATTCGCTCAGGGTCTACTGGCAGCAGCATCGGGGAGCTAAGGCTTGGCTTGAGCTCCCGATCATACATCATTTGTAGGCAAGCCGCCTTCTGTACGCTTTCCAATAATTGATCAACTGAGCCCGTTATAGCTAGGGGATCCCCTCTTTCTAATGGGTTCAACCCCCCTGCCCAATATGCAGCCCTCTGGGTCAGAGACCATGGAGCTCAGCGATCGCCCGTTGTAAGGAAAACACCGGGGCCGCAATATCCCTCTGCCTCCTTTTCCGATAGCATGATCCCGTCCCCTCCCGACAGAGATATCCTCCACACATATTCGGTTTCGGACTCTCTTGCCATCCTAGCAAAATCTTTTCGCAGTTTAGCCAATTCGGTGGCAGTAAAGGGAATTTCTTTCGTGACAACTTGGGGGCGGTCATCGCTGTTATCCTCATATATATATTCTGTTTTGACCAGTGGGCACATATGGGGGGGGGTCATCTGCGGCCTCTTTTAGTCTTTTTAAATCCCTCTGAGGGTAAATTTGGCATACCCCTTTTTCCTCCAGCGACACCTCCGTCTCAGCAAGGGTGTCTGCTTCCTTTAGAAGCTGAATTCTCAGCTCCTCTTTCAACATTAGGTTTTGGCGCTTCTCTTCCTCCAGCGCCCGTCTGGTCTCCTGTAATTGTTCTTGCAGCGGTGTCATTGCCGCTTGCAGCGAGGCGACCACAGCCTCCGCCTGAGAAGGCGCCCGCTTCCTGTCCTCCACTGCAGCCACCAAGCACGCTCCTAGCACAGCACAAACAATAGCTTTCCCTTTTCCCCTCTTAACCCTAGCTTCTTTATGCAAGACCACCATTCGGTCTATAACACTTTGCAGTTGGAACCAATGGTCCCGTGCCCAATCTCGTCCCGGGGGCGAGGGACGAGAGCGGTATGTTTCCAAGAAATCATATAGTTTCTCTGTTTCGTCACAAAAATCGCCTGCCTTCTGGGTGGCCATGTCCTACAAAGGGGAGTTTGTCCTGGGAGGGCCAAACCTTAAAGAATCCAAATTTCCCCTATACACTCCCAGGAGGCCAAACCGTAGTCTACTACAAAAAATAAAAATGGCCTACAAAGGGGATATCATCCTGAGGGGGTCACACCGTAAAATCCAAGTCTCCCCTATACGCCCTCAGGAGGCCAAACCACAAACTAGTATACAATTTTTAACACAAAGGTCTCAACATTCGCTCCTTCCTTACGTTTCGTTCGTCTCCGGCTGCTTCCCTCGCAGGAGAGCAGAACCACGGGTCAGAACTCCGCACTCGCTTCGTACTTATTTGTACATCTCGTTCACACACAATCACTCAGCACGCCATAAGGTTGTATGACACTCTCGTCTCAAGGGATCCTGTCCGTGATGCCAATTAAAATGTCCCAATCCAATATCGGGGAGGTTTCATTACGATCCCAGGGACGAGATTAAGACACCAAAACCGGTCAGATATCGTACAACCTTTTGATTTTATTTGTAACAAACAGGGGAGAAAAGCGGGGAAGAGGAGAGGGATAGAGGGGAAAAGTTAGAGGGAGAGAGTTGGAGAAAGGGAGGGAAAAGAGCTACCACCACTCCGAGTCCAATGATGTTCTGCTGACTCCGTCTGAGGTCCTTAATCGCCGTAAGCTTCATCGAGGCCGGGGTCCAGGAGAGGCACAAGGACGGCAGGAGACAGGGAAGGAAAAGAAAAACCACACCACCAGAGCGCCCACGTGCTTCCTTTTATAGGGGCTCCCTCTCCTGCTCATGCGCAGACCGTGACCGCGTACGTGCGGCTTGTGCCAGGTGTGCTGTTCCCTTAAAGCCGCCTCCTGTTTCGCGCCGTTTTCTTCTCTTTTCGCGCCTTTGGCCGCCGGGGGCGGGGGAGGGGGGGGCGTTGCCAGGATGGCAATGTCGAGACAAACCACATCCATTGTCGAGATAAACCACATCCATTATCGGTCCTCGTCGAGATAAGCCACACCCATTATCGGTCCTCTACAGAAGTGATTATCTGTGTTCCAGGATACTCGTGTGATAGCATCATTAGTCTTTTTGTAGCCCTTTAGATATTGATTTGGGCATACTCTGCTCATGCAGGTTTAAGGAGCTCGTGCTCCTTAAACAAAAAGTGGAGAATTCTACCTTTCCTCCTAGGTCTTAATTGCTCACCTGAGTAAGTTACAGAATCACAGAATCACATAATGGTAGGGGTTGGAAGGGACCTCTGGAGATCATCTAGTCCAACCCCCCTGCTAGAGCAGGGTCACCTAGAGCAGATTGCACAGGACTGCGTCCAGGCAGGTTTTGAATATCTCCAGAGAAGGAGACTCCACAACCTCCCTGGGCAGCCTGTTCCAGTGCTCTGTCACCCTCACAGTAAAGAAGTTTTTCCTCATGTTCAGATGGAACTTCCTGTGTTCCAGTTTGTGCCCGTTGCCCCATCCTGTTGCTGGGCACCACTGAAAAGAGTCTGGCCCCATCCCCTTGACACCTGCCCTTGAGATATTTATAAGCATTGAGGAGGTCCCCTCTCGGTCTTCTCTTCCTCAGGCTAAACAGCCCCAGCTCCCTCAGCCTTTCCCCATAGGAGAGATGCTCCAGTCCCCTAATCATCTTTGTAGCCCTCTGCTGGACTCTCTCCAGTAGTTCCTCATCTTTCTTGAACTGGGGAGCCCAGAACTGGACCCAGTACTCCAGATGGGGCCTCACTAGGGCAGAGTAGAGGGGGAGGAGAACCTCCCTCGACCTGCTGGCCACACTCTGCTTAATGCACCCCAGGATGCCGTTGGCCTTCCTGGCTGCAAGGGCACATTGCTGGCTCATGGTGAACTTGTCATCCACCAGGACTCCCAGGTCCTTCTCCGCAGAACTGCTTTCCAGGAGGTCAACCCCTAACCTGTACCGGTGCATGGGGTTATTCGTCCCCATGTGCAGGACCCTGCACTTGCCCGTGTTGAACCTCATGAGGTTCCTCTCCGCCCAATGCTCCAGCCTGTCCAGGTCTCGCTGAATGGCAGCACAGCCTTCTGGTGTATCAGCCAGTCCTCCCAGTTTCATGTCGTCAGCAAACTTGCTGAGGGTGCACTCTGTCCCTTCATCCAGGTCATTGATGAATAAATTGAACAAGACTGGGCCCAGTACTGACCCCCGGGGAACACCACTAGTTCACAGGCCTCCAACTAGACTCTGTGCCACTGATCACAACGCTCTGAGCTCTGCCATTCAGCCAGTTCTCAATCCACCTCCCTGTCCACTTGTCTAGCCCACACTTCCTGAGCTTACCCTATGAGGATATTGTGGGAGACAGTGTCAAATGCCTTGCTGAAGTCAAGGTAGACAACATCCACCGCTCTCCCCTCATCCACCCGGCCAGTCATGCCATCGTAGAAGGCTGTCAGATTGGTCCAGCATGATTTCCCCTTGGTGAATCCATGCTGACTACTCCTGATCACCTTCTTTTCTTCTACATGCTTGGAGATGGCCTCCAGAATGAGTTGCTCCATCACCTTTCCAGGGATGGAGGTGAGGCTGACTGGCCTGTGATTTCCCGGGTCCTCCTTCTTGCCCTTCTTGAAGACGGGAGTGACATTGGCTTTCCTCCAGTCCTCAGGCACCTCTCCCGTTCTCCATGATTTTTCAAAGATGATGGAGAGTGGCTTGGCAATGACCTCTGCCAGCTCCCTCAGCACACGTGGGTGCATCCCATCAGGGCCCATGGATTTGTGGGTGTCCAGTTTGCCCAACTGATCATGTGTCCTGTCTGCCTGTTGGGCCTGTCTCAGGGAAGGTAGGGGGCGATTCCAGTAGTCTTTCTCTCGCACTCCCTGATACTCCTCAACCTACTCACCTCCTCCCAGAGCTCTGTCACTAAGCAGAGGAGTTCCTCTACCTGGGCACACCTCCCACAGGTGTGCTCACTACTGCTGTCCATAATGGCATAAGAGTAGGGCACACTCTGCAGCCTGACACCTGGGTGGCAGCATGTTCCCACTGGAGCTCTGTCTGGGAAGCTGTGTCAGTTGTGGCAGGTGCAGAGCTTAGAGAGGTGTCCTGGTTACAACTGGGATAGAGTTAATGTTCTTCCTAGTAGCTGGCATGGTGCTGTGTTTTGGATTTAGAATAATGTTGATAATACACTGATGTTTTAGTTTTTGCTAAGCAGTCAAGGACTTTTTAGCTTCTCATACTTGCCTGCCAATGGGAAGGCAGGGAGTGCACAAGAATATGGAAGGGGACGCAGCCAGGACAGCTGACTCAAACTGTCCAAAGGGACATTCCATACCATATGACGTCATGCTCAGTATATAAATTTGGTGAAGCTGGCTGGGAGGATCACTGCTTGGGGACGGGCTGGGCATTGGTCAGTGGGTGGTGAGCAATTGCATTGTGCATCACTTGTTTTGTGTACTCTCTTATCATTATTATTATTCTCTCTTCCTTTCTATCCTATTAAACTGTCTTTATCTCAACCCACGAGGGTTTTTTTTTCCGATTCTCTCCCCCATCCCACTGGGAGAGGAAGAGTGAGCAGGCGGCTGTGTGGTGCTTGGTTGCTGACTGGGGTTAAACCACAACAGTCCTTTTTGGCACCCAACATGGGGCACGATGGATTGACATAACAACAAATCTGACCAGAGCACGTTAGAACAAATTTGTTATAAGCATTCATTACATTAGGTTAACTTTGGGAACTAAGTCAAGGTTATCATTTTGCTGTACTTTGTAATACTGGCTTATTTTATTATAAACTTGTTGATCATGAGACTAATCTGGTATTTGTACTCAACATTGTTATCATCTCCATATGTCGGGAGCCATCTATCAGAAATTATTAATAATTACACTTCTTAATTTTTCTCCTCGGAGAGCCAGTCTATGGGGGAGACACCTTCCTTCATCTTCCCCTTCTCCTCCAGGCTACAATAGCTCTTGAGAATGTTGAATATCCTTGGGATGTTCAAACCAGCATGTTCCTATTGCTATATCTCCTGAATGTGATTGTTGTGTGTCACGGACCGAGTGGTGCACTTCACTCGTCGTTAATCAGCGGTCAGGGAGACCCTCCCGTCGAGTCATGAGGTTCGGAAAGGACCCCCTTGCTTTCTAAACTCCTTCTCAGAGAGGAGTCTAGGTGAGGCTGGATCCAGTCCTAGTCCCAGACTTGGTCAATGGTTTATGTCTAAAGGAGTATAACATGTCCTGAGATGGCCGTCCTGGACGACTCACTTTGAGAAAACTGATGTTCGGGATACCTGTGGGCTAAATTAAGGTGACTTAACACCAAGCAATCGATAGAAAAGTTTTATTTATGGCAGAAGCTATGTAAACCTTGAATCATATAAAGGGCTGTAACGGTTTGTAACATACGGAAGAGAGAGAGAGAGAGTAAGATAGAAAGAGAGAGGTAAAGGAAAGATAGAGATAAAGGAAAGATAAAGGTAAAGGAAAGATCACCACCCTGGGTTCCAGCAATGTCTCTAGTCCGGTTCCTTTGGATGGTAGGCGCACGCACCCAGCCCCTCTGAGTTGAGCTATTTATAGACTAGTCCCTGTCTCCAGTCCCACTGCATATGCTAATTACTTCACATGCGTAGTCTGTTGTTTTTGAACCTTCTCAAAAGGAGTTGGGGGGTTTGAGGGGTTGGGGGGTTTGAGGCTAGTGATTTCAATGCCTCCCCCCCCTTCCTGTCAGGGATGCAGGCGCGATGCTGTCTCAAGCTTGTTTGTTTTTTGAAACAATTACCCAAGATAAGGCCCAGAAAAGCACTATCCTGCCTCCGTAAGATCTTCCTTTCCAGTTGCACCTTATCTTGTTGGTGTGTTAACATTCCTTCCCTCTTTGCCGAGTGTTTGAGACATTAACTCTTTCAGCTTTTCAGTCTCTTACAGTCGTGGTTTAACCCCAGCCAGCAACTAAGCACCACACAGCCGCTCACTCACTCCCCCCCGGTGGGATAGGGGAGAGAATCAGAAGAGTAAAAATGAGAAAACACGTGGGTTGAGATAAAGACAGTTTAATAGGTAAAGCAAAAGCTGCACATGCAAGCAAAGCAAAACAAGGAATTCATTCACTACTTCCCATCGGCAGGCAGGTGTTCAGCCATCTCCAGGAAAGCAGGGCTCCATCACGCGTAATGGTTACTTGGGAAGACAGAATGCCATCACTCCAAACGTCCCCCCCTTCCTTCTTCTTCCCCCAGCTTTATATGCTGAGCATGACATCATATAGTATGGAATATCCCTTTGGTCAGTTGGAGTCAGCCATCCCAGCTGTGTCCCCTCCCAACTTCTTGTGCACCCCCAGCCTCCTTGCTGGTGGGGTGGTGTGAGAAGCAGAAAAGGCCTTGACTCTGTGTAAGCACTGCTCAGCAATAACGAAAACATCCCTGTATTATCAACACTGTTTTCAGCACAAATCAAAAACATAGCCCCTTACCAGCTACTATGAAGAAAATTAACTCTGTCCCAGCCAAAACTAGCGCAGTCGTTCAGGTCTTGTTTAGGGTTAAACAACTATTTAAGAATACCACCCAGAGATCAACCTCCGCAACAAGCACTGTGGCTACTCAAACCCCGGTGACAGGCACTGCAGCTACTCGAAATCCGGCGACAGGCACTGCGGTTACTCCAACCCCCACAACAGGCACTGTGGCTATTCAAGTCCCCACGACAGGCACTGCAGCTGAACCAGAGAACCAACTCGTGCCAGTATCAGTAGCCACTATACACAAGAAGAAATCTTGGAAGTGAAAGTCAGCTTGTTTAGTAAGGGATGATGAAAAAGCAGGGCCATCACAAGAAGGGGAGGAGGAAGAGGAAGAACTCATAAACAAGACAGTAACCACCCAATCCCTATCCCTGAGTGAGCTGTGAGATATGTGAAAAGATTTCAGCCGTAGTCCAGGCGAGCACATTGTCACCTGGCTGCTCTGATGCTGGGATAATGGGGCCAGTAGCCTGAAATTAGAGGGTAGGGAAGCCAAGCAGCTGGGATCTCTTTCTAGGGAACGGAACATTGACAAAGCGATTGGAAAAGGGACACAAATCCCCAGCCTCTGGAGGCGACTCCTGTCAGGTGTGAAGGAAAGGTATCCCTTCAAGGAAGATGTTATATGTCACCCAGGCAAGTGGACCACCATGGAGAGAGATATCCAGTACCTGAGGGAATTAGCCATGCTGGAGGTGATTTATGATGACCTGAAGAACGAGCAGTTATCCACAGATCCAGATGAAGTCCAGTGCACACGATCCATGTGGCAGAAGTTTATACAGAGCGTACCATCATTGTATGCCAACTCATTGGCAGTACTGATCTGGAAAGATGGAGAGGGATGAATGGTGGATGAGTTGGCAGGCCAACTCCGGCAATACAAAGAAAATCTCTCTTCCTCCCTTGTCTCGGCTGTGGAGAAACTGTCCCAGAAGGTCCAGCAACTTGAAGAGGATATGTCCTACTCCCCACCTGTACAGACCAGTATCTCAGCTATTAGGAGTAAGTGTTCCTCTGCTCAAGAGAGAGGATATAGAGGGTACACACCATGAGGCACCCTGTGGTTTTACCTGCGTGACCACAGAGAGGACATGAGGAAGTGGGATGGAAAACCTACCTCGACCCTAGAGGCAGGGGTACGTGAGTTGCGAGGAAAACCAATCACAAAAGGGGGTTCTTCCAGGAAAACTGCTGCTCCAGTTTCCAGTGGGCAGTTCTCCAGACAGAGTAGAAGGGCTGATCTTAATCCTGATCCTAATGAAGGGACTTCTGATTCGTATTTTCAAGAAGTGAGTAATGAATACTATGACCAGGACTAGAGGGGCCATGCCTCCAGCTGGGGGGAGGAAAGAGACAACCAGGTTTATTGGACTGTGTGGATTCAATGGCCTGGCACATTAGACCCACAGGAATATAAGGCTCTAGTGGACACCAGTGCACAGTGTACTCTAATGCGATCAAGCTATAAAGGGGCAGAACTCATCTGTATTTCTGTACTGACAGGGGGATATCAATAGCTAATTGTATTGGAGGCCAAAGTGAGCCTAACTGAGAATGAGTGGCAAAAGCACCCCATTGTGACTGGCCCAGAGGCTCCCTGCATCCTTCGCATAGACTACCTCAGGAGAGGGTATTTCAAGGACCCAAAAGGGTACCGGTGGGCTTTTGGTATAGCTGCCTTGGAGATGGAAGAAATTAAATAGCTGTCCACCTTACCCTTTCTCTCAGAGGACCCTTCTGTTGTGGGGTTGCTGAGGGCCGAAGAACAACAGGTACCGATCGCTACCACAACGGTGCGCCGGCGGCAATATCGCACCAACTGAGACTCCCTGATTCCCATCCATAAGCTGATTCATCGACTGGAGAGTCAGGGAGTGATCAGCAGGACTCGCTCACCCTTTAATAGCCCCATATGGCCAGTGCGAAAGTCTAATGGAGAATGAAGATTAACGGTGGAATATCGTGGCCTGAATGAAGTTACACCACCACTGTGTGCTGCCGTGCTGGACGTGCTAGAGCTTCAATATGGACTGGAGTCAAAGGCAGCCAAGTGGTATGCCAGAACTGACAGTGCTAATGCGTTTTTCTCAATCTTTTTGGCAGCAGAGTGCAGGCCACAGTTTGCTTTCACTTGGAGGGGCGTCCAATACACCTGGAGTCAACTGCCCCAGGGGTGGAAACACAGCCCTACCATTTGCCATTGACTGATCCAGACTGCCCTGGAAAAGGGTGGAGCTCCAGAACACCTGCAATACATTGATGACATCATTGTGTGGGGCAACACAGCAGCAGAAGTTTTTGAGAAAGGGGAGAAAATAATCCAAATTCTTCTGAGAGCTGGCTTTGCCATAAAAAGAAGTAAGGTCAAAGGACCTATATTCCAATTGAAAAAGAGATATTGGCAGCATATGAAGGAGTATGAGCTGCTTCGGAGGTGGTTGGTACTGAAGCACAGCTCCTCCTGGCACCCTGACTGCTGCTGCTGGGCTGGATGTTCAAAGGGAGGGTCCCCTCTACACATCATGCATCTGAAGCTACGTGGACTAAGTGGGTTGCACTGATCACACAACGAGCTCGAATAGGAAACCCCAGTCGCCCAGGAATCTTGGCCAGAAGGCAAAGATTTCGGAATGTCACCAGAGGAAGAGGTGACACATGCTGAAGAGGCCCCACTGTATAATAAACTACTGGAAAATGAGAAGCAATATGCCCTGTTCACTGATGGGTCCTGTCGTATTGTGGGAAAGCATCAGAGGTGGAAAGCTGCTGTGTGGAGTCCTATACGACGAGTCACAGAAACTGCCGAAGGAGAAGGTGAATCAAGTCAGTTTGCAGAGGTGAAAGCCATCCAGCTGGCTTTAGGTATTTCTGAGTGAGAAAAGTGGCCAGTGCTCTACCTCTATACCGACTCCTGGATGGTGGTGAATGCCCTGTGGGGGTGGTTACAGCAATGGAAGCAGAGCAACTGGCAGCGCAGAGGCAAACCCATCTGGGCTGCCAAATTGTGGCAAGATATTGCTGCCCAGGTAGAGAACCTGTTTGTAAAAGTACGTCACGTAGATGCCCACGTACCTAAGAGTCGGGCCACTGAGGAACATCAAAACAACCAGCAGGTGGATCAGGCTGCTAAAATTGAAGTGACTCAGCTGGATCTGGACTGGCAACATAAAGGTGAATTATTCCTAGCTTGGTGGGCCCATGACACCTCTGACCACCAAGGAAGAGATGCAACATATAGATGGGCTTGTGATCGAGGGGTGGACTTGACCATAGACACTATCGCACAGGTTATCCATGAGTGTGAAACATGCACTGCAATCAAGCAAGCCAAGTGGTCAAAGCCTCTCTGGTATGGAGGACGATGGCTGAAATATAAATATGGGGAGGCCTGGCAGATTGATTATATCACGCTCCCACAAACCCGCCAAGGCAAGCGCCATGTGCTTACAATGGTGGAAGCAACCACGGGATGGTTATGAACATATCCCGTTCCCCATGCCACTGGGCATTGTCTTATGGCGACATGGCACCCCAGAAAGAATTGAGTCAGACAATGGGACTCATTTCTGAAACAACCTCATAGACACCTGGGCCAAAGAGCATGGCATTGAGTGGGTGTATCACATCCCCTATCATGCACCAGCCTCTGGGAAAATGGAATGATACAGTGGACTGTTAAAGTCTACACTGAGAGCAATGGGTGGTGGGACCTTCAAACATTGGGATACACATTTAGCAAAAGCCACCTTGTTAGTTAACACTAGGGGATTGACCAGTTGAGCTGGTCCTGCCCAGTCAAAACTCCCACATACTGTAGAAGGAGATAAAATCCCAATCGTGCACATGAAGAATATGTTAGGAAAGACAGTCTGGGTTACTCCTTCCTCAGGCAAAGGCAAACCCATCTGCGGGATTGCTTTTGCTCAAGGACCTGGGTGCACTTGGTGGGTAATGCGGAAGGATGGGTACCTCAAGGGGATTTGATTTTGGGTGAGAGTAGCCAATGAATTACGCTGTATGATGTTAATTGCTGTCTAACCCTGCTACTGTGTGTCATTACTACTATAGTTGTTATATGCCATATCAATGGTATTACAGTAAGAATCACCCAGATAAATGAAGAATGAATTCTAGGTGGTATTTTTAGTAGTATTATCTTTTATTTATATACAATAAAAGTATTTTATATATGTGGTACTATTTTTAACATTTTATTTTAACTTTTTATAAAATATCTGGGGGGTTTTTTGTAGCTTGAAATCTTGACAAATTTAGCAAATGAAGCCAACTTATCAACTTTTCTTCGAGAATTTCAGGTTTGTGCAAAAGTGTATTCCTTTTATATGAAACACTTTCTGTTGGCCAATTGCCATTATTGGATGTTTCATCTAGATTCTTAGTCTTAAATTTCTCAAGGTAAAGTCTTTTCCAGGATAAAGTGTTCTCAGAATGGAAATTAAACTCTCATATCATAATGGACAATGGAGCTTTTTATATGCGAAAAGAAGTTTCAGTGTTTTGTTTCTCACTCTCTTTCCAGCTACCAAAAAAAAAGTGATGAGAAAAACTCAACTCTAAATTCTTTAAAAAAAATTCTACCAAATTGACTGACACTTTAAGTGACTAGATGATAGTGTCTTAATTTTAGCAATATTTTGTCATTAGCATTTATTGCCAATCCTCATTTCTGTTAGTGAGATTAGTTTCTTGTGGCCTGCAATTACGTGTTTTCCTGTTTTTTCTCAAAATGCTGAAGTTATTGAAGTGTGCTATTTTAATTATCATAGATGAAAGTTGAAATTTTACTATTATATGTTTAGTTGCATCAAAACAGTTATCCTGTAGAGAGTGGTGAAAGCTTGGAGTGGCTTTTTTTTAGTGCATCAATGCCTAACTGAAAAAAACCCGTATTAAATTGTTTTACGATAAACACCACCAAATTTGGCTTGATTTTGTAATCTAGTCTTCTGTTGTTTTTATATAGTGAAATGGAGTTGCAAGTCACTAAGGAACTCAACAAGGAAAAGATAAAATAGGATATAGCAGCACTGTAAATCAATACCTGATAATAATGTATATTCTTAATAGTTACCAATGAATATTGCACAGAAGGAAGTCAATAAGAGAATCGGAAGATTATTATATAATGTACAGTCTACATGAATATGGTTAAAAATCAGAAATACAAAGTTAAAACAGATGTAGTCAAGGGCAATCAAGAGAGACTTCACGGCCTTGGAACGACTGATTAAGGGATCAGGAGCACAAGTAGTATTCTCCTCTATCCTTCCAGTTGCAGAGAACGATGAGAGAAGAAACAGGAAGAGCCAGCAGATCAATACCTGTCTCCGAGACTGGTGTCATCAGCAGAATTTTGAGTTTGTTGATCATGGGTTGGTCTACATGACACCAGGCCTGCTGGCAACAGATGGGGTACACCTTTCTCAAAGGGGGAAAAGGATCTTTGTGCAGGAGTTAGCAGGGATCATTGAAAGAGCTTTAAACTAGATTTGAAGAGGGAAGGGGATAAAACCAGGCTCCCTAGAGATAAGCTTGGGGGTGGCATGCCAATGTTTGAGGGACAGTGTGCTAGTGAGGTCCTTCAGTCTGCTCCACGATGTGCTGAGTGCACTGGAGCACGTTTGAAATGTCTTTATACTAATGCGTGTGACATGAGGAATAAACAAGAGGAGCTAGAAGCTTTGGCCCTGTTCCAGAGCTATGACATCACTGGCATAAGTGAAACCTGGTGGGATGAGTCCTGTGACTGGGGTGCCATGATGGACAGTTATAGGCTCTTCAGGAGGGATAGGCAGGGCAGGCGAGGCGGGGGGGTGGTGCTGTATGTAAGGGAGGGGTTGGATTGTACGGCGCTTGCAGTTGGTGATGAGGCAGTTGAGAGCCTCTGGGTAAGGATGAAGGGAAAAGCAAATAAAGCAGATGTTGTTGTGGGAGTCTACTATCGACCACCCAACCAGGACAACGACACCGATGAATTATTCTATAAAGAATTAAGGGATATCTCTAGATCAGCTGCCCTTGTCCTTATGGGTGATTTTAACTTCCCAGACGTCAACTGGGAATACCATACAGCAGACACAAACAGGTCCAGGAAATTCCTGAAGCACATCGAAGATAACTTCTTGGTGCAGGTGCTAAGGGAGCCAACTAGGAAAGGTGCCCTCCTAGATTTGTTGCTTGTAAACAGAGAGGGACTCGCGGGCGAAGTGGTGATTGGTGGCTGTCTTGGTCACAGTGACCACAAAGTAGTTGAGTTTCAAATCGTTGATGATAGGAGAAAAACTGCCAGCAAAACTTCGACCCTGGATATGGGGAGAGCAGACTTCAGGCTGCTGAAGGAGCTAGTTAGTAAGGTCCCCTGGGAATCTGCTTTTGAAGGTATTGGGGTCCAAGAATGTTGGTCACTTTTTAAGAGCCATCTCTTAAGAACGCAGGAGCAGGCAATTCCAAAGTGTCAGAAGTCAAGCAAGTGGGGCGGAAGGCTGGCTTGGCTGAGCAGGGATCTCTTTCTAGAACTTAGGCAGAAAAGGAAAGTGAATGGACATTGAAAGCAAGGACAGGCAAGGACTACAGAGATGCTGTTCGCCACTGTAGGGAGAAAATTTGGGCGACCAAAGCTCGATTAGAGTTCAAGCTGGCCAGCACTGTGAAGGACAACAAAAAGGGCTTTTTAAAATATGTCAACAGCAAAGGAGGATCAGAGATAACGTTGGTCCATTGCTTGACGAAGTCAGTCACCTCACAAATAGGGACGTAGACAAAGCAGAGGTGTTTAATGCCTTCTTCACCTCTGTCTTTAACTCTGATGATGGGCCCTGGGACCCCCGGAGCCCTGTGTTGGAAGACCATGACTGGGGGTATGATAAACTCCCAGCCGACCCTGAACTTGTTCGAGACTTGCTGCTCCAGCTGGATGCGCATAAGTCTATGGGGCCCAATGGGATTCGTCCCAGGGTACTGAAATCGCTGGCTGATGTTATCACTGGATCTCTCTCCATTATTTTTCAATGGTCTTGGGTGTCTGGAGAGGTCCCAGTCAACTGGAAGCTGGCAAATGTTGCCAATTTTTAAGAAGGAAGACCCTGGTAATTACAGGCCTGTAAGTCTCACTTCAGTGCCTGGTAAAATTATGGAGAAGGTTATTCTGGGAGTTACTGAAAAAACACTTGAGAGACAATGCAGTCATTGGTCATAGCCAGCACGGGTTCATGAGGGGAAAGTCTTGCTTAACCAACTTAATTTCTTTTTATGACAAGATCACCCATCTAGTCGACCAAGGGAAGCCAGTAAGCTTGGTAGTTTTAATATATGTAAGTTTAAT
The DNA here is from genome assembly GCA_009819775.1 of Phoenicopterus ruber ruber. Classification (NCBI taxonomy): domain Eukaryota; kingdom Metazoa; phylum Chordata; class Aves; order Phoenicopteriformes; family Phoenicopteridae; genus Phoenicopterus; species Phoenicopterus ruber. Next base: position 16,852,963 of record CM020247.1, read on the forward strand.
TTCCTAGTGCTCCAGACCTTATGTCCCTTTATGCTTTTCTGGTTATCCACTGCATTTAAAAATATCTTCCAATGTTGTGTTACAAGGCTGTGTCTGCAGAAAGCACCTGAGTAGGGTTTTTTTGTATTACATTCAGCAATGACCATATTAAAAATACAGGCTTCAAAGTTTGTTCTTGATTCCGCTTAATTCTACTAGCAATCTTCCTCTAGGTCAGTAGGCTCATTTTCAGCATGTACAAATCCCTTTTTTTTTCTGTCTTAAATAGAATAATTAAACTATCACTTCAGAATACTGAGTTTGTTACTTAATAATCCTTCTTTATGTTTTCTTGCTTTGTTTTTCTTTTTGCTAATAAGGAACCAAGATGTACTGGGTTTGTGTGGCAAGGTTTTGGTAGCAGGGGGGCTACAGGGGTGGCTTCTGTGAGAAGCTGCTAGAAGCTTCCCTTACATCCGACAGAGCCAATGCCAGCCGGCTCAAAGACAGACCCGCCGCTGGACAAGGCCAAGCCAATCAGCAACAGTAGTAGCGCCTCTGTGATAACATATTTAAGAAGGGGAAAAAAAAACTTGCTGCGTGATTATAGCAGCAGAGAGAGGAATGAGAAGATGTGAGCACAAGTCTGCAGACACCAAGGTCAGTGGAGAAGGAGGGGGAGGAGGTGCTCCAGGCGCCAGAGCAGAGATTCCCCTGCAGCCCCTGGTGAAGACCATGGTGAGGCAGGCTGTCCCCCTGCAGCCCATGGAGGTCCACAGTGGAGCAGATATCCACCTGCAGCCTGTGGAGGACCCCACACTGGAGCAGGTGGATGCCCGAAGGAGGCTGTGACTCCATGCTGGAGCAGGCAGGTCCTGGCACCTGTGGACCCGTGGAGACAGAGGAGCCCATGCTGAAGCAGGTTTGCTGGCAGGACTTGTGACCCTGTGGGGGACCCATGCTGGAGCAGTCTGTTCCTGAAGGACTGCACCCTGTGGGAAGGACTCACGTTGGAGAAGTACGTGGAGGACTGTCTCCCATGGGAGGGACCCCACGCTGGGGCAGGGGAAGAGTGTGAGGAGTCCTCCCCCTGAGGAGGAAGGAGTGGCAGAGACGACATGTGATGAACTGACCACAACCCTCATTCCCCATCCCCCTGTGCCGCTCGGGGGGAGGTAAAGAAATCGGGAGTGAAGTTGAGCCCGGGAAGAAGGGAGGTGGGGGGGGAAGGTGTTTTAAGATTTGGTTTTATTTCTCATTGTCCCACTCTGATTTAGTTGGCAATAAATTTAATTAATTTTTCCCTGAGTCAAGTCTGTTTTGCCTGTGACGGTAATTGGTGAGTGATCTCCCTGTCCTTATCTTGACCCACGAGCCTTTCATTATATTTTCTCTCCCCTGTCCAGCTGAGGAGGGGAGCGATAGAGCGGCTTTGGTGGGCACCTGGCATCCAGCCAGGGTCAAACCACCGCACAAGATAAGAGGAAAAGGCTTTTTTTCTTTTATCATAGCTTCTCAACTTAATATTTTCTTCAAAGTAATTCCATATATATATACACACACACATACACATGTGCATGTATACAAAGGTCTGTCTCAACAATATAGTATTCTTGACTGTTTCTAAGTAGTTGTCTAGCAAATACTTCTGAAGGTCCTGAAGGACTTGTATGTTGCTGTATTTTATAAATCTTACAATTATCTTCTTGTGCTTACTATTTTGAAAGACTGCAAAGGATACATTTAGGATCTCTTAAACCTGGCAGCTAGCAAATTGCTTTACCATAGCTGCAGTGTCTTTATTCCTTCTTTCAAGGAATGAATAGAATGGCATAATTTACATGGTACCTTTCCTCAGGAGGCAGGAAATTACTGGTAGTCACAGCTTACTGAACGTATGAAGAGTTTTGGGCATGGGAGGGAGAATAAAAGAGATTTGGTATGTGTAGGACAATAGAGTTAAGTGTCCTGGTTAATCCTGCTTTCCTCCAACTTTCATCCTTAAAGTGTGCGAGCAATCTGTTTGCTGTGCTACTTCTTCCATGGTTGTTCCAAGCCTGGAAGCAGTTCTGCTGCCTTTGCATAGCATGAAGCCCAAGCTGGTAATTCCAGTAGGTTCTGAGGGTCCCTGAAAGCAAAGACGACTCTGATTTCTCTGCACTGTTTTGTTATTATGGGGAATTCACTTGAGTGCAGAAGAGAGGTGACCAAATTAATTCTACCAAATCAAAATAGAATCCTGAAGAACGAGCTTATGGCAAAACCGCCTTCTCATTCTGTGCTCTTGTTCTGGAAAGGCCATTACTGTAGATACAACCCAACAGCCAAGATATACATGTATCCAGCATGGGAGCTATGCCAATAATCATTCTGGAACTTGGGTGCTGAGAGGCAGTGTGTTGTTACACAAAACAGTCTCTTCAGGAGTTAGATCTAGCTGGGATAACTCTTCACAGAGCTCTTTGAGTGTCTCATCATTGAACTTTCTAGTTTCTGTATGTGCTTCTGTGATTCAAATGTTTGGGGTTTTTTTTAACCATAGCCCCCAGTTTCACTGAGTAGGGGAAGTTGAATTTACAAAAAGCACTCATAAATACGCAAAGAAAATTTCTAGAGCAGTTCTCCACTTTCCCAGAACCTTGTTTTTCGAAGCCATGTTGAGGGCTGAGACTTATTTCCCTTTCTCATCTGCTGAAAGAAGCACAAAAAGAAAAGTTATTTTGGTTCTTTGGTGTGACATTTGGCGTTTGACTGATGCATTTCCTTTAAGCAATTGCCTTGATAATTTGAACTGACTGCTGGCTCCACTAAGATGACATAAAAATCATTTTAGATGTAAGAGACAGATGGGATTATAGGAAGTCTCTTTTGTCTGTCTGCACTGCATATACTAGAGATCCTGTAGGTTTTTCTCAGATGGATGACTTTCATTTTCTGTTGAAAGTTGCAGGTTATTGATAATAGAGAATGTAAACACAATTGTAGGATGTATAGATAAAACATTTTTTTTCCTACCAATCTCTACAAATTTGAACAGGCAAGTCCTAAAACCACTGGAACTGTTAATACCTCAGGTAACTACCTATCTATTGGAATTACTGTTAGAATGACATAAAAGAAAACCAACTGCGTGTAGTGTTTGGTTTATATGTATTAATGTGGTTTCATAGTTCTGTTGTTTATAAGGGTGGAAAAATTAACCAGACAAAAGCTTAGGCTTCAGGCAGTTCTGAAAAGCAGAAACTTAAAGTTTGTCTGGATACTTAACTCTAATAATTGCCTTTTAACTTTAGTTTTAACCATTTGCATAACCTTCTAATAACCCAAATAAGTCACTTGTACAGCCTTGCAATGAGATTCAGTTGGTATATTCCTTCCAAAAACAGTTGATGCACTTTTGCTGCTTTTAGAAATAGTGCTTATACAAATTATAGACTGTGGATAAATTAGTCTTCAGTTCCATGTTTTAGTTTCTGCAAGTATCAGTTAATGTAATTAGAAGAAAATTTGATTCAACATCAATGATATAAAATGTAGTATTTCAGTAATGCAGCTTTTGAATGTTCTCTGGTAATACACGCCTTGCTAAGGTATTTTTCTGAGTTTCTGTTATAATGTGGCCAAATTCTCAATTATGAAAAAGTCTGTAATTCTGTCCCCACAAGTTACTGTCCACTACATTATTAATTTTTTATATACATTATTATTTGGCGAAATGGAAAGTTGTATGACTGAATGTATTTTAGGTTTTTGAGAAGTTGTCATGTCCAGGGTCTTCAGAGATTATTCTACTCAGAGTAGCCATTTCCATATTGCTTCAAAATTTAAACGCGGCGAAACCATTACCGGCACTCAGTTGCTGAGGCGACCTGCAGCGGAGCGTCCTAGCGCGGCGTACAGGGGGGTTTCCCGAACCGGGGAGCCTCAGAGGGAGCCGAGGGACCCGCCAGGAGCCGGCAGCTCGCGCGAGAGCGGCTGACGAGACCTGGGCGGGGCCGCGGCGGAGTATAAAAAAGCCCCCGGGGAGCGCCAGTGCGGCGAACAGGTCGGGCAAACAGGGTGCGGTGTGTCAGGAAGGGCGTGGCGTGGCGTGGCGTGGCGTGGCGTGGCGTGGCGTGGCGCGGCAGTTTGCGCCGGCAGGGCGTGCAGGGAGGGCGCTGAAGCTCTGCCGGCTCGACAGGGGAAGCAATGGTGTCCACCCGGCAGAAAGCCATGGCCGCTCCAAGCCTTGCACCCGCCACGGCTGATGCAGCTTCCCAGATGGAGCTGCGGTGGGAACATGCTGCCACCCAGGTGTCAGGCTGCAGGGTGTGCCCTACTCTGATGCCAGCACCGGGCGACAGCGGCAGCGAGCCTGCCTGTGGGAGGTGTGCCCAGGTAGAGGACCTCCGCCTGGTGACAGAGCTCTGGCAGGAGGTGAGCAGGTTGAGGAGCATCAGGGAGTGTGAGAGGGAGATCGATGACTGGACTCGCACCCTGCCCTCCCTGAGACAGGTGCAACAGGCAGCCAAGGTGCCTGTTGCGGGGGACTCCCGATCCTGACCCTCTCCCTGCACGGCTGAACGCAGGGACTTAGGGGACAGGGGACAGTGGCAACTAGTGCCTCCCTGGTGAGGCAGGCGTGTTTCCTCAGCGCCTACCCCACCTCCGCAGGTGCCCTTGCACAATAGGTACGAGGCCCTGCCACTGGAACCAAACAATGACAAGGCTGATGGTTCAGCCAGCCTGGAGGTGCCACCGAGGACTAGTCAGCCGAGGGCCTGCATCAAAACTGCCCCCATAAAGGAAAACAAGAGATGGGTCATTGTCATAGGAGACTCCCTTCTGAAAGGAACAGAAGGGCCCATATGCAGACCGGACCCACTGCTTAGGGAAGTCTGCTGTCTCCCAGGGGCCTGGGTCAAGGATGTGAGGAGGAAGCTTCCCACCCTAGTAAGGCCCTCAGACTACTATCCCCTGTTGATCTTCCAGGTAGGCAGTGAGGAGGTGGCAAAAAGAAGTCCCGGGGCAATCAAGAGGGACTTCAGGGCCTTGAGATGACTGGTTAAGGGATCAGGAGCACAGGTAGTGTTCTCCTCTATCCCTCCAGTTCTGGGGAATGATGAGGGAAGAAACTGGAGGAGCCAGCAGATCAACAACTGGCTCCGAGCCTGGTGTCACCGGCAAGACTTTGGGTTCTTTGACCATGGGTTGGTTTACATGGCACCAGGCCTGCTGGCGGCAGACGGGGCGCACCTGTCCCAAAGGGGGAAAAGGATCCTAGCACAGGAGTTAGCAGGGCTCATTGAAAGGGCTTTAAACTAGATTTGAAGGGGGAAGGGGATAAAACTAGGCTTGCTAGAGAGAAGCCTGGGGGTGGCACGCCAATGAATGAGGGATGGTGTGCCAGCGAGGCCCTTTGGTCAGCTGTCTCAGATGAGGTAGGACAGAGAGACCCATGCAGCAGCAGGGACACAGAGATCCTTGATCTGCTAGGAACCACAGAAATACCTGAGATTGGACATGTAGGGAGTAGGGCTTCTCCCACCACAAAGGCAACAGGATCACTAGCCCAGCTGAAGTGCATCTACACCAATGCACGCAGCATGGGCAACAAACAGGAGGAGCTTGAGGCTGTTGTGAAAGGGGAAAACTATGATATAGTTGCCATCACGGAAACATGGTGGGATGACACACATAGCTGGAGTGCCGCGATGGACGGCTATAAACTCTTTAGAAGGGATAGGCAAGGAAGGAGAGGCGGTGGGGTAGCCCTCTATGTTAAGGAGAGTCTGGACTGCCTTGAGCTCGAGGATGGTGACGTGAGGGTTGAGTGCCTATGGGTAAGAATCAGGGGGAAGGCCACCAAGGCAGACATTGTGGTGGGAGTCTGTTATAGACCACCCAACCAGGATGAGGAGGCAGATGACGTATTCTACAGGCAGCTGGGAGAAGCCTCACGATCGCTCGCCCTTGTTCTTGTGGGGGACTTGAACTTGCCAGATGTCTGCTGGAAATACAATGCAGCAGAGAGGTTCCTGGAGTGTGTGGAAGATAACTTCCTCACGCAGCTGGTGAGGGAGCCCACGAGAGAAGGTGCCCCGCTGGACCTGTTGTTTGTGAACAGAGAAGGTCTTGTGGGTGATGTGACAGTCGGAGGCCGTCTTGGGCACAGTGAACACGAAATGATAGAGTTCTTGATTCTCAGAGAAGTAAAGAGGAGGGTCACCAGACCTGCCACCTTGGACTTCCGGAGGGCAGACTTTGGCCTGTTTAGGAGTCTGGTTGGCAGAGTCCCTTGGGAGGCAGTCCTGGAGGGCAAAGGTGTCCAGGAAGGCTGGACATTCTTCAAGAGGGAAATCTTAAAGGCGCAGGAGCAGGCTGTCCCCATGAGGCGAAAGATGAGCCGGCGGGGAAGAAGACCGGCCTGGCTGAGCAGAGAGCTCCCGCTGGAACTTAGGAAAAAAAAAAGAGAGTCTACCACCTTTGGAGGAAGGGGCAGGCAACTCAGGAGGACTACAAGGATGTTGTGAGGTTATGTAGGGAGAAAATTAGAAGGGCCAAGGCCCAACTAGAACTTAATCTGGCTACTGCCGTAAAAGACAGCAAAAAGTCCTTCTACAAATACATTAACAATAAAAAGGGGGCTAAGGAGAATCTCCCTCCTCTATTGGATGCGGAGGGAACATAGTAACAAAGGATGAGGAAAAGGCTGAGGTGCTAAATGCCGCCTTTGCCTCTATCTTTAACAGCAAGGGAAGTTGTTCTCTGGGCACCCAGCCCCCTGAGCAGGAAGACAGGGATGGGGAGCAGAATGAAGCCCCCATAATCCAAGGGGAAATGGTCAGTGACCTGCTACGCCACCTAGACACGCACAAGTCTATGGGGCTGGATGGGATCCACCCAAGGGTGCTGAAAGAGCTGGCAGAAGTGCTCACCAAGCCCCTCTCCATCATTTATCAGCAGTCCTGGCTAACTGGGGAGGTCCCAGTTGACTGGAGGCTGGCAAATGTGACGCCCATCTACAAGAAGGGCCGGAAGGAGGATCCGGGGAACTACAGGCCTGTCAGCCTGACCTCGGTGCCCGGGAAGGTTATGGAGCAGATCATCTTGAGTGCCATCATGCGGCACATACGGGACAACCGGGTGATCGGGCCCAGTCAGCATGGGTTTATGAAAGGCAGGTCCTGCTTGACTAACCTGATCTCCTTCTACGACATGGTGACCCGCCTAGTGGATGAGGGAAAGGCTGTGGACGTTGTGTGCCTGGACTTTAGTAAAGCCTTTGACGCCGTCTCCCACAGTATCCTCATGGAGAAACTGGCTACCCATGGCTTGGATGGGCATACTCTGCACTGGGTAAAAAACTGGCTGGATGGCCGGGCCCAAAGAGTTGTGGTGAATGGAGTTAAATGCAGTTGGCAGCCGGTCACAAGTGGTGTTCCCCAGGGCTCAGTACTGGGGCCAGTTCTGTTCAATATCTTTATCAGTGATCTGGATGAGGGGATCGAGTGCACCCTCAGTAAGTTTGCAGATGACACCAAATTGGGAGGGAGTGTGGATCTGCTGGAGGGCAGGCAGGCGCTACAGCGGGACCTGGACAGGCTGGATCGATGGGCTGAGGCCAATTGTATGAGGTTCAACAAGGCCAAGTGCCGGGTCCTGCACTTGGGTCACAACAACCCCAGGCAACGCTACAGGCTTGCAGGGGAGTGGCTGGAAAGCTGCCTGGCAGAAAAGGACCTGGGGGTGTTGGTTGATGGCCGGCTGAATATGAGCCAGCAGTGTGCCCAGGTGGCCAAGAAGGCCAACGGCATCCTGGCCTGTATCAGAAATAGTGTGGCCAGCAGGAGTAGGGAGGTGATTGTCCCACTGTACTCGGCCCTGGTGAGGCCGCACCTCGAGTACTGTGTTCAGTTTTGGGCCCCTCACTACAAGAAAGACATTGAGGGGCTGGAGCGTGTCCAAAGAAGGGCAACGAGGCTGGTGAAGGGTCTGGAACACAAGTCCTATGAGGAGCGGCTGAGGGAACTGGGGATGTTTAGTCTGGAGAAAAGGAGGCTGAGGGGAGACCTTATTGCTCTCTACAACTACCTGAAAGGAGGTTGTAGAGAGATGGGGGTCGGTCTCTTCTCCCTAGTAACAGACAACAAAACAAGAGGAAATGGCCTCAAGTTGCGCCAGGGGAGGTTTAGATTGGACATTCGTAAAAATTTCTTCACCGAAAGGGTTGTCGGGCACTGGAACAGGCTGCCCAGGGAGGTGGTGGAGTCACCATCTCTGGGGGTATTCAAAAGGCGTTTAGATGAGGCCCTAAGGGATATGATTTAGTGGGGGACTTGGTAGTGATAGGCTAATGGTTGGACCCGATGATCTCGGAGGTCTCTTCCAACCAGAACAATTCTATGATTCTATGAAAATTGTTTGAAGAAAACTAGCAGTGAACATTATACTAAGATTTTTATTATGACTTGTGAAAATTGAAGTTGCTGATACCTCTTGTAGTCTCCTTTATTGGTAAAGGCATTCCTGATCAGATTTTCTGTTATATTTAGTATTTATTTTAAGAATTTTATTTAGTTTTTCTGACTCTTTAGATATAATATAATTTACATTCTGTTTTGGAATTCTTGCGTTCATTTATCATTGCTTTGTATGCACTTTTACTTTGATAATTCTAGCAAATTTACATTTTAAAATTTTCTTACTGCTCATTCAGAATGCTAATTTTATCTCCTCCTTTTGTTGTTTTCTGATTTTACTTATATGATGTAAAAGATGTCTGTGTGTCTTTGAACCTAATGCATGTCTCTTATTTCATGCTCATTTTTGGGATTCTTCATGTGCACAAAGCAAGCTTCAAAGAGCCTCTCATTTTTTTCTTGACTATGTCAGCCCTTATTCTAATACAAATTCATTTTGCTTTTGTTTGTACTTTCTTTTTTGATATCTGGACTCATGTAAAAAAGAACCATGCTAGTTTACTGACTTACAGTTCTGGTTCAGTTCTTTAAATTTTCTCCCACAGTAAGTAGTTCCTATGGTGACACTTCATCTACTGTACTTCAGTTTATCATGATCAATTCTACATTGTCAACAAGTGTTTTTAATAATGACTTCATGTCCACCTCAGTCTTTTGGGTTCAATTTTATTTTGCTTAACCATTCTCCCTGTTAAATAGTATCGCAAAACACTCAGTGATGGAGGTTATCATTCCAATGTTCCCCACTCTAAATATTCCAGCTTGTAATTTTAAAATTTTGAGAATTTTCTTCTTATTTTAATATCTGGCAAAACAATCTAAATTAAATTGGTCTGTAGGATTATGCAAGACCTTATATGAAGTAGACATATGAAATTGATTTTCTCTAATTATGCAATGTTAATCTTGCTTCAAGAAATTAGTCTAGAAAAATGACTGAGATGTCATGTCAAATAAAGGATGACACAGAAATCTGCAAGTTAAATTTAAGCATATCAGAGGCTTATGGTATAATGATGCATACTCAGAGCTTTTTAATAGCCTTTCTCCATAAAGAAGTTTGCTTTCTAAAACAAACAAAAAAACCTTTAGAGATTTCTTCCCCATATTGTTCTTTTGAAACTTCAGCTTGCTTGACTGCTGAATGAACAGTCCGTGTGTCAGATTAACTCTTCAAATGTAGGAATACCTCTGTGATGTTTAAGGAATGGTAGTTAGGCTTTTTCTTTGTTTTAAACGTTGATAGCTTCAGAGAAATAGTTGCTCCCTTTTTGTAGTATAAATGAAAAATAGAATTATGTTGAACTCTCACAGTAGTCTTTGTTTTGGTTTCAGCTTGGGCCATGTTTGACTTTCCTTCATCTTTCCTTACACCATGAGTTTACTCCTGCATAGAAGCTTACCTGTGCACCAGTGGGGTTTTTTTCAGCTTCAGAAATTGTGCATTTCACACAAGTTGATCAGGCTGTGAATGTTACTTGTTACAGTAGTTAAGCACTCCAATGACTTTGACATAAATCTTACAACACCTTGCTATTTAGAAGCTTCATTTGAATGTACTAGAGATTAGGTTACAGACCCAAGAGAGACTGTTTAGAAGGTGAAAAAGTGCAAAGGAAATGTTTAGCTATTTCTCTTGTTTATGAATGAACTCTCACTTTTAACATTGTATATTTCTTTGAAAATTAAATAAGTGTTTGCATTTTTAATGCAGATAGCAAATTACTTATAAATATGCATAATTTCAATGAAAACCAGATGTTTTTCATGCTGTTCCTCAATTTGAAAAGGAAAGATACAAAGTGCAGCTTTACTAAAAGGCAATTTCAAAAAAAAGAATGTAATAGGATGATATTTTTACATTTAGAACATTTCTCTGTCCTCTTTTTGTTACTTCTAACTTGCTTCTGGAAGCTGAACTTGTATTACTTAGTAGAATGGTTTACATCTTTGTTACCAAGTAAATAGAATTCAGTTCTGCAAAACATATTTTGGAAGCTGCTAACATCTTTTACAATCAATTATTTATGGCTTTTTCTTTTGCATAGATGCTTTTAAAATTAATAATTTGTTTTGTCTTAAACAGAAATTGTAGTTGCTAAAAGTGGTGTTGTCATTAAGAAACTGCTGCAAACCCAGCCAGCACACCATGGTGAAATTATTAGGCATATGGCCAAACTCTTGGATAACATTACAGTGAGTATTTGTGTACAGTGTCTTATTTTCCTTGTTGACTGATAAAAATCACACCATTTCCTTTGAATTTGGACCATAAATGGAAACAGATATATTAGAGAAGTACAATGTAATTTTTCATTTTTGACTTTTCGTAAAATATAATTTTTCATTTTTGACTTTTCGTAAAATATAATTTTTCACGATTTTAAGGAAGAGGAAATAGAAGTTATCAGATGATATCAATTTGTGCCTCAAATCTGGGAAGCTATTTTGAAAGAGAAACCTGGAAATGTTGAGTATTGCTAGTACCATTAGGCCAAGATAAAAATGGAGGACACAAAGCAAGGATTCCTGACTCTTATTACATAGACATACAATATACATACATACACACACATTTTACACTGATTTTTCTTTTTTCTGACCTCTTCTGTCGGGGAAAGTTTTTGTGGGCTCATTTTTAAATTGGGATTGAAATTTAAGGGATCTACCCTATTCCTCTATGCAAAATCATACCACTGTCTTTAGAGGATTCTTGCATTTGGACATAGGAGAAGCAGTCAAATGATATAGTCTTGAATGAACTTGAAAGTAACAGGAGGGTGGGGGAGTGTGGGCAGAGAAATTCTTCGGTGCGTCTTAGAGTTGAATTTAATTTATTACTATGTAAAACAGCAGAAAACATGAACAGAATTAAATACAATTAAATAGCAAAGCACTTAAGGTAAAAACTGAACTTTTTGATTGTTCTGCCATGTTTTAGTTTAGGTAAATGGTGAACACTTGGCCACTAAAATAAACAAAATTGATGTAAACTGGATGGAATGACATTTTGGGTTGGTGCCTGAATTTGTTGCATTCATGTTATAAATTTCTGTCCTGGTTTAGGCTGGGATGGAGCTAGTTTTGTTTTCAGCAGCTCCTGTGTTTGGGCTTTAGTGTGAGAAGAATGGTGATAGCACACTGATGTTGCTGGTTGCTGCTGAACCACCAAGGACATTTTGCTGTTTCCCAGGTTTTGCTAACGTGCAGGTGCAAAAACTTGGGAGGGGTAGAGACAGGATAGTTGATCCAAACTGGCCAAAGGGAGTATTCCATACCATAGACTTCATGCCCAGTATAAGTGAGGGTCGGTCGGTGGGCCACTAGGCTTTTAGACCCTTAACTTGCCTTAATCCTTAAGCTTCCCTTCGGGTTGCTTTTTGTTTCCCTGATTTTTCCTTTTTGTTTTTTGTTCGTTTGTTTGGCTGTTTGTTCCCTTGCCTGCTCTCTCTGGAACTTGCTGTTCTGGGATAGCTGGAGGGGGGATACCCCTGCTCCCTGCCTGCTGCTCGGGACCGGCTGTATCGGTCATCGGGTGGTGAGAAATTGTGCATCATTTGTTTTATATATTCTATTATCCTTTTATATATATATTATCATTATTATCATTATTAATATATTTTTATATTTTTCCTTTGCTGTCCTGGTGAACTGTTTTTATCTCAACCCGCAAGTTTTCCTTTCTCTCCAATTCTCCTCCCCACCCCACTGGGGAGTGGGGGGAGTGAGCGAGCGGCTGCGTGGTATTGGGTTACAATTTGGGGTTAATCCACAACAATTTCACTTGTGTTAGCCTGAGATTGTGATTGTCAATGATAAGGTGCCTAAAAATCTTTCATAGCAATGTTTCTTTCAAGTCATCCAATCTGAAATTTACTTATTCTTGTCTTCATCTTGTCTTCATCTTCTTCATCTTCAGAAGCCATTTAGAAAATGATAGGATGGATAGTAAGCGAAATATATCTGACCAGCTATAAGAAATATTAGAAAGCTCAATTAACAACTACTGAGCTCTTGTAGACCACTGACTTTTATGTACAATAAATCTTAGGACTAGGTCTGTTTCAGTTTGTCCTCTAATTGATGTTTCTTATGGATCTGAAGAGAATGCTTCTTTTTCTTCCTTTGTGTTTGTTGTACCTTAAACTTATCTCGGGTGTGCCCAGGCACAGATCTATGAGATCTATTTTGTGTCTGGTATTTGTTGAGTACCTAGACCTGTACATAGTACAGCTTGATCTAGCTGTATTCCAACTCCTTTCCTCCACACACTTCAAAAGCTGTAACTGAAAAATGCAAGTCTGTTGTGTTCTGAAGATATTAAATAAGAGAATAATTGGATCTCTTTAAACTTTAAAAAAATCATAAAAATGTTCCCATTTAGCTGGTAAAGTGTTAATATGTCATGATTTACAATTCAATGACTTAGTAAATTGTGGGCCAGAGATCTAAGCAGTGCTAGTTTGTGCTAGGTGTTCACTCTGAGGTAGGCATAATTAGTTTTGACTATATAGTTTTTAGAGTGACAGTAGTTTAAAAAAGCACATTTTCCCCTATAGGTCCCTGTGGGACATCTGATGATTGCCATCCATTGTTAACTGTTTTTCTGTCTTTTTTATTTTCTAATCCTTTTTTATTCATGAGAGTGCCTTTCCACCCTGTAAAGAATGACTTTTTCAAAGATGTTGATGAGGGGCTTTTTTAAAAGTAGACTGTACGACACATATTTGATGAGAGAATATTCTGAAAGAATTCTAAAAGAATATTCTCTCATCAAATATGTCTCAGTCATGTAGTCTACTCTTTTTTAGAAAATATTTTTCCTTCAAAACACCTATGTTCCAGAATTTGTCTAAGTGCAGATTTAATCTGAATTAAGTTTTAAAGTGGATTGGTTAGACTACATTGATTAAACTGGATTAACACAAGACACTTTTTTTACATTCAAAGTATGTGTAATTGATTTATCTTAATTCATTTTAAGAATGAATAAAGCTAAAACAACCTAACAAGAATTAGCTCTGAGTCTCAATGATGTTCTCCATTTGTGTATTTCCTCATATAAACAAGCTGCCATAACCTCCAATTTAGTTTCTCCCTTTTTCTTTTTAGAAAAATAATTTATGATGGTACATTGTACCCTGTAGTGATTGCTTTCTGGGTGATGGGAATCTTTTGTAGTTCTGGTGTAACTTTTCTCCAGACTTTTTCTTTATAGCATTACTAAGCCAGTTTTTTTCTTTTTATAGCTAGTGAATTCTGACATCCTTGATTTTCATTACAGACTTATTACTAGTTCATTCTAGAATATGAGTGAGAATATGAGAGAAGTCTGAAGTGTTTTTTAATCTAGAAATGGGGAGGAACACTTCCTGATGCGATAAAGACAGGATAAGGAGTTGCAAATTTAGAGGAAAAATAAGATAGATACATGTAGCTTTGGAGAGCTTAATATTTGGGGAAAAACATGTCACTTATGGAAGCAATTAAGAATTATTAATTACTGGAAAGATGATGGTTGAGTTGGGATTCTTATTACTAGAGTAGGTGACTGGGATTTTTTGACACTTTTTGCTCTGTCCGTTCATCCAAGAATAACAAACTTAAGTTCCTCTGCAGTATTCCTACGTAAATACCGCTTATTGCTATGTTTCTGATATGGCTTCACAGCAGAGGTGCCTTGCTTTCTTTAATTAAGTTCTCCTTTCCCTCGATGTTGGGAAGGTGTCACAAGGTATGACATTTACATACATATTTCAGTTCTGCAAGCTTCAGATTGTAGCCACATTTTTATTTCTAGGATACACTTTAATAATGTATTTTAAAACTTTTATGTAAGTAATGCCTTAATGAACAATTCTTTTAATTTGATCATTTATTTACTTGCTGTAATATCTATGTAATATTTTAGTATTTGGGAGGAATACATAGCCTTTGGGACATTGTGTTCAGGGCACTGTACACTGAACTTGAAACAAATACTCAGCTGCCAAAGGGATTGAGAAGAATGCATTGGCAATATCAATGCTGGCATACCACTTGGATGCCTTGGACTCCATTTCATACTGAAGTTCTAGCATGTCCGGCAAGGCAGCACTCAGTGGTGGCATGACTTCATTCAGGCCACGATAGTCCACTGTTAGTCTCCATTCACCGTTAGATTTCCGCACTGGCCATATAGGACTATTAAAGGGTGAGTGAGTCTTGCTGATTACTCCCTGGTTTTCCAGTCGACAAATCAGTTTATGGATGGGGGTCAGGGAGTCTCGGTTGGTGCAATATTGCCATCGGTGCGCTGTTGTGGTAGCTGTTGGTACCTGTTGTTCTTTGACCCTCAGCAACCCCACAACAGAAGGATCCTCTGAAAGACCGGGCAAGGTGGACAGCTGCTTAATGTCCTCTGTCTCCACAGCAGCTATACCAAAAGCCCACCAGTACCCTTTTGGGTCCTTGAAATACCCTCTCCTGAGGTAGTCTATGCCAAGGATGCACGGAGCATCTGGGCCAGTCACAATGGGGTGCCTTTGCCACTTGTTCCCAGTCAGGCTCACTTCGGCCTCCAATGAAGTTAACTCTTGGGACCCCCCTGTTACTCCGGAAATAGAAATGCATTCACCTCCTCTATAGTTCGATGGCATTAGGGTGCACTGTGCACCAGTGTCCACTAGGGCCTTGTACTTCTGGGGGGCTGATGTGCCAGGCCATCGAATCCACACAGTCCAGTAAACTCGGTTGTCCCTCTCCTCCACCTGGCTGGAGGCAGGGCCCCTCTAATTCTGATTATAATACCCACTATCAACCAATGGGTTCATGTGGGATGCATGGGGTTGAATCTCATCCCTGTTTCTCATTTCTTGTAAGTACAAATCAGAAGCCCTTCTACCCCATCTGGGGAACTGCCCACTGGAGACTGGAGCAGCACTTTTCCTAGAAGAACCCTTATTTGTGGCTGTTTTCTTTTTCAGCTCACGTACCCTTGCCTCTAGGGTTGAGGTGGGTTTTCCATCCCACTTCCTCATGTCCTCTCCATGGTCACGGAGGTAAAACCACAGGGTACCTCGCCGCGTGTACCATTTCTCTTGAGCAGGGGAAAATTTTCTCCTGATAGCTGAGATACTGGTCCGTACAGGTGGCAAGTAGGACCTGTCCTCTTTGAGTTCCCGAAACTCCTGGCACATTCTTTCGGACAGTTTTTCCACAGCCAAGACACAGGCCCGTAAGGAGGAAGAGATGTTTTCTTCATACTGTCGGATTTGATCAGCCACTGCACGCACCGGTGGTGCCTCGTTGTCTTTCCAACCCATTGCTGCCAATGAGTTGGCATACGATGATGGTGCACTATATACAGACTTCCGCCACATGGGTCGGGTACGTTGGACCTCATCTGGATCTACAGGTGTCTGCGGGTCATCCAGGTCATGATAAATCAATTCCCGCACAGCTAATTCCATCTGAAACTGGATACCTCCCTCCATATTGGTCCACTTCTTTGGGTGGCATATAATGTCTTCCTTGAAGAAATACCTGTCCCTCACACCTGACAGGAGTCTCCTCCAGAGACTGCGGGCTTCTGCCTCTCTTCCAATTGCCCTGTCAATGGCTGCTTCCTTAGACAAGGATCCCAGCTGCCTGGCTTCCCTGCCCTCTAGTTCCAGGCTACTGGCCCCGTTGTCCCAGCAACGGAGCAGCCAGGTGACAAGCTGCTCACCTTGATTACAGCTGTAATCTTTACAGATATCTCGCAGCTCAGTCAGGGATAGGGGTCGGGTGATTATCTCTGCTTCTGCCTCTCCCTGTTCTTGTGATGTCCCTGGTTCATCCTCATCTTTCATGAGGCAAGCTGATTTCTTTGTGCTTCTCTTCTTTTGTATAGGGGCGACTGATAATGGCACGGGTGGATCTGCAGTACCTATCACAGCAGCCACGGTGCTCAGAGCTGGGGCTTGAACAGCCGCGATGCCCATGGCAGGGACTGGAGCAGCCGTGGTGCCTGCAACAAGGAGTGGGACTGCCGCGGTGCCCGTAACGAGAGTTGGGGCAGCAGCGGTGGCCGCGGCGGAGGCTGTAACAGTGGCGGCGGGGGCTGGGACAGCCGCAACGCCCATAACAAGGGCTGGGACGGCCGCGGTGCCCGTAGCAAGGGGTGGGGCAACCGCGATACCCGTGGCGGGGGGTGGCACAGCCGCAACAGGGGCTGGAGCAGCCGCGATGCCCATAGCAGGGCTTGGAGCGGCCGCGGTGGCCGGAGCAGGGGGTGGAGCGGCCGCGGTGCCCACGGCAGGGGGGAGGAGCAGCTGCAGCGCCCATGGCGGGGGGTGGCGCGGCCGCGGGGGGCCGCAGCGGGGGCTGGGACGGTCGCGGTGCCTGCGGCGGGGGTCGGGGCCGGGGCAGCCGCGGTGCCTGTGTGGCGAGGAGCGGAGCAGCCCCGGTACACATAGCGGAGGGTGGGACGGCCGCGGCGCCTGTGGCGGGGGATGGCGCGGCCGCGGTGGCTGTAGCAGGGAACTGGGGTGGCCCTGCGCCTACGCCTGCACCGATTTCTGACCTTAAGCAAGATTTGACACAAATGTATTGCTACTGATAGGAGTAGCAAGCTGGTCCGAACATCCCAAAGGTATTCGAAATTCTCTGAAACTCCCGTAACTAACCAGGAGGGCAACGAGAAATCAAAGGCAGGCATTTTTACCCAGGAGGGGAAAGGGAAAGCAAAGAAGGACGTTTCCCCCTGGTGTCCCCCCGGGAAGGAAAAAAATAAAGGAATAATTACTGATAGTCCCCACCAGATTGCTCCCGAAGTACAAAGCTGTAACCGTTGGTGCTGCTTCGTTCTGCACATCGCCCCCCCACTCCATCGTATATGAATACAGATAGTAAACTGGTCTAAGCACCAATGATTTTACCACGCCATAAACCAGTGCTAAACCACACACCGAAGCAATAATCTTAATCCAAATACCAGAGGTAACAAACCACGCATAAACACTGACAAGCAGCATACAGTAAGGTGATACACGATACAACTCTGAGAAGCACTCTGTAAACAATTCAAACAACATTGTGACCAGTGGCAATTAAAGTAATACAATGGATGCTTATAACAAATTGTTTTAACACACACTGGTCAAATCTGTTGTTATCTCAACCCTTTGAGCCTGACTGGGGGCTTTAAACCCTGGACCCTCAATCTGATGCTCTCTCGGCTGAGCTAGCTGGACCCCTCTCGAGCCCCACATTGCGCGCCAAAAAGGACTGTCGTGGTTTAACCCCAGATGGTAACCGAAATACCACGCAGCCGCTCGCTCACTCCCCCACTCCCTGGTGGGGTGGGGAGGAGAATTGGAGAGAAAGGAAAACTCGCGGGTTGAGATAAAAACAGTTCACCAGGACAGCAAAGGAAAAATATAAGAATATATTAATACTGATAATATATATATAAGGATAATAGAATATATAAAACAAACGATACACAATTTCTCACCACCCGATGACCGATACAGCCCATCCCGAGCAGCAGGCAGGGAGCAGGGGATATTCCCCCCCCAGCTATCCCAGAACAGCAAGTTCCAGAGAGAGCAGGCAAGGGAACAAACAGCCAAACAAACGAACAAAAAACAAAAAGGAAAAATCAGGGAAACAAAAAGCAACCCGAAGGGAAGCTTAAGGATTAAGGCACCAAGGGTCTAAAAAGCCTAGTGGCCCACTGACCGACCCTCACTTATACTGGGCATGAAGTCTATGGTATGGAATACTCCCTTTGGCCAGTTTGGATCAACCATTCTGGCTCTACCCCTCCCAAGTTTTTGCACCTGCACATTAGGAAAACCTGGGAAACTGCAAAATGTCCTTGGTCGTTTAGCAGCAACCAGCAACATCAGTGTGCTATCACCATTCTTCTCACACTAAATCCAAAACACAGGAGCTGCTGAAGACAAAACTAGCTCCGTCCCGGCCTAAACCAGGACAATATCAGAATACTCTTACTGTACCATGAAGCAGTCATGGTGTGCAGATTCTGTCATATTTCACCAAATTAACTTGCTCAGATAATTTTCAGCTTCTTATGGATATTCCTTTGTTGGAAAAACTGATATGTATTAATGTATTTTTTTATTTTTAATTTAAATGAATTGTTTCTATTAGCTACCTCCATGTAGAAAAGCTTCTCTAACTTCTTTGGTTGCGTTGCCATGAGACAAGAAAGAAATTAGTGTTTTCTTGCTGTTTTCCTGAAAACTACTTATACTATTTATGATGCTTGCAAGGAGACTTCTTGTAGATATGGAGAATTCTTCCATATAAATTTGTTATGTCTTTATCTGTATTGGACGATACGGAAAAGATATTTGAGGGGAAAGGAAAGGGGAGAGGAAGAGGGAAAGAATCATGGAGGTGATCATCCCATTAAAGAAAATGCAATCTTTCAGGATCAACTCTTTATCTAATTCCGTCAATGCTCGTCAAAAAAGTGTCCACCATGATAGCAAGGCCCTCAACTTTTGCCATCCCTATAGCACTTCACAAGCAAACACCACTGTGTTTTGTGATCCATTCTGCTGAGCTTTCTGCCACAACAGCAAGGAGACTTGTTTTGTTTTACAGAGAAGTGATGGCAAAGGCTGCAGGAGGTATTCCTCGTTTAGTTTAATCCATGCTACCTGAGAACACTCCCTTCCAATTCCATTTAGATTGAACAGCATAAGTCCTGCATGAATGCAGATTATGTATATTCTGTTTGATGCAGTTGTTTAAAATTTTATACCTTGATATAGAAATAGCTGCTAATAAGCTGTAAAATACATATAGGAAAGTTTTCCCTTTCCCAGAGCTAAGACAGTACCTTGGGGGAAAAATATATTTTCATAGAACCATCCTTGGGTATCAGAGAGAAAAAAGAAATGAAAAATGTTTCACTGAAAGTTTTTTTTAACTATGCTTTTACTATTATTCTAATATAACATGACTAATTTCTTCAAATCTTTGGTACCTTAGGGTATTTTGTGAAATGCTTGCATATATTGCAGTTAAAATTAAAACCAGTTTTTGTTTATTGTGTATTTCACTTACAGGAATTAATCAGTATTCTGAAAAAGTATTTTTACATCTATAGAAAAACTTTAACTTGCATCCTCAAGGTGGAAATTATTAAACTGAACATAACAAAATTGACTGAATTTTTCACATATTCTTCCCCTCACATAATTGAAACTGCATTATCGTTATAACAATAGCATGATAAATAAGATTAAATCCTCCTTGACAATACATTTTTAACCCTGTGTTATTCATCCATTCTGAGTTGATATACTAAAAATTTACTTCCTTGTGATGGTATATTATTTTTGCTCTTTTTCCTGTTTGCTTGTATATAAAGGAAGTGGCATACTTTTTTCAAATGTATCCAATGGATACAAGTCTGTTCAGCATTATTGTTCTGTTTACAGTATTTCTAAGGTATTGGGAAAGTCTCCCTGATTTTCTTTTTGTTTGTTTTAAAAATTTAACTGAATTATTAAAATTATTTAATACATGTTAATATTCTCAGACATCAAATTAGGAAATTCTATTATACTGTAAAAAGCTGTGATAATATAAGTTGCTCTCTTATATAAATAAATGACTGATATTACTGGAGGCTTTAAGCTTCAAGAAAAAAATGGAAGAAGTCTTTTATCCTTGTTTTTAGAGGACATCAGCAGCTTGCTTTTATGAAAAAGTAACAGCTAAATGCACTGCAAATAATTTGCAGTAATCCAGTTCAGTGATTCATGTGTCTGCTTTAATGGGTCATAATTCAGGATAAAGTAACTGAGTGCAGAAGCACTTTGCCAGCCCCCTAATATCCTCTGATGTTTTGATGTCTTGCATATTTTTCCAATTAAGTTTTGAGTGCCATGTTTTTAGTTGTATTTCCACATTTATTATCCTCACTTAGACCCTTCAGGGGGTTTGCCATATATGATTATTTTTTTAATGATGCCTTTCTTTCCACTTCAGCAGTTTAATAATCTAGCACATGGCTGCTTCTCAGTACTCAGCATTCACCTCCCCAATACAGAAGAGGACATGTGCTTTGGCTTCAGAATTCCATTTGTAGCTTTAGAAATGCATACTCCCTGTGGAACAACATTTGTCTGACATAGCCATTCATTTTTATTACCTCTTTAAATAAGTTTATCCAGAGTTATCAATAATCATAAATAAATTGTATTCTGTTCTTGTCCTGGTTTTTTCCACAGACAAAATTGCCTAGCCAGTACGTATTAAATCTTGGCAAGTATGATCAAAGCTACAACATCAGAGACCATACAAGATTTATTAGGCAGCTTATTGTTCCGAGTGAGAAGAGTGGATCTTTAAGCAAATATGTCAAAAAAATATTTCTGGCACAGAAACCCACCCCATTGCTTGAATCTCCTTTTAAAGGTATAACTGCCAACATCATTTGGTAAATGTTCATTGTGTAGAGGAATGTGGCAGCCTATTCTATTTCAAATATGCTCACAAATTGTGTCACTTAGCAAATACAAATGATTAATATGCAAGGATGCAATGTTTTATGAATCTGAAATAAATTGAATCTTGATAGATTAGGTTTTTATTATTTTTCTCCAAGTGATAATTTTCCCTGTATGTTTTCCCTGTCTTTTTACAAGAAAGAACAATTGTCTGTCTTCTCAAATTAAAAGGTTACCCAGTTATCTTAGTTAAAAATGCTCTGTTATTGTGATGATTTGCAATTTTAATTTTCATACTTACTTAGTCCCAGTTTTGAAGCTCTAAAAGGAGCTCCATTTTGAAGGAAAAACTATTAAAAATCTGGATGTGTTTGTGCCAAGACATGGTTATGGATTGTTTAACTGTGCTGTCATTCTTAATATTCACAGTAAAGTAATTTTTAGAGAAGCTACATTTCAAAGTAACACCTCTAAACACACTGAATGATTAGCTTTTTTATTGACCATTATGGGGAAGATTATTGTAATCTATGGACAGAAATCAGTTTTTTGACCTATGAAGACCTTCCTAGTTTATATTTATTCCATGACATTTGAGGTAATATAATGGCAATTACCTTTAGCCCTGATTAAGATTGCTCTTTGTGGTAGAGCTCATGGTGTTTGTGTATTTCTCCCCTCCCCCCTTTTTTTAATAGATGGGGATCATTTCCAGCTTGGCACCTTGTCTCACACACTGAAAAGCCGAGTCACTGGCTACCTGGAGCTGTCCAACTGGCCAGAGGTGGCACCTGACCCCTCCGTCCGAAACATCGATGTAGCCAACTTGATATGCTGTTATTGTTAAAAGTAACTTTGCTGGAGGCACTCCTCGATATAGAATATTACCTTAAAATATAAGTATTTAAATATTATCTGTATGCCTGTCCTGGTTTAGGCCAGGATGGAGCTAGCTCTGTCTTCAGCAGCTCCTGTGTTTTGGATTTAGTGTGTGAAGAATGGTGATAGCACACTGATGTTGTTGGTTGCTGCTAAACAATCAAGGACATTTTGCGGTTTCCCAGGTTTTGCTAATGTGCAGGTGCAAAAACTTGGGAGGGGTAGAGCCAGAATAGTTGATCCAAACTGGCCAAAGAGAGTATTCCATACCATAGACGTCATGCCTGATATAAGTGAGGGTTGGCCGGTGGGCTATTTTTTTTTTTTTTAGACCCTTAACTTGCCTTAATCCTTAAGCTTCCCTTCAGTTTGCTTTTTGTTTCCCTGTTCTTCCTTTTTTTTTTTTTTTGTTCATTCGGGCCTTTTTCTTCATTTGTATGGCTGTTCATTCCCTCGCCTGCTCTCTCTGGAACTTGCTGTTCTGGGATAGCTGGGGGGGAATACCCCTGCTCCCTGCCTGCTGCTCGGGACGGGCTGTACCGGTCATCGGGTGGTGAGAAATTGTGCATCGTTTGTTTTATATATTCTATTATCCTTATATATATTATTATCATTATTAATATATTTTTATATTTTTCCCTTTGCTGTCCTGGTGAGCTGTTTTTATCTCAACCCGCGAGTTTTCCTTTCTCTCCAATTCTCCTCCCCACCCCACTGGGGAGTGGGGGGAGTGAGCGAGCGGCTGCGTGGTATTTCGGTTACCATCTGGGGTTAAACCACGACAGTCCTTTTTGGCGCGCAATGTGGGGCTCGAGAGGGGTCCAGCTAGCTCAGCCGAGAGAGCATCAGATTGAGGGTCCAGGGTTTAAAGCCCCCAGTCAGGCTCAAAGGGTTGAGATAACAACAGATTTGACCAGAGTGTGTTAAAACAATTTGTTATAAGCATCCATTGTATTACTTTAATTGCCACTGGTCACAATGTTGTTTGAATTGTTTACAGAGTGCTTCTCAGAGTTGTATCGTGTATCACCTTACTGTATGCTGCTTGTCAGTGTTTATGCGTGGTTTGTTACCTCTGGTATTTGGATTAAGATTATTGCTTCGGTGTGTGGTTTAGCACTGGTTTATGGCGTGCTAAAATCATTGGTGTTTAGACCAGTTTACTATCTGTATTCATATACGATGGAGTGGGGGGGCGATGTGCAGAACGAAGCAGCACCAACGGTTACAGCTTTGTACTTCGGGAGCAATCTGGTGGGGACTATCAGTAATTATTCCTTTATTTTTTTCCTTCCCGGGGGGACACCAGGGGGAAACGTCCTTCTTTGCTTTCCCTTTCCCCTCCTGGGTAAAAATGCCTGCCTTTGATTTCTCGTTGCCCTCCTGGTTAGTTACGGGAGTTTCAGAGAATTTCGAATACCTTTGGGATGTTCGGACCAGCTTGCTACTCCTATCAGTAGCAATACATTTGTGTCAAATCTTGCTTAAGGTCAGAAATCGGTGCAGGCGTAGGCGCAGGGCACCCCAGCCCCCGCGGCCGCGCCACCCTCCGCTATGTGTACCTGGGCTGCTCCACTCCACATTGGCACCGCGGCCGCCCCGGCCCCGGTCCCTGCCACGGGCGCCGCCGCCTCCCCAGGTCCCGCCAGGGATACCGCGACCGTCCCAGCCCCCGCTGCGGCCCCCGCGGCCGCGCCAGCCCCGCCATGGGCGCTGCAGCTGCTCCAGCCCGCGCCGTGGGTATCGAGGCCGCTCCACTCCCCGCCGCGGCTGTGCCACACCCCGCCACGGGTATCGCGGTTGCCCCACCCCCTCCTATGGGCATCCCAGCCCCTGTCGCCGCTGCTCCACCCCCCGCATCGGGTATCGCGGTTGCTCCACTCCCTGCTACGGGCACCGCGGCCGTTCCAACCCCTGCTATGGGCATCGCTGCTGCCCCAGTCCCTGCCATGGGCACCGCAGCTATTCAAGCCCCAGCTATGAGCACCGTGGCTGCTGTGACAGGTACTGCAGATCCACCCGTGCCATTATCAGTTGCCCCTATACAAAAGAAGAGAAGCACAAAGAAATCAGCTCGCCCCACAAAAGATGAGGATGAACCAGGGACATCACAAGAACAGGGAGAGGCAGAAGCAGAGATAATCACCCGACCCCTATCCCTAACTGAGCTGCGAGATATCTGTAAAGATTACAGCTGTAATCAAGGTGAGCAGCTTGTCACCTGGCTGCTCCGATGCTGGGACAACGGGGCCAGTAGCCTGGAACTAGAGGGCAGGGAAGCCAGGCGGCTGGGATCCTTGTCTAAGGAAGCAGCCATTGACAGGGTGACTGGAAGAGAGCCAGAAGCCCGCAGTCTCTGGAGGAGACTCCTGTCAGGTGTGAGGGACAGGTATTTCTTTAAGGAAGATATTGTATGCCACCCAAAGAAGTGGACCAATATGGAGGGAGGTATCCAGTTTCAGAGGGAATTAGCTGTGCGGGAATTGATTTATCATGACCTGGATGACCTGCAGACACCTGTAGATCCAGATGAGGTCCAACGTACCCGACTCGTGTGGCGGAAGTTTGTACATAGTGCACCATCATCGTATGCCAACTCATTGGCAGTAATGGGTTGGAGAGACGATGAGGCACCACCGGTGCGTGCAGTGGCTAACCAACTCCGACAGTACGAAGACAATCTCTCTTCCACTCTACAGGCCTGCGTCTTGGCTATGGAAAGACTGGCAGAAAGATCTGAGAACCACTATGAAGAACCGCACCGGGATTTTCGGCAACTCAAAGAGGATAGGTCTTACTTCCCACCTGTACAGACCAGTATCTCCACATGAAACCACGACAAGACAGAAGCGTATTCTACTAATTTGTAGTTCTAGTATTATTAGAATCAAATAAGGCAGATTTTAATAATATTCAGTAGCTGTAACCTACAGGCATGAAGATGCATGAGCTTAATCCAATAGGTAATCGTATCCTATCTATAAAAATACAGAATCTTAATCTTTTCCAAAATTTCAAATATAGAAAAGTGTTTTCGCATAGTCATACATATACTCATATATATGTATGCGTACACACGTATACATATGTACATATGTATACATACACACACATACACACTCATGCAGCTATCTTTTCTTAGATAATCTGATTTTAACAAAAGTTTCATTCAGTTTCTCCCTACTTGTATTTGACTTTGAAAATAACTCCTTAGATCAGAGCTTCCATGCCTGAATGTTTACCTGCTTGTTCAAATATCAGTTATACTATATCAATTCCAGTTGATATAATAAAATTTTTCTCTCACCCCACAAACTTACATTCTCTTACAGCCTTAGTCCAGAATGGCTATAATGGGTTACTATTAAGTGTCAGGTTTTGATTTAGATATTCACAATGATTTTCATGCCAGGCTTTAAAGAAAATTTGGAGATGTATTATTTAATTTGGTGTCTCAGAGCTTTCTCATTGTTTCCCTCGTGAGCTTTTGGCAGTGGAATGAAAGTGTATGTTTTAATCTAGCACGTGTCTACCATACTTCTGCAAAGTGTTGCTTCGCTAGATCAGGTACTGTGTGTTAATTCAGTAAAGCAATGCTGTATTCAGTCCTAACCTATATTGTTTTAGTTTCTACCTTACAAATGGGATGCTTTTTTGCTAAATTTCTGTTGGTGGAAAAGAGTAGAAAACTTGAAAAAGAAGAATGCAGATCATAGCAACTTTTATTCAAGGGCAGTACCTGTGCACACAACCTACTTTCTTTTCTCAGCAGTTACAGAATCACAGAATCACAGAATGGTAGGGGTTGGAAGGGACCTCTGGAGATCATCTAGTCCAACCCCCCCTGCTAGAGCAGGGTCACCTAGAGCAGATTGCACAGGACTGCGTCCAGGTGGGTTTTGAATATCTCCAGAGAAGGAGACTCCACAACCTCTCTGGGCAGCCTGTTCCAGTGCTCTGTCACCCTCACAGTAAAGAAGTTTTTCCTCATGTTCAGATGGAACTTCCGGTGTTCCAGTTTGTGCCCGTTCCCCCTTGTCCTGTTGCTGGGCACCACTGAAAAGAGTCTGGCCCCATCCTCTTGACACCCACCCTTGAGATATTTGTAAGCATTGAGGAGGTCCCCTCTCAGTCTTCTCTTCCTCAGGCTAAACAGCCCCAGCTCCCTCAGCCTTTCCCCATAGGAGAGATGCTCCAGTCCCCTAATCATCTTCGTGGCCCTCCACTGGACTCTCTCCGGTAGTTCCTCATCTTTCTTGAACTGGGGAGCCCAGAACTGGACCCAGTACTCCAGATGGGGCCTCACTAGGGCAGAGTAGAGGGGGAGGATAACCTCCCTCGACCTGCTGGCCACACTCTGCTTAATGCACCCCAGGATGCCGTTGGCCTTCCTGGCCACAAGGGCACATTGCTGGCTCATGGTGAACTTGTCATCCACCAGGACTCCCAGGTCCTTCTCCGCAGAACTGCTTTCCAGGAGGTCAACCCCTAACCTGTACCAGTGCATGGGGTTGTTCCTCCCCAGGTGTAGGACCCTGCACTTGCCTGTGTTGAACCTCATGAGGTTCCTCTCCGCCCAATGCTCCAGCCTGTCCAGGTCTCGCTGAATGGCAGCCCAGCCCTCTGGTGTATCAGCCACTCCTCCCAGTTTCGTGTCATCAGCAAACTTGCTGTGGGTACACTCTGTCCCTTCATCCAGGTCATTGATGAATAAATTGAACAAGACTGGGCCCAGTACTGACCCCCGGGGAACACCACTAGTTCACAGGCCTCCAACTAGACTCTGTGCCACTGATCACAACGCTCTGAGCTCTGCCATTCAGCCAGTTCTCAATTCACCTCACCGTCCACTCGTCTAACCAACACTGCTTGAGCTTACCTATGAGGATGTTATGGGAGACAGTGTCAAAAGCCTTGCTGAGATCCAGGTAGACAACATCCACCGCTCGCCCCTCATCCACCCAGTCAGTCATGCCATGTGTCGTGGTTGAACCCCAGATGGTAACCCAATACCACGCAGCCACCCGCTCACTCCCCAACTCCCTGGTGGGGTGGGGAGGAGAATCGGAGAGAAAGGAAAAATCGTGGGTTGAGATAAAAGCAGTTCACCAGGACAGCAAAGGAAAAGATAATGATATATTAATAATAACAATAATAATAATATATAAGGATAATAGAATATATAAAACAAACGATGCACAATTTCTCACCACCCGACGACCAATACAGCCCGTCCCGAGCAGCAGCCAGGGAGCAGTGGTATTCCCCCCGCAGCTATCCCAGAACAGCAAGCTCCAGAGAGAGCAGGCGAGGGAACAAACAGCCGAACGAACGAACAAAAAGGCCCGAAGGTATGAAAAAAAAAAAAAAAAGAAAAACAGGGAAACAAAAAGGAACCCAAACGGAAGCTTAAGGATTAAGGCACTAAGGAAGGTGGCCCACCGGCTGACCCTCACTTACACTGGACATGATGTTTATGGTATGGAATACTCTCTTTGGCCAGTTTGGATCAACTATTCTGGCTCTACCCCTCCCAAGTTTTTACACCTGCACATTAGCAAAACCTGGGAAACTGCAAAATGTCCTTGATTGTTTAGCAGCAACCAACATCATCAGTGTGCTATCACCATTCTTCACACACTAAATCCAAAACACAGAAGCTGCTGGAGACAAAACTAGCTCTGTCCTGGCCTAAACCAGGACAGTATCCACCCCTTATTCTATACCATTTACGTTATGCTCAGGTCTCTCACTTTCCAATCAATCACTGCCACTTTTATGTCTTCAATATATACACACAGATACCATTCCCTTGGTCTATGGACCATCCCTCCAAAATGTCTATTGAGTTCATTTAGTCCATGATTTCGGGTTCCATCTGTCTTAACAGTCTTTCAGGGCAGGAGAGATGGTGTGTGGTGTTGGATCGTTGCATGCTGCATCTGGAACTTACAGCCGGTGTATCTGGCACAGCTGGTGTATCTTGTCTGCAGTCGGCAGGCCGAAGATGTCGATCTCGACTGTGTGCCAGTTGTTGAAATCAGTCCATCACTGCTGCACTTTGCTCGGTTTCATCAGAGTTCGCTCTTCATTGAGTCGGGTGATTCTTACTGTAATACTTTTGATATAGAACACAACTATAGAAATGATTATATACAATACATACATTATGTAAATTATTATATGCAGTATATCAGTACATCATACAGTTCAAACTATTGGCTATTTTCACCTAAAATCAGATCTCCTTGAGGTACACATCAGACTTCTCTATCCTCCCACATTACCCACCAAGTGCATCCAGGCCCTTGAGGAAAAGCAATCCCACGGATGGGTTTGCCTTTGCCCGAGGCAGGAATATCCCCGACTGTCTTTCCCAGCATGTTTTTTACATGCACCACAGGAAATTTATCCCCTTCTACAGTACGTAAAGGTTTTGACTGGACAGGGCCAGCTCAATTGGTGGATCCCCTAGTGTTGACTGACCAGGTGGCTTTTGCTAAATGTGTGTCACAGTTTTTGAAAGTTCCACCACCCATTGCTTTCAGTGTAGTTTTTAACAGTCCATTGTACTGTTTGATTTTCCCAGAGGCTGGTGCATGATAGGGGATGTGATACACCCACTCAATGCCATGCTCTTTGGCCCAGGTGTCTATGAGGTTGTTTCAGAAATGAGTCCCGTTGTCTGGCTCAATCCTTTCTGGGGTGCCATGTCGCCATAAGACTTGCTTCTCAAGGCCCAGGATAGTGTTCCGGGCAGTGGCATGGGATATGTTTCCAGCCATCCAGTGGTTGCTTCCACCATTGTAAGCACACGGCGCTTGCCTTGGCGGGTCTGTGGGAGTGTGATATAATCAATAACTGCCAGGCCTCCCCATATTTATATTTCAGCCATCGTCCTCCATACCAGAGAGGCTTTGATCGCTTGGCTTGCTTGATTGCAGCGCATGTTTCACACTCATGGATAACCTGTGCGATAGTGTCTATGGTCAAGTCCACCCCTCGATCACAAGCCCATCTATATGTTGCATCTCTTCCTTGATGGTCAGAGGTGTCATGGGCCCACCAAGCTAGGAATAATTCACCCTTGAGTTACCAGTCTAGATCCATTTGTGCCACTTTCATCTTAGCAGCCTGATCCACCTGCTGGTTGTTTTGATGTTCCTCAGTGGCCCGACTCTTAGGTACATGAGCATCTACATGGCGTACTTTTACAATGAGCTTCTCTACCCGGGCAGCAATATCTTGCCACAATTTGGCAGCCCAGAGGGGTTTGCCTCTGCTCTGACAGTTGCTCTGCTTCCATTGCTGTAACCACCCCCACAGGGTATTTGCCACCATTCATGAGTCAGTATAGAGGTAGAGCTTTTGCCACTTTTCTCGCTCAGCAATATCTAAAGCCAGCTGGATGGCTTTCACCTCTGCAAACTGACTCGATTCACCTTGTCCTTCGGTGGCTTCTGCAACTCTTCATGTAGGACTCCACATGGCAGCTTTCCATCTTTGATGTTTTCCTACAATACGACAGGACCCATCAGTGAACAGGGCATATCGCTTTTCATCTTCTGGCAGTTCATTATACGGTGGGGCCTCTTCAGCACACATTACCTCCTCCTCTGTCGACATTCCAAAATCTTTCCCTTCTGGCCAGTCTGTGATCACTTCCAAGATTCCTGGGTGACTGGGGTTTCCTATTCGAGCTCGTTGTGTGATCAGTGCGACCCACTTGCTCCATGTAGCATCGGTGGCATGATGTGGAGGGGACTCTCCCTTTGAACATCCAGCCCAGCACCGGCAGTCGGGGTGCCAGGAGGAGCTGTGCTTCAGTGCCAACCACCGCCAAAGCAGCTCGAACCCCTTCATATGCTGCCAAGATCTCTTTTTCAGTTGGAGTGTAGTGGGCCTCGGATCCTCTGTATCCCAGCCTCCAAAACCTAGGGGTCGACCTCGAGTCTCCCTTGGTGCTTTCTGCCAGAGGCTCCAGGTAGGGCCGTTCTCCCCGGCTGCAGTGTAGAGCACATTTTTAACATGTTGTGCTGCCCAGGCTGGCCCAAGGGCTACTGCATGAACTATCTCCTGTTTAATTTGTTCAAAGGCTTGTCATTGCTCAGGGCCTCATTTGAAATCATTCTTCTTCTGGGTCACGTGATAGAGAGGGCTTACAATAGAACTGTAATTTGGAATATGCATTCTCCAAAAACCCACAACGCCTAAGAAAGCTTGGGTCTCCTTTTTGTTAGCTGGTGGAGACATAGCTGCTATTTTGTTGATCACATCTGTTGGAATCTGACGACATCCATCTTGCCATTTTATTCCTAGGAACTGGATCTCCTGTGCAGGTCCTTGACCTTCCCTCGTTTTATGGCAAAACCGGCTCTCAGAAGGATTTGGATTATTTTTTCCCCTTTCTCAAAAACTTCTGCTGCTGTGTTGCCCCACCCAATGATGTCATCAATGTATTGCAGGTGTTCTGGAGCTCCACCCTTTTCCAGGGCAGTCTGGATCAGCCCATGGCAAAGGGTGGGGCTGTGTTTCCACCCCTGGGGCAGTTGATTCCAGGTGTACTGGATGCCCCTCCAAGTGAAAGCAAACTGTGGCCTGCACTCTGCTGCCAAAGGGATTGAGAAAAACGCATTAGTGATGTCAATGGTAGCATAGGACTTGGCTGCCTTGGACTCCAGTTCGTACTGAACTTCTAGCATGTCCGGCACGGCAGCGCTCAGTGTTGGTGTGACTTCATTCAGGCCACGATAGTCCACTGTTAGTCTCCATTCTCCGTTAGATTTCCTTACTGGCCATATAGGACTATTAAAGGGTGAGCAAGTCTTGCTGATCACTCCCTGGCTTTCCAGTCAACAAATCAGTTTATGGATGGGGGTCAGGGAGTCTCAGTTGGTGCGATACTGCCGCCAGTGTACTGTTGTGGTAGTGATTGGTACCTGTTGTTCTTTGACCCTCAGCAACCCCACAACAGAAGGATCCTCTGAAAGACCGGGCAAGATGGACAGCTGCTTAATGTCCTCTGTCTCCAAGGCAGCTATACCAAAAGCCCACCGGTACCCTTTTGGGTCCTTGAAATACCCTCTCCTGAGGTAGTCTATGCCAAGGATGCACGGAGCATCTGGGCCAGTCACAATGGGGTGCCTTTGCCACTTGTTCCCAGTTAGGCTCGCTTCGGCTTCCAATGAAGTTAACTCTTGGGACCCCCCTGTTACTCCAGAAATAGAAATGCGTTCAGCCCCTCTATAGTTCGATGGCATTAGGGTGCACTGTGCACCAGTGTCCACTAGGGCCTTGTACTTCTGGGGGGCTGATGTGCCAGGCCATCGAATCCACACAGTCCAGTAAACTCGGTTGTCCCTCTCCTCCACCTGGCTGGAGGCAGGGCCCCTCTAATTCTGATTATAATACCCACTATCAACAAATGGGTTCGTGTGGGACACATGGGGTCGAATCTCATCCCTGTTTCTCATTTCTTGTAAGTACAAATCAGAAGCCCTCCTACCCCATCTGGGGAACTGCCCACTGGAGACTGGAGCAGCACTTTTCCTGGAAGAACCCTTATTTGTGGCTGTTTTCTTTTTCAGCTCACGTACCCTTGCCTCTAGGGTTGAGGTGGGTTTTCCATCCCACTTCCTCATGTCCTCTCCATAGTCACGGAGGTAAAACCACAGGGTACCTCGCGGTGTGTACCGTTTCTCTTGAGCAGGGGAAAATTTTCTCCTGATAGCTGAGATACTGGTCCGTACAGGTGGCAAGTAGGACCTGTCCTCTTTGAGTTGCCGAAAATCCCGGTGCGGTTCTTCATAGTGGTTCTCAGATCTTTCTGCCAGTCTTTCCATAGCCAAGACGCAGGCCTGTAGAGTGGAAGAGAGATTGTCTTCGTACTGTCGGAGTTGGTTAGCCACTGCACGCACCGGTGGTGCCTCATCGTCTCTCCAACCCATTACTGCCAATGAGTTGGCATACAATGATGGTGCACTATGTACAAACTTCTGCTACATGGGTCGGGTACATTGGATTTCATCTGGATCTACAGGTGTCTGCGGGTCATCCAGGTCATGATAAATCATTTCCCGCACAGCTAATTCCCTCTGAAACTGGATACCTCCCTCCATAGTGATCCACTTCTTTGGGTGGCATATAATATCTTCCTTAAAGAAATACCTGTCCTTCACACCTGACAGGAGTCTCCTCCAGAGACTGTGGGCTTCTGGCTCTCTTCCAGTCACCCTGTCAATGGCTGCTTCCTTAGACAAGGATCCCAGCTGCCTGGCTTCCCTGCCCTCTAGTTCCAGGCTACTGGCCCCGTTGTCCCAGCAACGGAGCAGCCAGGTGACAAGCTGCTCACCTTGATTACAGCTGTAATCTTTACAGATATCTCGCAGCTCAGTCAGGGATAGGGGTCGGGTGATTATCTCTGAGTCTGCCTCTCCCTGTTCTTGTGATGTCCCTGGTTCATCCTCGTCTTTCGGGGCGCGAGCTGATTTCTTTTTGCTTTTCTTCTTTTGTACAGGGGCAACTGATAATGGCACGGGTGGATCTGCAGTACCTGTCACAGCAGCCACGGTGCTCATAGCTGGGGCTTGAATAGCTGCGGTGCCCATGGCAGGGACTGGGGCAGCAGCGATGCCCATAGCAGGGGTTGGAACGGCCGCGGTGCCCGTAGCAGGGAGTGGGGCAACTGCGATACCCGTGGCCGGGGATGGGACTGCTGCGATGCCCATAGCAGAGGGTGCAGCAGCTGCCATGGCCGTGGCAGAGGGTGCAACAGCCACGCTGCCTGCAACAAGGTGTGGGACTGCTGTGGTGGCCGTCACAAGCGGTGGAGCGGCCGCGGCGCCCGTGGCGGGGGGTGGAGCGGCCGCGGGGGCTGTAGCAGGGAACTGCGGTGGCCCTGCGCCTACATCTGCACCGATTTCTGAACTTAAGCAGCAAGATTAGACACAAATTCATTCCTACCGATAGGAATAGCAAGCCGTCTCGAGTATCCCAAAGGTATTTGAAATTCTCATATGCTCCCGTAACTAACCAGGATGGGAACGAGAAAGCAAAGGAAGGCTTTTTTACCCAGGAGGGGAACGAGAAAGCAAAGGAAGACATAGCTTAGGCAGCTAAGGAACATTTGTCCCTGCTCAGGTTTGTCTGGCTTACTCCCCAGTTGGATGCGATGGCATGAGCATTGCCACTTGGACCCCTCCCCTTGAGTCCTTCAGTTTAAAGCCTGCCTCACCAAGTTGGCCAGCCTGCCACCAAAGATTCCCTTGCCCCTTTTAGACAGGTGGATCCCATCCCTCTCTAACAGGTTACAGTCACCAAAGAACGT
This sequence comes from Phoenicopterus ruber ruber, assembly GCA_009819775.1. Taxonomy (NCBI): domain Eukaryota; kingdom Metazoa; phylum Chordata; class Aves; order Phoenicopteriformes; family Phoenicopteridae; genus Phoenicopterus; species Phoenicopterus ruber. The sequence continues at coordinate 16,886,064 of CM020247.1, forward strand.
CCCATTGTCATAAAAGCCTAAACCCTCAGAAGGGTGAGGAGTAATATAACCTAATTATTTTTCTTTAGATTACTGTTGAACTGGAGAAAAACATGGTATTTGGATAGTTCACAAAAATAATACCCTGATTTGGGATGATTATTATATTAAAATGGGATCTTAAAGTATAATTACTACAGGACCTGGGTCTGATAGGTAGCAAAGCAAGGAAAGAAATGTTAGTACATTGTTTCTTAAGGGTTTGAAGATATTCTAGTAGAACCACTAGCTTTGTTTTTAAATTTCCTGCTAAAATTGAGAATAGTGTAGTTAATGCATCTACACTTTAGGTGTATATATAGATTAGTAGAACTAATATTCTTAATGAGTAATCAACTTTTATTGTTCTCTGATAGGAATAAAGCTTATAAAGGGTTCTGTTACTTCAAATTATATTAGTTTTCTTACAACATTTACAAAGTAGCAAACTTTCAAATCTGTCTTTTTTTTTAAATTGGATTCTGAAGTGTGTAAAGATGCAAAAAAGTGTTTAATGGAGCCATTCATGTGTGAATTAAGTTTTAATTGCTTACTTTAGTGAAGAAAAAGAGGTTAGAAATTCATTTTACTCAAGCTAGCATTATAGAGCTAAAGCTAATAGCATGAATTGGATTCTCTTTATCTATCTACCTTCCATTTAAAAAATAAATAAATGTGGAACTGTATGCTAAATCTGTTAAAGTAGGAGAGTAAAAGAATTTCTGAAACTTATTTTTCTGTTATCAAAGATTTCCTGTGCATTTCTTTCCTATATATTTTATAAAAATTTGCAGAGTAGAACTGTATCTCAGAAGTTTCCATTTTAATACTGATATGTGGTTTAGAAAATTAAATGATACTCTTAAGCATTTTAAATTAAGCCAAGACATTTTGATCGGGATTCCAGTATAGGTTGCTGAATAGTCAAAACAGGCATCGTCTGTTGCATTTGATGCAATTATAGAAGCTGGTGGACAGGTGTGCTCCATAGGGGGCACAAAGTTAACATACCTAAAGTATGTTGGCATATTTTGCCTGCTAAAGGTAATTGAGTAGTCCAAGTTCCATCACTACTAACCCAGAGAGTATGACCCATAGAAGGCATTGGCTTCTCATTACAATCGACAAACTCTTTTTGGATCATGGTTCCAGTCCAAGCATCATTTATATGAGTGGAATATTTTCTACAAAGACATCCTAATCGTACAGCTCTAGCAACTGGGCCTAGTCATTGGATTTCATAATCTATTGTGGAGCAATTAAAAACTCATGTACAGTTCCATTTAGAATATTGGGACTCTCTACTCCTTGCCTTTGCTATATTTCTTAACAGTATTATTTTCGTATTTGTGCTTTCCAATTCCTCTCCAGTCCATTCAATGCACCAAGGTGTACTTTGCATATAATGCCACTCACCTTCTTCTGAGTTGATCCAGATTCTGGGCAAATTCATTCCCCAGGGGAATCGTTCACATCCCTTTCCTGGTCCTGGTTTTCTGCTTCCTCTCACGTCACTAACGCTTAGGCAGGTGATATTAGTTCCCCTGCCAATAACTAGGGTGTAAATACCTACATTTAATGACCCATTTCCACTTTCAATTATTTTCTCAAAGGTTACATTTAAATTCAAGGTTAAGATTCCCCAATCTAGAGGATCTGCTGCAGATTTTGGTAAGGGAAGGCATGCAGTTAAGCTGCTAACATTGTGGATTCTCCCAAATGATGGGATGAGTTATAAGATTAGATTTCCCCTACACATAGTAAAAGTTAAACAGGTGAGTACAATACTTATAACCTTCATCTTATTAGAGTTAAATCAAAAGATGTTTTGCCTTATACATAAACAATAAAATAATAGGTAATAAAATTAACAATACTAAGTACAAGAACAATTGACCTTGTGGACATTCAACTTCTACATAAGCAAGTCCTCCTTCCCAGGTACAATTCATGAGACGCCCTTACTCAATCGAAGCTTGAGGTCTCCAGTCCGTGTGGAGGTCCATTTTTCTTGATCCGGTTCTGGTGCTCTTTTCACCCATGTATAGTGAATTCAGGAGTCAATTCCTTCTACTTTAACTTCAGTATATGTCTTTAATAACACAGTATAAGGTCCTTTCCACTTCTCCTTTAGTGGTTCATCTTTCCAGGTCCGTATATAAACAATATCTCCTGGTTGGAATGGGTGCACTGGTGAGTCCAATGGAAGAAAAACCTTGTGATTTAGGTACCTATGTAGTGAGGATAAAGTCTGCGAAAGAGATATCAAATATTATTTGATATTAGCCTGTCCTTTTACATGCATTTGATCACCTTTTCCTGTCATCAAGTTTACAGGATATGGCTTTCCATACAGAATTTCAAAAGGACTCACTTTTTCTCTTACTCTAGGAATAACCCGAATTCTCATTAATGCTATAGGTAGGATATCTACCCACTTCATTTGCGTTTCCTGACATAGCTTCGAGATTTGTCTCTTTAAGGTCTGATTCATCCTTTCTACCTTCCCACTTGACTCCAGTCTCCAAGGATTCCATTGTATTTGTAGAAACTTAGCAACCCCCTGAACTACTTCAGCTATAAAGTGAGGCCCGTTATCCGATGACATCCCTTCTGGGATGCCGAATCTCGGTATAATTTCTTTTAACAAGATTTTAACTACTTCTCTAGCTTGGTTGGTACGGCAAGGGAAGGCCTCTGGCCCGCCAGAGAAAGTATCTACCAATACCAACAAATATTTATATTGGTTACATCTAGGTAACTCTGAAAAGTCTATTTGCCAGTATTCCCCAGGAATTATTCCTTGCTTCACAATCCCTCCTATCATTTTCTTCTCAATATTTGGATTATTAGCACAACAGATGATACATTTTTTTACCACAATGTCTGCTATACTCTGTAATTTAGGCCCAAAAAGTTTCTTTTCACAGTTAATGCTAGTGCATCCGCTCCAGTATGTGTCTCTTGATGTAGTCTTTTAAGTAGAATTTCCATCATTTTCTCAGGGACCAGCAACTGTTTCAATGGTGTTACCTGTAGGTGACCCATTTTGCGACAGGTTAGAGCTGATTAAAACAGCAGTACAGTAAAGGTCAACGAAGGGACACAGCAAGGTAATAGAGCTGAATTGAAACAGCAGTGCTGCAAAGGTCAATGAAGGGACACAGTAAGGTAAACAAGAGTAACCGGAAGCAGTCAGAACCAGAAAGAAGTTTGTTGTTACACTAAAGAATTTCTTTGTTATGTTTAAGTGCACAAATTTAGAAATGTTTAAACAGGTGTTAGAGCGCATGTAGTAGATAAGGAAGCTTTATAAACCCCTGTAAGTGTGCATTAAAGCGTCTCCGCTTTCCACCTATGCCGGAGTCCGTGCCTTCATTCCCTCAAATGGTGACCCCGGTGTGACGGGGTAAATCAACGCTGCACGAGCGTCCGAAGAAGCAATGCTGAACGAGCGTCCCTTAAAGCAACGCTGAACGAGCGTCCAGTAAAGCAACACGAAGCGTCCGGAGGGAACCCAGCCGAACGAATCAAGCTAGCAGCTGGACTGCGGCTTCCACCCCGGGACATCGCCTGAAAAACAGGTGAGCGGCTGGGCATTTATAATGGGAGCTAATATTTCTGCGGAAGAAGAAGCTATAGTTAAGTTATTAACGCACCTTTTGACAAAAAGGGGAGTAAAGTATGACTCATATAATTAAACTGTTGCTGAAGTTTTTGCAAAAGCAAGGAGCCCCCTCTACTGTCTCTGCTGTGTTTGATGTAAAGACGTGGGAGCAGGCAGGAGAAACGATATGGGAAGCAGTCTCTAGAGGGAATACAGCTGCCGTTGAAATTTTGACTACATGGCATTTAGTAACTGAGACTTTAAGATCGTGGCAGGCGGAAAAGAAGGTTCAAAGTGCTGCCGTTCAAACAGTACTCACACCTGATTCGCGCTCAGAGACAGAAAAGACATCGGATGAGGGAGATTTGATAGATTTAAAGAAAGCTGAGACACCACCGACAAAGCCCGACCCAATGATCCCCTCGGCTCCTGCACGAACCTCCGCCCCTATTCCGGAGGGGGTCGGAGAGTTCAACCCGTGGGCACGATGGGAACAAGTGCGCCGGGAAGCATTAAAGGAGGGAGATCCGATAGGATTAGCCTTCCCCGTACAAGTGCGTGATAATGCTCCTAATCAACATACCGCCTTTCACTGGGATCTTATTAAAGAATTAAGGAAGACGGTGACTATGTACGGATTGCACGCACCATTTACTCAATCCTTGCTTGAAAGTGTTATGACTGGTCAGTTGTTGGTACCGTTTGACTGTCGCCAAATCGCTACAATGATTTTGACTCCAACTCAAAAATTATTGTGGGAGCAAAGGTGGAGAGAGAGCTGTGAAGCGGCCGCCCTGCAAAATATGCAGAGGCAAGAAGGCGATCCCCTTATGGGGGCAGGGATCCCACAGCTGATGGGAACCGAGCCACTGCTAGATCCAATCTTGCAAGCCAGACTGAATACAGCTATCCTACGTCAGTCTGCGTCTCTAGCTTTCCAGGCAATGCTGAAACTGCCTGAGGTGGGGAAAATCGAGCCGTCTTTCACAAGCATTAAGCAACAAGTAAACGAACTGTACATGCAGTTTACTGATAGATTACGCGATGCTTTAAATAAGCAGCTTGATAACCGTGAAGCAAAAGAAGCCTTAATGTTAAAATTAGCTGTGGAAAATGTGAATACGGACTGTAAAAAAATACTCCAGGCAATGCCAGCGAATACTACACTAGTGCAAATGATTGAGGCATGTAACCATGTTGGGTCGGTGGAACATCACACCGCCGCGTTAGCTGGAGCTTTTGCAGCAGCTCTGCAAGTCAGAGACAAACGTTGTTTTCGCTGCCATGCTACGGGACACATTGCTATTGAATGTCCCTACAAGAAAACAGGGGGAGGTGCAATGACGCTGCCTACCCGCCCCCCCTCGCCCTGTCCCCGCTGCCGGAAGGGACGGCACTGGGCGAGCCAGTGTCGCTCGCACTACAGCATTTACGGTACACCACTGCAGCCGCGCCAGGGAAACGGGAAGCCGAGCGCGGGGCGGGGCCGCGCGACGACACAAGTGCCTCGGATTACAGTAGGGGGCGGATCGCCCTTGCGGAGCCCGCCTCAGGTGATGGTAACAGCCCAAGCAGCCAGCCCGCAGACTCCACCGACTGCGTTACCGTGGACTCCCTCACCGCCAAAACGCGAGGAAGTGCCGGCCTGGACGTCTCCACAGTAACAACCTGCACATTGTGGGACTCTCAAGTATACAGAATACCATTAAATGTAAAGGGGCCTATAGGAAAGGGATACAGTGCCCTTTTGCTAGGCCGATCGAGCATTACATTAACAGGACTGTTTGTGTTACCTGGCATATTCTACGACATGGTGACCCGCTTAGTGGATGAGGGAAAGGCTGTGGACGTTGTGTACCTGGACTTTAGTAAAGCCTTTGACACCGTCTCCCACAGCATTCTCTTGGAGAAGTTGGCTACCCATGGCTTGGATGGGCATACTCTGCGCTGGGTAGGAAACTGGCTGGATGGCCGGGCCCAAAGAGTTGTGGTGAATGGAGTTAAATCCGGTTGGCGGCCGGTCACAAGTGGTGTTCCCCAGGGCTCAGTACTGGGGCCAGTTCTGTTCAATATCTTTATCAATGATCTGGACGAGGGGATCGAGTGCACCCTCAGTAAGTTTGCAGATGACACCAAGTTGGGAGGGAGTGTTGATCTGCTGGAGGGCAGGCAGGCGCTACAGCGGGACCTGGACAGGCTGGATCGATGGGCCGAGGCCAATGGTATGAGGTTCAACAAGGCCAAGTGCCGGGTCCTGCACTTGGGTCACAACAACCCCAGGCAACGCTACAGGCTTGGAGGGGAGTGGCTGGAAAGCTGCCTGGCTGAAAAGGACCTGGGGGTGTTGGTTGACGGCCGGCTGAATATGAGCCAGCAGTGTGCCCAGGTGGCCAAGAAGGCCAACGGCATCCTGGCCTGTATCAGAAATAGTGTGGCCAGCAGGAGTAGGGAGGTGATCGTCCCCCTGTACTCGGCCCTGGTGAGGCCGCACCTTGAGTACTGTGTTCAGTTTTGGGCCCCTCACTACAAGAAAGACATTGAGGGGCTGGAGCGTGTCCAAAGAAGGGCAACGAGGCTGGTGAAGGCTCTGGAACACAAGTCCTATGAGGAGCGGCTGAGGGAACTGGGGATGTTTAGCCTGGAGAAAAGGAGGCTGAGGGGAGACCTTATTGCTCTCTACAACTACCTGAAAGGAGGTTGTAGAGAGACGGGGGTTGGTCTCTTCTCCCTAGTAACAGACAACAGGACAAGAGGAAATGGCCTCAAGTTGCATCAGGGGAGGTTTAGATTGGACATTCGTAAAAACTTCTTTACCGAAAGGGTTGTCAGGCATTGGAACAGGCTGCCCAGGGAGGTGGTGGAGTCCCCATCTCTGGGGGTATTCAAAAGACGTTTAGATGAGGCCCTAAGGGACATGATGTAGTGGGGGACTTGGTAGTGATAGGTTAATGGTTGGACCCGATGATCTTGGAGGTCTCTTCCAACCAGAACAATTCTATGATTCTATGATTCTATAATCGATGCAGACTACGAAGGCATCATACAAGCCATGGCATGGACCCTTACCCCTCCAGTGCTTATACCTAAGGGAACCAGAATTGCTCAGCTAATACTGTTTCAGGCTACTGTCCCAGCAGCGGAACAGCACCACCGTCACAGCGGCTCCTTTGGATCGACAGGAACCCCATCTGTTTTTTGGGCTTTGGACATTGCCTCAAAACGACCTACATTAACCTTGACACTTCATCACCCGACTGCCAGTCCCTCCAGCACGCAGCTGACAGTGCTAATGGATACAGGAGCAGATGTTACAGTAATTGCTTTTAAGGACTGGCCCACTAATTGGCCACTGAACTCTACTACGGGGAGCCTCGTAGGAGTGGGAGGTGTCTCTAGCACCACTTATCAAAGTAAGCATATGCTTTCCATCATCACTTGTGAAGGTTCTACATATACCATTCGGCCGTATATCGCCCCAATACCCATCAGCCTCTTGGGAAGAGACGTGATGGGACTATGTAACTTTACTCTGAGCTCCCCAGAGAATTTTCAATAGCGGCCATTGATGAGCGACCTCTCACGAAGCTCACCTGGAAAACAGACAATCCAGTGTGGGTGGATCAATGGCCGCTCACGGCAGAAAAGGTCGCAGCCGTCCATGAACTCGTTCAAGAACAACTGCAATTAGGACACATTACCCCTACGAACAGTCCCTGGAATTCTCCAGTGTTTGTCATAAAAAAGAAGAGTGGAAAATGGCAACTCCTGCATGATTTACGTCAAATCAATAATGCAATAGAGGACATGGGAGCGCTTCAGCCAGGCCTACCCTCCCCTACCATGCTTCCTCGAGGCTGGAACATATTAATCATTGATTTAAAGGATTGCTTCTTCACTATACCACTTCACCCTGAAGATGCTCCTCGGTTTGCCTTTTCAATTCCAAAACTTAACAGAAGTGAACCTATGGACCGATATCATTGGACAGTGTTACCCCAAGGAATGAAAAATTCTCCGACCATATGTCAAGCATTTGTTGCAGAAGCTTTGCGCCCAGTGCGAAAGCGTTTTCCCCACGTGTATATGTATCATTATATGGACGACATTTTGCTCTCCAGTCCATCTGAAAGCCTAGAACAAGAGATATTGCCAGTGTTACAGCAAGAATTGCAGAAAAAAGGACTACAGGTCGCACCAGAAAAAATTCAATCAGCAGCACCTTGGAAGTATTTAGGATGGAGAATTTTACAGCACACCATCCAACCCCAACGTATAGCCATCACCGCAGACATCCACACGCTGAATGACGTTCAAAAGCTTATAGGGAACATAAATTGGGTTCGAACGCTCTGTGGCATTGATAATCAGACTTTAGCGCCATTGTTTGAACTTTTAAAAGGTGACACAGATATTAACGCGCCTAGAAAGCTGACCAATGCAGCCAAACGAGCTCTAGAACAAGTTGAAGAAAAAATTTCAACTCAGCAATGCCAAAGACGGGCAGAAAATTTACCTATCAATTTATACATATGTAACCAAAATCCACAGCCTTTAGCGGTCATTGCACAATGGGATCCAGCTACAGCTGACCCGCTTTTGTTGTTAGAATGGGTGTTTCTGCCCCATCAACCTAATAAGACACTAATGACACGCATAGAAATGTTTGCAGCCTTGATCAGAAAGGGAAGAGAGCGAGTTGTGGAAATGGCGGGAGAGGAACCTAAAAACATCATCATCCCAGTAATTAAGGAGTATCTTGATTGGTGTATTCAGAATAGTATTGAATTGCAAATAGCCCTTTTGGGTTTTACTGGTCAACTAGGCATTCATCTCCCAGCTCATAAGATGTTTTCTTTTTATAATAATGTGCAACTTGAACTTAAACCCCTATATAGGTGGCACCCTGTCGACGGACAAACTGTCTTTACCGACGGGTCAGGACGAACGGGAAAAGCTGTAGTCACATGGAAACGAGGAGGTCAATGGGAACATGTCATAGAAAATATACAAGGTTCCCCACAAATAGTGGAACTGCATGCGATAATATTAGCATTTAAACAATGGACTCAAACCCCACTGAATATTGTATCGGATTCACAATATGCAGTGGGAGTAGTGCAACGCATTGAGCGTTCTCAAATCAGGCACATTCAAAATGAGGCATTATTTGCAAAATTTAGAGTTGTTGTTCCTTGTTGAGCAACGCATTCATCCACATTGTGTAATCCATATTAGAAGTCATACCACTTTACCAGGATTTTTTACAGAAGGGAATGCCCGAGCCGACCAGCTGGCTAACGTGGCAATACAAGTACCTGTTCCTGATATTTTATTCCGAGCTCGCTTATCTCATCAATTTTTTCACCAACCAGCGAAAGTATTATCAAAGCAGTTTGCCATCCCTAAAGGAGAGGCAAAACTCATAGTACAAACCTGCCCAGATTGCCAACAGCAGGTAGGGCCAATGCTTGCCGTCAATCCTAGAGGCCTCTCCTCACTTCAAATTTGGCAAACTGACGTCACTCACATTCCTGAGTTTGGAAGATTAAAATATGTTCATGTATCTATAGACACATTTTCACACGCAATTTGGGCCACGGCAATGGCAGGAGAAACCAGTCGCCACGTTCAGGCACATTTCCGTTCAGCCTTTGCCGCACTTGGCATCCCAAAAGAAATAAAAACAGATAATGGCCCTGCATATACCAGCCACGCCACAACAGCATTTTTTCAGACTTGGGGCATCACACATAAAACAGGCATCCCACACTCACCTGCAGCACAAGCGATAGTAGAACGTACTCACCGCACATTAAAGAATTATTTAACCAAACAAAAACAGGGGGAGATTCAGGAGACACCACAAAATAGATTAAACAAGGTGGTATATGTTATGAATCATTTAACATTACCTTTTCAACACGAGGAAATACCACCCATTGTTAAACATTTTAAGGCAATGGAATCTGGGCTAACATCAATATCAACAGAACAAGCGCTAGTCAAGATAAAAAATTTAGATACTGGGGATTGGGAAGGACCATATCCTTTAATAACCTGGGGGCGAGGATATGCTTGTGTTTCCACAGGACAAGGACCATGATGGGTACCAGCCCGTGGTGTGCGGCCTTGGTTGAGATCATCATCCTCTACTGTTGCGGTTTCAGTGCCTCATGGATCTCCATCCAACTTAGAGCAAACATCTGGGTCACACTTGCCAACATGACGGGACAGAACCATATGTGCCTCTCGATGGCCAGCGCAGCCAACTCATTTACGACATGTTTAGTTGGAATTTCCGCTTTCAGACAAGGAAGTTGTGACTGTTGTTAATAATACTTCAGTAGGGCATCATATTATGTCTAAATGGAATGTTAATTTGACGGGAAATGCTAGTAAGGAAGCGGTAACCAACTGGGATGGCTGGGCCAACTATTTGCCGGTCGTTCCATTGGAGCCGCAAGAATTAGATATTTTGGGAAGTGTGAGTGCCTATGCCTGTCTAAACTTTAAATATACTGGATGTGATAACACTGTAATTGATGTAACAGCAAGTTTATCCGTCTATAAGAACGCATCTGTGTGGTGTAATTATACCACCTCTAAAATATCTAAGTCTTCAAACAAACCTTTAGCCTTGCCGGCCGGTGTGTTTCTCATCTGTGGGGACCGGGCTTGGCAAGGTGTTCCTTCTCATGTTGCAGAAGGCCCTTGTACTCTGGGCCGCCTAACGTTGTTAACACCAAAAACGTCCATGATTTTAAATATTAACAGACTCCATGGCAATCAAAACGATCAGTGAATCATTATCGAGAAGACTGTAAGGACAATGTGGATTTTTGGGAGGCAGATAAGATTATCGCAGCCTCAATCTTAGCGCCTGGTGTCGCTGCTGCAAAAGCCCTTGCGACACTTAATAAATTAGGATGTTGGCTTGCTAAGCAAAACAATGCCACATCAAAAGCTTTAAGTGCTTTGCTGGTAGATACAGATTCTATTAGGCACGCCATTTTGCAAAATAGAGCAGCTATAGATTTTTTGTTATTAGCACAAGGACATGGGTGTGAAGAGTTTGAAGGCATGTGTTGTATGAATTTAAGCGATAACTCTCAAACAGTATTTCAACAGATAAAGAAATTGAAAGAGCTATCTGAACAATTAACCACAAGCTCAGTAGGATTAGAATCTTGGCTAAAAGGGTTAGGACTAACAGGATGGTTAGTAGAATTAGCGAAAGGAGGACTTGTTTTGCTCATTGTATTAGTCGCAATTATTATTGTAGTGCCTTGTCTGTTGCAGTGTTTGCTAAAAATGATTGAACGTTTAATGCACTCTATTTGGCTTGTAAAAACAAAGAAAGGGGGAATTGTAGGTGACCCGTTTTGCGACAGGTTAGAGCTGATTAAAACAGCAGTACAGTAAAGGTTAACGAAGGGACACAGCAAGGTAATAGAGCTGAATTGAAACAGCAGTGCTGCAAAGGTCAATGAAGGGACACAGTAAGGTAAACAAGAGTAACCAGAAGCAGTCAGAACCAGAAAGAAGTTTGTTGTTACACTAAAGAATTTCTTTGTTATGTTTAAGTGCACAAATTTAGAAATGTTTAAACAGGTGTTAGAGCGCATGTAGTAGATAAGGAAGCTTTATAAACCCCTGTAAGTGTGCATTAAAGCGTCTCCGCTTTCCACCTATGCCGGAGTCCGTGCCTTCATTCCCTCAGTTACCCACCAACCTTGATCATTTTTGGAGCATTCTAATTGCTCTGCTAACTGGTTCTCCTTTTCAGTATATTTTGGTGGTAACAATTCTAAGCGGGATCCTGGGATTAAGGCTCCTTCTATGTTTGACTCCTCTAGGGCTGCCTTTTTAGCTTGCCAATCTGCTTTTCAGTTTCCTTTTATAATTTCACTATTTCCCTTTTGATGAGCTCTACAATGTAATATTGCAACTTCCTTTGGTAGCAGAATTGCTTGTAACAGTTTCATAATTTCTGTCCCATATTTTATTGGAGTCCCTTGTGAATTTAACAGCCCTCTTTCTTTCCAAATTGCCCCATGTGCGTGCACCACTCCAAATGCATATTTAGAATCAGTATATATATTGACTCTCTTTCCATGACTTAATTCTAATGCTCAAGTCAATGCTATTAATTCTGCCTTTTGAGCGGATGTATTACTAGGCAGTGCTTTGGCTTCTAGAGTTTGGGTATGTGTTACCACTGCGTATCCAGCTCTTCGTTTTCCTTCCATCATATGGCTGCTTCCATCAGTGAAGAGTTCCATTTCTGCATCAGTCAGGGGTTCATCCTGTAGGTCTGGTCTGCTGGAATACACTTGTTCAATAGTGGTTAGAAAATCATGTTGTAACTCATCAGACTCAGAAATTGGGAGTAAGGTAGCAGGATTCAGGGTGGAAGTCAAAGAAAGTGTGACATCATCCTGTTCTAGTAATACAGCTTGATATCTAGCTAGCCTATTCGGGGAGATCCAGTGATGTCCTTTATTTTCAAGGAGGGATGATACAGCATGAGGTACTGTCGTGGTTTAGCCCCAGCCGGAGGCTGAGCCACGCGGTCGCTCGCTCACCCCCCCCTCCCGGTGGGACGGGGAGAGAATTGGGATGAAGAAAAGCAAAAACTCGTGGGTTAACAACAACAACAGTTTAACCAAGCAACAAAGGGAAAGAGAACAAACAAGCGAGAAACCCCAACAATGACAACAACAGCGAGTACTTAGCGGTGCTTTCCAGACAGGTCGCTCCCGCCCGCAGCCCGACGCCCAGCCCTCTCCCAAGCAGCGATCCCCGCCCCGCCAGTCACCCCCTCTAAATAGTGAGCGTGACGGTCACATGGTATAGAATAGACCCCGGCCAGCTTCTGGTGAAAATTAACCCTATCCCAGCCGCAACCAGGACATTATCCACCCCTTATTCTATACCATATATGTCACGCTCAGATCCTACACTTTCCAATTAATCACCACCACTTTTCCTGTTATATATATATATAGATATACACACAGACATCATTCCCTTAGTCTATGGACCATCCCTTTGAAGTGTCCATTGAGTTCATTTAGTCCATGACTTCAGGCTCCATCTCTCAGAATAGTCTCTTGGGGCAGGAGAGATGATGTGGAGTTTGCTCAGTCGGTGAAACAGGGCTGGGTCTCGGCGTGGTGCGGCAGGTGACACTGGACGCTGTGGGAGGATGGTGTGTAGTGTTGGATTGTTGCATCTGGAACTTGCAGTCACGGTATCTGGTTCGGCTGCTGCATCATGTCCATGGTCTGTGGGTTGAAGATGTCCATCTCTTGAGGAAGTTGATGGGCGCCAGTTGCTAAAGCCAGTTCTGCTTCCATTACTGCTGCACTTTGCTCAGTTTTATCAATAGTTCATTCATTGACTATTCTCACCCAAAATCAAATCCCCTCGAGGTACACATCGGACTTCCCCATCCTTTCGCATCACCCACCAAGTGCACCCAGGTCCTTGAGCAAAAGCAATCCCACGGATGGGTTTGCCTTTGCCCGAGGCAGGAGTAACCCAGACTGTCTTCCCTAACATATTCTTCATGTGCACTACAGGAACTTTATCCCCTTCTACAGTATGTAAAGGCTTTGATTGGGCAGGACCAGCTCGATTGGTAGACCCTCTAGTGTTAACTAACCAGGTGGCTTTTGCTAAATGTGTATCCCAATGTTTGAAGGTCCCACCACCCATTGCCCTCAGTGTAGTTTTCAGTAGTCCATTGTATCGTTCAATTTTCCCAGAGGCTGGTGCATGATAGGGGATGTGATACACCCACTCAATGCCATGCTCTTTGGCCCAGGTGTCTATAAGGTTGTTTCGGAAATGAGTCCCATTGTCTGACTCAATCCTTTCTGGGGTGCCATGTCGCCATAAGACTTGCTTTTCAAGGCCCAGGATAGTGTTCCGGGCAGTGGCGTGGGACACAGGATATGTTTCCAGCCACCCGGTGGTTGCTTCCACCATTGTAAGCACATGGCGCTTGCCTTGGCGGGTCTGTGGGAGTGTGATAGAATCAATCTGCCAGGCCTCCCCATATTTATATTTCAGCCATCGTCCTCCAAACCAAAGAGGCTTTGACCGCTTGGCTTGCTTGATTGCAGCACATGTTTCACACTCATGGATAACCTGTGCGATAGTGTCTATGGTCAAGTCCACCCCTCGGTCACGAGCCCATCTGTATGTTGCATCTCTTCCCTGATGGCCTGAGGTGTCATGGGCCCACCCAGCTAGGAATAATTCACCTTTATGTTGCCAGTCCAGATCCACCTGCGCCACTTCAATCCTAGCAGCCTGATCCACCTGCTGGTTGTTTTGATGTTCCTCAGTGGCCCGACTCTTAGGTACGTGGGCATCTACATGACGTACTTTTATAACCAGCTTCTCTAGCCGGGCAGCAATATCTTGCCACAATTTGGCAGCCCAGATGGGTTTGCCTCTGCGCTGCCAGTTGCTCTGCTTCCATTGCTGTAACCACCCCCACAGAGCATTCGCCACCATCCAGGAGTCGGTATAGAGATAGAGCACTGGCCACTTCTCTCGCTCGGCAATATCTAAAGCCAGCTGGATGGCTTTCACCTCTGCAAACTGACTCGATTCACCTTGTCCTTCAGTGGCTTCTGCAACTCGTCGTGTAGGACTCCACACAGCAGCTTTCCACCTTCGATGCTTTCCCACAATACGACAGGACCCATCAGTGAACAGGGCATATTCCTTCTCATTTTCTGGTAGTTCATTATATGGTGGGGCCTCTTCAGCACGTGTCACCTCTTCCTCTGTCGACATTCCAAAGTCTTTCCCTTCTGGCCAGTCTGTGATCACTTCCAGAATTCCTGGGCGACTGGGGTTTCCTATTCGAGCTCGTTGTGTGATCAGTGCGACCCACTTGCTCCATGTAGCATCAGTTGCATGATGTGTAGAGGGGACTCTCCCTTTGAACATCCAGCCCAGCACCGGCAGTCGGGGTGCCAGGAGGAGCTGTGCTTCAGTACCAACCACCTCCGAAGCAGCTCGAACCCCTTCATATGCTGCCAAGATCTCTTTTTCAGTTGGAGTGTAGCGGGCCTCAGATTCTCTGTATCCCCGGCTCCAAAACCCCAGGGGTCGACCTCGAGTCTCCCCTGGTGCTTTCTGCCAGAGGCTCCAGGTAGGGCCGTTCTCCCCGGCTGCGGTGTAGAGCACATTTTTAACATCTTGCCCTGCCCAGACTGGCCCAAGGGCTACTGCATGAACTATCTCCTGTTTAATTTGTTCGAAGGCTTGTCGTTGCTCAGGGCCCCATGTGAAATCATTCTTCTTTCGGGTCACGTGATAGAGAGGGCTTACAATAAAACTGTAATTTGGAATATGCATTCTCCAAAAACCCACAACGCCTAAGAAAGCTTGGGTCTCCTTTTTGTTAGCTGGTGGAGACATAGCTGCTATTTTGTTGATCACATCTGTTGGAATCTGACGACGTCCATCTTGCCATTTTATTCCTAGGAACTGGATCTCCTGTGCAGGTCCTTTGACCTTTCCTCGTTTTATGGCAAAGCCAGCTCTCAGAAGAATTTGAATTATTTTTTCCCCTTTCTCAAAAACCTCTTCTGCTGTGTTGCCCCACACAATGATGTCATCAATGTATTGTAGGTGTTCTGGAGCTCCACCCTTCTCCAGGGCAGTCTGGATCAGTCCATGGCAAATGGTAGGGCTGTGTTTCCACCCCTGGGGCAGTCGATTCCAGGTGTACTGGACACCCCTCCAAGTAAAAGCAAACTGTGGCCTGCACTCTGCTGCCAAAGGGATGGAGAAGAACGCGTTGGCAATATCAATGGTGGCATACCACTTGGATGCCTTGGACTCCATTTCATACTGAAGTTCTAGCATGTCCGGCACGGCAGCGCTCAGTGGTGGCGTGACTTCATTCAGGCCACGGTAGTCCACTGTTAGTCTCCATTCCCCATTAGATTTCCGTACTGGCCATATAGGACTATTAAAAGGTGAATGCGTCTTACTAATGACTCCTTGGCTCTCCAGTTGATGAATCAGCTCACGGATGGGAGCCAGGGAGTCTCTGTTCGTGCGATATTGCCGCCGGTGCACCGTCCTGGTAGCAATTGGTACCTTCTGTTCTTCAGCTTGCAGCAATCCCACAACGCACGGATCTTCTGAGAGGCCAGGCAGGGTAGATAGCTGTTTGGTCTTCTCTGCATTCACCGTGGCTACACCAAAAGCCCATCGGTATCCCTTTGGGTCCTTGAAGTACCCTTTCCTGAGGTAGTCTATGCCAAGGATACAAGGGGCCTCTGGGCCAGTCACAATGGGGTGCTTTTCCCACTTGTCCCCTGTTAAGCTCACCTCAGCCTCCAATACTGACAATTCTTGGCATCCCCCAGTCACTCCTGAGATCCAGATGGGTTTCGTGCCCCTATGTTCTGATGGCATCAGACTACATTGTGCACCTGTGTCTACTAAAGCCCTATACTTCTGTGGGTTTGATGTGCCAGGCCATCGAACCCACACAGTCCAGTATACCCGGTCATCCCTTTCCTCCTCCTGGCCGAAGGCAGGGACCCTCTATTCCTGTTCCTCGTCAGAGTATTCCCTGTCTGAGCCTTGCAGCGCCAGACCAGAAGGCCCCTCCTCAGGATCAAGGGAGGTGATTTCAGTTCTTCTCTGTTTGGGAAATCGCCGATTGCCTTCGTGCATCTCTACAGCAACTCTGCTGACAGACTTCTTGGGTGGCCCCTTCTTAACAGCTGTCTTCCCTCTCAGTTCGCGTACACGGGCTTCTAGCTTAAAGGTGGGTTCACCGTCCCACTTCCTCATGTCCTCCCCCTGGTCACGCAGGAAGAACCAGAGTGCTCCACGTGGCATGCGTCTGGGGCTCCCTTTCCCTCCGACTGAGGCAGGAGAGGACTGATTTCTTGGGGCATTCCTGATAGTCAAGGCACTGGCCCGTAGGGATGAGGAGGTACAGAGATTTTCTTCAAAGTTTTGGAGCCAAGACGACACTCTCTCCACAGTTGGCGTATCAATATCTGGGAAATACATCGCTGCCAGGCTGTTAGAATATGACGGTGGGGCGCTCTGAATCACCTTCCTCCACATAGCCCGTGTGCACAGGACATCGTCTGGATCTTTGGAGACCTCATCATTGTCTAGATCCCTGTAGATGACTTCCAGTACTGCTCATTCTCTCAGGTACTGGATGCCTTCATCTGCAGTGGTCCACTTCCCTGGGGAGTTCACAAGATCTTCCTTGAATGGATACCTTGCCCTCACACTTGAGAGGAGTCGTCTCCAGAGACTGCAAATTGCTGCCTCTCTTCCAATTCCTCTCTCAATTCCCCGGTTCCTAGCAAGGGATCCCAGCTGTTGGGCTTCCTTGCCTTCCAGTTGCTGACTGTCGGCCCCACTATCCCAGCATCGGAGCAGCCAGGCAGCAATCCGCTCACCTGGCTGGCGGCTGTAATCTTTCCGCATGTCTCGAAGTTCTGCTGAGGTCAGGGACCGGGTAGTTTCTGCTTCCTGTCGAAATTCTCTCACTCCTTCCTCTGATGTCCTTGTCGAAGGACCGGCTTCGTGATCCGACCCTTCCTCTTCTTCCTTTTCCCTTACTAATCGAGGGTATGGACCCGTTGTCCTCCTTGTCCATTGCTTCTTTTTGACTACTGGGGCAATTACTGTAGTTGGTGGTGTTGTTTGGGTCCCTATCTCAACCATGGTGTCCTCAGGTGCAGTTTGGGTCCCTGCCTCAACTGGAGTCCTCTGGGAATGCTGAACTGCGGCTCGATAGGCACAAGCCAGGCCCCAGTACAACGCTAGAAGCTGGTGGTTCTCATTAGGATAGGCAAG
Source organism: Phoenicopterus ruber ruber (assembly GCA_009819775.1). NCBI lineage: Eukaryota > Metazoa > Chordata > Aves > Phoenicopteriformes > Phoenicopteridae > Phoenicopterus > Phoenicopterus ruber. The sequence goes on from CM020247.1 coordinate 16,903,552, forward strand.
GCACCCTTCTATCAGGTGGCGTGTCAGTTTGCTAGGGTTGCTCACTTGTTCAGGTGTAAAGTCCCAGGCTATGGGAGGTGTTAACCGCCCTAGGAACCTGCCCAAGTCCTTCCACACACCCTGCCACCCTGGGACCGGCTGCCTCAGGTCACGCTTCAATATAGCCTCACCCAAAAGTTGTCTTCTCTTCCACCAGGACGAGACCAGATTCCACAAACCCCATAACATGCCAACAATATTAGTAAGTAATACCAAGCAGTTCACACAAGGGTGAGTAAGGACCTCAGGAGCCTGTGTAATAAGCCTGTCCACATTAACCCTGGGTAGGGAGAGGGAGATGATGTATTCCCTCATCCTCTCCACCAGATAGCTCCCCCAGGACAGTGAGACCGTCAGTGCCAGAACAAACCACATTCGCATTAACATGTTGCCAAAAGTCAAGAGATAAACAACGCAGCCAGCAAACTTTTTTTTGACCCGTGCAGGAGCTTGTCGCTTAGTAATTACTACAGTTAGAGCACACTTAATACAAAAGTGCTGTTGTCGTGCCCCACGTTGGGCGCCAAAAAAGGACTGTCGTGGTTTAGCCCCAGCCGGAGGCTGAGCCACGAGGTCGCTCGCTCACCCCCCACCTCCCGGTGGGACGGGGAGAGAATTGGGATGAAGAAAAGCAAAAACTCGTGGGTTAACAACAACAACAGTTTAACCAAGCAACAAAGGGAAAGAGAACAAACAAGCGAGAAACCCCAACAATGACAACAACAGCGAGTACTTAGCGGTGCTTTCCAGACAGGTCGCTCCCGCCCGCAGCCCGACGCCCAGCCCTCTCCCAAGCAGCGATCCCCGCCCCGCCAGTCACCCCCTCTAAATAGTGAGCGTGACGGTCACATGGTATAGAATAGACCCCGGCCAGCTTCTGGTGAAAATTAACCCTATCCCAGCCGCAACCAGGACAGGTACAAATACGGCAATCGGTTGGCCCAGTGTCAGTTTTCGAGTTTCCTCAATCAGGGTTGCTGTTGCAGCTACTGCTCTCAAGCAGGCGGGCCAACCTTTACTGACCTCATCAGGTTGTTTGGAAAAGTATCCCACTGGTCTTTTCCAGTCTCCCAATTTTTGTGTCAGTACTCCCAATGCTACATGTTGTCTCTCATGTACATATAATTGAAAGGGTTTTCTTAGATTCAGTAGTCCCAAAGTAGGGGCTTTTATCAGTTCCTTTTTAATCTCATCAAAACTCTTATGGCATTCTGCTGTCCATTCCAAGATTTCTCCAGGTCCTTTTATAGCAGCATACAATGGTTTGGCAATTAATCTGAAATTAGGAATCCATAGCGGACACCATCCGGCCATTCCTAAAATCCCCTTAATGGTTTCTTTGATGTAGGTACTGCTATCCTACAAATAGCCTCCTTTCTTTCAGCACTCAATTCTCTTTTTCCTTGTGTCACCTCAAATCCCATATACTGGACCCTTTCCTTTCCGATCTGGGCCTTTTTCTTAGACACTCGGTAGCTGGCTAAACCTAGAAAATTGAGTAAGCTGATAATGGCTTCCAAACATCCCTCATAGGTATCAGATCCAATCAACAAGTCATCTACATATTGTAATAATGTTATGGTATTATACTCACTGTGCCATTGCTCTAGTTCTTTCACCAATGCATTACCAAATAATGTGGGGCTATTTTTGAATCCTTGGGGAAGGACCGTCCAGCAGAGTTGCATTTTACGTCCTGTAGTCGGGTTTTCCCATTTGAAAGCAAAAATGGTCTGGCTCTGTTCATCCACAGGTATACAAAAGAAAGCATCTTTCAAGTCCAGTACTGTAAAATAAGTATTACTATCAGGAATTGAGGCGAGGAGAGTGTATGGATTCGGAACCACAGGATGCATATCTATAGTCCTTGCGTTAACCTCTCGTAGGTCCTGTACCAACCTATATTCGTGAGAATGAGGTTTCTTTACAGGCAGAACTGAAGTATTGAACTCCGATTGACATTCCCTTAATTGTCCATGCTCTAAGAAAGAATCTATTATAGGCTCTAGTCCCTTCCGAACTTCCAATTTAATAAGATATTGTTTCTTTCTTACTGGCTGGGCTCCTGGTTTCAATTTGATCTTCACCGGAGTCACGTTTTTTGCTCATCCTGGTGTTCCCGAAGCCCATACTAAAGGAATCACCATGTCCAATACCTCATCTGGAATGTCTCCTTCTTCCGCTTGGTTCTTTTCAGTTAATAAGCATATCTGGGCTCTCCATGCATTCTTTGGAGGGATATGTAACTGAACAGAATCTTTAGAGAAGGTTAACTGTGCATTCAACTTACAAAGTAAATCTCATCTGAACAATGGTAAAGGGCATTCTGGCATATAGAGAAATTTATGTGTTAATTTGGTATCCCCAACTGAGAGTTCCATAGGCTGTAAAAATGGTCTCAAAGTTCTTTTCCCTGTCGCACCAACCACGCTTACCTTAGTCTTGCTTAATGGTCCTTTACAGCTAGTCACTACAGAATGGGTGGCCCCACTATCAATCAAAAAATCTACTATCTCATTCCCCAGCTTAACTGGAACCAGAAGGTCGGCTGGGGAAACTTTAATAGATTCCTCCGGTCCCCTTCAGTCTAATCCAATCTCCACCATCACCCCAATATCCCCCTCTGTCCCCCTCTGTCCCTGGTTACTCGAAAGGCATGGACACTCCTTTTTCCAGTGTCCCTCTTGCTTACAATAAGCACACTGGTTTATTCCAATTTGATGCTTAGAGTCTACCAAACCACATTTTCTTCTAATATCCCAATCATTTCTTAATGCAAAAAACATATCCACATATGGTATTTCCTCCCATTTATCAGTTCTCCGGCAGAATGACATTAATTGCAATATCGTTTAAGCTTATCTTTAGTCATGGGATCCCCTCCAAATTTATTCCAATTCTTCAGGATGCATCCTAGAGGAGAGCAGAGGGGTGTCTCCTGGGAAGTAGTAGCGCCCATTTCAGTACCGAAAAAGAATTTCCTAGTCTAATGTTTCATACACAAACCAAACAAATCAAAACGAGGGACGTCTCTCTTCATTAAAACTATGCTGCTGCTGCTGCGTATCTTTCCTGATGCGTCTTATGCAGAGCCCAAAACGAAACAAATATTACCAAATGCTACCTGCTTCCCAAGAGATCTCACCCCGTCCCCCCTTTTCCTTATATTAAAAATACCTCTTTTCAGTAGCGTTGCACCGTTGTGTCGCTTACTGCCCAACTGCAGGAGAGGAGCCGATGGAGTCCCCGATCAACAGGTTGGTGCGTGCTGGAATCCACTCAGTTCTCTTATCCCCGTTGGATGCAGCAAGACGAACTAGACAAGGCTGTCAGCACGGTCCTATCTGGGTCACCAAAACTGTTGTCCCTCAAGTGGGGTTGTTTACTCGGTGTGCAAAACGCCAATATACACACAGAGTAGAGGTATTTTAATTTAATTCATATTTGCACAAAGATGGGTGCTAGGTGGTAACTCCACAAAGCTAGCACACCCCGGCTACCATACGGTTAACATTTATACACTTTGAGTAACTGTTATCAGTATTTTCACAGTTAGGCTTAGTATATCCTCTTGCCCATTGGTCCTTACGTGTCTTGTCTCTAATTAAAGGCACAGCACACATTTTACTACGCATGCTCTATGGGGAAGGGGCTTGTGTGAGTAGGTGGCGACTACAGCCTAGGGGTGTGATTTTTACTATGTTAATGAGCTAAGTTCACACAAAGTTCACAGTTCTGTTTACCTTCTGTTTACTTTCTCCGGAATGCTCATTCAGTTACAAATTCAAGGACTCAACACAAGGATGTGCCATCCTCGGGGCCCCTTGATTAAGCTTCCTTATCCTGTTGTTTTGTCTCCCATACTCCCTGCTCCAGGGCATCCTGTCCTCTCGTAACTCACTCCTTCACTTTTTCATCAGTAAATCGTTCCTTCTTTCATCAGTTTTGTTGAAGTCAATGGAAAATTGTCAAGCCCTTGGATCTTAAAAGAAGAAAAAGAACGTTGCAGGAGTAGTCCTAAAGCTTTACTTGATTAAGAAGCACCTAAAAAGAAATGTGTTAGGAACAAAAAAGAGTTTATAAACAATTGACAGAAGACTTGATCAGAGTCAAGGGGTAGAACTGAAAAATTGCAAAGCTTTTAAACATCATAAAAAATATTAAAACAAATAGCAATGGGTTTATATGCATGGCGGCAAGAAAGGAGGCAAGGAGATTATTGAAAAGAAAAGATAGCATGGAGTTCACTATCCAAAAGCTAAATGACTATGTTTAAATTCTTTTTCACTAAGAAATTAAGGTATTTAATGTAAGAGCAACAAGCTATGGCTGATGGACTAGTATACATAAACATATGTCACATATGAATTGGGGGCGGGGGGGAAGTGAAAGTAATGGTCTTAAACATAGAGGACTGTTTCAGTGTATTGTATTAATCTCTAGGACCATTAAGTTCATTTCTGTTTAAGCTGTGTTGAATGTCTGTGTTTATATCTGGGGTGTTTCTGATATTTGGTTATATTCAGAAGCGTAATTGGATGAGGGAGAGGAGGGGAGAATCACAGGTATTTTGTGTCAAAGGTGATTGTTATGCTAACTAACTTAACACATTTTTGGAGAAAGGCCTGTTTTGAGCCCTGTGATGATAAGTGGAGCTAACTGATGATAACCTAGATAGCCCTTCCAAGCTGGAAAGAAAAGCAATAGTGAACAAACTTTAAAGAACATTATAGATAAAGTCTTATATACAGCCCTTGTGTTGAGGCATATTTTACAAGAACCATTTATGTTTATTTTACTTCCAGGAAAATCTTGGAATTTTTCTGCTTCCTACCTGGCTTTTTTTCAGGTCACCCAGGAAGCAGACTGTTTCAGCCAGGCCCTCAGAAATGCATGTTTTTCTTCTGAAAAATTTTTATTAGAAAAGCCATAGCTTATATTATTCTGCTACAGGGCATTCTTAATTTGGTCAGTGTATACAGGGAGATCATAGAATCATTTTGGTTGGAAGAGACCTCCAAGATCATCAAGTCCAACCGTTAACCTATCACTACCAAGTCCACCACTAAATCATGTCCCTTAGTGCCACATCTACAAGTCTTTTGAATACCTCCAGGGATGGGGACTCCACCACCTCCCTGGGCAGCCTGTTCCAGTGCCTGACAACCCTTTCGGTGAAGAAGTTTTTACGAATGTCCAATCTAAACCTCCCCTGGCACAACTTGAGGCCATTTCCTCTTGTTCTGTCATCTGTTACTAGGGAGAAGAGACTGACCCCCATCTCTCTACAACCTCCTTTCAGGTAGTTGTAGAGAGCGATAAGGTCTCCCCTCAGCCTCCTTTTCTCCAGACTAAACATCCCCAGTTCCCTCAGCCGCTCCTCATAGGACTTGTTCTCTAGACCCTTCACCAGCTTCATTGCCCTTCTTTGGACACAGTCCAGCACCTCAATATCTTTCTTGTAGTGAGGGGCCCAAAACTGAACACAGTACTCGAGGCGCAGCCTCACCAGGGCCGAGTACAGGGGGACGATCAATTCCCTCGTCCTGCTGGCCACACTATTTCTGATACAGGCCAGGATGCCATTGGCCTTCTTGGCCACGTGGGCACACTGCTGACTCATATTCAGCCGGCTGTTGACCAACACCCCCAGGTCCTTTTCTGCCAGGCAGCTTTCCAGCCGCTCCTCCCCAAGCCTGTAGCATTGCCTGGGGTTGCTGCGTCCCAAGTGCAGGACCTGGCACTTGGCCTTGTTGAACCTCATACAATTGGCCTCAGCCCATCGATCCAGCCTGTCCAGGTCCCTCTGTAGTGCCTGCCTGCCCTCAAGCAGATCAACACTCCCTCCCAACTTGGTGTCATCTGCAAACTTACTGAGGGTGTTCATTTTTATGATATTTAATTATATAAAAATGTGTGAACAATAGGAAATTAATGTCATCTAACAATACTTCGGGGCCTTCCTGGATGCTAAAATATTAATAAATTATGTTCTGGGCATCTATCTGTGGGATATTCTCTGTCTAGTAACTTGTATGGCCTTTTCATAGTTATACCAGGATTTTCTCTGGATAATTAGAGAAGTTGCAAAATAAGCTTCCTTAGATCCTTCTTTGCAAAAGTAAACCTTTGTTTAATTTTTCCTGTTTGAGGAAGACCTATGTGAGGCCAGACCTCTGCTCTGAGGAAGCTTTAGTCTCCTGAGTCTGAGCATGTACACTTCTACTATTTGTAATATCAGGTAGAATTCTTGATTGGTTTTGGCATGTCTCTAAAGTACCATGGGGAACAGTAAATATAAAAAATTATCTTGGAACATCCATCTCTTTGACAGTGTATCCACAAGTTTGTTCCAGTTTATGGTTGGAAAAATGCCAGACAAGAAGACTGGGGATAACATAGGCCTGAATGGTAGCAACACATGATTTTTCCATCATGGCTTTATCATCAGAACAAATATACCACCAATTTTTTGTGTGAGAATTTCACTGAAGTGAATCAACAGATATTTTAAGATGCTTTCAGCTCATTTGCCTACTTATGCATTAGGATGAAGGAAAAAATGCTTGTAATACAGGATTTAATGTCCATTGATGTTTAGACAAGTAGGACAGACTTTCTGGTGAGGATAGCAGACTTTCATCTTTCAGGCTGCCAATCTAAGAACAGGTATATTGGTACAATTAGCATTCTTCTAAGATTTCAGGTCATTTTATTCCACTTTAATTTTTGAACTGGAGAAAAAAAATGGGGAACTTTTAGCCAGTATCAGAGGCAGATGGTATCTTTTTCCTTTTAAGTTATCCCTTCACCTTTACTCCTTCTCCATTTTTCTTTTGCAACGTTTATTTTATCCCTTCTTGTTCTTCCTTATATTTTCTGTTCTTCCTGTCTTCTTATGCCCTAAAGGGTTTTCTGTTCTTTGCTTTGCAAATCTGTCTTTGCACTCTCATTATGGTTCCTTTTCCACACGCTATTGAAATGAAGGTGTTTTTATGGTAAGAGAAAGATATTTTATGCCTCACTTCCATTTTGAGGAGAATGGGACTGTTTTGAATAAATGAAAGTGATCTAAAAATCATAATTGATTGTTTTAATTCTATATCTGCAGGCATTGTGAGACTTTGTTATAGCAATAATTGGGAATTTGGGGTTGCTGCAGAAAGAAGTTAATTACTGCAGCATATTTAACTCTTAGCCCCTATTTTTAGACAGCAGTCCTAGCCTTAGTTGCTGCTACTGGTAGAAATGAGAATGAGCTTTTGAACACTTCGTGAGTTTTCACATTAGTTCAGTATGAAGTTACTTAGCACAAATGTCTCTGTAATTGTGATATATTGGGAAAAATTTAATGTTCAGTGATCCTCAAACCCATACTTCCACCTGTGTGATTCTTTTGACTCTGAGCTGGAGTATAAAACTTTTATAAGTACAGGCTTTCTGAAGAACATTTTATGAGGGAGCTGGCAGATGTCATTGCCAAGCCACTCTCCATGATCTTTGAAAGGTCATGAAGAATGTGAGAGGTGCCTGAGGACTGGAGGAAAGCCAATGTCACTCCAGTCTTCAAGAAGGGCAAGAAGGAGGACCCGGAAAATCACAGGCGAGTCAGCCTCACCTCCATCCCTGGCAAGGTGATGGAGCAACTCATTCTGGAGGCCATCTCCAAGCATGTAGAAGAAAAGAAGGTGATCAGGAGTAGTCAACATGGATTCACCAAGGGGAAATCATGCTGGACCAATCTGACAGCCTTCTATGATGGCATGACTGGCTGGGTGGATGAGGGGAGAGCGGTGGATTTTGTCTACCTTGACTTCAGCAAGGCTTTTGACACTGTCTCTCATAACATCCTTGTAGCTCAGGAAGTGTGGGCTAGATGAGTGGACGGTGAGGTGGATTGAGAACTGGCTGAATGGCAGAGCTCAGAGGGTGGTGATCAATGGCGCAGAGTCTAGTTGGAGGCCTGTGACTAGTGGTGTCCCCCAGGGGTCAGTACTGGGGCCAGTCTTGTTCAATTTATTCATCAATGACCTGGATGAAGGGACAGAGTGTACCCTCAGCAAGTTTGCCAATAATACGAAACTGGGAGGACTGGCTGATACACCGGAAGGCTGTGCTGCCATTCAGAGGGACCTGGACAGGCTGGAGCGCTGGGCAGAGAGGAACCTCATGAGGTTCAACACGGGCAAGTGCAGGGTCCTGCACATGGGGACGAATAACCCCATGCACCGGTACAGTTTAGGGGTTGACCTCCTGGAAAGCAGTTCTGCGGAGAAGGACCTGGGAGTCCTGGTGGATGACAAATTCACCATGAGCCAGCAATGTGCCCTTGCAGCCAGGAAGGCCAACGGCATCCTGGGGTGCATTAAGCAGAGTGTGGCCAGCAGGTCGAGGGAGGTTCTCCTCCCCCTCTACTCTGCCCTAGTGAGGCCCCATCTGGAGTACTGGGTCCAGTTCTGGGCTCCCCAGTTCAAGAAAGATGAGGAACTACTGGAGAGAGTCCAGTGGAGGGCCACGAAGATGATTAGGGGACTGGAGCTCCACGAAGATGATTAGGGGACTCTCCTCTGGGGAAAGGCTGAGGGAGCTGGGGCTGTTCAGCCTGAGGAAGAGAAGACCGAGAGGGGACCTCCTCAATGCTTACAAATATCTCAAGGGCAGGTGTCAAGGGGATGGGGCCAGACTCTTTTCAGTGGTGCCCAGTGACAGGACAAGGGGCAACGGGCACAAACTGGAACACCGGAAGTTCCATCTGAACATGAGGAAAAACTTCTTTACTGTGGGGATGACAGAGCACTGGAACAGGCTGCCCAGGGAGGTTGTGGAGTCTCCTTCTCTGGAGATATTCAAAACCCACCTGGACGCAGTCCTGTGCAATCTGCTCTAGGTGACCCTGCTCTGTCAGGGGGGTTGGACTAGATGATCTCCAGAGGTCCCTTCCAACCCCTATCGTTCTGTGATTCTGTGATTTTTAGTTTTTCACTAACTCTTAATTCATTAAATTTTTTTAGTTTGTATTCAAAACTGTGTTATTGGTTAAGCAATTTTTAGGAGCTACTGTAAGGCTGGACTGAAGAGTCTTTGAAGAGTCTTTCATGTGACATATGAATTTATTTCATTCTTTAAAAAAAACCCCAAGTTTCCCATATAGCTATGTATGTAAACGTGTACATCTGCAGTGGGATTATATAGGGTATTGTATAAATGAGAATATGTAGGCATATAGTCTTAGAATATGTATATGAGAAGAAAAGATGTAGTAAACTACAAATGAAGCTTGATTTACTTATCATTTATTATGTAACATTTATACATGCCAGGAGTTAAGCTAAGAACAATGTGACAGAAAATGCCTTAATGTTAAATTTCACTTGCCACAGTCTGATTCTCAAGTTTGAGTAGGTGTCTTAGTATCTTTGTGTAGCTCAGGTATCAAGCTCACTATATTTAAAAACTGGAAACTTTTTGTGTAGAAAGCTTTTTTGAAATCTTCCCAAACTAGCAGAATTTTATTGTGGGTTCCTTAGCCACATTAAAATTTAGCTTTTCTAAAGAGATGTGCAAATGTTTTGGTGAGTATGAAATATGCAACTCAGAGGCTATTGCTGCTACAAGGTAAGCTGACTCACAAGACAAATCCTTTTACAGAGTAATGTCTCAAAATTGCCCTAGAATAGAGATGTTACAAACATCATAGTCGGTAAACTGCTATTAAATGCAGAATACCAAGAGATACTGGAGGATTTCCTACCATGGCTTTCTTCTTTGTTGGAACTGAACTGAGACTAAAGCTAATATTTTAAAGCCAAAGAATAGATACTATTGATAATCTCACCTAATTTGAATCTTATTTCTTGCAGCGTTGAACTATTGTCACATGCTGATGCAATCCTCTCTTACTGGTAGTGCATAATGGTCATGAGGTTACCTTGGTTTGAATGATAGAATCATAGAATCATAGAATCGTTCTGGTTGGAAGAGACCTCCAAGATCATCGGGTCCAACCGTTGACCTATCACTACCAAGTCCACCACTAAATCATATCCCTTAGCGCCACATTTAAACGTCTTTTGAATACCTCCAGGGATGGTGACTCCACCACCTCCCTGGGCAGCCTGTTCCAATGCCCGACAACCCATTCGGTGAAGAAATTTTTACGAATGTCCAATCTAAACCTCCCCTGGCGCAACTTGAGGCCATTTCCTCTTGTTTTGTTGTCTGTTACTAGGGAGAAGAGTCCGACTCCCATCTCTCTACAACCTCCTTTCAGGTAGTTGTAGAGAGCGATAAGGTCTCCCCTCAGCCTCCTTTTCTCCAGACTGAACATCCCCAGTTCCCTCAGCCGCTCCTCATAGGACTTGTGTTCTAGACCCTTCACCAGCTTCGTTGCCCTTCTCTGGACACAGTCCAGCACCTCAATGTCTTTCCTGTAGTGAGGGGCCCAAAACTGAACACAGTACTCGAGGCGCAGCCTCACCAGGGCCGAGTACAGGGGGACGATCAATTCCCTCGTCCTGCTGGCCACACTATTTCTGATACAGGCCAGGATGCCGTTGGCCTTCTTGGCCACCTGGGCACACTGCTGGCTCATATTCAGCCGGCTGTCGACCAACACCCCCAGGTCCTTTTCTGCCAGGCAGCTTTCCAGCCGCTCCTCCCCAAGCCTGTAGCATTGCCTGGGGTTGCTGCGTCCCAAGTGCAGGACCCGGCGCTTGGCCTTGTTGAATCTCATACAATTGGCCTCGGCCCAACCATCCAGCCTGTCCAGATCCCTCTGTAGCGCCTGCCTGCCCTCCAGCAGATCAACACTCCCTCCCAATTTGGTGTCATCTGCAAACTTACTGAGGGTGCACTCGATCCCCTCGTCCAGATCGTTGATGAAGATATTAAAGAGAACTGGCCCCAATACTGAGCCCTGGGGAACACCACTTGTGACCGGCTGCCAACTGGATTTAACTCCATTCACCACCTCTCTTTGGGCCCAGCTGTCCAGGCAGTTTTTTACCCAGTGAAGAGTACACCCATCCAAGTCATGAATAGCCAGTTTCTCCAGGAGGATGCTGTGGGAGACGGTGTCAAAGGCTTTACTAAAGTCCAGGTACACAACGTCCACAGCCTTTCCCTCATCCACTAGGCGGGTCACCATGTCGTAGAAGGAGATCAGGTTAGTCAAGCAGGACCTGCCTTTCATAAATCCATGCTGACTGGGCCTGATGGCCTGGTTGTCCCATATGTGCCGCATGATGGCACTCAAGATGATCTGCTCCATAACCTTCCCTGGCACCAAGGTCAGGCTGACAGGCCCGTAGTTCCCCGGATCCTCTTTCCGTCCCTTCTTGTAGATGGGCATCACATTTGCCAGCCTCCAGTCAACTGGGACCTCCCCAGTTAGCCAGGACTGCTGATAAATGATGGAGAGTGGCTTGGTGAGCACTTCTGCCAGCTCTTTCAGAAGCTGGCAGAAGAGATGATTCATTAGGATTTCCTTTCCTTTTAAATAAAACTGCATATATTTTCTGAAATACGTATTGATAAGAGGAGTAGTTAATAGGGTCTGTTTTTATAGTTTCTCAGTTTGCCACACATTATGAACTATGTTACATAGCTAATGTTTAGGGGGGTGTTTATCATTCTGTATGTTTTGTTGGGTACCATTGCCATGTTCAGCAGAATTTTTGTAATAAACAAGGTTCGATTACACTCACATGGGAGCTTAATTTGTGCATACATCCATGCATTTACTAGCATAAAAAGAGGTTACAAAAACTTCAGATTATTTTTCCTGAATATGTTATTAATTCTTTCATATTTTTTTCTCTTGAAGAATCATTTTGAAAAAGCTGTTGTGTTCACTGTAACTGAGCTGCAGTGAATAGAAAAGTATTACAGTGTTTTATATCATTTTGAAATATGGATAGTTTGAGGTGTTCAGATACATAATATACCATAAGGATAAGTACTGTAGAGCTAAAATGCAGATTTGAAGATGATGCATGTATAAGTAGATGTCTCTACAGTGGGATTTTAAAATCAGCTACTGCTGACCTCCTTATACAGGTATAATACAGTCACTCAGCTGTTAAAAACCTGATCCACTGTTTAAAAAAATATACAAAACCAAATTATCTATCTTTCTGCCCGATCTCTTTTCAAGTGCTAACACAATGGAAACAGTGGGTGATCTGTCAATGCATTTGGATTGTCAATGATGGTTTTGTATAAATATTGAGAGGATAAGAAATAAAATTCGCACAACAAAATATGATTTCATCTGCCTTTTTTCTGCAGCTCTATGGCTCATGCTGCCGTGTGAAATTCTCATTTTACACACTTTGCAGGCAGAGCACGTGAATTATGCATTGAGCAAAAGAAATCTCCTGCTTCAAGTCCTATATGCATTTACCAAGTTCTATCTCTGTTACCAAGATGAATTGCAAATGGAGAAATGTTTGATGGAATATAGCTTAACTTCTTTGTTTAGTATTCTGCTTTTCCCATGGTGGGCTCTCTTGGTAGGAAACTGGGTTATATTGTAGACTTAGTTTTAAGAAAAAAAGATGAAAAATTATGTTACAGAGAAATGCCAGACACATCAGAACCTTTTTATTGTCTTGATTTGGAATGCAAAGCTTTTTTTACCCAATAGAAGTATCTGTTGGTAGTGTTTGTTGCAGTCATTGGCTATTTATTATTCCTAGAAAGCCAATCAATTTTCTTTTCTTTCAAAAACCAAAGACAAAAAAATAATTACATTTGAGCTTTCTGATATGTACTTAGTAACTACTTTAGAATGGTAAAATAAATAACAGAAAAAACAAACTGAAGCATACTATTTGTGTTATTTGTGACACAGAACGTCCTATCTTAGCTTCAGTAAAAAGACGAACAGTAAGAGGATTTCTTGACTCCAACTCCTAATTTTTTTAAACATCTTGATCTGGCAATGCTGCCATTGGCAGAATTGAAGCATATTCAAAATTCTTATCCTTGTGCTATAGCCTCTCATGTGGGTGAGCCACTTATTATAGACTTTAATTGGCTGCATAATAAAAGGGAATGGAGAAATCCCATCTCTACTGGAATAATTAGCAAATATATAACTCTAGCTAAAAATAACCTTTGAACCTTAATCATAGTTGAAGATAGAACTGTATCTTATGGATAAGTGGGGGTAGGGAGTGAAAGAGTTGGGAAACTGAGGGTTTTTTTAGAATATATTTGCATTTTGTTTAACCATGTTCTCTTTTGGTATGTTCAGGTGTCCAAAGAGTTTGTAGTTTAGCAAAAAAGTTGTGATACTTTATAGTAAAAGTGCTGCAGATAACAGCTAAATCCCTGTTTTAGGGCTAAATATTCACCAAACGGTTCTATAAAAAGTCTTGGAATTCATTAAAACAATTGTCATGAAATGGTTTCTCTGACACTTCATAGACATGAGTAATTCAAGTAGCACCTATAACTTCTGAAGTATACTATTTATGCTCATTTCACAGATAAAAAAAAAAAATAGCCAAAAGCATCTAAAAGTGACTTGTCAATAATCACACTGGAAGAGAAATGAAGTCTGGTAGTTGTGACCAAAATGAAACTCAGGAGAGCTGGTTCTGCGACAGAGACTCTCACTAATTCTGGACAAGGCATATAAGGAAGGAATCACATTAGCACCATTTAAAAGGTATTTTTGTAATATTTCCTTTGTCCAGAGGAGTTTTGTGTTTCAGATAATCAGCGATAGTAGAACACTCAAATACCGTAGTGATGAGGACCATTAAAGTACGATGATTTAAAAAATAATAAAAAAATGTGGCTTCCATTCTGCTCTGTCCACAAGATTCTTCTCCTCTCAGAATATCTAAAGCACATCTGTAATGATCACATAAGTGAATACTGTCTATTTGAGCCTGGGTTGCGGCTGGGATAGGGTTAATTTTCACCAGAAGCTGGCCGGGGTCTATTCTATACCATGTGACCGTCACGCTCACTATTTAGAGGGAAGTGACTGGCGGGGCGGGGATCGCTGCTCGGAGCGGGCTGGGCGTCGGGCTGCGGGCGGGAGCGACCTGTCCGGAAAGCACCGCTAAGTACACGCTGTTGTTGTCATTGTTGGGGTTTCTCGCTTGTTTGTTCTCTTTCCCTTTGTTGTTTGGTTAAACTGTTGTTGTTGTTAACCCACGAGTTTTTGCTTTCCTTCGTCCCAATTCTCTCCCCGTCCCACCGGGAGGTGGGGGGTGAGCGAGCGACCTCGTGGCTCAGCCTCCGGCTGGGGCTAAACCACGACAGTCTTTTTTGGCGCCCAACGTGGGGCACGACAACAGCACTTTTGTATTAAGTGTGCTCTAACTGTAGTAATTACTAAGTGACAAGCTCCTGCACGGGTCAAAAAAAGTTTGCTGGCTGCGTTGTTTATCTCTTGACTTTTGGCAACATGTTAATGCGAATGTGGTTTGTTCTGGCACTGACGGTCTCACTGTCCTGGGGGAGCTATCTGGTGGAGAGGATGAGGGAATACATCATCTCCCTCTCCCTACCCAGGGTTAATGTGGACAGGCTTATTACACAGGCTCCTGAGGTCCTTACTCACCCTTGTGTGAACTGCTTGGTATTACTTACTAATATTGTTGGCATGTTATGGGGTTTGTGGAATCTGGTCTCGTCCTGGTGGAAGAGAAGACAACTTTTGGGTGAGGCTATATTGAAGCGTGACCTGAGGCAGCCAGTCCCAGGGTGGCAGGGTGTGTGGAAGGACTTGGGCAGGTTCCTAGGGCGGTTAACACCTCCCATAGCCTGGGACTTTACACCTGAACAAGTGAGCAACCCTAGCAAACTGACACGCCACCTGATGGAAGGGTGCCTTGCCTATCCCAATGAGAACCACCAGCTTCTAGCGTTGTACTGGGGCCTGGCTTGTGCCTATCGAGCCGCAGTTCAGCATTCCCAGAGGACTCCGGTTGAGGCAGGGACCCAAACTGCACCTGAGGACACCATGGTTGAGATAGGGACCCAAACAACACCACCAACTACAGTAATTGTCCCAGTAGTTAAAAAGAAGCAATGGACAAGGAGGACAACGGGTCCATACCCTCGATTAGTAAGGGAAAAGGAAGAAGAGGAAGGGTCGGATCACGAAGCCGGTCCTTCGACAAGGACATCAGAGGAAGGAGTGAGAGAATTTCGACAGGAAGCAGAAACTACCCGGTCCCTGACCTCAGCAGAACTTCGAGACATGCGGAAAGATTACAGCCGCCAGCCAGGTGAGCAGATTGCTGCCTGGCTGCTCTGATGCTGGGACAGTGGGGCCGACAGTCAGCAATTGGAAGGCAAGGAAGCCCAACAGCTGGGATCCCTTGCTAGGAACCGGGGAATTGAGAGAGGAATTGGAAGAGAGGCAGCAATTTGCAGTCTCTGGAGACAGCTCCTCTCAAGTGTGAGGGCAAGGTATCCATTCAAGGAAGATCTTGTGAACTCCCCAGGGAAGTGGACCACTGCAGATGAAGGCATCCAGTACCTGAGAGAATTAGCGGTACTGGAAGTCATCTACAGGGATCTAGACAATGATGAGGTCTCCAAAGATCCAGACGATGTCCTGTGCACACGGGCTATGTGGAGAAAGGTGATTCAGAGCGCCCCAGCATCATATTCTAACAGCCTGGCAGCGATGTATTGCCCGGATATTGATACGCCAACTGTGGAGAGAGTGTCGTCTTGGCTCCAAAACTTTGAAGGCCCCTTGTATCCTTGGCATAGACTACCTCAGGAGAGGGTACTTCAAGGACCCAAAGGGATACCGATGGGCTTTTGGTGTAGCCACGGTGAATGCAGAGAAGACCAAACAGCTATCTACCCTGTCTGGCCTCTCAGAAGATCCCTTCGTTGTGGGATTGCTGCGAGCTGAAGAACAGAAGGTACCAATTGCTACCAGGACGGTGCACCGGCGGCAATATCGCACTAACAGAGACTCCCTGGCTCCCATCCATGAGCTGATTCATCAACTGGAGAGCCAAGGAGTCATTAGTAAGACGCATTCACCTTTTAATAGTCCTATATGGCCAGTACGGAAATCTAATGGGGAATGGAGACTAACAGTGGACTACCGTGGCCTGAATGAAGTCACGCCACCACTGAGTGCTGCTGTGCCGGACATGCTAGAACTTCAGTATGAACTGGAGTCCAAGGCATCCAAGTGGTATGCCACCATTGATATTGCCAATGCGTTCTTCTCCATCCCTTTGGCAGCAGAGTGCAGGCCACAGTTTGCTTTTACTTGGAGGGGTGTCCAGTACACCTGGAATCGACTGCCCCAGGGGTGGAAACACAGCCCTACCATTTGCCATGGACTGATCCAGACTGCCCTGGAAAAGGGTGGAGCTCCAGAACACCTACAATACATTGATGACATCATTGTGTGGGGCAACACAGCAGCAGAGGTTTTTGAGAAAGGGGAAAAAATAATTCAAATCCTTCTGAGAGCTGGCTTTGCCATAAAACGAGGGAAGGTCAAAGGACCTGCGCAGGAGATCCAGTTCCTAGGAATAAAATGGCAAGTTGGACGTCGTCAGATTCCAACAGATGTGATCAACAAAATAGCAGCTATGTCTCCACCAGCTAACAAAAAGGAGACCCAAGCTTTCTTAGGCGTTGTGGGTTTTTGGAGAATGCATATTCCAAATTACAGTTCTATTGTAAGCCCTCTCTATCACGTAACCCGAAAGAAGAATGATTTCACATGGGGCCCTGAGCAACGACAAGCCTTCGAACAAATTAAACAGGAGATAGTTCATGCAGTAGCCCTTGGGCCAGTCTGGGCAGGGCAAGATGTTAAAAATGTGCTCTACACCGCAGCCGGGGAGAACGGCCCTACCTGGAGCCTCTGGCAGAAAGCACCAGGGGAGACTCGAGGTTGACCCCTGGGGTTTTGGAGCCGGGGATACAGAGGATCCGAGGCCCGCTACACTCCAACTGAAAAAGAGATTTTGGCAGCATATGAAGGGGTTCGAGCTGCTTCGGAGGTGGTTGGTACTGAAGCACAGCTCCTCCTGGCACCCCGACTGCCGGTGCTGGGCTGGATGTTCAAAGGGAGAGTCCCCTCTACACATCATGCAACTGATGCTACATGGAGCAAGTGGGTCGCACTGATCACACAACGAGCTCGAATAGGAAACCCCAGTCGCCCAGGAATTCTGGAAGTGATCACGGACTGGCCAGAAGGGAAAGATTTTGGAATGTCGACAGAGGAAGAGGTGACACGTGCTGAAGAGGCCCCACCATATAATGAACTACCAGAAAATGAGAAGGAATATGCCCTGTTCACTGATGGGTCCTGTCGTATTGTGGGAAAGCATCGAAGGTGGAAAGCTGCTGTGTGGAGTCCTACACGACGAGTTGCAGAAGCCACTGAAGGACAAGGTGAATCGAGTCAGTTTGCAGAGGTGAAAGCCATCCAGCTGGCTTTAGATATTGCTGAGCGAGAGAAGTGGCCAGTGCTCTATCTCTATACCGACTCCTGGATGGTGGCGAATGCTCTGTGGGGGTGGTTACAGCAATGGAAGCAGAGCAACTGGCAGCGCAGAGGCAAACCCATCTGGGCTGCCAAATTGTGGCAAGATATTGCTGTCCGGCTAGAGAAGCTGGTTATAAAAGTACGTCATGTAGATGCCCACGTACCTAAGAGTCGGGCCACTGAGGAACATCAAAACAACCAGCAGGTGGATCAGGCTGCTAGGATTGAAGTGGCGCAGGTGGATCTGGACTGGCAACATAAAGGTGAATTATTCCTAGCTTGGTGGGCCCATGACACCTCAGGCCATCAGGGAAGAGATGCAACATACAGATGGGCTCGTGACCGAGGGGTGCACTTGACCATAGACACTATCGCACAGGTTATCCATGAGTGTGAAACATGCGCTGCAATCAAGCAAGCCAAGCGATCAAAGCCTCTCCGGTATGGAGGACGATGGCTGAAATATAAATATGGGGAGGCCTGGCAGATTGATTATATCACACTCCCACAGACCCGCCAAGGCAAGCGCCATGTCCTCACAATGGTGGAAGCAACCACCGGATGGCTGGAAACATATCCCGTGCCCCATGCCACTGCCCGGAACACTATCCTGGGCCTTGAGAAGCAAGACTTATGGCGACATGGCACCCCAGAAAGAATTGAGTCAGACAATGGGACTCATTTCCGAAACAACCTTATAGACACCTGGGCCAAAGAGCATGGCATTGAGTGGGTGTATCACATCCCCTATCATGCACCAGCCTCTGGGAAAATCGAACGGTACAATGGACTACTGAAAACTACACTGAGGGCAATGGGTGGTGGGACCTTCAAACATTGGGATACACATTTAGCAAAAGCCACCTGGTTAGTTAACACTAGAGGATCTGCCAATCGAGCTGGCCTTGCCCAGTCAAAACCTGTACGTACTGTAGATGGGGATGAAATCCCTGTAGTGCACATGAAGAATATGTTAGGGAAGACAGTCTGGGTTACTCCTGCCTCGGGCAAAGGCAAACCCATCCGTGGGATTGTTTTTGCTCAAGGACCTGGGTGCACTTGGTGGGTGATGTGAAAGGATGGGGCAGTCCGATGTGTACCTCAAGGGGATTTGATTTTGGGTGAGAATAGTCAATGTATTAAATCATATGATGTTAATTGCTATATAACCCTGTCACTGTATGTCATCTCTACCACAGTTGCAATATGCCATGTTAATGGTATTATAGTAAGAATTACCCAAATTAATGAAGAATGAACTTAGATAGAATTGAACAAAGTGCAGCAGTGATGGAAGCAGAATTGGCTTTAGCAACTGGCGCCCAGCAACTTCCTCAAGAGATCGACATCTTCAACCCACAGACCGTGGACATGATGCACCAGCCGAGCCAGATACCACAACTGCAAGCTCCAGATGCAACATGCAACAATCCAACACTACACACCATCCTCCCACTGCGTCGTCCACTGTCACCTGCCGCACCACACCAAGACCCGGCCCTGTTTCACCGACCGAGAGAACTCCACGTCATCTCTCCTGCCCCGAGAGACTATTGTGACAGATGGAGCCCAAAGTCATGGAGTAAATGAACTCAGTAGACACTTTGAAGGAATGATGTCTCTGTGTGTGTATATATATACACATATAACAGGAAAAGTGATGGTGATTAATTGGTAAGTGTAGGATCTGAGCATGATGTAGATGGTATAGAATAAGGGGTGGATAATGTCCTGGTTGTGGCTGGGATAGGGTTAATTTTCACCAGAAGCTGGCCAGGGTCTATTCTATACCATGTGACCCTCATGCTCACTATATAGAGGGGGACAGAGCGAGGCGCTAAATACACTCTGTTGTTGGTATTGTTGGGGTTTCTTGTTTCTTTTCCTTTGTTGTCCGGTTAAACTGTTGTTGTTAACCCACGAGTTTTGCCTTTCTTTTTTCCCCCCGATTCTCTTTCCCCATCCCACTGGGGGGTTGTGTGTGTGTGTGTGAGTGAGCGGCCGTGTGGTGCTCAGATTCTGGCTGGGGCTAAACCACGACAATAATATTAATTTAAAAAGCTATATGTTAGCACAGAGAATCACAGAATCATAGAATAGTTTGGGTTGGAAGGGACCTTTTAAAGGTCATCTAGTCCAACCCCCCTACAATGAGCAGGGACATCTTCAACTAGATCAGGTTGCCCAGAGCCCCATCCAGCCTGACCTTGAATGTTTCCAGGGATGGGGCCTCTACTACCTTTCTGGGCAACCTGTTCCAGTGTTTCACCACCCTCATTGTGAAAAACTTCTTCCTTATATCTAGTCTAAATCCCCCCTCCTTTAGTTTAAAACCATTTCCCCTTGTTCTATCACAACAGGCCCTGCTAAAAAGTTTTTCCCCATCTTTCTTATAAGCCCCCTTGAGGTACTGAAAGGCTGCAATAAGGTCTCTCCGGAGCCTTCTTTTCTCCAGGCTGAACAAGCCCAACTCTCTCAGCCTTTCTTCATAGGAGAGTTGTTCCATCCCTCTGATCATTTTTGTGGCCCTCCTCTGGACTCGCTCCAGCAGGTCCATGTCCTTCTTGTGTTGGGGGCTCCAGAGCTGGATGCAGTACTCCAGGTGGGGTCTCACCAGGGCAGAGTAGAGGGGCAGAATCACCTCCCTCAACCTGCTGGCCACCCATGTGCAGGACCTTGTATTTGTCCTTGTTGAACCTCATGAGGTTCGCCCAGGCCCACCTCTCGAGCTTGTCCTGGTCCCAGGAAGCTAGTGTTCTTCAAAATATTTGTTTTAACTTCACCAATTTACTTAAAATTTATTAATAAATTGTACAGTTTCAAAGTTGGGATTGTGGAGTTTCCTCAGTTCAGACATATTCTGAAATTGCCTTTTAATCTTCACATTGAAGGTTACTGGTAGATCATTAATTTGTTTCTCAAAAAGCTAATAGCAGACTTTTTGTGTATTAGGGAAAGAAACACTAGGTAAAAAGTTGAAAGTGAAATCTGATGTGGAAGTTTTTGTAGAGGTGTTTGCTCAATCACATCCTGTATGTGTTATTTTAATTACAGTCATATAGTGGTTGAGTTTTGAGGGAATGGGAAGCCTTTCTTCATTATTTATTCTTCTTTCAGTGTAATGTGAAACTTTGCACCTTCCAATGCCACCTCTGAATACAAACTCACTTAGTTCCTCGTGTAGTTTTCTTCAACTTTCATAAATGTAGTGTTCACGCTTCTAAACGTTTATTAGTTGATCTTTACAGATGTTTATTTGAGATTATGTATATTATTAGCCTTGCTTTCCAGTTCAGAAACTGGTGCTCAGAGATGAAGCTTGGATTTCTTACGTGCTCACTAACTTCTAAAGTTTTTTAACAGGATTCTTTACAGCCTTATGTTTTCCAGATGCTCTCCCATTTCTGTAATACCTTGTGGGTTTAAATCCCAGCTCTTACCAGCTTCCCATATTACTGGAAATGATCACTAAGTCTTTAGATCAGCCCCTCGATGTTAAATTGTGGCAGTCGGGAAAATGTAGCAACCTGTAAGAGTTTTGTAGGGAAGGCAAGATAAAAGCCAGTTCTCCTTGCCTAGCTGCTTTGAGTCTTGAACATCCTTTTATTTGCAGATGTCTCTTTCACTTAGTTACATGTTAAGGGCTACAGATAGGGCAAGAGAAGATGGACACTCATCAGTGGAAACAAATAAACAGATATACCTAACAGATATACTATAAAGTTCAGTAGCTCATAGCGCATTGCTTAGACAAATTGGATTTTCGTGCTGAGCATTTGGCTTTTTCAACCTCCGTGTTCTGTTTGTATGGCTTTACTTGTCATGTAATTTCCTAGCCTTTCCTTAAAACTTGTTTAAAGAATTCAAATTCACTTTTCATCTGTTTTCTGCATATTCCTTACTTTTGCACTTGTGAGCTCATGATTAGGGATTTCCTGACCAGCAGTATCTCCTGGGAATTTGGTTGCACACTAAATGTCTTTTATGCTGCTACTTCTTCAGGATAGAACAGACCCAAACATCCTTGAGATTTCTCTTACTGCATGTGGCAGCAAGACATTTAAAAAAGGGGCAACATCCCTCTGCTCTATACAACTGTGGTTTTAGTATTTCACTAGTGTAATTGTTAGGCAACATTTTTTGTGGTTTTAATAAGAGAAGGAGATGACAATTTCTCACTATTCTTCCATAATACATGGTGGGCTTGGGGTCACCCTTGAGTTCTGATGCATAGAATGGAGAGAGGCCTCTTGTTGGAAACAACATAATTATTTTAGCTGTAACTCTTAAAAAAAACCCCAATAATTTAGTGGATAACTGCAGAGTTAAAATATTGAAAACATTTATAATGATAAAATGAGGCAAATACAACAAAATTAAAGCTGCTAGTTCTCAGCACCAGGAATGTTATTTTTAGGCACTGTTAAAGATATCTATTATTGCATTTTGTTTATGGATTTGAATATGTCCTTACATGTTTCTAGTTCACTAGAATTCCAACTAGAAAGCAGGCATTCCAGCAGAGTGAAAAGTGTAATATTTAGTTGTTGTTTTATATGTTCTTCTCTTACAACATTCACCAACTGTTTTGTATTTAACAGGTCACTACCCAAGTCTCTGTGCCAACAAAAACACATGAACTGCATCATCGAATGAGTGGAAAAGGATTAGCAGCTCATTATCACTTCTCAAGACAGCCATGCATTTTTGGTGATTGTATGGTGTCTGTGCAAGTGACAGTAACAAATACAACTGATCAGAAGACAGAGAATATTCACGTAGGGGAGAAGTTACCTACAGGCGTGAGGATGCATGAGTTTAATCCAATAGGTAATCGTATCCTATCTATAAAAATACAGAATCTTAATCTTTTCCAAAATTTCAAATATAGAAAAGTGTTTTCGCATAGTCATACATATACTCATATATATGTATGCGTACACACGTATACATATGTATATATGTATACATACACACACATACACACTCATGCAGCTATCTTTTCTTAGATAATCTGATTTTAACAAAAGTTTCATTCAGTTTCTCCCTACTTGTATTTGACTTTGAAAATAACTCCTTAGATCAGAGCTTCCATGCCTGAATGTTTACCTGCTTGTTCAAATATCAGTTATACTATATCAATTCCAGTTGATATAATAAAATTTTTCTCTCACCCCACAAACTTACATTCTCTTACAGCCTTAGTCCAGAATGGCTATAATGGGTTACTATTAAGTGTCAGGTTTTGATTTAGATATTCACAATGATTTTCATGCCAGGCTTTAAAGAAAATTTGGAGATGTATTATTTAATTTGGTGTCTCAGAGCTTTCTCATTGTTTCCCTCGTGAGCTTTTGGCAGTGGAATGAAAGTGTATGTTTTAATCTAGCACGTGTCTACCATACTTCTGCAAAGTGTTGCTTCGCTAGATCAGGTACTGTGTGTTAATTCAGTAAAGCAATGCTGTATTCAGTCCTAACCTATATTGTTTTAGTTTCTACCTTACAAATGGGATGCTTTTTTGCTAAATTTCTGTTGGTGGAAAAGAGTAGAAAACTTGAAAAAGAAGAATGCAGATCATAGCAACTTTTATTCAAGGGCAGTACCTGTGCACACAACCTACTTTCTTTTCTCAGCAGTTACAGAATCACAGAATCACAGAATGGTAGGGGTTGGAAGGGACCTCTGGAGATCATCTAGTCCAACCCCCCCTGCTAGAGCAGGGTCACCTAGAGCAGATTGCACAGGACTGCGTCCAGGTGGGTTTTGAATATCTCCAGAGAAGGAGACTCCACAACCTCTCTGGGCAGCCTGTTCCAGTGCTCTGTCATCCCCACAGTAAAGAAGTTTTTCCTCATGTTCAGATGGAACTTCCGGTGTTCCAGTTTGTGCCCGTTCCCCCTTGTCCTGTTGCTGGGCACCACTGAAAAGAGTCTGGCCCCATCCTCTTGACACCCACCCTTGAGATATTTGTAAGCATTGAGGAGGTCCCCTCTCAGTCTTCTCTTCCTCAGGCTAAACAGCCCCAGCTCCCTCAGCCTTTCCCCATAGGAGAGATGCTTCAGTCCCTTAATCATCTTCGTAGCCCTCCGCTGGACTCTCTCCAGTAGTTCCTCCTCTTTCGTGAACTGGGGATCCCAGAACTGGACACAGTACTCCAGATGGGGCCTCACTAGGGCAGAGTAGAGAGGGAGGATAACCTCCCTCGACCTGCTGGCCACACTCTGCTTAATGCACCCCAGGATGCCGTTGGCCTTCCTGGCCACAAGGGCACATTGCTGGCTCATGGTGAACTTGTCATCCACCAGGACTCCCAGGTCCTTCTCCGCAGAGCTGCTTTCCAGGAGGTCAACCCCCAACCTGTACCGGTGCATGGGGTTGTTCCTCCCCAGGTGTAGGACCCTGCACTTGCCTGTGTTGAAACTCATGAGGTTCCTCTCTGCCCAGCACTCTAGCCTGTCCAGGTCTCGCTGAATGGCAGCACAGCCCTCTGGTGTATCAGCCAGTCCTCCCAGTTTCGTGTCATCAGCAAACTTGCTGAGGGTGCACTCTGTCCCTTCATCCAGATCATTGATGACTAAAGTGAACAAGATTGGCCCCAGTACTGACCCCTGGGGGACACCACTAGCTACAGGTCTCCAACTATACTCTGCGCCGCTGATCACCACCCTCTGAGCTCTGCCATTCAGCCAGTTCTCAATCCACCTCACCGTCCGCTTGTCTAGCCCACACTTCCTGAGCTTACCTATGAGGATATTGTGGGAGACAGTGTCAAATGCCTTGCTGAAGTCCAGGTAGACAACATCCACCGCTCTCCCCTCATCCACCCAGCCAGTCATGCCATCATAGAAGGCTATCAGATTGGTCCAGCATGATTTCCCCTTGGTGAATCCATGCTGACCACTCCTGATCACCTTCTTTTCTTCTACATGCTTGGAGATGGCCTCCAGAATGAGTTGCTCCATCACCTTTCCAGGGATGGAGGTGAGGCTGACTGGCCTGTAATTTCCCAGGTCCTCCTTCTTGCCCTTCTTGAAGACTGGAGTGACATTGGCTTTCCTCCAGTCCTCGGGCACCTCTCCCGTTCTCCATGATTTTTCAAAGATGATGGAGAGTGGCTTGGCAATGACCTCTGCCAGCTCCCTCAGCACACGTGGGTGCATCCCATCAGGGTCCATGGACTTGTGGGTGTCCAGTTTGCCCAACTGATCTCTAACCCAATCCTCCTCGACCAAAGGAAGGCCATCCTTTCTCCAGGCTTCCTCTCTTACTTCCAGGGTCTGGGATTCCTGGGGGCCAGCCTTGGCAGTAAAGACTGAACCAAAGAACACATTCAGTAACTCTGCCTTCTCTGCATTCTTCGTGACCAGGGCACCCACCTCATTCAGCAGAGGGCCCACATTTTCCCTGGTCTTCCGTTTGCTATCAATGTATTTGAAGAAGCCCTTCTTATTGCCCTTGATGTCCCTTGCCAGATTAAATTCCAGGTGGACCTTAGCCTTCCTTGTAGCATCCCTGCATACCCTGACAGCATCCCTGTACTCCTCCCACGTGGCCTGCCCCTTTTTCCACATTCCATGAACTTCCTTCTTCCATTTGAGTTTTGCCAGTAGTTCCTTGCTCATCCACGCAGGTCTCCTGCCTCCCTTACCCGATTTCTTACTCCTGGGGATGCACCGCTCTTGAGCTTGGAGGAAGTGATGCTTGAATCATGCCCAGCTTTCTTGGGCCCCCCTACCTTCTAGGGCCCTAACCCACGGGATTCCTCCAAGCAGGTCCTTGAAGAGGCCAAAGTTAGCTCTCCTGAAGTCCAGGGTTGTAATCCTGCTTAGCGTCCTGCTTCCTCCACGCAGGATCCTGAACTCCACCATCTCGTGGTCACTGCAGCCAAGGCTGTCCCCAACCTTCACATCCCCAACCAGACCTTCTTTGTTTGTTAGTATGAGGTCCAGCAGCACCCCTCTCCTCGTTGGCTCCTCCACCACCTGCGTCAGAAAGTTATCATCAATGTTCTGCAGGAACCTCCTGGACTGTGCGTGCCTAGCTGTGTTGTCCCTCCAACAGATATCAGGGTGGTTGAAGTCCCCCATGAGAACCAGGGCCTGTGATCATGAGGCTACTTTCAGCTGCCTGTGGAAGGCCTCATTGACTTCCTCATCCTGATCAGGTGGCCTGTAGTACACACCCACAACAGTGTCCCCCATGTTAGCCTGTCCCTTAATCCTTACCCATAAGCTCTCGACCCGTTCTTTGTCCTCCCCTAGGCAGAGCTCGATACACTCCAGTTGCTCTCTCACATAGAGAGCCACTCCACCACCTCGCCTTGCTGGCCTGTCCTTCCTGAAAAGTACATACCCATCCATGACAGCATTCCAGTCATGCGAGCTGTCCCACCACGTCTCTGTAATTGCTATGAGATCGTGGCCCTGCGAGCGCACACAGATCTCTAGTTCTTCCTGTTTATTCCCCATGCTGCGTGCGTTGGTGTACAGGCATTTCAGAGAGGAAGTTGAGTTTGCAGGTCTCCCTGGAGGGGTGCAGGAGGATCCATCATAGCCATACACACCCTTTGGGTGGTCAGCCTTCTGGTTCTCTTCTTGGGAGGAGGCAGCTAAGGACGATTTGTCTCTGCTCAGGTTGGCCTGGCTTACTCCCCAGTTGGGTGCGCTGGCACGAGCATCGCCACTTTGGACCCCTCCCCCCGAGTCCTTTGTTTTAGGGCATTGTGGTATAGACAGAAGGAACAAAAGTGTCTCTATTTCATAATATAAATGGAAAGGATGGACATGTTCCTTTTTGACACAAACTCTTGTACTATAGATGCATTTCTTCTCTTGTACTGAGCTACAGTACTATGTGAATCCATATCATGTTAGAAGAATGTAGAAATAAGTTCTTAAAGCACAACAGTGAATTAAAGAGTACTCTTAGTTTTCAGTAGTTAAAAAGACATTTGGTATTAAATTGCTGTATTCTATTGAAATGCTTAACATTAAAAAGGCTATACAGATTTGTGCCAAATAGCTATAAAAGCAGTTGTACAATGCTCCAAATGTGTTGACAGTTTTTTTAAAATTTTGGAACCATTTGCGTTTTGATAATGATACATACTTGATCAAGACAACTACTTGATCAAGACAAACTCACTACAAGAAAGATATTGATGTGCTGGAGCGTGTCCAGAGAAGGGCAACGAAGCTGGTGAAGGGTCTAGGACACAAGTCCTATGAGGAGCGGCTGAGGGAACTGGGGATGTTCAGTCTGGAGAAAAGGAGGCTGAGGGGAGACCTTATCGCTCTCTACAACTACCTGAAAGGAGGTTGTAGAGAGATGGGTGTCGGTCTCTTCTCCCTAGTAACAGATGACAGGACGAGAGGAAATGGCCTCAAGTTGCACCAGGGGAGGTTTAGATTGGATATTCGTAAAAATTTCTTCACTGAAAGGGTTGTCGGGCATTGGAACAGGCTGCCCAGGGAGGTGTTGGAGTCCCCATCCCTGGAGGTATTCAAAAGACGTTTAGATGTGGCGCTAAGGGATATGATGTAGTGGTGGACTTGGTAGTGATAGGTCAACGGTTGGACTCGATGATCTTGGAGGTCTCTTCCAACCAGAACGATTCTATGATTCTATGATTCTATGAACTACTTTTAGGAAGGATATTAATTTTAAGCGAACTGTTTGGTGTTTATTCCTCAAGATAACAAGTCCAGTGCAGAGTTCTGATTTCAAGTTAGTTTTGATCATCAGCCTAATTTTATATCCCTCCCTTTAAACATTCAAAGAAATAAAGTCACAAAGGCTTAAAAGTAGAAAACTAGTAATACTATAAATCACATCAAGAGACATTGTACTCACAATAACAGTCAGTGAACAGTAGCATTCACTTCTCTCACGTAAAAAACATGAAAAATTCTGGAATTAATAAGCTGTCCAGTTCAGTTTTCTTAAGTTCCACAACACAATCCTACTCTTCAATGTATTTATTTCCCCAAGAAAGACACTATTGTGGTATCTGTCCTGTGAAGCTGTTTGTTTGTTTTGCAGAAAATCAGTTATACATCATCTGTAGTTTTTTTCCAAAAATGTTGCTTTTCTTGCTTGAATGCAAATTTCCTATATTCTTTGTCACTTTATCTAGAACTTAGTTTATATACCATGTTGTTCTTACTACCTTCTGTATTTTCAGCATTTGAAAAACACGTCCTATAATTTGCCCAGCGGAACCAACAGAAGTGTCAGTGTAAACAGGTATTCCTACTAGTGTATAAATCTAATTTTGCCTCCGTCACTGCAATTACTGTTGGTGATTACCCTGATTTTGCCATTAGAACTGGGCCAAATGATTTCACCTATGTCCCTGTGCACAGTATTTTCTTGTTGGCTAAGTGCCCTTGAAACCCCATTTGAAAACATTAAGCTCAAAGACTTCGGTAAAGTTTAGCCTAAATTTGAGCTGGAGCCTGTAATCTTTCAATGCTTTACATGGACTTCTTTTCTTGAAATACTTTGTTTTCTATTCATTCCCTAGCATTAGTTTAGTCTTTGCCTCCACGTTTTCCATATTTTTCAGAACTTTATCCTGATATAGTTAAATTTTGTTTCCTTTTGTCGTGGAGCAGCTGCCTGCTCTTCAGTTCCTGAAAAGCGTCAGATACACTAATGAATAAGCTGGAAATTAGACATTTTTCTGCCCCACTAATCATTTTTATTTGAATTCCTCTCTTTTAACAGTGCTTTTAGGTTTTCTTTCTTGTAATCTTGAAAAGTCAAACTCTGCTCTAATGCTTGTTTTTAATACCTACTTCTTATATAAAGAAAGAGCTTTTCTTCCTACCAAAACAAAGCCTTATCTCTACAACATCGAGGAAACAGTATAGTGGTATAGCCAAGAAACTAAGAATGAGCTTGTCTCTTGATACCTTAATTTGAAAATTGCCTCATTCTGCACTGCTTGTAAAGCACAAAATTATCTTCCGTTTTGGGTTCATAATCTTTCTACTCTCTTCCATAACTAATGCAAGCGAAATGCTGGGAAATAAGTAAACCACACTCTTTTTCTGTTGCTAGTGAGGTCCTTTGGTCTGCCATCTCAGTGGAGGTAGGGGATGGAGATACATGTGGCAGCAAAGACACAAGGGTTATTGATGTGTTAGAAACCACGGAAGCACCTCAGAATGGTCACATAGGAATTAGGGCTTGTCCCCAAAAAAAGATGGCGGGATCAATAGCCCAAGTGAAGTGCATCTACACCAATGCATGCAGCATGGGCAGCAAACAGGAGTTGGAAGCCATTGTGCAGTGGGAAAACTATGATATAGTTGCAATCACGGAAACATGGTGGGACAACTCGCACAACTGGAGTGCTACAATGCATAAACTAAACAAAGCTATAAACTCTTCAGAAGGGATAGGCAAGGAAGGAGAGGTGGTGGGGTAGCCCTGTATGTTAGGGAGTGTTTTGACTGTCTAGAGCTTGATGATGGTGATGAAAGGATCCAGTGTTTATGGTTAAGAATCAGGGGGAAGGCCAACAAGGCAGATATCATGGTGGAAGCCTGTTATAGACCATCCAACCAGGATGAAGAGGCAGATGAAATATTCTATAAGCAACTGGGAAAAGTCTCACGATCGCTAGCCCTTGTTCTCATGGGGGACTTGAACTTGCCAGATGTCTGCTGGAAATACAATGCAGCAGAGAGGAAACAGTCCAGGAGGTTCCTGGAGTGTGTGGAAGGTAACGTCCTGGCACAGTTGGTGAGTGAGTGTCATGGGCTTATCCATGGCCACACGCTTTGAGGTGCTCCAGCATGACCTCATGCACAGCCACAGATGCTTCAAGGTGTACCTTCTCCAGCGTGGGCTTATCCTTGGGCCACAATCCCTTCAAAGGTATACCTGCTGTGGCACAGACATAACCACAGCCACAGATGCTTCGAGATGTACCTGCTCTGGCATGGGCTTATCCACAGCCACAGACGCTTCGGGGTGTCCTGCTCCCATGTGGACTCATCCACAGGTCACAGTCCCATCGACTCGAATTCACACTGGAGTTCCAGCCTGTCCAGTACAGCAGCACAGAAACAGCAGAGATGCCCTGGCCATCTGCCAGCCCAGGCACATCGCCATTGCTGTTATCATAATGTTCCCAGGCACAGCAGAGTAAGATGATAAGCAGTACAGCACTACAGCAAGCAGAGAAAGCAAAAAGCAGCCACTTAACGAGCACTAGACTCTAATATACAGTAAGGCAAGCAAGCCCCATGGCAAGCACAGAAACCTGTCGATTAATAGCTAAACAGCAATATCAGCTATAAATTTGACCTAGCACATTCCAATCAAATCTGTCATTATCTCAAACCCTTCAAGCCCCACATTGGCCCCATAAAGGACTGTTGTGGATGAGGGAAAGGCTGTGGATGTTGTTTACCTGGACTTTAGTAAAGCCTTTGACACCGTTTCCCACAGCATCCTCCTGAAGAAACTGGCTACTCATGGCTTGGATGGGTGTACTCTTCACTGGGTAAAAAACTGCCTGGAGGGCCAGGCCCAAAGAGCTGTGGTGAATGGAGTTAAATCCAGTTGGTGGCCAGTCACAAGTGGTGTTCCCCAAGGCTCAGTACTGGGGCCAGTCCTGTTTAATATCTGTATCAATGATCTGGACGAGGGGATCGAGTGCACCCTCAGTAAGTTTGCAGATGACACCAAGTTGGGTGGGAGTGTTGATCTGCTTGAGGGTAGGGAGGTGCTACAGAGGGATCTGGACAGGCTGGATGGATGGGCCGAGGCCAGTTGTATGAAGTTCAACAAGGCCAAGTGCCGGGTCCTGCACTTGGGTCACAACAACCCCAGGCAACGCTACAGGCTTGGAGGGGAGTGGCTGGAAAGCTGCCTGGCAGAAAAGGACCTGGGGGTGTTGGTCGAGAGCCGGCTGAACATGAGCCAGCAGTGTGCCCAGGTGGCCAAGAAGGCCAACGGCATCCTGGCTTGTATCAGAAATTGTGTGGTAGGCAGGACGAGGAAAGTGCTCATCTCCCTGTACTCAGCCCTGGTGAGGCTACACCTTGATTGCTGTGTTCATTTTTGAGCTCCTCACTACAAGACAGACATTGAGGTGCTGGACTGTGTCCAAAGAAGGGCAACGAAGCTGGTGAAGGGTCTAGAGCACAAGTCCTATGAGGGGTGACTGAGGGAACTGGGGTTGTTTAGTCTGGAGAAAAGGAGGCTGAGGGGAGACCTTATCGCTCTCTACAACTGCCTGAAAGGAGGTTGTAGAGAGATGGGTGTCGGTCTCTTCTCCCGAGTAACAAGTGATAGGATGAGAGGAAATGGCCTCAAATTGCACCAGGGGAGGTTTAGATTGGACATGGATTAGAGGTGGACTTGGCAGTGTTAGGTTTGCAGTTGGACTTGATGATCTTAAAGATCTTTTCCAAACTAAATGATTCTATGATTCTATTACTGCATGTAGTAACGTAAATTTTATTAATATTTGTTGTGTTTTGCTATTTATCAACTAAATATGCAATCTTGTATTATTCTAAATGAAATGTCAGTGCTAGATCTGTACACAAGCAAAAGGATATAACTTTAATTTTCTTTTTCTGTAAATAATTTTCCTAGCTTTGTTAATACAAATCCTTATTTTGTTGATGGTGGGTGTCACGGCCCAACTTTCTGCCCACAGCAATGCTGCACCCCCAGCTATGGATCATAAACAAATAGTGGCAGAGAAGAGGGATGAGTGACTCGGGTTTCTATGCCAATTTATTCATTCAGTAACTGGGCGTACAAGTTGTCATTCAATATCTGGGCATACAAGTTATCATTGAATAACAGTAAGTTCACTAATTGCTAATCCCGCTTTTCAGCAAAAAGGAAGAGAGAAGGAGAGAGAGAGAGAGAGAGGAATCAATCATCAGTCCAGGGTCCAGCATTGGTCCAGCCAACGGGGGTCTCTGGTCAGTGGTCAGGGAGGCCCTCCCATTGAGTCATGAGGTTCGGAAAGGACCCCCTTGCTTTCTAAACTCCTTCTCAGAGAGGAGTCTAGGTGCGGCTGAGTCCAGTCCTAGTCTCAGACTTGGTCAACGGTTTATGTCTAAAGGAGTATATCATGTATACCCTTGGGCTGAATTAAAAGGTGGAGACAGAGGAAAGATAGAGGTAAAGGAAAGATCACCACCCTGGGTTCCAGCGATGTCTCTGGTCCGGTTCCGTCGGATGGTGGGCGCATGCACCCAGCCCCTCTGATTTGCGCTATTTATTGACTAGTCCCACTGCATATGCTAATTACTTCGCATGCGTAGTCTGTTGTTCTCGAACCTTCTCAAAATGAGTTGGGGGGTTTGAGGGGTTGGGGGGGTTTGAGGCTAGTGATTTTGGTGCTGCTGCCCTCCCCCCCTCCTGTCAGAGATGCAGGGGCGATGCTGTCTCAGGCTTGCCTGTTTTTTAAGCAATTACTCAAGATAAGGCCCAGAAGAGCGCTATCCTGCCTCCACAAGATCCTCCCTTCCAGCTGCACCTTATCTCCTTAGTGTGGTATTCCTTCACACCAGGTCCTCCTTTGTCCAGACAATAACTCTTTCAACTTCTCAGTTTCTTCAAGGTCCTTCTTTGCTGAGTGTTTGAGACATTAACTCTTTCAGCACCTCAGTCTCTTACAGTGGGGCTGTAATGTTGAAATGGCAACATTTCATGTGCTTTAAGTCTGAGGAGGGGGGATCCAAGACACAAACATGTAAGTGTGATATTTGGGTGATACCTACTTGAAATTAAACTACAAGTATTGGATCTTTTTTATGGAGTTGTTTTTTTTAATATAGGTTTTCTAATTATGTGAAGTTTGGGAATTTGCATCTGGGGTCTTCTGTTGTTTTACATGCATATTTTACCCGTTCAAAATGTTTTCACGTAGAATCCCTTGAGCCTGCAGGATCTATTACCGTTTCAATGGGTATCGACTTCTGTGATTCTATTCAGACTGCCACTTTCCAGTTATGGTGAGTTTTCAGGGTGGGGGAGTAATTTTTTGCCCTCGGAAGACAGAAGTAGTGTAACTTTGAAGTTTACTTAACAGTAGCAGATTTGCTGTTTATTAAATGTTTAAAGAATTGAACAACAGTTCACAACATGATGTATACCAAAGATGTGTTTAGAGAAATAAGACATAATTACTGTTCTGGTTTGCTATTATAAGGATTATCAGTTTTCTTTGGTCTTCCAAATTTTTTTGATTCTTGATTCTAAAAACACAGATTTGATGGTAAGCTCAAATCTAGGTTTGAAATAGTATGTATAAGTTCTAAAACTCTTTGACAGATTGTGTTTGGGAGGTCCTGATTTTCCCTTGGTGTAAATGATATCAAGTAGAAGCATGAACTCCTCTTCAGAGTTAGAATTACTTCTCTGTTCCTAAGCTTTATTTTTATTTTTTCCCCTCTCTTCTTCAGATTCTTCTTCATAACACCACCTTCAAGGGAGCAGTCAGGTCTGACTAGTATGCTGGAGTGTATTGTATGTGTTCTTCCTTGTAAGAAATTGCAAATCAAAGCAGCACACAGTGTGAGCAATTTTACTGCCTTGAGTGCTTATTATGGCTGTTTGTGATCTATGTAACATGACTGCATGAAACCAGTCCCAAAATTTGCTGGCCAAAGAAGCCCGTTCCTCATGCTATAGATTCTTTTAAATGATTAGGGAGAGAATGAAAACAAGTAACTGGCTGGCCAACTAGATTTTGTCTTATATACGTGACTTATGGTTTTTATGCTTGTTATTGGCACAGTCAAGATCCTCCTTTGTATGAGTTCCTGTTGCATTCTAGGCTAGCAGAGAACCTGTTCATCCAGTGAGAACTCTGTTATAAAGTAGCATTTGAAACCAGGGAAAAAGAGAAGCAGTGTCCAAACATTAGGAATGAATGGATGTGGGAAAGCTAGACACCTTCTTTTAAGAGCAATTCAGGCTTGTGCTAGCTTATGTAGTCTTTGAAACTATGCAAAGGCACTAAATCAATCTGCATGAGTTTTGGGGTTTTTTTTACATTTTTTGAAATAATGTTTTTTGACATATTTTGTTGCAAGAAGCAACACTTTCTATATTCTGCACCAAAAGGGATATTGAAGACATTCATGTTGCAGCATTCCAATTTAGGGAGAACTCTCATCCCATTGAGAAAGTTCTGTACACCTTTCTTTAATACTGTAGAAATGTTAGTGTACTACTACTAAGCACAGCTTGCGTGACTTACAGATTATTAAAGATGGGGGGGAAAGCTTAATAATAGAAACATACCCATGTGACTCCAAAAGAACCACTGCTAAGATTAAACATCTTGTTCTAGAGGCAAGGAGGTTTTACTATTGAAAATATTTTATTTTTTTTCCCTCCTCAAACCTTTTCCTGTACAATGGATGCTCATGCATAGTCATTTAAAGATATTAGTATCTCCAGCAAGAAGTCTGCAGCATGCAGTTTATGCCTGTCATGTTGTTGTAGCTGATCTGTGTACTGCTTGCTGGAATTTGGGAACAGCTTTGGACTGTTGCATGATGCTAGGTTTGTTTGGGGAGGGAAGTTCCATTCTAGGCAATGCAATTTCATAATTATTTCAAAATGATAGGCATCTCTCTCTCTAAATATATTTGGGTTTTATTTTAAATAAAATATGCTGAGTTTATCAAGCAGGAATGCTCTTTTTTAAACTGAGCAAATATTTTTCTTTCAAGTACATATTTTCAGTATACTAATGATTTGGTTCCAAACTTATACCATTTATTGCTAAGAATCTTAGCAGTGATGAGGATAAACAATGCAGCATAACACATTGATTTTATGCAGATCACCACCTTTATGTTTTGGGGGGTCTACTGTATTAGTGATATATAAAAACTGATTACTTTCTCCAACATTGCCTAGTAATTGTTTATTATTTTTCTATTAGACAAACAAGACAGATCAATATTCCTGAACACTGACCAGACTATGAGTAACATCACTGTAAATAGATTTGCCTTAGACCTCAGTGTTGTGTTCATTTTAATGATTTGGACAATGAGAGTCCAATGACAAAACTCAAGCTAAGTGTAAAATTAAATTAAGAATAGGAATTGCTTACTTTGTTCCTTTGCTAATTGATAGGGCCCTGTCTCTTTCACACCAGTTCTTAGAAAATAGTATAAAAATAGGTAAAATGTTCTTTGCATTAAATTTGCTATTTTACTGTTGTCGTGGTTTAACCCCAGATGGTAACCGAATACCATGCAGCCACTCGCTCACTCCCCGCCTCCCCAGTGGGGTAGGGAGAAGAATCGGAGAGAAAGGAAAACTCATGGGTTGAGATAAAAACAGTTCACCAGGACAGCAAAGAAAAAATAATAATAATTATATATTAATAATGATAATAATAATAAAATATAAAGATAATAGAATATATAAAATGAATGATGCACAATTTTTCACCACCCAATGACCGATACAGCGCGTCCCGAGCAGCAATCATGGAACAGGAATATTCCCCAGCAGCTATCTCAGAACAGCAAGTTCCAGAGAGAGCAGGTGAGGGAACAAACAGCCAAACGAATGAATGAAAAAGGCCCGAACAAACAAAAAGAGGCAAAAAGGGAACAAAAAGGACAAACGAACAAAAGGGAAGTGGCCCGCCGGCCAACCCCCACTTATACTGTGCATGATGTCTATGGTATAGAATACTCTCTTTGGCCAGTTTGGATCAACTATATGGGCTATACCCCTCCCAAGTTTTTGCACCTGCACATCAGCAAAACCTGGGAAACTGTAAAATGTCCTTGATCGTTTAGCAGCAACCAACAACATTCTTCACGTACATCCTGGTTTAGGCTGGGACGGAGCTAGTTTTGTCTCCAGCAGCTACTGTGTTTTGGATTTAGTAGGTGAAGAATGGTGATAGTACACTGATGTTGTTGGTTGCTGTGACAAGCATGGGCTGGTTATCTTATATTGGCATTTCCTATGTCCTCGTGTTATCAGAAGAGCTGGGACCCTGTACATACTCTTCTACTATTGTTATGCTGACAGAAAAGAAAGGAGCTGCCTGTTTACCTCATCTGCCCTGGACTGTATAAAGAGAGCATTTTGCTGATTACTCCAGAAGAGGCTGGTGTAGCAGGAAGAATCTAGAAATTTCTTAAGTGAAGTAAATTCCGTGGTACTCTTCTCTTTACTTCATTACTCTAAAGTAGTCAGTTGGCCCAGTTCCAGAAAGCAAATATATCTAGATAGATAACTGACCTGGAAAAAGCAAGGCTGTGCATGAACAACTACTCTCATTTCTTCTATCTATCTCCCTGGCCTTTTTTCTTGTAAAAGCAGGATGCCATCTTTTCCTTTCTTCAGCAAGAGTGTATGAGCAAAGTCTCTCCCCAAAGTCCAGCCAAGGTCAACCCACCACACTTCTCCATTCCATCTTTTGCAGGAACTTAGTGTGTTGCTCTTCCTGTCCCTTTTTTTTTTTATCATCTGGGGAGATTTTTGGAATATAAGACAAAAATAGTGAACTGGTTTTGGATAGATGTATTCTGGGTCAAGCAGCTACTAGGAGTAAAACAAAAGAGGATAATATAAATAGCAAGAAGAATATTCTCCAGCCTCTTATTAAAATAATAATTTAGAAAAAGCTTTTAAAATTAAGACTTTAAAGACTGCCATTGTGGAATCTCTGAACTGCTCATTTACAGGTGATAATATTATTTGTATTAGTTTTAAAGAAGATGTTGCCATCATTGTCCTCAAGTCTTTTGTTATGGCAGAGAACTTCTTTCCCAGGAACCCTTTGGAGCCAACCCTTAAAAAAAAAAAATTGAGGGAAAAGTTACATTTTCAGAAATATGAGAGCATGCATACTATATTAATACCGCATTTGTACTGGAGAAAATAGATTAGCTTTACTGCTGTAAGAAATTAGCAGGTTTTTGGATTAACAAGGTAGAAATCAGGCAGGTAGGTAGTTTTTACACTGTTTATAGATTCCATAGTAAATTTGGAGCTGATGTGTATATATTAATCTATTTTGAAGCACTTGGTTGATTCTCTGTAATTTCTCTTTTCCCAGCACAAAGGATGACCATTTCAATGTTAACATTCAGCTCGCTGTTGGAGAACTGCTTTTGCCTGTCACTATGTCAGAGAAAGACTTTAAGAAGGAGCAAGGTGAGAAATATTTCAGCAGCTTCAATAAATGTATTTGGATAAGAGGGCTGTGTGGCTTTCAGTTTCCAAGCATACAGCAAGTGCTTCCACTGTAGCTGTTTGTGTTAGTCTCTATTAGTATTCAGCCTGACACTAATGATTTAATTTAAAAATATCTTTAAAAGGATGTGCAGTGGTATTTGACAGCTTTTCAGTGTGCCTTTAAAAACACAAAGCACACTCTTTACCCTGAAACAGTCTTTTGCCTCAAATAGTTTTGGCTTCCTATCATGAAGTATTCATGTCTCTCCTACTAGCAGTAAAGCAGAAAGTCAAGCTCAAGGAAACCTCAGCTCAAGGAAATAAACCAAATGTATGTTGATACGGTGTCTGTCTTTACTAGTCCTTATTCCATGGCTACTCTTAAATACCATTAACGTACCTTTTCTTCATCTACTTTGAAGATGATTTTAAACTTTTTCCTTTAAAACACTTCATATAAAAATATTCTTGTTGGAATGCTGTTTTAGAAAGGTGACATCTTCCAGATGCTTCAGCATTCTTCTAATGTTATGTCTTTAAAGAATGTAAGGTTCTGATGCTAGTCCAAACACAAGCCTCCATAAAAGCTTTTAATAACTTGAATATCTAATACAAAATATTTAGAGAAAATTGTAGTTAGCTTTGACTGTGTGTTAAATGGAACAATCCATACTGCTACCCTTAATTTGGATGAGATTCTTGGATATTTTAAAATATAAATGATTTCATTTTGGATGCATTCAAATGTAATACTGTTTACTCATCTATTTCAATGTATGGGGATTTACACGTGTAAATCTCTTCACATTTAGATGAGAATATACCCATGGGATCCTGTCTCATTGCTGTGTAAGGCTCAGAAACTCAGTATGTCTGTCAAGCAGTCAAGAACATCAGTGAGTAATGCTATGTATTATTAATTATTGCTTTTGAGCATTTCTTGCTTTTTGTATTTTTGAATGATTAAGAAAGTAGTTTAAATATTGCTTAGATCATTTTCAGTTAAGCTTATGGCTTCAGTGAAATGTTAGGATTGTGCTTTGTTTTCTTAACCAATTGATACTTATTTGCTGTTCTTACCATTTGCTGGCTAAAGCCTGCCTCTCTGCTTTATACCTGCTCATCAAACCAAGGTGAGTGATTGAATGAGGCTGTGACACATTTATTTTAAACTGTTTCCTTCTAAAAATTGGAGCTGAGGTTGTAGTGAAAGGAAAGCAGGTTACTGTGTTGCTTTTCCTACCACCACCCCCCCATTTTTATGTTTTCTTACTTTGTGATATTTTGATAGAGTTTTTGTATGTTTTGCTGTGACTGAGGGTTTTTTTCCTCCTGACTGGCCATACAGAACCACGAGCACATAGAAGAAGTGTACTTGGAGCATAGCTGTGGTCCTCTGTGGAGTTGTTGCCAAAATTCCTTTTTCTTCTGCCATTTTACTTCTATGGTTGTTGATTATTTGTCTGAATAAATCTGGCAGCTGTTTGCTATGCTTAATAGAGCAGAAAGGCTACTCTGAATAAAGCTATTTGAAAATTTGTTTATATGAAGTATTTGTAAATCCATTAAGGTCTCTTGGCATTTCTGTATTTCTCTCTGTCTTCCTGAATTCATTCTTTGATGAAAAATCTACCACAGGTTTAAAAACCTTTTCTATCGCATCTTTTTTGTTATAGATATCAGCTGTTTCAGAATATTCTTGGTAATAGAGGTCTCAGTTCTAAATTTTACATAAGTATTTATAACAAAGATCTAGGAACAGCTAGTATTTGGGAAGAATTACTATGTGATCTTGCTAAATGAAAAATCGGAATTACAATAATAAATGCAGGGCAATTTAGAAGTTGGTATATATTATTCTATTTTGTGTTTAACGTCGACTTGTCTGTATTCTCCAAATGAATCTGATTTGTATAACTTGTTTTTCACTTGTCATACTTTTTCTTTTTCCTTTTTTTTTCCTTTTTGGACGTAAGATGTTTCAAGTCTTGTACCTAGAGATGCCCTATTTTATTTGTAACCGAAACAAATGGGTAAAAAATAGTGAAGGAGTGAGGAGAATATTAGAAATGCAAGATTATATTGAGGGAGAATGAGAATATGTATGGGTTTTAAGGATTTTTACATCTAAATTGCATGTGTAATCTAATAAGAATGCTAAAGAGGAAATAGCCGGTATTATACTGCTATGTAGAAGACAATGCATTGCTTCACATCTTTACTCAATTACACTCTGCTGTTTTGCATTGTCTGTTACATTTGTATATGTCCATTTTCTTCCTGATGGCATAAGGAGAGGGAAACAGGTTACTGAATATTTATGGCTGTGAAGGTTATCTAGTGGTAGCGGCAGAACCTCAAAAGCTGGATTTATCCACATGCTGCACATGATATGCTTAGCTTTGCTACACCATCTTCCCTTCTGAGATGGAGAATCCTCCGGTGAGATAATTCCTCAGAGTAGCAGCTGAGTTAATGGCTGATGTTGTGATTGACAATTTGGAAGCAGTGGATAAAAATGGTATTGCCAAACTACTTTTTACCTTTCTGGTTAAATATTTTTTATACGATCTTCAGGCCTCAGGATTTTATATTCTATTTTACATCACATCCCCAAGAAAAGTCCAGTTTCTGTAGCAGGAATTCTGCATGAGTGAGACGTACTGTTGGGATCTCTGTATCCAAATTTTTACTTGTCTGCTTTTTTTTTAAAAATCAGTAGCAAAACTCCCGTTGCCTTAATTCAGAATAGGACTAACCTGGTAGCTAATATATCGTTACCTACCAGTATAATTTTTTTCAATTTTATTTCCTTTTATTATTAAAAATGTGTACAGTTATTTCATTGTATCGATTAGTTAACCCAGATTAATTGCTACTCTATGCTCTGACTAGGGTTTTCTTAGATTCTAATGTTGCATGCAATATTAAAGGTGGCATGTGATTGTTATAGCTGGATATTAATCAGAATTTTTATGAAGGTGTTTTTAAAATAGCCAGTTAAAACTACTTGAAGTATAATGATTCCCCCCCAGTCATGTTTTAAAATAATTTTTGTCATTTTTTTTAAAGTGTATACCTGATTCACATTTTAAAAAAAACAAAACAAAAAACCTTGGTTAAGTAAACAAATTGTTTACTTAATTTTATTAAGATTTATGCATCCAACTTGTCTTCCTAACAAGCAAGATGCCAATTCTTTAAATGGTTGGACATTTACTATTTTCTGGCCCTTGACTACCACAAGCAATCATATTTGATGCCCCTTAATTAGAGCACCCTTTTTTCTTTCCAGGTTCCTTTCCACCTCAGCAATCGAGACAATACATTTGCTTACCATGCTGCTCTCCTAAGTGTTCTTTTGCATGTAAATTAATCTGATTCAGTTTACACTGTCATGCTGAGTGGTACAAATTGCCTATAACAATAAAACAGCATGAGTTAAAAATAAAGAGGGGTGGAAAGGCAGATTGAATGTGTGCCTTACTTGATAGGATGTTACTTTGCTTTATGCCAATACATTAGTTGACGATAATGAATCTTCTGTTCTGAAAAGCATGGTTTAGTTGATTTTTTTTAATTTTACTTCAATGGAGCAATACCTTGTCTTTTATAGAGCAAGTTAGACAAACCATTAATGACAAGAGTGTTAAGGTTAAATATGAAGCAATACATTCACTTCTCTGAGTGCTATCCATCTTTCCATTTACAGGTGCTTGACAAAAGTACTGGCTTTGTACAACATTTCTTTTAATTACGTGCTGTGGGAAACAGGCTTTTAACATAAACATAGTTGCATTCATTTATTCACCATTTGCTCTTCAATAGAGCTTAATGGAGAAGGTTTAAATCCTAAATGAGTACACACATCTCTCAGCAGTGTTATGTTAGTTGCATTGTTTTCATTATTACTGTTATCGTGGATTTCAGATGCTTCATATTTCTGCCTCAAGTACTGTGCTCCATTGTTTGCCTGTGTTTTCAGCTTCTGAACATAATGCAAAAATACACACACAATGTTAAGTTGTAGTTACTGTTGGGTTTTAATCAACATGAGTGTCCGGCAAATCATTCTTCTAAACAATGAATGTTAAAAGGAGAGAAAAGTGGGGTTTTTTTGTTAAAATGTCCTTGAACAACATTTCTTTATTTACTTTTTTTTCTTGTATATTTGGATATAATCTTGACATTTCTATTCCATTTTGTAGCAATATTCAAATTATTTCAATCAAATAGTTTGCCATGACATTTTAAAGAGATGGATACTAACTGAATTTTCCAGTTTCTAATGTGATGACTTTATCTTCATGGACTAAATTGAACTGATGACTGCTATCTGAATTTCAAGAATATTTTTAGCAATTGGGTATGAAATTATAATTAAGTGCAGTGGTTTTATGATTGAAAGATTAGAAGGTGTCTTTATACTTAAGCTGGACTTCTCCAAATCAATCTTACTTAATATTTACATTCTTCTTTTAGGTTATGCTTTTTGTGAAGAAGAACCATCTTGGTTTCACAGTTGCATTAGTATCACACATATCATTGTTCAGTTTAGTAATTTATTTCTAGTAATAAGGCATTGCAAATACATTAAACTAATTTCTTATAAAATTGTTTTCTCAACGAATGATTTAACTTCATTTTTTTTTGTTTAGAAGTCTCTTATTTTGGTTTTCTGCTTAATAAGCAAGCAAAACTTAAAGTATTCATAATGAAATACTTAATGTTTCAGGGATGCTGACAGGAATGAATGAGACATCTGCTACAATAGCCGTTGCTCCACAGAACTCTACTAGTTAATTGAGAGGGTAGTGAAGGCAGCAAACCCGAGTGTAGTCCCTTCTGGTCAAGATAACATACACAGGTAATATTACATGTCATTTGTAGTGGGAACATCTTTTAATATGAATTTGTTAGTTCAAAATTCATCAACATTTTATAATATTAGGAAAAATTGTATTATCCACACCTTTAACAGATAAGGTGCCCAATTATAATGTAACATAGAATCCTAAGCAGATACTAACTTGAGCCTAAGTACTTCTCAGCTCTGTATTTGAATGTATATAGAACATCAAATATCTAGACTTTACTGTACATAGTTGGGGGACTTGTCCTTTCCTAGTTTTGTTTCAAAGGAAAAAGATAGCCTTTTCAAAGCACAGTACTTTCAAGAGTGTCTACACAGTGTTTTGACTTTTGTTTCTGTTTCTGAAAGTAAGTGGCCTTATTCGAGTTTATCATCTGTGAGAAGCAGCTTGGTTTTTCCACATTAATTTTTGACCTATGATATCCAGCTAGTTACACCTAGAACCCTTTTTTTTTTCAGTTAGATGAAGATCTTTTTAAATGCAGGTTGAACATTAAATTGAACTTTTCCTTCTCCTTCCTATATACATGCAAGGAAAAACAGTGGTCAGCCAAGAAAGTCATTGGCCCTGTCTAATTCCAGATGTTACTTGTAAGTCAATCCATTTCATCCAAAAGCTGTGGTACAGAATGTCAGTGGAATTGATATGGTTGTTGATTAATGACAGCTTTTAATGTGGTTGACTCAAAATATTTGGTCCCATGAATCTGTATGGCTTCTCACTTGTGACAGGAACAAACAGGAAAATTGCCATGTGTGGAAAACTGAGTAGACACAAATAACAACAGCAAGACATTATTGGAAGCTGTTAACCTGATCTTGGAATAAGTAAATGCATACCTATCCCCTAGCATCTACTAAAACTATTCCAGAGTATGAATTATCTCTTTAGCTCTCTGAATTTTGCTATTTAAATAAGAGCAAAGTATCTCCTTTTAAAGCAAAGAACAATGTTTTGCTTTGAAATTTTGCTGACAGAGATGGCTGTTTGGAATGGTGAGAATCATGTAGCCTACACAGGACTAATAACCTGATATTTCTCTTTGTTGAATTTAGTCTTTTTTGCATCGCTGGTCATTTGTATTGCATTGCTTTAACATTAACTCAGCTGGATTTTCCTATGCATTTGATACTATCAATGATAAAATTCTGTTTCACCATAAAAACATGGTACAGCTAGTATGATTGCACTGAAATGATTGTCACTATTGACACCTGCTCCTCCGTGAAAGAGTCCTCATTTGCTGCATCCCTGAGGGATTTATACAGCCTGCATTCTCAACATCAATTCAAAGACTAGGTGAGAGTATCAATCAAGAGAGACTGAAGTGTCTGCAGCATACAGGTGTTCTCCATCTTTACCCTATCCATCACATGAGACAGCGCATAGGGATGGGTTGTTTTGTGATTGAGTCTCGAAAAGGCTACCTAAAATAATAGCTTAGTTCCTAGCTCAGCCACAGGCTTCCTGATTGTAAACAAGTTTCTAATTTCATCTTGCTTTCTCTTGCCCTTTTTGTTTAAAAAAAAGAAAAAAAAAAAAGCGGAGGTTTTCCACAAAAGAAAGTCTATGACCAACAGTCAATAAATAGAAGATGTACTTGCTGTTGGGTACACTCCTTCAGAGACAGTGGTTGAAGGCACGTTCTGGTCAGGCTGAAGTATTCAGAATGCTTTAGAGCATCCTGAAGTATCAGATGTTTGCCTATTTTTTTTTTTACTCAAAATAGAATGTATTCAGTCTGCCGCAGTAGTTACAGAATAGTTAGCATTTATAATGTCCATCAGGCAAAAAAAATGGTTTATAAAAACTTAAATGGCCTACCGGAAATGCCCAGTGATAATAAACATTTAGAAAATAGCCCTTCATTTGTTTCACTGTAAGTAACTGGAGTTCACAGATACTATGTAGTCGTAGTTGCACCTATTTTTTACTAAGAACAGGAATGGGAACATTAACTAATTGATACTGTGATGAACCTGTTCATCTTTTAAATAGCACTATGTTATCATTAAAGTAAATGCTAGATTTCAATAAATGAATATATGAGATAAATTAGAGATTAGATAATGAATAATTTCAAAACTCTAAACCAAACGACTGAAGTATTTTATATATATAATATATAATATATTTTTTTTTTATAAAAATGATGCATATATTTGATTTAAATCAACTCTGCCATGAGAGTAAACAAAAATGGAGTCTCTTCTTGCAAAAGCAGCATCAGAGAATCCGAAACAGAGATAGATAGGTGGTTCCATAGCCACACTCCTGCGCCAGACACCACTGAGGGTGAAACACCTTGGACCGTAGTAATCCACAAAAGCAGGGCTCCGCTTCAGTCCTCGCCCTCCAGTATCACAACTAAAAATAGATATGAAGCTTTAAAAGCTGTAGACACCCACGAGCAAGGCGGGCAAGTAGAAACTACTCCAAGAGC
Organism: Phoenicopterus ruber ruber; assembly: GCA_009819775.1. NCBI lineage: Eukaryota > Metazoa > Chordata > Aves > Phoenicopteriformes > Phoenicopteridae > Phoenicopterus > Phoenicopterus ruber. Next base: position 16,947,608 of record CM020247.1, read on the forward strand.
ACACAGCACGCACCGAAAAAAGAAACGGCGAGTGCTTGTAGTGGGGGACTCCCTGTTAAGGGGCACTGAGGCGCCCATCTGCCGACCTGACAGGGAGGCACGAGAGGTGTGCTGCCTCCCGGGAGCCAAGGTCCGAGATGTTGCTGAGAGGGTGCCGCGACTTGTCAGGAGCACGGACTACTATCCGCTGCTGCTCTTCCATGTGGGCACGAATGACGCCGCGAGTCGGAACCTGGGCAAAATCAAAGAAGCCTTTAAAGCCCTGGGGGAGCAAGTGAAAAATATTGGTGCCCAGGTTATATTCTCTTCCATTCTACCAGTGGGAGGAAAGTGGGCGGCCAGAAATAGGAGCATATACACATCAACTCCTGGCTTCGTGGCTGGTGCCGATGTGAGGGTTTTGGCTTTTACGACAATGGGACGTTCTTTGGTGACTACAACCTATTGGGGAGGGATGGGATCCACCTGTCTAAGAGGGGCAGGGGAATCTTTGGTGGCAGGCTGGCCAGCTTGGTGAGGCAGACTTTAAACTGAAGCACTGAGGGGTCCAAAGTGGCGATGCTCGTGCCAGCGCACCCAACTAGGGAGTCAGCCAGGCCAACCTGAGCAGAGACAAATCGTCCTTAGCTGCCTCCTCCCAAGAAGACAACCAGAAGGCCGACCACCCGAAGGGTGTGTATGGCTATGATGGATCCTCCTGCACCCCTCCAGGGAGACCTGCAAACTCAACTTCCTCTCTGAAATGCCTGTACACCAACGCACGCAGCATGGGGAATAAACAGGAAGAACTAGAGATCTGTGTGCGCTCGCAGGGCCACGATCTCATAGCAATTACAGAGACGTGGTGGGACAGCTCGCATGACTGGAATGCTGTCATGGATGGGTATGTACTTTTCAGGAAGGACAGGCCAGCAAGGCGAGGTGGTGGAGTGGCTCTCTATGTGAGAGAGCAACTGGAGTGTATCGAGCTCTGCCTAGGGGAGGACAAAGAACGGGTCGAGAGCTTATGGGTAAGGATTAAGGGACAGGCTAACATGGGGGACACTGTTGTGGGTGTGTACTACAGGCCACCTGATCAGGATGAGGAAGTCAAGGATGAGGCCTTCTACAGGCAACTGAAAGTAGCCTCACGATCACAGGCCCTGGTTCTCATGGGGGACTTCAACCACCCTGATATCTGTTGGAGGGACAACACAGCTAGGCACGCACAGTCCAGGAGGTTCCTGCAGAACATTGATGATAACTTTCTGACGCAGGTGGTGGAGGAGCCAACGAGGAGAGGGGTGCTGCTGGACCTCATACTAACAAACAAAGAAGGTCTGGTTGGGGATGTGAAGGTTGGGGACAGCCTTGGCTGCAGTGACCACGAGATGGTGGAGTTCAGGATCCTGCGTGGAGGAAGCAGGACACTAAGCAGGATTACAACCCTGGACTTCAGGAGAGCTAACTTTGGCCTCTTCAAGGACCTGCTTGGAGGAATCCCGTGGGTTAGGGCCCTAGAAGGTAGGGGGGCCCAAGAAAGCTGGGCATGATTCAAGCATCACTTCCTCCAAGCTCAAGAGCGGTGCATCCCCAGGAGTAAGAAATCGGGTAAGGGAGGCAGGAGACCTGCGTGGATGAGCAAGGAACTACTGGCAAAACTCAAATGGAAGAAGGAAGTCCATGGAATGTGGAAAAAGGGGCAGGCCACGTGGGAGGAGTACAGGAACTTTGTCAGAGTATGCAGGGATGCAATGATGAAGGCTAAGGTCCACCTGGAATTTAATCTGGCAAGGGACATCAAGGGCAATAAGAAGGGCTTCTTCAAATACATTGATAGCAAACGGAAGACTAGGGAAAATGTGGGCCCTCTGCTGAATGAGGTGGGTGCCCTGGTCACGAAGAATGCAGAGAAGGCAGAGTTACTGAATGTGTTCTTTGGTTCAGTCTTTACTGCCAAGGCTGGCCCCCAGGAATCCCAGACCCTGGAAGTAAGAGAGGAAGCCTGGAGAAAGGATGGCCTTCCTTTGGTCGAGGAGGATTGGGTTAGAGATCAGTTGGGCAAACTGGACACCCACAAGTCCATGGACCCTGATGGGATGCACCCACGTGTGCTGAGGGAGCTGGCAGAGGTCATTGCCAAGCCACTCTCCATCATCTTTGAAAAATCATGGAGAACGGGAGAGGTGCCCGAGGACTGGAGGAAAGCCAATGTCACTCCAGTCTTCAAGAAGGGCAAGAAGGAGGACCCGGGAAATTACAGGCCAGTCAGCCTCACCTCCATCCCTGGAAAGGTGATGGAGCAACTCATTCTGGAGGCCATCTCCAAGCATGTAGAAGAAAAGAAGGTGATCAGGAGTAGTCAGCATGGATTCACCAAGGGGAAATCATGCTGGACCAATCTGATAGCCTTCTATGATGGTATGACTGGCGGGGTGGATGAGGGGAGAGCGGTGGATGTTGTCTACCTTGACTTCAGCAAGGCATTTGACACTGTCTCCCACAATATCCTCATAGGGTAAGCTCAGGAAGTGTGGGCTAGATGAGTGGATGGTGAGATAAATTGTGAACTGGCTGAATGGCAGAGCTCAGAGGGTGGTGATCGGTGGCGCAGAGTCTAGTTGGAGGCCTGTGGCTAGTGGTGTCCCCCAGGGGTCGATACTGGGGCCAGTCTTGTTCAATTTGTTCATCAATGACCTGGATGAAGGGACAGAGTGCACCCTCAGCAAGTTTGCTGACGACATGAAACTGGGAGGACTGGCTGATACACCAGAGGGCTGTGCTGCCATTCAGCGAGATCTGGACAGGCTGGAGCGTTGGGCAGAGAGGAACCTCATGAGGTTCAACACAGGCAAGTGCAGGGTCCTGCACCTGGGGAGGAACAACCGCATGCACCAGTACAGGTTAGGGGTTGACCTCCTGGAAAGCAGCTCTGCGGAGAAGGACCTGGGAGTCCTGGTGGATGACAAATTCACCATGAGCCAGCAATGTGCCCTTGTGGCCAGGAAGGCCAACGGCATCCTGGGGTGCATTAAGCAGAGTGTGGCCAGCAGGTCGAGGAAGGTTATCCTCCCTATCTACTCTGCCCTAGTGAGGCCCCATCTGGAGTACTGGGTCCATTTCTGGGCTCCCCAGTTCAAGAAAGAGGAGGAACTACTGGAGAGAGTCCAGTGGAGGGCCACGAAGATGATGAGGGGACTGGAGCATCTCTCCTCTGGGGAAAGGCTGAGGGAGCTGGGGCTGTTTAGCCTGAGGAAGAGAAGACTGAGAGGGGACCTCCTCAATGCTTACAAATATCTCAAGGGTGGGTGTCAAGAGGATGGGGCCAGACTCTTCTCAGTGGTGCCCAATGACCCGACAAGTGGCAACGGGCACAAACTGGAACACAGGAAGTTCCATCTAAATATGTGGAAAAACTTCTTCACTGTGAGGGTGACAGAGCACTGGAACAGGCTGCCCAGAGAGGTTGTGGAGTCTCCTTCTCTGGAGATATTCAAAACCCGCCTGGATGCAGTCCTGTGCAGCCTGCTCTAGGGGACCCTGCTCTGTCAGGGGGGTTGGACTAGATGATCTCCAGAGGTCCCTTCCAACCCCTACCATTCTGTGATTCTGTGATTCTGTGAAAATCTCATGGATACATGAAGTGTGCCATGTTTTATTTATGTGACACAGGTAGAAGCAGCCTCACGTTCACAAGCCCTGGTCCTCATGGGGGATTTCAACCACCCCGATATCTGTTGGAGGGACAACACAGCAGGGCATAAGCAATCCAGGAGCTTCCTGGAATTCGTTGATGATAACTTCCTTCTCCAAGTGATAGAGGACCCAACGAGGAGAGGTGCTATGCTGGACCTTGTTCTCACCAACAAGGAGGGGCTGGTGGGGAATGTGAAGCTCAAGGGCAGCCTTGGCTGCAGTGACCATGAAATGGTGTAGTTCAAGATCCTTAGGGCAGCAAGGAGGGCACACAGCAAGCTCACTACCCTGGACTTCAGGAGCGCAGACTTTGGCCTCTTCAGGGATCTGCTTGGTAGAGTACCATGGGATAAAGCCGTGGAGGGAAGAGAGGCCCAAGAAAGCTGGTCAATATTCAAGGATCACCTCCTCCAAGCTCAGGAGCGATGCGTCCCAACAAAGAGGAAGTCAGGCAAAAATGCCAGGAGGCCTGCATGGATGAACAAGGAGCTCCTGGACAAACTCAAGCACAAAAAGGAAGCCTACAAAGGCTACAAATTGAGCAGCCAGGGAGCAGGTTAGGACAGCTAAAGCCCTGATAGAATTAAATCTGGCCAGGGATGTCAAGGGCAACAAGAAAACCTTCTATAGGTACGTCAGTGATAAAAGGAAGACTAGGGAAAACGTGGGCCCTCTCCAGAAGGCAACAGGAGACCTGGCTACCCGGGATATGGAGAAGGCTGAGGTACTCAACGACTTTTTTGCCTCAGTCTTCACTGGCAAGTGCTCTAGCCACGCCGCCCAAGTCGCAGAAGGCAAGGGCAGGGACTGGGGGAATGAAGAACCACCCACTGTAGGAGAAGATCAGACTCGAGACCATCTAAGGAACCTGAAGGTGCACAAGGCCATGGGACCTGATGAGATGCATCCACGGGTCCTGAGGCAACTGGCAGATGAAGTTGCTAAGCCACTCTCCATCATATTTGAGAAGTTGTGGCAGTCCGGTGAAGTTCCCACTGACTGGCAAAGGGGAAACATAACCCCCATTTTTAAAAGGGGACAAAAGGAAGACCCAGGGAACTACAGGCCAGTCAGTCTGACCTCTGTGCCCAGCAAGATCATGGAGCAGATCCTCCTGGAAACTATGCTAAGGCACATGGAAAATAAGGAAGTGATTGGTGACGGCCAACATGGCTTCACTAAGGGCAAATAGTGCCTGACAAATTTGGTGGCCTTCTATGACGGGGTTACAGCGTTGGTGGATAAGGGAAGAGCAACGGACATCATCTACCTGGACTTGTGCAAAGCATGTGACACTGTCCCACATGACATCCTTCTCTCTAAATTGGAGAGACATGGATTTGACGGATGGACCACTCGATGGATAAGGAATTGGCTGGATGGTCACACTCAAAGAGTTGCAGTCAACGGCTCGATGTCCAAGTGGAGACCAGTGACGAGTGACATTCCTCAGGGGTCGGTGTTGGGACTGTCGCTGTTTAGCATCTTTGTTGGGGACATGAACAGTGGGATGGAGTGCACTCTCGGCACATTTGCTGATGACACCAAGCTATGTGGTGTGGTTGACATGCTGGAGGGAAGGGATGCCATCCAGAAGGACCTTGACAGACTTGTTAGGTGGGCCCGTGTGAACCTCATGAAGTTCAACAAGGCCAAGTGCAAGGTCCTGCACCTGGGTTGGGGCAATCCCAAGCACAAATACAGGCTGGGCGGAGAATGGATTGAGAGCAGCCCTGAGGAGGACTTGGAGGTCTTGGTTGATGAGAAGCTCAACATGAGCCGGGCGCTCACACGGGCGCTTGCAGCCCAGAAAGCTATCTGTATCCTGGGCTGCATCAAAAGAAGCATGGCCAGCAGGTCGAGGGAGGTGATTCTCTCCCTCTACTCTGCTCTCATGAGACCCCACCTGGAGTACTGCGTTCAGCTCTGGGGCCCCCAGCATAAGAAGGACATGGACCTGTTGGAGTGAGACCAGAGGAGGGCCACAAAGATGATCAGAGGGCTGGAGCACCTCTCCTATGAAGACAGGCTGAGAGAGTTGGGGTTGTTCAGCCTGGAGAAGAGAAGGCTCTGGGGAGACCTTCTAGCAGCCTTCCAGTACCTAAAGGGGGCCTACAAGAAAGCTGGAGAGGGACTTTTTAGTAGGGTGTGCACTTATAGGACAAGGGGTAATGGCTTTAAACTGAAAGAGGGTAGATTTAGATTAGATCTAAGGAAGAAATTCTTCACTATGAGGGTGGTGAGGCACTGGAACAGGTTGCCCAGAGAAGTTGTGGATGCCCCATCCCTGGAAGTGTTCAAGGCCAGGTTGGATGGGGCTTTGAGCAACCTGGTCTAGTGGAAGGTGTCCCTGCCCATGGCAGGGGGGTTGGAATTAGATGATCTTTAAGGTCCCTTCCAACCCAAACCATTGTATGGTTCTACGACACATACAACATTTCAGGATGATAAAATAAACAGTCACCTTTTTATAGAATCATAGAATCATGGAGTTGTTTAGGTTGGAAGAGACCTTTAAGATCATCGAGTCCAACCGTTAACCTAACACTGCCAAGTCCACCAGTAAACCATGTCCCTAAGCACCACATCTACAGGTCTTTTAAATACCTCCAGGGATGGTGACTCCACCACTTCCCTGGGCAGCCTGTTCCACTGCTTGACAACCCTTCCAGTGAAGAAATGTTTCCTAATATCCAATCTAAACCTCCCCTGGCGCAATTTGAGGCCATTTCCTCTTGTCCTGTCGCTTGTTACTTGGGAGAAGAGACCGACCCCCACCTCGCTACAACCTCCTTTCAGGTAGTTGTAGAGAGCGATAAGGTCTCCCCTCAGCCTCCTTTTCTCCAGGCTAAACAACTCCAGTTCCCTCAGCCGCTCCTCATAGCACTTATTCTCTAGACCCCTCACCAGCTTCGTTGCCCTTCTCTGGACATGCTCCAGCACCTCAATGTCTTTCTTGCAATGAGGGGCCCAAAACTGAACACAGTACTCGAGGTGCGGCCTCACCAGGGCCAAGTAGAGAGGGACAATCATTTCCCTAGTCCTACTGGCCACACTATTTCTGATACAAAGATTCCTTGACAAAGTAGTTATGAATTTGATAAAAATGTTAAAGGTGAATTTTTTATTTTTCTATAGTATTGCCATTTGTCTTGTTTTATTGCAAGTCGTATTTGGGAAGAAAAAATTATATACAAGAACTTGTTTCAGCTTGTCATGATATTCTGTGAGGACTACTTGAGTTCACTTCTTGGAAGTGCTTAGTACATACCCTTTTACACAGGAAAAGTAGTACTATTTTTAAACTGACGTTCTGCACTGTGCAGCATGAATTATATTAACCTCTTGTTGTTCATCCCCAACTTGAGTATTACTACTTAATGACTGCTAATGCCAAGAAATTTATATTACCTGGTAATGAAATACTCATTCAAAATGAAATTGTATAGTTTAATACAAGTGTATCTAATGGGCATGAACAGGTGCCTGTTTCTTGTTTTTTTCAGTCTGAACATATTTGCACTCATGACGAAGATGATGTCATGTTATTGAGACCAAATTACTGCTCCTTAAATTGATAATCCTATTTAGGATTGCTTTTTTGCACCAAAGAAAAACACTAGGGCAAATATAATGAAGATTTGAAAAGAAATACGTAAAGCAAATATCGACAGAATAGCGCATACTCACCAATGAAAAATGAAATAAATGTAAACCTGTAAAATACATCAGCTATATGTCAGTCCATATCACTGTATAGCAACACTTCCTTGCATGCATTTTTTTCTCTCTTTACCATATGGCTACTGAATTTTTATAATTACTTGAAATGTAATAATTTAACTGAGTGTAGAACAAAATGGCAGATAATACAGTTGATTCTGTTTTAGACTCTCTTTTCTGACCTGTTTTATTTCTTTTAAGTGATAGCTGTAAAAATTTTGAACTCAATAGTCAATATATATATCAGAACACAAATGTGCAGATTTGTATTCATATATTTGCAAAATAAATTTGCTGTACTATTTTACTTCTTTAAGTGTAGTAACCTGCACTTAAAATGAGTTCATACAAGCTATTAGATCTCTGGGCCTTGTAAGGCAGCATATGGTACACTCTCATGTTCTTTATAGGATTTAAATATTTTATCTATTGATCTCTATTGCTTTTGTTATCAAGGGGAAACATGATTTCAATTTTAAAGCTTTCTACTAAAAACAAAAATGAGAGATGCATTTAAAGAGAGAATATTTTTTGGAGCAGAAAATACAATTTCCCCTTAAATATGAAAACTTCGGAAAAAAAATGTGTATTATTTTTCTTAAAATATTATTTCACAATGTCCTGGTTTCAGCCAGGATGGAGCTAGTTTTGTCTTCAGAAACTACTGTGTTTTGGATTTAGTATGTGAAAAATGGTGATAGTACACTGATGTTGTTGGTTGCTGCTAAACAATCAAGGACATTTTGCAGTTTCCCAGGTTTTGCTAACATGCAGGTGCAAAAACTTGGGAGGGGTAGAGCCAGAATAGTTGATCCAAACTGGCCAAAGAGAGTATTCCATACCATAGACGTCATGCCCAGTATAAGTGAGGGTCGGCCAGTGGGCCCACTAGCTTTTAGACCCTTAACTTGCCTTAATCCTTATTCTTCCCTTCTGGTTGCTTTTTGTTCCCTGCTTTTCCTTTTTTTTTGTTCATTCAGGCCTTTTTGTTCGTTCATTCTGCTGTTCATTCCCTTGCCTGCTCTCTCTGGAACTTGCTGTTCTGGGATAGCTGGGGGGGAATACCCCTGCTCCCTGACTGCTGCTCGGGATGGGCTGTACCGGTTGTCGGGTGGTGAGAAATTGTGTATCGTTTGTTTTATATATCCTATTATCCTTATATATATTATCATTATTATCATTATTATCATTATTATCATTATTAATGTATTTTTATATTTTTCCTTTGCTGTCCTGGTGAACTGTTTTTATCTCAACCCATGAGTTTTCCTTTCTCTCCAATTCTCCTCCCCACCCCACTGGGGAGGGGGGAGTGAGTGAGCGGCGGCGTGTTATTTCCTTTCTCTCCGATTCTCTCCGAGTTTTCCTTTCTCTCCGATTCTCCTCCCCATCCCACCAGGGAGTGGGGGAGTGAGAGAGTGGCTGCGTGGTATTGGGTTACCATCTGGGGTTAAACCACGACACACAAGAGTGATTAGGGCAATTGTTGTAACATACATAGCTCTTTCAATGTTCTGAGAAATGTTTGTTAAAAGTATTTTAAGAGATGAAGGGTGGAAGTGGGTTGAGGAGCACATAGTAGATGTTGACCAAGTGATTTCAAAAAGAATCAGCTAAGGCCCCAAGCTTCTGTCTTGTGATTCAGATCACATCCGTGGGCACCATTCAAATATCTAAAGACAGACATGGAAAGAAAAATATTTGTTCCTACAGGGAATTAAATCAGTCTGAATAACCACAAAAGCTCCTCAGGTCTCTTCCTCCTTTATTCATTTTCAGCTCCATAACCTTCCACCAGAATAGCTAATTGTCGTGGTTTAACCCCAAATGGTAACCCAATACCACGCAGCCACTCTCTCACTCCCCCACTCCCTGGTGGGATGGGGAGGAGAATCGGAGAGAAAGGAAAACTCGCAGGTTGAGATAAAAGCAGCTCACCAGGACAGCAAAGGAAAAATATAAAAATATATCAATAATTATAATAATGTATATATATAAGGATAATAGAATATATAAAACAAACGATACACAATTTCTCACCACCCAATGACCGATACAGCCCATCCCAAGCAGCAGTCAGGGAGCAGAGGTGTTCCCCCTCAGCTGTCCCAGAAGAGCAAGTTCCAGAGAGAGCAGGCGAGGGAACGAACAGCGGAATGAATGAACGAAAAGGCCCGAACGGATGGGAAAAAAAAAAAGAAGAACAGGGAAACAAAAAGCAACCTGAAGGGAAGCTTAAGGGTTAAGGCAAGTTAAGGGTCTAAAAGCTAGTGGGCCCACCGGCCGACCCTCACTTATACCAGGCATGACATCTATGGTATGGAATACTCTCTTTGGCCAGTTTGGATCAACTATGCTGGCTATACCCCTCCCAAGTTTTTGCACCTGCACATTAGCAAAACCTGGGAAACTGCAAAATGTCCTTGATTGCTTAGCAGCAACCAACAACATCAGTGTGCTATCGCCATTCTTCACACACTAAATCCAAAACACAGGAGCTGCTGAAGACAAAACTAGCTCCATCCTGGCTGAAACCAGGACACTAATCTTCATTTTCTTCACTTCGAACATAGCAGAAGACAACAGATGGTGATTGATGAAAAGACTAATTGCAGATTTTAATCTTAGTAAGACTTGAATGCTCTTATGATCCTCTTGAAAGTGTCAAAATACTGTCTACTATTACTTAAGGCTCTGCATGAAGGAAAGGCATCTCACGGTAAATTGGCTTAGAAATACAATAATGGAAATACACATAGAAAGCATTTCTTTCTGCTACCTACAAAATATGGTGCAAAAACTTGTAATGTGTTGGCAGTAGCATACAGCAGAAAAGTCTGTTCAGAGCTGGGATCACAAACTGGATTTGCTTCTTCACTGTTTCACTTTGGATTATGCTTGTGAGATTCTGTTGACGTCAGAATATAATGCGTAATGGGATGGAGAATCAGGCCATCTTGAACTGCTTAGCACTCTGCCTTCCACTTTCTGAAGCATTTCTTAAACAGGATGCATTGTGCTCTAGTAGATTATTTCCCTCAATGACCGTGGCTCTACAAAATGATGCAATGTAGAGCACCTTTTCCACAGTTTTTATTCCTGAAGACTTTACTTGCACATTGCCCAATCAATCAGTGAGATAAAAGTCTGAACCCATCAGGGTGGATATGAAGAAAAAATTTTAGTTCACCTCAACTAGTTTGGTAATCCATTGAACTAGTCTGTTGCTGCTGTTATATTTTGGAAGGAATCCACAATTAGTAACAGGAGAAAGTGGGCTTAGAAAGTGAGCATGGTGTCATCTACGTATCTCTATTCTGCAGTTCATCAGGATGGCCTTAACCATTTGCCAGCACTCTGAGACACATGACAGCATTAATTTCAGTCCTCTAATTTGGGATGGTCAAGTCTGTAATTTCAACACCTGAAGATGGGAAAATCTGAGGTTTTGGAGAAAATCAAACCTCATCTTCTTGTAACACTGAAGCCTTAATCTGCTTCAGGACAGCCATCTCACCTTTTGAAATAATGAGTTTAATATCCTTCTCCATTACAACCATTAAAGTAGTCATTCTAATAGCTATCCCTTCTTTCTATAGATCACCAGAACTTGCAGAGGGAGGATTCCATGATGGCACGACTGGCTGGGTGGATGAGGGGAGAGCGGTGGATGTTGTCTACCTGGACTTCAGCAAGGCTTTTGACACTGTCTCCCACAATATCCTCATAGGTAAGCTCAGGCAGTGTGGGCTAGACGAGTGGATGGAGAGATGGATTGAGAACTGGCTGAATGGCAGAGCTCAGAGGGTGGTGATCAATGGCGCAGAGTCTAGCTGGAGGCCTGTGGCTAGTGGTGTCCCCCAGGGGTCAGTATTGGGCCCAGTCTCGTTCAATTTATTCATCAATGACCTGGATGAAGGGACAGAGTGCACCCTCAGCAAGTTTGCTGATGACACAAAACTGGGAGGACTGGCTGATACACCAGAAGGCTGTGCTGCCATTCAGCAAGACCTGGACAGGCTGGAGCGTTGGTCAGAGAGGAACCTCATGAGGTTCAACACAGGCAAGTGTAGAGACCTGGGGAGTAATAACCCCATGCACCGGTACAGGTTGAGGGTTGACCTACTGGAAAGCAGCTCTGCGGAGAAGGACCTGGGAGTCCTGGTGGATGACAAATTCACCATGAGCCAGCAATGTGCCCTTGTGGCCAGGAAGGCCAACGGCATCCTGGGGTGCATTAAGCAGAGTGTGGCCAGCAGGTCGAGGAAGGTTATCCTCCCCCTCTACTCTGCCCTAGTGAGGCCCCATCTGGAGTACTGGGTCCATTTCTGGGCTCCCCAGTTCAAGAAAGATGAGGAACTACTGGAGAGAGTCCAGCAGAGGGCTACAAAGATGATGAGGGGACTGGAGCATCTCTCCTATGGGGAAAGGCTGAGGGAGCTGGGGCTGTTTAGCCTGAGGAAGAGAAGACTGAGAGGGGACCTCATCAATGCTTACAAATATCTCAAGGGCGGGTGTCAAGAGGATGGGACCAAACTGTTTTCAGTGGTGCCCAGTGACAGGACAAGGGGCAATGGGCACAAACTGGAACATAGGAAGTTCCATCTAAATGTGAGGCAAAACTTCTTCACTGTGAGGGTGACAGAGCACTGGAACAGGCTGCCCAGAGAGGTTGTGGAGTCTCCTTCTCTGGAGATATTCAAAACCCACCTGGACGCAGTCCTGTGCAACCTGCTCTAGGTGAACCTGCTCTGTCAGGGGGGTTGGAGTAGATGATCTCCAGAGGTCCCTTCCAACCTCTACCATTCTGTGACTCTGTGATTCTCACCTCATAGCATGTTGTCAAAGTAGATACCTGAGTTAGCAGCAAACAGGCTAGCTTTTAAACAAGAAGCACAAAACAGCACTTCTGCTCATTGCTGGGACAGGTCTAACTAGTTCAAGCACAGCATTGCATATAATGGCTATGCTACTTCTGGGACCTATATTTTTAGTGACGCTTGACTACGCCATATAGATATGGCAGATATGTTCAGAGCTTGCTATGTATCATTGTTTAGCCTACGCACGACGTATGTGATTTTGTGGATAAGTAAGTATTGAACAAGATGTAAAATATCTTCCACCTGTCTTTTCGAGGCTTGCATTATCCTTTAGCAATATCAAAAACATACTGTGGAAATAATGTAATATGACAGTAAGCACATTGAAATGGATGGGCACTGAAATCCTAAAGAATGTAAAAGCAACCAGACCCAATATAAAAAACTTGCATAAAATGCTTAAAAAAACAGAAGTCCAAGGATCAACACTTGTTTTTCCTTAACCTTAACTGGCCCCAATACTGAGCCCTGGGGAACACCACTTGTGACCGGCTGCCAACTGCATTTAACTCCATTCACCACCACTCTTTGGGCCCGGCCATCCAGACAGTTTTTCACCCAGCGCAGACTACACCCATCCAAGCCATGAGCAGCTAGTTTCTCCAGGAGGATGCTGTGGGAAACGGTGTGTCCTGGTTTAGGCCAGGACGGAGCTAGTTTTGTCTTTAGCAGCTACTGTGTTTTGGATTTACTGTGAGAAGAATGGTGATAGTGCACTGATGTTGTTGGTTGCTGCTAAACGACCAAGGACATTTTGCAGTTTCCCAGGTTTTGCTAACATGCAGGGGCAAAAACTTGGGAGGGGTAGAGCCAGAATAGTTGATCCAAACTGGCCAAAGAGAGTATTCCATACCATAGACATCATGCCCGGTATAAGTGAGGGTCGGCCGGTGGGCCACTAGGCTTTTTAGACCCTTAACTTGCCTTAATCCTTAAGCTTCCCTTCAGGTTGCTTTTTGTTTCCCTATTTCTTCCTTTTTGTTTTTCATTCGTTCAGCTGTTTGTTCCCTCGCCTGCTCTCTCTGGAACTTGCTGTTCTGGGATAGCTGGAGGGGGAATACCCCTGCTCCCTGACTGCTGCTCGGGATGGGCTGTATCAGTCGTTGGGTGGTGAGAAATTGTGTATCATTCATTTTATATATTCTATTATCCTTATATATATTATTATTATCATTATTAATATATTTTTGTATTTTTCCTTTGCTGTCCTGGTGAGCTGTTTTTATCTCAACCCGCGAGTTTTCCTTTCTCTCCAATTCTCCTCCCCACGCCACCGGGGAGTGGGGGAGTGAGCGAGCGGCTGCGTGGTATTGGGTTACAATTTGGGGTTAAATCACGACACGGTGTCAAAGGCTTTACTGAAGTCCAGGCACACAACGTCCACAGCCTTTCCCTCATCCACTAAGTGGGTCACCATGTCATAGAAGGAGATCAGGTTGGTCAAGCAGGACCTGCCTTTCATAAACCCATGCTGCCTGGGCCTGGTCGCCTGGTTGTCCCGTACATGCCACATGATGGCACTCAAGATGATCTGCTCCATAACCTTCCCTGGCACCAAGGTCAGACTGACAGGCCTGTAGTTCCCCCAATCCTCCTTCCAGCCCTTCTTGTAGATGGACGTCACATTTGCTAACCTCCAGTCAACTGGGACCTCCCCGGTTAGCCAGGACTGCTGATAAATGATGGAGAGTGGCTTGGTGAGCACTTCTGCCAGCTCTTTCAGCACCCTTGGGTGGATCCCATCCGGCCCCATAGACTTATGTGTGTCTAGAATGGTTTGGGTTGGAAGGGACCTTTTAAAGGTCATCTAGTCCAACCCCCCTGCAATTAGCAGGGACATCCTCAACTAGATCAGGTTGCCCAGAGCCCTGTCCAACATGACCTTGAATGTTTCCAGGGATGGGACATCTACCACCTCTCTGGGCAACCTGTTCCAGTGTTTCACCACTCTCATCGTAAAAAATTTGTTCCTTATATCTCCACTGAATCTACCCTCTTTTGGTTTAAAACCATTACCCCTTGTCCTATCACAACAGGCCCTACTAAAAAGTCTGTCCCCATTGTCGTGGTTTAGCCCTAGCCGGAGGCTGAGCCACGCGGTCGCTCGCTCACCCCCCACCTCCCGGTGGGACGGGGAGAGAATTGGGATGAAGAAAAGCAAAAACTCGTGGGTTAACAACAACAACAGTTTAACCAAACAACAAAGGGAAAGAGAACAAACAAGCGAGAAACCCCAACAATGACAACAACAGCAGCGTGTACTTAGCGGTGCTTCCCGGACAGGTCGCTCCCGCCCGCAGCCCGATGCCCAGCCCGCTCCGAGCAGCGATCCCTGCCCCGCCAGTCACCCCCCTCTAAATAGTGAGCGTGATGGTCACATGGTATAGAATAGACCCCGGCCAGCTTCTGGTGAAAATTAACCCTATCCCAGCCGCAACCAGGACACCCATCTTTCTTATAAGCCCCCTTTAAGTAGTGAAAGGCCGCAGTGAGGTGTCCCTGGAGCCTTCTCTTCTCCAGGCTGAACAACCCCAACTCTCTCAACCTTTCCTCATAGGAGAGGTGCTCCATCCCTCTGATTATTTTTGTGGTCCTCCTCTGGGCCTGCTCCAACAGTTCCATGTCTTTCCTGTGCTGAGGGCTCTAGAACTGGATGCAGTACTCCAGGTGGGGTCTCACCAGAGCGGCGTAGAGGGGCAGAATCGCCTCCCTTGACCTGCTGGCCATGCTTCTTTTGATGCAGCCCAGGATACGGTTGGCTTCCTGGGCTGCGAGCGCACATTGTTGTGGAGTCTCCTTCTCTGGAGATA
The DNA here is from genome assembly GCA_009819775.1 of Phoenicopterus ruber ruber. Classification (NCBI taxonomy): domain Eukaryota; kingdom Metazoa; phylum Chordata; class Aves; order Phoenicopteriformes; family Phoenicopteridae; genus Phoenicopterus; species Phoenicopterus ruber. The sequence continues at coordinate 16,962,699 of CM020247.1, forward strand.
TTCAAAACCAGCCTGGATGCAGTCCTGTGCAACCTGCTCTAGGTGAACCTGCTCTTGCAGGGGGGTTGGACTAGATGATCTCCAGAGGTCCCTTCCAACCCCTACCATTCTGTGATTCTGTGATTGTTGGCTCATGTCCAGCTTTTCATCCACCAAAAGAGAGCTGCAATGGGTAGCTGCATAAATAAACTTGTAATAGACTTGCAGCCTTGATTTTTGCTTTCTTATTTCTCAAGTAGGAATTATTTAGAAAGCTAAATACCCTAGACAAAGCAGTTTCTCTGGTAGCCTTTACTTGTAGGAGAAGAGTTTTAAATGGAATGGTATGTCCCTGTCCACAGGTATTTCAGCCTTCGTTGTAGCCAAGAGTTGTAAACTCTTAACATTTTCTTGATTTATGATATAAGTAATTCTAGCTTTAAAAAAAAAAAAAAAAAAAAAAAAGCCCAGATAGGATAAGCATTTACCTTTCTTTTGTCAGCCAGGACTAAAAGTCTTTCCAGTTAGTCACTATTCTTAGGTAAATATTTTTATTCCTACAGAAAATGAAAACTGAAATTTTTAAATATGAATGTATTCATTCAGTAGTTTCTACTAGATATTTCTTAATTTATTACTCAAATCCTAATGTTACAAAACCTGAAATTTTCTCCTTGCTAACAGAAGTGCCCTGTATGTGTTAATACATTTTCCACATATTATCAGCATATGAAGATTTTGATTAACTGGTACAAAATACATTCTACAACATCGTTTTAAGGCACTTAACATTTTAAATATATTATTGTATTTAAGGAGCTTGCATGTGGATTGTAAAATTTAAAAATAACTTGAAGAAATTAAATTTGAGCTTAACATTAAAGTATATGAATGAGTCATTTTGGATATGAGGTTAAACAAAAGATTGTTCTAGTCTAGCTTATTTGCTGTCCACTAGAGGGCAGCACTGCTTTTGTATCTGAATGCTGTAAAGTGAAAAATGTGTGCAGCATTTTCTTTGAAAAACAAACAGGAACCTTCCGAGACAGTTATTTAAACAGAAAACATCTAACACAAAAAACTAACTGAACAGAAGAATATATTTGATTTTAAAGATCTCTGAGCAAGTTTAATATTTTAATATATTTCTGTAAGGTGACTTACTTCCTTGGGATTAAATAAATTTTTGAAAATTAAAATTTATAACCTGTTTTAAAAAATGGACTATGTGTAATTCTCACATACTTATCATATTGAATGCCTGATTCTTTAAGAAAAATAAAAAGAACAGACTAGATGAGAAAACAAAAGACATTGGGTATTACAATTATAATTTTCTAGATGTGAGGACGAAATATTTTGATTCAAGTTTTCAGCTTATTGAAGTTTTGGGAAGGAGATATAAATACCTACATACAAAAATACTTTGAACTAAAGGTAAATTTGGGGGAAGATAAAAGGTTCATGTAGCATCTTTTTGGAGGTGTGGAGTAGTGCTATGTACTGGACAACAAGTTCTGAGGACTCACTTACATTCCTGCATTGAGTGTCTGTTGGTAAGAATCAGGGGGAAGGCCAACAAGGCAGATATCATGGTGGAAGTCTGTTATAGACCACCCAACCAGGATGAGGAGGCAGATGAAGTATTCTACAAGCAGCTGGGAGAAGCCTCACGATCGCTAGCCCTTGTTCTCATGGGGGACTTGAACCTGCCAGATGTCTGCTGGAAATACAATGCAGCAGAGAGGAAACAGTCCAGGAGGTTCCTGGAGTGTGTGGAAGGTAACTTCCTCATACAGCTGGTGAGGGAGCCAATGAGAGAAGGTGCCCCGTTGGACCCGTTGTTTGTGAACAGAGAAGGTCTTGTGGGTGATGTGACAGTCGGAGGCCGTCTTGGGCATAGTGACCATGAAATGATTGAGTTTTTGATTCTCAGAGAAGTAAGGAGGAGGGTCAGCAGAACTGCCACCTTGGACTTCCGGAGGGCAGACTTTGGCCTGTTTAGGAGCTTAGTTGGCAGAGTCCCTTGGGAGGCAGCCCTTAAGGGCAAGGGAGTCCAGGAAGGCTGGACATTCTTCAAGAAGGAAATCTTAAAGACACAAGAGCAGTCCATCCCTATGTGCTGAAAGACGAGCCGGCGGGGAAGAAGACCAGCCTGGCTGAGCAGAGAGCTTTGGTTGGAACTCAGGAAAAAAAAGAGTTTATGACCTTTGGAAGAAGGGGCAGGCAACTCAGGAGGACTACAAGGATGTTGTGAGGTTATGCAGGGAGAAAATTAGAAGGGCCAAAGCCCAACTAGAACTTAGTCTGGCTACTGCCGTAAAAGACAACAAAAAGTATTTCTATAAATACATTAGCAATAAAAGGGGGCTAAGGAGAGTCTCCCTCCTTTATTGGATGCGGGGGGAAACATAGTAACAAAGGATGAGGAAAAGGCTGAGGTACTCAATGCCTTCCTTGCCTCAGTCTTTAACAGTAAGGGAAGTTGTTCTCTGGGCACCCAGCCCCCTGAGCAGGAAGACAGGGATGGGGAGCAGAATGAAGACCCCATAATCCAAGGGGAAATGGTCAGTGACCTGCTACGCCACCTAGACACACACAAGTCTATGGGGCCAGATGGGATCCACCCAAGGGTGGTGAAAGAGCTGGCAGAAGTGCTCACCAAGCCACTCTCCATCATTTCTCAGCAGTCCTGGCTAACCGGGGAGGTCCCAGTTGACTGGAGGTTAGCAAATGTGACGTCCATCTACAAGAAGGGCTGGAAGGAGGATCCAGGGAACTACAGGCCTGTCAGTCTGACCTTGGTGCCAGGGAAGGTTATGGAGCAGGTCATCTTGAGTGCCATCAGGTGGCACGTACAGGACAACCAGGCGACCGGGCCCAGTCAGCATGGATTTATGAAAGGCAGGTCCTGCCTGACCAACCTGATCTCCTTCTACGACATGGTGACCCACCTAGTGGATGAGGGAAAGGCTGTGGACGTTGTGTACCTGGACTTTACTAAAGCCTTTGACACCGTCTCCCACAGCATCCTCCTGGAGAAACTGGCTACCCATGGCTTGGATGGGTGTACTCTGCACTGGGTAAAAACTGTCTGGATGGCCAGGCCCAAAGAGCTGTGGTGAATGGAGTTAAATCCAGTTGGCAGCCGGTCACAAATGGAGTTCCCCAGGGCTCAGTATTGGGGCCAGTACTGTTTAACATCTTTATCAATGATCTGGATGAGGGGATCGTGTGCACCCTCAGTAAGTTTGCAGACGACACCAAGTTGGGAGGGAGTGTTGATCTGCTGGAGGGCAGGCAGGCACTACAGCGGGACCTGGACAGGCTGGATCGATGGGCCGAGGCCAATTGTATGAGGTTCAACAAGGCCAAGTGCCAGGTCCTGCACTTGGGTCACAACAACCCCAGGCAACACTACAGGCTTGGGGAGGAGTGGCTGGAAAGCTGCCTGGCGGAAAAGGACCGTTGGTCGATAGCTGGCTGAACATGAGCCAGCAGTGTGCCCAGGTGGCCAAGAAGGCCAACGGCATCCTGGCTTGTATCAGAAATAGTGTGGCCAGCAGGATGAGGGAAGTGATTGTCCTCCTGTACTTGGCACTGGTGAGGCCACACCTCGAGTACTGTGTTCAGTTTTGGGCCCCTCACTACAAGGAAGACCTTGAGGTGCTGGACTGTGTCCAAAGAAGGGCAACGAAGCTGGTGAAGGGTCTAGAGCACAAGTCCTATGAGGGGTGACTGAAGGAACTGGGGATGTTTAGTCTGGAGAAAAGGAGGCTGAGGGGAGACCTTATCGCTCTCTGCAACTGCCTGAAAGGAGGTTGTAGAGAGATGGGGGTCGGTCTCTTCTCCCAAGTAACAAGCGACAGGACAAGAGGAAATGGCCTCAAATTGCGCCAGGGGAGGTTTAGATTGGATATTCAGAAAAATTTTCTCACTGAAAGGGTTGTCAAGCAGTGGAACAGGCTGCCCAGGGAGGTGTTGGAGTCACCATCCCTGAAGGTATTTAAAAGACCTGTAGATGTGGTGCTTAGGGACATGGTTTACTGGTGGACTTGGCAGTGTTAGGTTAACGGTTGGACTCGATGATCTTAAAGGTCTCTTCCAACCTAAACGATTCTATGATTGTATGATTTTTGTTAGAGGTACAGTGCAGGACTGAGGACAAACTCAAAATCTATTTTGGCAATAAAACTAAAAATGGTAAAAATATGGTACAGATTTGAGTGTAATTTATTTTACAATTTTATAATTGTATTAAACCCAAAAATACTTAATATTGGAAATAATTACATTATAGAATCATAGAATCATAGAATCATAGAATCATTTTGGTTGGAAGAGACCTCCAATGAATGGTAATGAATTAGGTATTTTGAACAATTTATTTTAAGATAAGTGTCAAAATAGTATGAAATGTACTGAAAAAGAAAGAAAACATCAAATTACCATGATATGATTTTTAATGTAAATATTAATCAAATTTTATGATTAATCAATATTAAACAAGTTTTTTCTGAGAGGTTAAATCACCATGTTATGAAAAAGGTCTTTCTTTTTGTGAGTACATTTCTGCTTATGTTTTGATGTTAAACTTACTGTATCCCCAGTTCAGAACTAATACATTGTAATGCTATTCTGAATGCCTCTTTTTTTCATGTTCTAAGGCTTACTCAGAGAACTAATACAAGTAATTAGTAATTTAGCCAATATTGAGAAAAAATGTTAATTATAAAGTCAAACCTGTACATAGATAGAATTTATCAGAGTAAGGTTGATACCGGAAAAATCGGCTGCAGCCTCTTTTGCAGCTTTATCAGCTAATTGATTGCCCATTTGTGGAGTAGTTTTCCCCAGCTGATGTGCCTTGCAATGCATTATAGCGACTGCAGTCGGCTTTTGGACACTCTTTAGCAGTTCCTGGATCTGGAGGGCATGTTTGATTTCAGTTCCTTGGGCCGAAAGCAGTCCCCTTTCTTTCCAAATTGCTCCATGTGCATGTACAACTCCAAAGGCATACTTAGAATCTGCCCATATGTTAACTTTCTTTCCTTCACTCAGGTCTAGGGCTCTGGCAAGAGCTATCAGTTCTGCTTTCTGAGCTGATACTTTTGTAGGCAAGGCTCGAGATTCTATTACTTCGTCAATAGTCGTTACAGCGTATCCTGTCATTCGTTTTCCGTCTCGAACAAAACTGCTGCCATCTGTATACAACTCCCAATCTGGATCTTCTAGAGGGGTATCCTTAAAATCTGGCTGGCTGGAATCCGACCATTCCGAGAAATGCTCGTAGTTCCCTGGTTGTCTCAGGCTCAGGCAGGCAATAAATAGCTTCCTTTCTCCCGCTCCCCAGTTGGCTTTGTCCCTTCAAGATTTCAAATCCCAAGTAAGTCACTGTCTCTTGAGCAATTTGTGCCTTCTCTTTTGACACACGATATCCGCTCATCCCCAAAAAGTTCAAAAGACTAACAGTTAGAGCAAGGCATAGCTCTTTAGTTTCTGCTGCAATCAGGATATCGTTCACAATACTGCAGGAGAGTCCCTTGGTCATTCGCCTTTCTCCAGATCTCTATCTCTTTTGCCAACTGGTTCCCGAAGATCGTTGGGCTATTTTTGAAGCCTTGGGGCAAAACTGTCCAGGTATATTGTGCTTTCCTTCCTGTTTCCGGATTTTCCCATTCAAAGGCAAAAAGCTGCTGGCTTTCAATATCAAGAGGAATGCAGAAAAAGGCACCTTTTAAATCTAAAACTGTAAACCAGCCTTGCTCATTAGTGAGGGTAGTTAGCAATGTATACGGATTCACAACTACCGTATGTATATCTTGTACTATCTGATTTATTGCTCTGAGATCTTGAACTAAACGGTAATCTTTCCCGTTAGCTTTCTTTAGTGGTAGGATAGGTGTATTGTATTTTGACTCACATTCTACCAATAACTTATATTTCAAAAATTTCTGAACTATTGGTACCAGGCCAATTCTCGCTTCTAGTTTTAAAGGATATTGTTTAATTCTTACCGGTGACGATCCTGGTTTTAGATCAATTCTTACTGGTTACGTTCTTTTGGACCTTCCTGGAACTTCTCCTGCCCAAACAATGGGAATCACTGCATCTTCTATTTCTCGAGGTACCTCGTCCCTTTTGGGATTTATATCCTGTAACAAGGCTGCAACTTCAACATATTTAGATTCTAGGATTAAAATTTCAACTTCCCCATCCTTAAACCTAATTTCAGCTTCTATCTTTTCAAGCAGGTCTCTGCCCAATAAAGGTTTTGGAGAATTTGGCAAATATAAAAATTGATGAGCTACCCATTGTTTTCTGATTTTGAATTTCAAAGGTTTGAAAAATGGTCGGGTCTCACGAGACCCTGTCACACCAATAACATTTATACTTTTGTCACTTAAATTTCCTTCCAAAGTGTTTAAGACCGAATACGTAGCCCCAGTGTCAACTAAAAATTCTATTTCCTCATTTCCCAACCTTAAGGTAACCAGGGGTTCTGTTGGGGAGACTTTCGATTCATTCCCTGGTCCCCGACAATCTGAATCCTGATCCAGGGTAAGCAATTCTGCTACCTTGGAGTTTTCCTGTTTTCTTGCAAAATTCCTCTGAAACTGATTTTGAGGGCACTCCCTCTTCCAATGCCCCTTTTGTTTGCAAATAGCACACTGATCTTTATCCAAAGGTTTGCTTGCCCTAGGTCTAAAGGGAATTCCATTATTTCCTCCCATAGGAGGACAATTTGTCCTATATCCACCATTTTGTCTCCTACCATCTCGACTGCCTCCTGCTATTGCTGCAGCCAACAATTGAGCCTTTCAGTTTTCTTTCTTAACCTGCTCTTTCTCCTGTTTCTGCTTCTCCTCCTCCTCCCTATTGTTATACACTTTCCACGTTACCTCTAGTAGCTTATCTCCACCCCTTTCCCTACCATCAACACCACTATCCTGATCTCTTTTTGGAAAAAAGACAACAATTGCACATCCTCAAAAACCAACAATTGCACATTTTCTTTTTGTTTCATGATCATTTCTTAAACTAAAGAACAAATCCACGTATGGTACTTCATCCCATTTTTCTTCCCCTCTACAAAACAACATTAATTGCAATATAGTATTATAATTCAAAGTTTTTTGGTGATTTTTTTTTGGTCACTTTTCCACATCATCCAACTTATACAATGGCCACTATTGATTACAATACTTGATCAAATTTTCCCTCGTTGCAACCCCACCTGGGGGTCCGGCAATCCATTTCCAGTGTTTTAAGATACAACCCAAAGGTGACTTTTTCAAAATTCCTCCCTTAGATGATCCCCCACCCATATTAAATGTGAATAACAAAGCAACTATCTGATCCAAACAAAAAACAAATCCATAGTTCCGATAACCAAGCCAAAATTCAGAGACCGATCAGGACAATTAACCAAGTTGGGGACTCGAACCCCTTAGATATATCGCAAATCCAAAACCGAAGTTCCAATAAGCAAACCAAGAGTAAATCAATAGAAACTTAAACCTTTAACCAAGTCGGGGACTCAAACCCCTTACCAAACCCGGGTGTTCCACAGACTTTCGTCTGATGGAACTTTCCAATGGGGACTCGAACCCCTAGGTACCTTTATAGCCCAACCCTGCAGGGCTTTCGCCGCCATCTTATGGGCAGGCAACCAAACCCAAAAAGAATGCCTTTTACCTTTTTTCAGTGGTCTTGCTCAGAACTCTTCAGTCTGGGGATCAGAGGTTCTCCCCGAGAATCCCTCGGTGCTGGCTGGAGGTCCTGCGATCCCACAGATCTGTCGAGATTCAGAAGCAGAGTCCCACCTGGGTCGCCAAAACTGATACCAGAAAAGTCGGTTAAATAAAGAACCCTCTAACACTTCCTTTTAAGTTTTAGAAGGCAGGCATTCTTTATTACAGCGCCAGATGCACAGGGGATCACTCCACCTATCATGCATACTGTAAGTCATGAGAGTAGAGATTTATATTGTTGACGTCAAGATTGGAGGCAGCCTGGGCTGCAGTGATCATGCGCTGGTGGAGTTTACAATCCTGAGGGATATGGGTCACAGGAAGAGCAAAGTCAGGACCCTGAATTTTAGGAAAGCAACCTTCCAGCTGTTCAAGGAGTTAGTCAATAGGACCCCCTGGGAAACTGCCCTCAGGGACAAGGGGGCAGAACAGAGCTGGCAGATCTTTAAGGAGACTTTCCATAGAGCGCAAGAGCTCTCAATCCCCAGGTGCAAGAAAACGAGCAAAGGTGGCAAGAGACCAGCATGGCTGAGTCGAGACCTGCTGGTCAAACTAAAAGGCAAAAAGGAAATGCACAGGCAGTGGAAGCAGGGACGGGTATCCTGGGAAGAGTATAGGGACGCTGCCCGGTTATGTAGGGACGGGGTCAGGAAGGCCAAGGCGCGGCTAGAGCTGAACTTGGCAAGGGACACAAAGAATAATAAGAAGGCCTTCTACACGTATGTCAACCAGAAAAGGAAGGTGAAAGAAAGCATACCCCCCCTGAAGAGCAGGAGCAGCAAACTAGCGTCAACGGACGAGGAGAAGGCTGAGGTACTCAATGACTTTTTTGCCTCAGTCTTCACTGGCAACCTCTCCTCCCACACCTCTCGAGTGGATGGGCTGCAAGACGGGGACTGGGGGAGCAAAGTCCCTCCCACTGTAAGAGAAGATCAGGTTCGTGACTACCTGAGGAACCTGAACATACATAAGTCTATGGGACCTGACGAGATGCATCCCAGAGTCCTGAAGGAATGGGCTGATGTAGTTGCCAAGCCACTCTCCATGGTATTTGAAAAGTCCTGGCAGTCAGGCGAAGTCCCTGGGGACTGGAAAAAAGGAAACATTGCACCCATCTTTAAAAAGGGTAGGAAGGAGGACCCTGGGAACTACTGCCCTGTCAGCCTCACCTCTGTGCCTGGGAAGATCATGGAACAGATCCTCCTAGAAACGATGCTGAGGCACATGGAGGACAGGGAGGTGATTGGAGACAGCCAGCATGGCTTCACCAAGGGCAAGTCCTGCCTGACCAACTTAGTGGCCTTCTACGATGGGGTGACTGCATCAGTGGACAAGGGCAAAGCAACCGATGTCATCTTCTGTAAGGCCTTTGACACGGTCCCCCACAACATCCTTCTCTCGAAACTCGAGAGATATGGATTTGATGGGTGGACTGCTTGGTGGATGAGGAATTGGTTGAATGGTCGCATCCAGAGGGTAGTGGTCAATGGCTCAACGTCCAGATGGAGACCGGTGACAAGTGGTGTCCCTCAAGGGTCTGTATTGGGACTGGTCCTTTTTAACATCTTCATTGATGACATAGACAGCGGGATCGAGTGCACCCTCCGCAAGTTCGCAGACGACACCAAGCTGAGTGGTGCGGTGGATACGCCTGAGGGTCGGGATGCCATCCAGAGGGACCTGGACAGGCTTGAGAGGTGGGCCCGGGCGAACCTTATGAAGTTCAACAAGGACAAATGCAGAGTCCTGCACCTGGGTCGGAGCAACCCCCGGTATCGGTACAGGCTGGGGGATGCAGGGATGGAGAGCAGCCCTGCCGAGAAGGACTTGGGGGTGCTGGTGGATGAAAGGCTGGACATGAGCCAACAGTGTGCGCTGGCAGCCCAGAAGGCCAACCGTATCCTGGGCTGCATCAAAAGAAGCGTGGCCAGCAGGTCGAGAGAGGTGATTCTGCCCCTCTACTCTGCCCTGGTGAGGCCCCACCTGGAGTACTGCGTCCAGCTCTGGGCCCCTCAACATAAGAAGGACGTGGACCTGCTGGAGCGGGTCCAGAGGAGGGCCACAAGGATGATCAGAGGAATGGAGCACCTCTCCTACGAAGACAGGCTGAGAGAGTTGGGCCTGTTCAGCCTGGAGAAGAGAAGGCTCCGGGGAGACCTTATTGCAGCCTTTCAGTACTTGAAGGGGGCCTATAGGAAAAATGGGGAGAACCTTTTTAGCAGGGCCTGTTGTGATAGGACAAGGGGTAATGTTTTTAAACTAAAGGAGGGGAGATATAGGCTGGAAATCAGAAAGAAGTTTTTCACAATGAGGGTTGTGAAGCACTGGAACAGGTTGCCCAGAGAGGTAGTAGAAGCCCCATCCCTGGAAACATTCAAGGTCAGGCTGGACGGGGCTCTGAGCAACCTGATCTAGTGAGGTTGTCCCTGCTCATGGCAGGGGGGTTGGACTAGATGGCCTTTAAAGGTCCCCTCCAACCCAAACTATTCTATGGTTCTATGATTCTATATCATTCTAGTATATACATATTCATTAAAATCCTTGGGATAATCATACATATTCATATCATTTCCAGGAACTAGTTGTAATATTCGCATCTTCATTACGCATGTGCAGTGTGGGTTACTCCATGTGGTTTGTGTCTTTTGTTACAACTAGCTCATCTTGGCTGGTTCTGACTACAAGGCTCAAGGTTTCTTAGGTCTCTTATCTATCTCTACATACCAAAACTTTCTAAATTGTTCAAGCAAGCACAAAGCAAGGACACAGAACTACCAACAAAGGCATAGTGTAATCTTTCAGCCTTCGTACAAAGTATCATCCTGGTGTCACTAAGACTTTGTACAAGGTATCAAGGTGAAGATTCAGAGTACTGAAACTATAATTATTTTTGTTGTCCAGTTGTGTGGTGGTTTAACCCCAAATTGTAACCCAATACCATGCAGCCGCTCGCTCACTCCCCCCACTCCCCAGTGGGGTGGGGAGGAGAATTGGAGAGAAAGGAAAACTCGCGGGTTGAGATAAAAGCAGTTCACTGGGACAGCAAAGGAAAAATACAAAAATATATTAATAATGATAATAATGATTATATATATATAAGGATAATAGAATACATAAAGCAAACGATGCACAATTTCTCACCACCTGACGACCGATACAGCCCATCCCGAGCAGCAGTCAGGGAGCAGGGGTATCCCCCCGCCCCAGCTACCCCAGAACAGCAAGTTCCAGAGAGAGCAGGCAAGGGAACAAACAGCCAAACGAACAAAAAACAAAAAGGAAAAATAGGGAAACAAAAAGCAACCCGAAGGGAAGCTTAAGGATTAAGGCAAGTTAAGGGTCTAAAAGCCTAGTGGCCCACCGACTGACCCTCACTTATACCGGGCATGACGTCTATGGTATGGAATACTCTCTTTGGCCAGTTTGGATCAACTATCCTGTCTCTACCCCTCCCAAGTTTTTGCCCCTGCATGTTAGCAGAACCTGGGAAACTGCAAAAAGTCCTTGGTCGTTTAGCAGCAACCAGCAACATCAGTGCGCTATCACCGTTCTCACACTAAAGCCCAAACACAGGAGCTGCTGAAAACAAAACTAGCTCCATCCCGGCCTAAACCAGGACAAGTTGATACACTGGAACATACTTCATAGTTGTTCATTCTTATATTTATAAATTGAAGACTAATTCACAGTAGTATTTCCCCCCACACACTTTGAATATATTCATTGTATAACTTGATTACACATTTGTCAACTTTGGACTAATTATTTTTCTACAGCTAGGGCAGGGTGTTGCATCTTGTGATCGTCTTTCTTACTAATAGGAAACTGTCTGCTTCAGCAGGCAGTAATTGAAGGCTTCATGTACAAGATTTAAAGAAAAGAGGCGGAGAAAAAAAAAGTTTTTGCCTCCATAAGCCATTATCACTGTTTCTATTAAGCAGTATAACAGAAAAAGAAGAAAATTTAGTTTAAATAGAAAAATCAAAGAGGAAGAAGAGTTCCCAGCAGGAGAGCACATGTATTTTAGTGCTGTTGAATTATGCATAACAAATCCTGCTCTGCTGTAAACAAATGTCCCGATATTGAGTGTTCAGTTGTAAATTTAGTTTTTCAAATGTTGAATTTTAAAGATTAGATTTTTTAGAGTGAGTTGCACTGTTGCTGTCTATTCGCTGGCTTGGAATTTTCATAACCTTTCCCCTTAAAAATGCCTCTCCTGTATATTGTAGCTATCTTCCGTCTACAAATAAAGGGAAAATAATTGCTAGTCTGTAGTTAAGCTAGTCATCATTACAAAGCCAGCGTTTGGCAAATGCTGTCACATTGTAGTGTCTGATACTCTGTGTTTTCCCTTGATATCAACTATAAATCAAATATCTTTATATAACAATCATTAACAAATCTTATTTTCATGAAAAGTGACCAAGAATATCTACTTGATTTTTAACTCTTGAAAGACCAGATGACTTTCTAAAAATATACAGTACTTCTGATACCGGAAAAATCGGTTAAATAAAGAACCCTCTAACACTTCCTTTTAAGTTTTAGAAGGCAGGCATTCTTTATTACAGCGCTGGATGCACGGAGGATCGCTCCACCTAACGTGCATGCTGAACGCTTTGTCGATCCAGCATATATACACCCTCTTAACATGTATATTCACGTAACTTCACGTAAATGATTTACAAATTCATTACTTTTCCGGGACATATCCAAATCATTTCCGGGAAGGGATTATAACATTTGCATCTTCATTATGCATGCGCAAGGCAATCTTACATTTTCACCTTATCTAAGTTGTCAGGTATGCCAGTTTCGATCGCAGGCGTACCCTCCTTATCTTCAGAGCTCAAGACTATTGTTATTGCTTAAGTAAGCGTAAAGTAAAAGAATGTTTGGCCAGAAAGTATCACTTTATTGATGTTGATTTAGAATTTGATTCTTAATATATATTTTCTTACCTACTGACAGATACTATATTTATGTAAAAATAACCTATGAACTTCTCTTTTTTTTTCCCATGTCACATATCCTCAGAATATTTAACATTCTTTTTAAAGAAAAAAAAAATGGAAAAAGAATATGCAAATATATCTGACATTGTTATATTTCTAATCTGTCTTGTTTTTTTTTAAATGGGAAAAGTATTAACAGCTGCAAATCTTTCTGAATATTTTTAATGATGTGAAGGCAGTTTTAGAAGTAATATTATCAGAAAGAAAACTAGAAAATAACTGCAGTATAGCAGAAAGCCATCTTGAAACTATCAGTAAATATTGGTTCTGTTTTCTGAATGGTATTCTCATTTATTTTCTTTTTTTCTTATTCACTGATGTATCCTTTGTTGCAACAGAGCCATGCTCATAATATAATGTCTTAAGAGTTGTCCAAAGAACAAATTCTCTCTTTTAGTCCTACAAACAACCAATTTACAAGCTAGATTTTAATGTACTACAGTGCAGTTTCCAAGGCTTAGTTGAGTCTAGAATTCTGATTGGTTTTAATATCTTTTCTCATTTTTTTGTATATTCAAATTCTTACCTTTAAGGCAGTATCAACTTTCAGAAAAAGTGAAAAATAATTACTGCCCTTGTGGGGAAAATAAAAGCTTCTCATAAAGAATAAATACTTACTATATAGAGTGATTAATTTTTGCTGCTGAAAAAATTTTAATGGCTTTCTGGTCTAAGTATTTAGTTGAGCACAACACAAATTTTGGAAAATCCATGTGGGCTTATGATAAGTGTAAGCATATAAATGCAATAACGTGCTTAGTCGAAAAAACAGATATTACCCAAATCCTTCAATGACAGTATTTTTAAAACATCTAAATAATTAGCAAATCAGTTTAACTGATCATGTCTTGTAACCAAAAGTCAACTGCTTCATCCTTTAATAACTGTATTCAGTTTCAAAGATTGTATGAGCTTATTTGTTCTAACTCTCTTTAGAAACTAAATTATCTTCTCTATTTTAAGGAACAGATTTCATTTTCCAAAGTTCAAAAGCAGGAGTAAACCCACTGTGTAGTTGTTCTTCCATACACCCTTTTTAATGGTGAAATAAGTCATCTCATTCTGTTCCAATTCTTTTTTCACTAAGCAGTTCCAGATCGGTGACCACTGATACAAACTGATTAGCCAATGCTAGTTACGCATACTAACACTTTGTGTAAAATTATCCAAGTATCAGACACTTTACATTTTGCAAACCACATACAAACTCACATTTTATTGATTTTACGTGTTTTGTTCAGAGGTGTGGAAAAGTACTATTGATTCCCTATGTGATTTTGCAAATCCACATGTAAAAATATCAGCTAAAAACTCATCTCTGATGCTTTGGGCCGCCTTGGCTTTCGCAAAACACTGACTTCATATCACTTCCAGGTTTTAATAAAAGAGGGTAAAATCAAGCCTTGGGGTTATGAAACACAGCAGGAGTGCCAACTACCTACCTTTTTATGTGCATACTCAGACATAATCTGCTTCTGTGTTGTCCCAAGACACAACTATTAAGTAAATAAAGTGACTAATAAGACTATTGTTTCTATAATTATCCAACTGTCAAAATCAACAAGAGAAATAGTGATCTTTTATATTGCAGTGCAAATAGATTCAATCATTGATATGACTGGCTAAGTAGTTAATTTTTATAGTAGTAACGTTGTTTTAGAATCTCCTATTAATGTAGGAGATAACGTCTATGAATGTATCTATAATCCGGGAAAAAGAAATAGATTGATTCGTGATGGGTGACATTAGAGAAGTGCCCCATGCTTCCTTAACTAGTATAATGTGTTACGAGATTTTTTATATGCTTGGTTTAAAAAGAAAAAAGACAGAAATTACTTCTCGTTTAAAGAGAACCTGCTTCCTGCTTAAGTGGCTAATATTAAGTCTGGAGCAAAGTTTTTTGAGTATCTCCTGATAAACTCCCTCCTTTATGTTGATGGTAATTAAACAGATCCCCAAGGGCTTGGGTAGGCCTTTGTGAGGCCTATGTTAATTGTCAGACATGAGACACTGACCAGTTGGTTTGCTCTTGAATAACCAACAGCATGCTGTCAGCCCAGCAGTTTGATTTTTCTGTATTGTGAGCTGTTGTCAGGGCTAACTGGGTCCTATTGTGGCTGAAGATGTTGTGCAAATTGAGGCAGATGGCTCTGATTCAGACATGTGTCATTCAGAAAGAGGAGAGGAGATTGGCCCTGCAAAGTGGGGTCAGACTGGGTCACAGACCTGCTCTACACCTGTTAGTGTTTTCAAAAGCCCATGTGCAGCAACTTTGTTGTTGTCGGGGGGGGGGGCAAAAAAGCAAAAAGCATGGTGTGCTCCTTGTAAAAGATGGAAGATGAGGCTGTTGCCATCCTCTTCCTTCCCATCTCTTGGGCCTGGCTGTGCGTGCAGAATGAATTAACAGGATTGACAGAAGTTCATTGTGCCTAAAATGGCTTTTTAGTCAATTGTAGAGCTTAAAAGGCTACTTTTGCTTTTAATTCCATGTAATTAGTGGGTTCTTCATGTCTTGGAATTTAGTAATGGTTCATTGTCCTAACTTTTGTTTTTGGTTTGGTTTTGGTTGTGGGGTTTTTTTTATTTGCTTTGTAGGGAGGTTAATATTTATCATACAATATTTAGAAATATTGACCACACTTTTATGATTAAATATTCTGGAGATGATAAATTCAGAGATGGAATGATTTGGTGTCTTGCTGTTACCATCATTTCAAATGATCACGTTGGATGTTTATAAGTTTGAATATTTTTGGCTTGAATTAATTCCTGAGATGGCAGGAGGATGCACTTTTCTGAAAGTACAACAATTTGGCTTTTTGGAAGTGTTCTACTATATTTAGCATAGTTGCATTTTCTTTGGGGCACCAAATAATGACAATTATCCATGGAAAACTCCATATAGCTGAATTCAAGTTGTTAGTGTGCACTAAAATAGTTCTTGAGTATTGCAGATGAACTGAAGAATTAGAATTTACATAACAATTTGACTTAAATAGATTTTATTGATTGTATGATTAAATACACAATTTTGCATGATACTTTTTTGTCCTTCTTAAATACAAAAATATTTACACAATGCTGAACAAATTCTTTCTGAAGAACTTATGGAGGTTTTTATGGTTTATCCCCTGAAATGGATTAATGAAATTGGAGGCATTTTATTATATTTGAGCTCATTTAACTTTTGCAGAAAGAAATATTAGCAGTCTTTGATCTTAAGATACTCGGTGATTTTTGTTTTATTTTTTATTTTTCCTCCCTCCTCCAGGTTTGCAGCTAAGACTGTGCACAGTGGATCACTGATGCTAGTCACAGTGGAGCTGAAGGAGAACTCTAAAGCACAGCTTATCATAAACACTGAGAAAACCGTGATTGGTTCTGTTCTGCTGCAGGAGCTGAAGCCTGTCCAGATGTAAGCAGGTTACCCTTGGGACAGGACTTCAGAATCTGGCACACAACAGAAGTGCCTGGCATCCACTACTGCTGATTTTCATTTATAATAATAGCCCTTCCATCTGGCAGTGGGGGAAGAATACACTCTTGACATTTTTGTCTTCTACTTTAGAATGCATGTGTGCAAGTCCTTTCCTTTTTTTCTGCTTGCTAACCAAAGAACATATATTTTACTGTCAGTTATCTGCACTCTTAAATGTATTTCCCATTTGTTCTATCCTAGTCCTAACCTCTCTGCTCCCTTCCTCTGCTACCTTTCTTGCCATTCAATTTTCCCCACTGTAGTGGACAAATACTGGATAATAAAGTTCAAGGGAAATCGCACTGCTTGAAAAGTGAGTTAAAAGGACAGGTAGGTTCCAGCAACATATACAACAACAATGTGCGTGGTTCAGAGAAATTTTGTTGTGTAAGTGTAAAAATACAATAGGTACAGCAAAATGGTGCTTGCTTTCTGAAAATGCTTGTAAACCTGAACTCGTCTATTAAGAATGTTATTCCTACTGTTGTCCCAAAATAGGGTTCTTTACCCGGTGTGCAAAGAGCCGATCCACA
This sequence comes from Phoenicopterus ruber ruber, assembly GCA_009819775.1. Taxonomy (NCBI): domain Eukaryota; kingdom Metazoa; phylum Chordata; class Aves; order Phoenicopteriformes; family Phoenicopteridae; genus Phoenicopterus; species Phoenicopterus ruber. The sequence continues at coordinate 16,979,458 of CM020247.1, forward strand.
CACAGAGTCGAGATATTTATTTATTTCATGTTTGCACAAAGATGGGTGCTAGGTGGTAACTCCACAAAGCTAGCACACCTTGGCTAACACACGGTTAACATTTTATACACTTTGGGCAACCCTTATCAGTACTTTCACAGTTACGCTTAGCCACCCTCTTTCCCCTTGGTCCTTACATGCCTCGTCTCTACTTAAAGTCACAGCAGCTTCCTTTTTTACTGTGTATGCTCAGAGAGGAAGGGTCTTTTGTGGGCTGGGGGCTTTTCCCTACCCGAGGGTGGGTTTTTACTATGTTAACTAGGATAGTTCACTCAAAGTACAAATAATTTTCTCCTGGTCTTCTATCAGTTCTGTTCTCTTGGTTATCTTTGGTATTTGTTAGGCTGATTTAGGGTGTCATCTTGTTCCTCCTCCCAGTGCCACGTCTTGCTAATTATCTGCAGAGGTTGAATAATGCCCTTTTAGTTCTCGCTTGTCTCCAGCAAATCCCCTCTTCTTAAGGCCTTGTCTTGTGAAATGTTTTCTTTGTTTTAATCCTTAACCCTTCATCACTACTTCCCGCCATTTTCTCAAATATTTCTGTTAAGATGCCAATAAAGTAATGCTATGAGCAGAAGCTTGCTCTTTCTTGTTTTGGTAGAGAACTGATAACAATGATCACCAGTAATGTATGTAACTGATCAATTGTGGTTTAGCCCCAGCCGGAGGCTGAGCCACGCGGTCTATCGCTCACCCCCCACCTCCCGGCGGGACGGGGGAGAGAATCGGGACAAAGAAAGGCAAAACTCGTGGGTTAACAACAGCAGCAGCAGCAGCAGCAGCAGTTGTTTAACCGGACAACAAAGGGAAAGAAAAACAAACAAACAAGAAACCCCAACAATAACAACAACAGCGTGTACTTAGCGGTGCTTCCCGTACAGGTCGCTCCCCGCCCGGAGCCCGACGCCCAGCCCACTCCCGAGCAGCGATCCCCACTTCCCCCCCTCCCCGGTCGTCCCCCTATATAGTAAGCGTGACGGTCACATGGTATAGAATAGACCCCGGCCAGCTTCTGGCGAAAATTAACCCTATCCCAGCCGCAACCAGGACATCAATTTAAAGTAAATATTAACAAGATTGGAGGCTACATATGCATCAGCAAATTGTTCTTGTGAAAGTAGCCAGTGTTTGTGCTCCTATTTTAATTTTCTAATATGCAGTTACATTTTTGTTAATAAACAAAACCAGCAACTGCCTATTTTCAAATTGACCCGTTCATAAAATACTGATTGAAGAGAGTATTGTGGCAAATACTGTCACCTAGCTTAATAAATTTTTCAGATCTTTGCTTCAAATTTCTGTTCTAAACCGAGGTTAAACTGTGCATAGACCAGGGCTTGAGGCAAAGAGAAATCCATAAACGTATCTACTGAACTAGGGCTGAGAAGAGCAACAGCTGTGCAATCTTAGTGGCACCCAGTTTTCTGCCTGTAGCCTGGGTGTCACTGATTTTGACCTTCCCTTCACATTCTGGTTACATGGTAGGACTGAAGATGCTGAGCTTTGTCATTTCATATCAGTTCTCCTCACTTCTAACATGGCTTTTCCTACTAACTCATGGCTCTGCTACAGATATTTTCATGACATGGAGAAGATATTTGGATAACTCTATACCCCTGCTCTGTCACCAGGACCCTTGCATGGTCCGTTGCTGACTAAGTGGTGCTGTTTTGGTTTAGCTTTCTGGATCATAGGAAATATTACTTCATCACAAATGATGCATTACTGCATACTGGAAAATTTTTTACGATGAGGGTGGTGAAACACTGAAACAGGTTGCCCAGAGAGGTGGTAGATGCCCCATCCCTGGATACTTTCAAGGTCAGGCTCTGAGCACCCTGATCTAGTTGAAGATGTCCCTGCTCATTGCAGGGGGATTGGACTAGATGACCTTTAAAGGTCCCTTCCAACCCAAACTATTCTATGATTCTATGTTTCCTGGGAGGCTTTGCCTGGGCACAGAGGCCTCCGTGTCCGAGACACGAGTGAGCTGCAGTTGTGACAGCCTCCACTCCCAGCAACCCTGAGAAGACCCATGTGAGCACATACCAGGGCTGCAGCTTCACATGGGAACGACTGGCTCTGCCCTGGGGCACTGCAGACCCCCCAATCTTCTCCTAAACGGTGCCTGGATGCTTGTACATAACATACCTCGCTGCAGGGGACACTTCCCTCTATTGGTGAATGTGGTTTTGCACACAGAATAATTTGATCCTGCGGTATTTAATGTTTCCTATCATTTTGATTTTGGTTTGCCCTGATTTTGTATATTTGTGTGAGGACATTTAGGCACTCTGTGTGTGCACCAGCAATGCACAGCATACCAGCACTTGCTGAATCCCGTTTTGAAAGTAACTGGTATTCCCTATGACTCTAAAACATCAAATGTAAGGGAGGTAAAAGAGATGAAAGAATTACAGATTCAGTTATTTTTCAGACTATTTTTTCCAATTCTGGCAAAAAGCAGGTATCCATCTCACTTGGTACCGTTGATTCCTCCCTCAGCTGTATTTCCTCAAATGTTTGCAGATCCATGTTCTAAAGCAAAACAGCAGAATGATTTAGGTTTAAAAAATCATAACCTTTTCTGTGAGGCTGCATTCTTTTGGTGGGATTTGGTGGGGTATTTTTGTGGTCAGATCACTTCACTGTTAGGGCTTAGAGTGCAGCCCTCCAGACATTTGAATTCAGCTCAACTAAAAGGGAGTAAACCCTGGTGAGGCAGAGAGAGGAGCTCCTTCAGTTCCTCTTGCCTTTACTATCTTGGCACTGTGCCAGAACAGCACCAAAGTGGCTTCTTTTATCAGAAAGAAAAAAAAAAAAAAGCAATAAAAAAAAAGCAGCACCTCTTTGACCCCAGGGAAAAAAGAAACTGTTCCGCTCCAGCTGGGTCTATGGGCCTCTGCCTGTATTGGCTTTGCGTGGCAAGGTTTTGGTAGCAGGGGGGGTGGGAGCTACAGGGGTGGCTTCTGTGAGAAGATGCTAGAAGCTTCCACCATGTCAAATAGAGCCAATGCTAGCCAGCTCCAAGATGGACCCACTGCTGGCCAAAGCTGAGCCAATCAGCAACAGTGGTAGCGCCTCTGTGATAACATATTTAAGAAGGGGGATGAAAACTGCTGTGCAAGAGCAGCTGGAAGAGAGAGGCGTGAGAATATGCGAGAGAAACAACTCTGCAGCCATCAAGGTCAATGAAGAAGGAGGGAGAGGAGGTGCTCCAGGCATCAGAGCAGATTCCCCTGGAGCCCCTGGTGAAGACCATGGTGAGGCAGGTTGTTCCTTTGCAGCCCATGGAGGTTAATGGTGGAGCATATATCCACTCTGCAGCCCGTGGAGGATCCCATGCTGGAGCAGGTGGATGCGCCCAAAGGAGGCTGTGACCCTGTGGAGAGCCTGCGCTGGAGCAGGCTCCTGGCAGGACCTGTGAACCCATGGAGTGAGGAGTTCAAGCTGGAGCAGGTTTGCTGACAGGACCTGTGTATTGGATTTGTATGGCAAGGTTTTGGTAGCAGAGGGGCTAGAGGGGTGACTTCTGTGAGAAGCTGCTAGAAGCTTCCCCTATGTCTGATAGAGCCAATGCCAGCTGTCTCCAAGATGGACCTGCCACTGGCTAAGGCTGAGCCAATGAGCAACGGTGGTAGTGCCTCTGTGATAACATATCTAAGAAGGGGAAATAAAAACCTGCTGTGGGAATACAGCAGCAAAGAGAGGAGTGAGATGTGAGCGCAACAACTCTGCAGACACCAAGGTCAGTGAAGAAGGAAGGGGAGGAGGTGCTCCAGGTGCCAGAGCAGATTCCCCTGCAGCCCCTGGTGAAGACCATGGTGAGGCAGGCTGTCCCCCTGCAGCCCATGGAGGTCCATGGTAGAGCAGATATCCACCTGCAGCCTGTGGAGGACCCCACGCCGGAGCAGGTGGATGCCCAAAGGAGGCTGTGACCTCATGGGAAGCCCGTGCTGGAGCAGGCTCCTGGCAGGACCTGTGGAGACAGAGGAGCCCATGCTGGAGCAGGTTTGCTGGCAGGACTTGTGACCCTGCGGGGGACCCACACTGAAGCAGTCTGTTCCTGAAGGACTGCACCCCATGGAAAGGATCCATGCTGGAGCAGTTTGTGAAGAACTGTAGCCCGTGGGAAGGACTCACGTTGGAGAAGTTGGTGGAGGACTGTCTCCCATGGGAGGGACCTCACGGTGGAGCAGGGGAAGAGCATGAGGAGTCCTTCCCCCGAGGAGGAAGAAGTGGCAGAAACAACGCGTAATGAACTGACCGCAACCCCCATCCCCCATCCCCCTGTGCCGCTCAGGGGGAGGTAAAGAAATCGGGAGTGAAGTTGAGCCCAGGAAGAAGGGAGGGGCGGGGGGAAGGTGGTTTAAGATTTGGTTTTATTTTCTCATTATCCTACTCTAATTTTGATTTGCAATAAAGTAAACTAATTTCCCCAAGTCAAGTCTGTTTTGCCCGTGACAGTAATTGGTGAGTTATCTCATTGTCCTTATCTCGACCTACAAGCTTTTCATTGTATTTTCTCTTCCCTGTCCAGTTGAGGAAGGGGAGTGATAGAGCAGCTTGGTGGACATCTGGCATCCAGCCAAGGTCAACCCACCACACTGCCAATGCCTGGGTTTGAGCAAAGTTAGTTGATGGCTCAGCTTCATGTAATTGAAAGTCATTCTGATTTCTGCACTGTGGTGTAATTGCTTTTAAAAGCCCTTTATTTGATGATTAAGATTCTGGAGTGAATTGTGTTCTTTTGGGTTCTTTCACTTTTTTCCATCAGGGACTTGGTTTCAGCGGTGTGCGGCTGCTGGAGTTGATTTACAGTACTGCGGCTGTGGTTAGTCATAAATAAATTCTCTTATATAGTTATGAACACCTGTTAGATCATCTGTCAGCAAAGCACTGTTCACATTTATCATGATGTGGTAGTTATTTTACCTCAATCCATTTCCAACTGACTTGGCCTCCATGACTGGATTATTATTACCACACAATAACTGTTCGTTTCCACTCCATGTTACAACTTGCAGATAAAAGATTTCACTGCTTGGCCAAATTTCATAAATAAAGGAGCAGTTTAGTGCAGTAAAAGTTTTTTTTTTGTCATCATTTGTCACCTCATTATTCTATAAATCAAATGGAATAGCGCTATTGCTAGCTCAGGCGTTGCTGTCAGCCCAAGGCATGGAAATGGTCCATTTCTTCTTTTTAGATGAGATGACATGCCTTTCAGACTTAACTGGCTTATGGTTTTGTTTCACCCATTTTATTTTATCGCCTCTTCAGAAAAATCCTTGGGGACCAGAGAGACTAAAGGAGTAAAATGGAATCAGAAAACACAGTAAAGCATGCTGCTTTAGCTGAATTATGTACATTTCCCTCCCCCACAATCATTCATTTACAAAGTCCTCTGCAAAAATAATGGATCTGGATATAAACAGTCCCTCAATGCTTTCCCCAGCTTTGTGCAGATTTTATCATAGAATCATAGAATAGTTTGGGTTGGAAGGGACCTATTAAAAGTCATCTAGTCCAACCCCCCTGCAATGAGCAGGGACATCTTCAACTAGATAAGGTTGCCCAGAGCCCCATCCAGCCTGACCTTGAATATTGTCCTGGCAAACTGGACGCCCACAAATCCATGGGCCCTGATGGGATGCACCCACATGTGCTGAGGGAGATGGCAGAGGTCATTGCCAAGCCACTCTCCATCATCTTTGAAAAATCATGGAGAACGGGAGAGGTGCCTGAGGACTGAAGGAAAGCCAATGTCACTCCAGTCTTCAAGAAGGGCAAGAAGGAGGACCCGGGAAATTACAGGCCAGTCAGCCTCACCTCCACCCCCCGGAAAGGTGATGGAGCAGCTCATTCTGGAGGCCATCTCCAAGCATGTAGAAGAAGGTGATCAGGAGTAGTCAGCATGGATTCACCAAGGGGAAATCATGCTGGACCAATCTGATAGCCTTCTATGATGGCATGACTGGCTGGGTGGATGAGGGGAGAGCGGTGGATGTTGTCTACCTGGACTTCAGCAAGGCATTTGACACTGTCTCCCACAATATCCTCATAGGTAAGCTCAGGAAGTGTGGGCTAGATGAGTGGAGGGTGAGATAAATTGAGAACTGGCTGAATGGCAGAGCTCAGAGGGTGGTGATCAGTGGTGCAGAGTCTAGTTGGAGGCCTGTGGCTAGTGGTGTCCCCCAGGGGTCGGTACTGGGGCCAGTCTTGTTCAATTTATTCATCAATGATCTGGGTGAAGGGACAGAGTGCACCCTCAGCAAGTTTGCTGATGACACAAAACTGGGAGGACTGGCTGATACACTAGAGGGCTGTACTGCCATTCAGCGAGATCTGGACAGGCTGGAGCGTTGGGCAGAGAGGAACCTCATGAGGTTCAACACAGGCAAGTGCAGGGTCCTGCACCTGGGGAGGAACAACCCCATGCACCGGTACAGGTTGGGGGTTGACCTCCTGGAAAGCAGCTCTGCGGAGAAGGACCTGGGAGTCCTGGTGGATGACAAATTCACCATGAGCCAGCAATGTGCCCTTGTGGCCAGGAAGGCCAACGGCATCCTGGGGTGCATTAAGCAGAGTGTGGCCAGCAGGTCGAGGGAGGTTATCCTCCCCCTCTACTCTGCCCTAGCGAGGCCCCATCTGGAGTACTGGGTCCAGTTCTGGGCTCCCCAGTTCAAGAAAGATGAGGAACTACTGGAGAGAGTCCAGCAGAGGGCTACAAAGATGATGAGGGGACTGGAGCATCTCTCCTATGGGGAAAGGCTGAGGGAGCTGGGGCTGTTCAGCCTGAGGAAGAGAAGACTGAGAGGGGACCTCCTCAATGCTTACAAATATCTCAAGGGTGGGTGTCAAGGGGATGGGGCCAAACTCTTTTTGGTGGTGCCCAGTGACAGGACAAGGGGGAATGGGCACAAACTGGAACACAGGAAGTTCCGTCTAAATATGTGGAAAAACTTCTTTACTGTGAGGGTGACAGAGCACTGGAACAGGCTGCCCAGGGAGGTTGTGGAGTCTCCTTTGGAGACATTCAAAACCTGCCTGGATGCAGTCCTGTGCAATCTGCTCTAGGTGACCCTGCTCTGGCAGGGGGGTTGGACTAGATGATCTCCAGAGGTCCCTTCCAACCCCTACCATTCTGTGATTCTGTGATTGTGTTTCCAGGGATGGGGCTTCTACCACCTCTCTGGGCAACATGTTCCACTGTTTCACCCCCCTCATTGTGAAACACTTCTTCCTAAAAGTCTAAATCTCCCCTCCTTTAGTTTAAAACCATTACCCCTTGTCCTATCACAACAGGCCCTGCTAAAAAGTTTTTCGCCATCTTTCCTATAAGCCCCCTTTAGGTACTGAAAGGCCGCAATAAGGTGTCCCTGGAGCCTTCTCTCCTCCAGGCTGAACAAGCCCAACTCTCTCAACCTGTCTTCATAGGAGAGTTACTCCATCCCTCTGGTCATTTTTGTGGCCCTCCTCTGGACCCACTCCAGCAGATCCGTGTCCTTCTTGTGTTGTGGGCTCCAGAGCTGGATGCAGTACTCCAGGTGGGGTCTCACCAGAGTGGAGTAGAGGGGCAGAATCTCCTCCCTCGACCTGCTGGCCACGCTTCTTTTGATGCAGCCCAGGATACGGTTGGCTTTCTGGGCTGCGAGCACACATTGCTGGCTCATGTCCAGCTTTTCATCCACCAGTATCCCCAAGTCCTTCTTGGCAGGGCTGCTCTCGATCCCTACATCCCCCAGCCTGTATTAATACCGGGGGTTGCTCCAACCCAGGTGCAGGACCTTGCACTTGGCCTTGTTGAACCTCCTGAGGTTCACATGGGCCCACTTCTCGAGCTTGTCCAGGTCCCTCTGGATGTCATCCCATCCCTCAGGTGTGTCCACTGCACCACTCAGCTTGGTGTCATCCGCAAACTTGCTGAGGGTGCAGTCGATCCTGCTGTCTATGTCATTGATGAAGATATTAAACAGTGCTGGTCCCAATACGGACCCCTGAGGGACACCACTTGTCACGGATCTCCATCCGGACATTGAGCCGTTGACCACTACCCTCTGGATGTGACCATCCAACCAATTCCTCGTCCACCAAACACTCCACCCATCAAATCCATATCTCTCCAGTTTCGAGAGAAGGATGTTGGGGGGGACCGTGTCAAAGGCCTTACAGAAGTCCAGATAGATGACATCCATAGCTCTTCCCTTGTCCACTGATGTAGTCCCTCCATCATAGAAGGCCACTAGGTTGGTCAGGCAGGACTTGCCCTTGGTGAAGCCATGCTGGCTGTCTCCAATCACCTCCCTGTCCTCCATGTGCCTCAGCATAGCTTCTAGGAGGATCTGCTCCATGATCTTCCCAGGCGCAGAGGTGAGGCTGACAGGTCGGTAGTTCCCAGGGTCCTCCTTCCTACCCTTTTAAAAAATGGGTGCAATGTTTCCTTTTTTCCAGTCCCCAGGGACTTCGCCTGACTGCCAGGACTTTTCCAATATCATGGAGAGTGGCTTGGCAACTACATCAGCCAATTCCTTCAGGACTCTGGGATGCATCTCGTCAGGTCCCATAGACTTATGTATGTTCAGGTTCCTCAGGTGGTCTTGAACCTGATCTTCTCTTATAGTGGGAAGGACTTTGCTCCCCTAGTCCCTGCCTTGACGTCCATCTACTCGAGAGGTGTGGGAAGAGACGTTGCCAGTGAAGACTGTCCTGGCTGTGGCTGGGATAGGGTTAATTTTCGCCAGAAGCTGGCTGGGGTCTATTCTATACCATGTGACCATCACGCTCACTATATAGAGGGGGACGACCGACTTCTCCATATGTCTTCCAGTGTGCTCCAGTGTAGCCAGCACGTCTCGGAGCAACAGGCTGAGGGCCCTCGCTAGCACCCCATCCCTCTAACCTTGTCATGTCATCCCACAGCTTGTCACAGGCAAGCCTGATATTATCCCCCTCCCCCTTCAAGTCTAGTTTAAAGCCCTGCCAATGAGCTCCGCTAGCTCGTGGGCAAAGACCCTCTTCCCCCTTTGAGAAAGGTGTACCCCATTTGACGCCAGCAGGCCTGGTGCCATGTAGGCCATCCCATTGTCAAAAAACCCAAAATTGTGGCGGTGACACCAGCCACGGAGCCACGTATTAATTGGCTGGACCCTTCTGTTTCTGCCAGTGTCTCTGCCTGCAATTGGAGGGAGGGAGGAAAAGATAACCTGTGCTCCGGATTCCCTTATGGACCATCCCAAGGCCCTGAAGTCTCTTTTGATTGCCCTCGGACTACGCGTTGCTGCTTCATTGCCACCCACATGGAAGAGCAGTAGTGGGTAATAGTCCGAGGGCCATACCAGACTAGGAAGTTTCGTAGTGATGTCCTTAGCCCCGGGCGCCAGGGAGGCAGCAGACTTCCCTAAGAGGAGGGTCTGTCCGGCATATGGGACCCTCTGTTCCCCTCAGAAGGAAGAGTGGAAGTTCATGTCAAAACCCTGGGACTGAAAGGGCTCCGCAGAGGGAGCTTTGGCCCTTCAGGGTGGCTTTGATCTCGCTTTGGATTCTGAACTGTGGACATCAGTTCTCACCTGTGGCTGAGCTATTCACACATGAAAGGGCTAAACCCTGTTATTGCTGTGGGTCTTGGGTGGCTGTGGGAAGAGCCATCAAAGAGGAATGCTGTGCTATGGAAATAAAATGCCTTTGGAGAGTTCACCCTTCCCTTTGCCTTCCCACAAAGACTTGCTGTGACTTTTCTCCAGCCACCTTTGTTGTAGAATTATGAGCTCGTCTTGGTTTGAGAGTTTTGTTCAGTTTGACCGTAGGCAAATGCTTGCAAACAGTCTTGTGTGTTTGCTGGGAAGGTCTCGAAAAGCAAATCCAGGAGGGATTTTGCTTTTTCATTGATGGGGGGTGGGGAATTTTTTCAAAGGCACTGCATAATTTCTGTTATATCTGCTTCATTAGGGGAAAGAAGCATCAAATATCTGACCCTGGAGCCTTTGCTTTCTCCAGATGTTTGCTTTGCACACAAATAATCCGCATGAAAACAGCAACTGCTAATTCAGTGGCCAAAGTGCATCAGGAGCCTAATCTAAAAACTCCCAATCCATCCAGCTGTCTGACATGTGCTATTATAGGACACGACAGAGAAATGAGCCTGTAGCTTTATTACTGCACCCTGGGTGACAACTTGATTTTCTGCTTTCACCACAGGCAGCAGCAGCCCAACATGATGGGGTTGTTAATTTGTGCATTTCATGGTGTCTGTCAGGGGGCCAGGAGAGGAGGGTTTCAGGGAAAGGGAATGGAGCATGTCCCAGCCTCGGAAGCACCTGTCTGCATTGACAGCACAGAGCACTTCTTATTAGCGTGCAGGTCTCTAAATGCAGCCCCAGGATGACAGCCTGGCATTCCCAGCACCCACACAGTGTGACAGGCGCAGGCAGCCAGTCCCACTGTTTGCCCTTGATGAGCATGTCATTAATGGAAATGGAAGAAAGTAAGGGCTACATCAGTATTCAAATAGCCTCCATCCTCTCTGCCATTCAACTGCCTGGTTCAGGCAGCTGCAGATTTCCTTCTGCAGCTCCACTTACACATTTTCACAGATTTATTCCCATTGCATACAAATCCTCCCCATGTGGCTCTGGCCCCATGCCCCCCACTCCCCTCACATGCAAAAACATGTTCTTCAGCATCATCTGATTGGCCAAAAATAAAGTGGGGATTCTCCCCTTCCTCCCTGCTTTGTGAATTACTAATGTATCATTAGCAAATCCTTGCTATTTGCAACCCAGGAAATGGAAGGTGCTATTATTTAAACTTGAGGTTTAAAGGCAGGATCATGCCTTTCTGTGGGTGTGTACAGTACTTTGTGCAATAGCGCTCTGATTTCAGTTGGAGCCTCTAGATGTTGCTATAAAATAAATAATAATTGTCTTCAGGGATTAATTCAAAGAGGGCAGTTGAAGTTGAGTGGAACCAAGAGAAGAAACCCATGAGTTATTTCTCATGTTTAGAATGATTAATAATTTCTGCATAGTTTAATAATTCAACAAATTGCAGAAAATGCATTTTATCAGGCTGCCTTCAGCTCAAATAAAAAAAAAATTAAAAAGGCCTTTCCATTGTTTAGTTGCTTTAAGGCAAGCAACCAAAGGCCAGTCTTCCTTCACCAGAAATACATCTAGAAATGTCTGTAAGGATATGCCAATAACTTTAAAATATAAAGACAACTGTGGTATTATGGCAAACCAAGTTCCCTCTTTCTGGGTCACAGCCACAAGCAACATCTAAACCTAGAAAGGGGGCAAGTGACTCACCTAGAAAAAGTGGAAAATTTTCAAAACCAATATATGGAAACATTGTGTTCTAGAAACCAAAATGTCACCATCTTCGATATCAGTGTAACAGTCTTTTTTGTGGCAACCATCCTGCCATAGCTTTTTGCACAATGTACATATCAGGGACAACAGGGAGAAATTAATAAAAATAGTAAATCCTAATCTGGAGGGATTGGCTGCTGTTCTCCTTTTAAACTAAGCCTCCATCCTTTCAAAAGTAATTTAGGAGTGGTAACAGATACATACTTAATGTGGCATCAGGAGGAAGAACTGACAAATGGAGAACAGGCATTTATGTAGAAAATGTTTACGGGATACATTTTCAGAAGAGGCGAGTAATTTTAAATGCATCACATGTCATTGGAGACCGTAGATGGCACTTGATTTTTTTTCAGTTCAATTCATAGTCCTCTGAGAAGCAAATCCCTAGGCTGTCTCTTCAGTTGGACACCTTAAAAGCTGAGACAAATGGAAAGTCTGCATCCATCTGTACCCAAAAGCTTGCAGGTAGGGAAAGTCATCTCACTGCAAGCTTGGTCAGAAATGTCATTGTCTCAAGCAGACTTTATCACAATGAGGAAGAAAGGTGAGATCATGGTAGCTCCATTTGTATCGCCTTGACTTGCCACAGAGCTGTCCATATTGTTCTCTACTGCTTATCCCTCATGTGAATTCAGTGGAGATGAGAAGATGTCAATAATTTATTTTCTTTGGGGTTGAACCACTCAAGGGCAGATTTTCCCTTTGGCTATGCAATTTAGAAATTTTATGGATGACAACTGAGGAACAGTTCTGGATTTGTCATCTAGGGAGCAAATCTGACTGCATACACATGTGTACAAGTGCACGTACAACAGTGCACCATGAGCAAGAGGACAGTTTCACAGTCAGCATGCAGTATTTTAATTTACCAGGCTTGTATGTTCTACTCTCCAGGGAAGGTATCACTTTCCTGCGTATATGGTATCGCAAAGGTCTATTTTTGTGATATAGAGGCTATATCATTCTTACATGGAGGATACTTACTGGAAAAGTTTCAGCACATGGCAGAACAGCTGTGCTTTCAGACAGAGAATTTAAAAGGACATTAAATAATACAACTGTGCTCCCTCTGTGGGCAAATAATCTTTCTCCTTCCCCTTTCCGTACCACAGAAGGTGGCAAAACTGCTTCTGGCAAGGGGGATTTTGTGGTACCACTTCCCTCTGTCGCCATCACAGCTGACCATCAGAGGGAAAGAGGCTTTGTCAGTTTGGGAGCAGAAGGGGGGGGCCCATTGCTGTGGCGCAGCCCCTTATGGAAAACAACCAGATTCTCATTCAGAAATCCATCAGAGGTTTGGAAACGTTTTTTTACTCATTTGAGTTTCTGCCATAGCAACTGCTTGGGGATTTCTTTGCACAAGGAGGTGGCTATGGGCGTTTGCAGCCAAAAATGTTTTGTCTCCTTTCACTACTATTTAATATAAGAGACTTTAGGAAATATGCAAACGATTGTTGCAATATCTAAAAGGTCCTTGGGAAGATGAAGGAATAGCTTGTTCCCCATGCCCATGATGGATAGGAAGTAATGTGGCAAGGCTTGGTTTAGGCACAAGAAAGCTGTGTGACACTTGAGACAGTGCAGCCATGGAGCAGACTGGCTGGAGAAGTTGTGGAGGCTCCAGAACTAGAAGTCATTACAAATTAAGCAAATAATCTGTCAGGAATGACATACAGTACAGCTGATCTAGATTTAGGACACAGACGAGATGAATTCCAGTCCTTTTTTTATTGTGAATATGTAAGGAATATTTAAAATCTCGTTGACTTTTTATCCTGCATACTCCTTGCTTAGCTTTATGTACTTCACTCAGCTTGGACAATGTCACTAGGGAAAAAAATGGGTTTGCTCATTTGCTTTCTGCTTTGCTCTTTCCCATGCTCCCATATTCTGGCCAAGTTTCTGCCTTTCTTTTTGTCTGGTCTGTGAAGTAGTCAAACACACAATTAAGAAGATGTGGAGCTGCATATATTTTGAATTAAGATTCTGTGTTCTGGTACTCAGATAGTTGCTACTGTCTAAGTGGTAGCCACCAGCTACTGATTTTTGTACCACTAAGTGCTATCGGCTCCTGCCTTTTCAGAGGAACAAAGCAATTCTATGGTGGATCTCTATAGCACAGTATCTTTCTGTTGTGCTGGCCACAATTATATGCTTCTCAGGAGGTGTAAAAGCTTTGTAATGAACAATTAAGCAGTAGCATAACACAGTCCCTACTACTAATTTTCCCAATGCACATACATCTCACTGTTGCTGCATTCCATCATATCTTTCTCGACATCTCTGTGCTATCTTCCTTTCTCAGTGCCCTATTTGCAAAACAGTTCTTTATAGCTTGGCCCCCTTTTTGATTGCTTCAGCTTTTCTGTGTGACTTTCCATTCAGAATGTTGCAGGGTTTTTTCCAAACATCAGATTTGGTATGTTTGAAGTAATAAATAAAAACCTGGTGAAGGATCTAGAGAACAAGTCTTATGAGGAGCAGCTGAGGGAACTGGGGATGTTTAGTCTGGAGAAAAGGAGGCTCAGGGGAGACCTTATTGCTCTCTACAACTACCTGAAAGGAGGTTGAAGCGAGGTGGGTGTCAATCTCTTCTCCCAAGTAACAGGCGATAGGACAAGAGGAAATGGCCTCAAATAGCGCCAGGGGAGGTTTAGATTGGATATTAGGAAACATTTCTTCCCTGAAAGAGTTGTCAAGCATTGGAACAGGCTGCCCAGGGAAGTGGTTGAGGCACCATCCCTAGAGGTATTTAAAAGACGTGTAGATGTGGCGCTTAGGGCCATGGTTTAGTGGTGGACTTGGCAGTGTTAGGTTTGCAGTTGGATTTGATGATCTTATAGGTCTTTTCCAACCTAAATGATTCTATGATTCTATAAAGAATCAGGTAGACATTATCATTTATGTTGGATTTTTCAAAGTACTTCTTTTAACCATGCAGAAAGTTTGGGTCTGAATTTCCAGTGTCCCTTTAAAATTGTTGGGTTTTTATTGCATATTTTCCTCCAAGACCTCATGCTTGCCTTCAATTTTCATAATGTGTGGAGCACATTCATCCATCTTCTTTTACCATTTTTTCCTTCTGGAGTTTTAATAGCTGTAAGCACAGTTTTCAATGAAGTCTCAGTTCATTGCTCCGCTTCTGAAGGCAACTCCTCTGACTGAGTTGCAGAGCACAAGGGAAAGAGAAAAGCTGTTGCCCACGTGATGCTTCCAGCAGCCTCCTCCCTGGAAATGTGGTGCTTCCCAGTATCTGAATTTAAAAAGCACAGTGAGCACTGGTGCGGCTGGTCGGGTGCTGCGGTATCTGGGTTTGCTTCCTAAGGGGATGGTGCAGCAGTGTTATTGAAAAGACTGTCCTGTTTTCTCTGCATGGTGCTTTGAAGTGGAAGTTGCTGCATGGTGCCTCCCATTTGGTGCTTCATTTCAGTTGCAGTTAGTTAGTGGATTTGGCTGATGAGCTCTTGCTTTCTCTCATGCACCTGCACACCCACTGTAGATTCATATGTTTTCTTTGCTTTGTCCCATGTGGAATAACTGTTAATTCGACTCCATTCATGCTTGTGCAGGTATGGGAGAGCCAAACAGATCAAGGTGATATCACCAGAACCCAAACGTGGCAAAGAAAATAGGCAGCTCTAGGACCAATGGCTCAAAAGTGTGAGAAAAATTAGCAAAGTGGTCACTAAACAAATCTAAATCAGAAATGAAATGACTTCAGTGCCTTTATTTTTAAAAGGAAAAATAGTATGTGTTATTTAGATCTCTGTACTGTATTTATGACCCTCTATTTTTCTCATATACTGCATCTTTAGCTGTGGGAAGGGAGGTTTCCTCCATTTGTATTTACAACCGATATGTTAAGTGTACTTTGACATATTTGCATATAGTTTTTTTTTTATAATGCTTTTGTGGAATTTTAAATAAAAAGTATCATGCCTTATGCATGTGATACAGGGTCCTTTTACATTATACCTCCATTGTGTCATCTCACGGGCAGTAGGGTTTGTTTCCTGAACTGTGTGTAAAATGTGCAGGTAGGGGGAAGCCTGGTGGGTTTTTTTTCCCATGTGTGCAGAAGCTCAGTTCCATAAGAAGGTGGAGGTCCTTTTTTATGGACACACATTTCTCATGGCAGATGCATCCAGAGAGCTATTTTGGGACTGGAAAAGCTTTGACCCACCCACCACTTCTATATACTTTTTGGAGCCACTTTGTTGTTCACTTCTTATAAAAAAAAAAACAACCAAACAAAACCATGCAGACTTTAATTTTGTCTTGTCATGGGGAGGACTATTCTTCTGGAAGCACAAGAAGAATGCTCTTCTTGTGCTGCAGGTGATTTAGTATGACTTTCTGTCTCATGTCATTAACAACTTCGAAAGTTTTATGAATAAGTGAGCCACAATTTTGGCCTATTTCTGCTGGTTTTCGCATTATTCAAATACTAAAGGCAATCTGTGAATGCTAAGGAAAGGCCTGCGTTTATTTCCTGACCCTGCTCACGTGAAAACATCTTCCTTTTCTTAAATAAAAGTCCATGTTCAAATGCAAACTAAACATACGGTTTCTTTCAGATCATATATGTAATATCACACTCCTCATTTTATTGTGTTTGTTTTACTTATTTAAAAAAAAAACAAACTTGTTTTCTTTAGTCTAGTATTCTGACTGTATGCCCTGATATTTATTTTTAATGAGATCGATTTCTGTTCTATCACTGCTTACTAACACTTTGAGAAGCAGTTTTCACGAGCCCTGCAAATATCCAATGTTCTTTTCCTGCAATAACCTTGCTTTGACCTGTTATCAGTTATATCACAAATTATTCAGTCTCTAATTGGTTCATCTTTTAACTACAAATTCACATGACCTAGCTTTATTAAATAGCTCCACGACAAGCTTGTGTGGATCAAAGTAGTCTCACATTTTAAGGAACTTTCTCTAGCAGCTCGCAGCTCCCTTTGTTCTACTGCTTGAATATATTCCTATCATTATTAATATTAGATTTTTAGACATACTACTATCATTCTTACAGTATCATAGAATCATAGAATGGTTTGGGTTGGAAGGGAACTTTAAAGGTCATCTAGTCCAACCCCCCTGCAATGAGCAGGGACATCCTCAACTAGATCAGGTTGCCCAGAGCCCCATCCAGCCTGACCTTGAAAGTATCCAGGGATGGGGCATCTACCACCTCTCTGGGCAACATGTTCCAGTGTTTCACCACTCTCATCATAAAAGATTTCTTCCTTATATCTAGTCTAAATCTATCCTCTTTTAGTTTAAAACCATTACCCCTTGTCCTATCACAACAGGCCCTGCTAAAAAGGTTGTCCCCATCTTTCTTATAAGCCCCCTTTAAGTAGTGAAAGACCGCAATAAGGTGTCCCCGGAGCCTTCTCTCCTCCAGGCTGAACAACCCCAACTCTCTCAACCTTTCCTCATAGGAGAGGTGCTCCATCCCTCTGATCATTTTTGTGGCCCTCCTCTGAACCTGCTTCAGCAGGGCCATGTCTTTCCTGTGCTGAGGGCTCCAGAACTGGATGTGGTACTCCAGGTGGGGTCTCACCAGAGTGGAGTAGAGGGGCAGAATCTCCTCCCTCGACCTGCTGGCCACGCTTCTTTTGATGCAGCCCAGGATATGGTTGGCTTTCTGGGCTGTGATCACAAATTGTTGGCTCACATCCAGTTTTTCATCCACCAGGACCCCCAAGTCCTTCTCCACAGGGCTGCTCTCGATCCCTACATCCCCCAGCCTGTATTGACTCTGGGAGTTGCCCTGACCCAGGTGGAGGACCTTGCATTTGTCCTTGTTGAACCTCCTGAGGTTCACCCAGGCCCACCTCTCGAGCTTGTCCAGGTCCCTCTGGATGTCATCCCATCCCTCAGGTGTGTCCACTGCACCACTCAGCTTGGTGTCATCTGCAAACTTGCTGAGGGTGCAGTCGATCCTGCTGTCTATGTCATTGATGAAGATATTAAACAGTGCTGGTCCCAATACGGACCCCTGAGGGACACCACTTGTCACGGATCTCCATCCGGACATTGAGCCGTTGACCACTACCCTCTGGATGCATCTCGTCAGGTCCCATAGACTTATGTATGTTCAGGTTCCTCAGGTGGTCTTGAACCTGATCTTCTCTTATAGTGGGAAGGACTTTGCTCCCCTAGTCCCTGCCTTGACGTCCATCTACTCGAGAGGTGTGGGAAGAGACGTTGCCAGTGAAGATTGTCCTGGCTGTGGCTGGGATAGGGTTAATTTTCACCAGAAGCTGGCCGGGGTCTATTCTATACCATGTGACCGTCACGCTCACTATTTAGAGGGGGTGACTGGCGGGGCAGGGATCGCTGCTCGGGAGCGGGCTGGGCGTCGGGCTGCGGGCGGGAGCGACCTGTCCGGAAAGCACCGCTAAGTACACGCTGCTGTTGTTATTGTTGGGGTTTCTTGTTTGTTTGTTTTCTTTCCCTTTGTTGCTTGGTTAAACTGTTGTTGTTGTTAACCCACGAGTTTTGTCTTTCTTTGTCCCGATTTTCTCCCCGTCCCGCCAGGATGGGGGGGTGTGAGTGAGCGACCGCGTGGCTCAGCCTCTGGCTGGGGCTAAACCACGACAGATCCTTTTTGGCGCCC
Source organism: Phoenicopterus ruber ruber (assembly GCA_009819775.1). Taxonomy (NCBI): domain Eukaryota; kingdom Metazoa; phylum Chordata; class Aves; order Phoenicopteriformes; family Phoenicopteridae; genus Phoenicopterus; species Phoenicopterus ruber. The sequence goes on from CM020247.1 coordinate 16,997,497, forward strand.
AACATGGGGCACAACAACAGCACTTTTGTATTAAGCGTGCTATAGCTGTAGTAGTTACTAAGTGACAAGCTCCTATACAGGTCAAAATGTTTGTTGGCTGCGCTGTTTATCTCTTTACTTTTGGCAACATGTTAATGCAAACAATGCATATGTGCTTCGTCCTGGCATTGACAGCCTCACTGTCCTGGGGGAACTTTCTGGTGGAGAGGATGAGGGAGTACATCATCTCCCTCTCACTACCCAGGATTGATGTGGACAGGTTTATTATGCAGGCTCCTGAGGTCCTTGCTCACCCTTGTGTGAACTGCTTAGTACTACTTACTAATATTGCTGGCATATTATGGGGTTTGTGGAATCTGGTCTCGTCCTGGTGGAAGAGAAGACAACTTTTGGGTGAGGCTATATTGAAGCGTGACCTGAGGCAGCCGGTCCCAGGGTGGCAGGGTGTGTGGAAGGACTTGGGCAGGTTCCTAGGGCGGTTAACACCTCCCATAGCCTGGGACTTGACACATGAACAGGCAAGCAACCCTGGCAAACTGACACGCCACGTGATAGAAGGGTGCCTTGCCTATCCCAATGAGAACCAGCAGCTTCTAGCACTGTACTGGGGCCTGGCTTGTGCCTATCGAGCCGCAGTTCAGCATTCTCAGAGGACTCTGGTTGAGGCAGGGACCCAAACTGCACCTGAGGACACCATGGTTGAGATAGGGACCCAAACACCACCACCAAATACAGTAATTGCCCCAGTAGTTAAAAAGAAACAATGGACAAGGAGGACAATGGGTCCATATCCTCGATTAGTAAGGGAGGAGGAAGAAGAGGAAAGGTTTGATCACGAAGCTGGTCCTTCGACAAAGACATTGGAGGAAGGAGTGAGAGAATTCCGACAGGAAGCAGAAACTACCCGGTCCCTGACCTCAGCAGAACTTCGAGACATGGGGAAAGATTACAGCCGCCAGCCAGGTGAGCGGATTGCTGCCTGGCTGCTCTGATGCTGGGATAGTGGGGCCGACAGTCAGCACTTGGAAGGCAAGGAAGCCCAACAGCTGGGATCCCTTGCTAGAAACTGGGGAATTGAGAGAGGAATTGGAAGAGAGGCAGCAATTTGCAGTCTCTGGAGACGACTCCTCTCAAGGGTGAAGGCAAGATATCCATTCAAGGAAGATCTTGTGAACTCCCCAGGGAAGTGGACCACTGCAGATGAAGGCATCCAGTACCTGAGAGAATTAGTGGTACTGAAAGTCATCTACAGGGATCTAGACAATGATGAGGTCTCCAAAGATCCAGAGGATGTCCTGTGCACACGGACTATGTGGAGGAAGGTGATTCAGAGTGCCCCAGCATCATATTCTAACAGCCTGGCAGCGATGTATTGCCCGGATATGGATACACCAGCTGTGGAGAGCTGTCTTGTCTTGGCTCCAAAACTTTGAAGAAAATCTCTGTACCTCCTCATCCCTACGGGCCAGTGCCTTGGCTATCAGGGGTGCCCCAAGAAATCAGTCCCCTTCTGCCTCGGTCAGAGGGAAAGGGAGCCCCAGGCGCACGCTGCGTGGAGCACTCTGGTTCTTCCTGCGTGACCAGGGGGAGGACATGAGGAAGTGGGATGGTGAACCCACCTTTAAGCTGGAAGCCCGTGTACGTGAACTGAGAGGGAAGACAGCTCTTAAGAAGGGGCCACCCAGGAAGTCTGTCAGCAGAGTTGCTGTAGAGATGCACGAAGGCAATCAGCAATTTCCCAAACAGAGAAGAACTGAAATCACCTCCCTTGATCCTGAGGAGGGGCCTTCTGGTCTGGCGCTGCAAGGGTCAGACAGGGAATACTCTGACGAGGAACAGGAATAGAGGGTCCCTGCCTTCGGCCAGGAGGAGGAAAGGGATGACCGTGTATACTGGACTGTGTGGGTTCGATGGCCTGGCACATCAAACCCACGGGAATATAGGGCTTTGGTAGACACTGGTGCACAGTGCACTCTGGTGCCATCAGAACATAGGGGCACGAAACCCATCTGGATCTCGGGAGTGACAGGGGGATGCCAAGAATTGTCGGTATTGGAGGCTGAGGTGAGCTTAACAGGGGACAAGTGGGAAAAGCACCCCATTGTGACCGGCCCTGAGGCCCCATGTATATCCTTGGCATAGACTACCTCAGGAGAGGGTACTTCAAGGACCCAAAGGGATACCGATGGGCTTTTGGTGTAGCCATGGTGAATGCAGAGAAGACCAAGCAGCTATCTACCCTGCCTGGCCTCTCAGAAGATCCCTTCGTTGTGGGATTGCTGCGAGCGGAAGAACAGAAGGTACCAATTGCAATGATGGTGCACCAGCAACAATATCGCACCAACCGAGACTCCCTGGCTCCCATCCATGAGCTGATTCATCAACTGGAGAGCCAAGGAGTCATTAGTAAGACTCACTCACCTTTTAATAGTCCTGTATGGCCAGTATGGAAATCTAATGAAGAATGGAGATTAACAGTGGACTATCGTGGCCTGAATGAAGTCACGCCACCACTGAGTGCCAGACGTGCTAGAACTTCAGTACGAACTGGAGTCCAAGGCAGCCAAGTGTTCTGCCTCCATTGATATTGCCAATGCATTCTTCTCCATCCCTTTGGCAGCAGAGTGCAGGCCACAGTTTGCTTTTACTTGGAGGGGCATCCAGTACACCTGGAATTGACTGCCCCAGGGGTGGAAACACAGCCCCACCCTTTTCCATGGACTGATCCAGACTGCCCTGGAAAAGGGTGGAGCTCCAGAACACCTGCAATACATTGATGACATCATTGTGTGGGGCAACACAGCAGCAGAGGTTTTTGAGAAAGGGGAAAAAATAATTCAAATTCTTCTGAGAGCTGGCTTTGCCATAAAACGAGGTAAGGTCAAAGGACCTGCACAGGAGATCCAGTTCCTAGGAATAAAATGGCACGATGGACGTCGTCAGATCCCGACAGATGTGATCAACAAAATAGCAGCTATGTCTCCACCAACTAACAAAAAGGAAACCCAAGCTTTCTTAGGCATTGTGGGTTTCTGGAGGATGCATATTCCAAATTACAGTTTCATTGTAAGCCCCCTATCACATGACCCGAAAGAAGAATGATTTCACATGGGGCCCTGAGCAACGACAAGCCTTCGAAAAAATTAAACAGGAGATAGTTCATGCAGTAGCCCTTGGGCCAGTCCGGGCAGGGCAAGATGTTAAAAATGCACTCTACACCGCAGCCAGGGAGAATGGCCCTACCTGGAGCCTCTGGCAGAGAGCACCAGGGGAGACTCGAGGTCGACCCCTGGGGTTTTGGAGCCAGGGATACAGAGGATCTGAGGCCCGCTACACTCCAACTGAGAAAGAGATCTTGGCAGCATATGAAGGGGTTCAAGCTGCTTCGGAGGTGGTTGGTACTGAAGCACAGCTCCTCCTGGCACCCCGACTGCCGGTGCTGGGCTGGATGTTCAAAGGGAGAGTCCCCTCTACATATCATGCCACCGATGCCACATGGAGTAAGTGGGTTGCACTGATCACGTAATGAGCTCGAATAGGAAACCCCAGTCGCCCAGGAATCTTGGAAGTGATCATGGACTGGCCAGAAGGCAAAGATTTCGGAATGTCGACAGAGGAGGAGGTGACATGTGCTGAAGAGGCCCCACCATATAATGAACTACCAGAAAATGAGAAGGAATATGCCCTGTTCACTGATGGGTCCTGTCGTATTGTGGGAAAGCATCGAAGGTGGAAAGCTGCTGTGTGGAGTCCTACACGACGAGTTGCAGAAGCCACTGAAGGAGAAGGTGAATCGAGTCAGTTAGCAGAAGTGAACGCCATCCAGCTGGCTTTAGATATTGCTGAGCGAGAAAAGTGGCCAATGCTTTACCTCTATAACGACTCCTGGATGGTGGCGAATGCTCTGTGGGGGTGGTTACAGCAATGGAAGCAGAGCAACTGGCAGCGCAGAGGCAAACCCATCTGGGCTGCCAAATTGTGGCAAGATATTGCTGCCCGGCTAGAGAAGCTGGTTATAAAAGTACGTCATGTAGATGCCCATGTACCTAAGAGTGGGGCCACTGAGGAACATCAAAGCAACCAGCAGGTGGATCAGGCTGCTAGGATTGAAATGGCGCAGGTGGATCTGGATTGGCAACATAAAGGTGAATTATTCCTAGCTCAGTGGGCCCATGACACCTCAGGCCACCAAGGAAGAGATGCAACATACAGATGGGCTCATGACCGAGGGGTGCACTTGACCATGGACACTATCGCACAGGTTATCCATGAGTGTGAAACATGCGCTGCAATCAAGCAAGCCAAGTGGTCAAAGCCTCTCTGGTATGGAGGACGATGGCTGAAATATAAATATGGGGAGGCCTGGCAGATTGATTATATCACACTCCCACAGACCCGCCAAGGCAAGCGCCATGTGCTTACAATGGTGGAAGCAACCACCGGATGGCTGGAAACATATCCTGTGTCCCATGCCACTGCCCGGAACACCATCCTGGGCCTTGAAAAGCAGGTCTTATGGCAACATGGCACCCCAGAAAGAATTGAGTCAGACAATGGGACTCATTTCCGAAACAACCTCATAGACACCTGGGCCAAAGAGCATGGCATTGAGTGGGTGTATCACATCCCCTATCATGCACCAGCCTCCAGGAAAATTGATACAATGGACTACTGAAAACTACCCTGAGAGCAATGGGTGGTGGGACCTTCAAACATTGGGATAAACATTTAGCAAAAGCCACCTGGTCAGTTAACACTAGGGGATCTACCAATCGAGCTGGTCCTGCCCAATCAAAGCCTTTACATACTGTAGAAGGGGATAAAGTCCCTGTAGTGCACATGAAGAATATGTTAGGGAAGACAGTCTGGGTTACTCCTGCCTCAGGCAAAGGCAAACCCATCCATGGAATTGCTTTTGCTCAAGGACCTGGGTGCACTTGGCGGGTGATGCGAAAGGATGGGGCAGTCCGATGTGTACCTCAAGGGGTTTTGATTTTGGGTGAGAATAGCCAATTAATGAAACTGTATGATGTTAATTGCTATATAACCCTGTCACTGTGTGTCATCTCTATCATAGTTGCTATATGCCGAATCAATGATATTATAGCAAGAATTACCTAAATTAATAAAGAATGAACTATTGATAAAACTGAGTCAAGTGCAGCAGTAATGGAAGCAGAACTGGCTTTAGCAACTGGCGCTCAGCAACTTCCTCAAGAGATCGACATCTTCAACCCACAGACCATGGACATGATACACCAGCCGAGCCAGATACCACAACTGCAAGCTCCAGATGCAACAATCCGACACTACACACCATCCTCCCACTGCGTCCAGTGTCACATCCCGCACCGCAACGAGACCCAGCCCTGTTTTGCTGACTGAGCAAACTCCATATCATCTCTCCTGCCCCAAGAGACTATTCTGACAGATGGAGCCTGAATTCATGGACTAAATGAACTCAATAGACACTTCAAAGGGATGGTCCATAGACTAAGGGAATGATGTCTGTGTGTGTGTGTATATATATATATAAAAAAACAGGAAAAGTGGTGGTGATTAATTGGAAAGTGTAGGATCCGAGCATGACGTAGATGGTATAGAACAAGGGGTGGATAATGTCCTGGTTGTGGCTGGGATAGGGTTAATTTTCACCAGAAGCTGGCCGGGGTCTATTCTATACCATGTGACCATCATTCTCACTATACGGAGGGGCACGACCAGAGTGGGGGGATTGCTGCTCTGGAGCGGGCTGGGCGTCGGGTTCCAGCGGGGAGGAGTGACCTGTATGGGGAAGCACCGCTAAGTACACTCTGTTGTTGGTATTGTTGGGGTTTCTTGTTTGTTTGTTTGTTTTCTTTCCCTTTGTTGTCTGGTTACACTGTTGTTAACCCACGAGTTTTGCCTTTCTTTGTCCCGATTCTCTCCCCATCCCGCCGGGGTGAGCGAGCGACTGCATGGCTCAGCCTCCGGCTGGGGCTAAACCACGACAGAGACTGAGGCAAAAAAGTTTTTGTGTACCTCAGCCTTCTCCTCGTCCATTGATACCAGTTTGCCAGTTATGTTCATCAGGGAGATACACTTTCTTTGATCTTCCTTTTCTGGCTGACATACCTGTAGAAGCCCTTCTTGTTATTCTTTGCATCCCTTGCCAAGTTCAGCTCCAGCTGCCCCTTGGCCTTCCTGATCCCATCCCTACACAACCGGGCAGCTTCCCTATACTCTTCCCAGGATACCCGTCCCTGCTTCCACTGCCTGTGCATTTCCTTCTTGCCCTTTACTTTGACCAGCAGGTCTCAACTCAGCCATGCCAGTCTCTTGCCTTCTTTGCCCAATTTCTTGCACTTGGGGATTGAGAGCTCCTGCGCTCTGGGGAAAGCCTCCTTAAAGGTCTGCCAGCTCTGTTCTGCTCCCTTGTCCCTGAGGGCAGTTTCCCAGGGGGTCCTATTGACTAACTCCTTGAAGAGCTGGAAGTTTGCTTTCCTAAAATTCAGGGTCCTGACTTTACTCTTTGCCTGACCCATATCCCTCAGGACTGTGAACTCCACCAGCGCATGATCACTGCAGCCCAGGCTGCCTCCAATCTTGGCAACTCTGATTGGCTCACTTGTGTTGGTGGCCAACAAAGTCTATTACCTGGCTTAAGAAGTTCTCCTCCATGCACTCCAGGAGTCTCCTGGATTGCCTGCAGCTTGCTGTGCTACGGGGTGTCGGGGTGGTTGAAGTCCCCCAGCAGGACGAGAGCCTGCGAGCGTGATGCCTCCTGTAGCTGGAGCAAGAAGGCTTCATCAAGAGGCTCCCCTTGATCAGGCGGCCTGTAGTAGACCCCAGCCACAAGGTTCCCTTTGTTGCCTCGGTCTTTAATTCTTACCCATAAGCTTTCAACCTGCTCATGGCTGTTCTTCAGAGACAGCTCCTCACACTCTATCCATTTCTTGACATAGAGGGCAATACCTCCGCCCCTCCTTCCTCGCCTGTCCCTTCTGAACAGCCTGTAGCCATGGATAGCTGCCCTGCAGTCATGGGATTCATCCCACCAAATTTCAGTAATTCCTCAAGGTCTCACTTGTGGTTTTGTCCTGATTTCAGCTGGGACGGAGCTAATTTTCTTTCCAGTAGCTACTGTGTTTTGGATTTAGTATGTGAAGAATATTGATAATACACTGATGTTATTAGTTGCTGCTAAGTGATCATGGACATCTTCCAGCTTCCCAGGTTTTGCTAATGCGCAGGTGGAAAAAACATGGGAGGAGTATAGCCAGTATAATTGATCCAAACTGGCCAAAGAGAATATTCCATACCATAGACGTCATGCCCAGTATAAGTGGGGGTCGGCCAGTGGGCCAGTCCCTTTCTTTTTTCCCTTTTTTCATTTGTTGGGGCCTTTACATTCATTCGTTCAGCTGTTCGTTCCCTCGCTCGCTCTCTCTGGAACTTGCTGTTCTGAGATAGCTGCTGGGGAATATTCCATTTTCGTGATTGCTGCTCAGGACGGGCTGTATTGGTCGTCAGGTGGTGAGAAATTGTGCATTGTTCATTTTATATATTCTGTTATCATTATATTTTATTATTATTATCATTATTAATGTTGTGGTTTAGCCCACGCGGTCGCTCGCTCACCCCCCACCTCCCGGTGGGACGGGGAGAGAATTGGGACGAAGAAAAGCAAAAACTCGTGGGTTAACAACAACAACAGTTTAACCAAACAACAAAGGGAAAGAGAACAAACAAGCGAGAAACCCCAACAATGACAACAACAGCGTGTACTTAGCGGTGCTTTCCGGACAGGTCGCTCCCGCCCGCAGCCCGACGCCCAGCCCGCTCCCGAGCAGCGATCTCCGCCCCTCCAGTCAACCCCCCTCTAAATAGTGAGCGTGACGGTCACATGGTATAGAATAGACCCCGGCCAGCTTCTGGTGAAAATTAACCCTATCCCAGCCGCAACCAGGACAAATATCATTATTATTATCTTTTTCTTTTCTGTCTTGGTGAGCTGTTTTTATCTCAACCCAGGAGTTTTCCTTTTCTTTCCGATTCTCCTCCCCACCCCACTGGGGAGGGAGGGGAGTGAGCGAGCGGCTGCATGGTGTTCAGTTACCATCTGTAGTTAAACCATGACAGTTTTGGCCTCGTCATGTGGAACTCTGTTCAAAACCTGACGTTTTTAGCATGGAGACCATGAGGTATAGCAGTATGGAGATTTTTCCCCTCTCCAGTCATTGCACTCTGTTTTCTTGGAAAATCTGAAGATACTGTAGCTTCTTACTCCTTTTAGTCAGATCCTAACCAAACAGAGGGTTGAAGTTTGCTTGGTATCTACCAAAAATATAGTTTAATTCTGTAACAATTAGCTAACATGCAACGTGCACATGGATGATAAAAGGCTAGGTGCTGTCTCACTGACTCCTTGCACTTTTAACATGAGATAAGGTCTCAGCATCTGGTTTTAATAAGAAATGAACATCTAAGCCAGACAAAAGCCCTACATAGGAGGACTTTCAGGACAGTTCAGGATCCAGGCCAGTACTCAAACATAAACACTTGCAGTAAATGCGCATTGGAGTTGGACAGCTAGAAAGTACTTGCCTCTCTCCCATAGTCTCCATAGAGATTTTTTTTTTGTTAAAATAAGCAAAAGTAGTATTTGTTATCTTTTTCCATGCAGAACATTACATTATGTGCCCTGCCTATGATTTGCATGTTGGTAAGATTCCTACCCTTTATTCAGATGCATGGCCAGGTCTCTAGCAACTGCTCAGGATGCATCACTGTCATGGTTTAACCTCATCCGGCAACTAAGCACCACACAGATGCTCGCTCGCTCCCCTGGTGGGATGGGGGAGAGAATCGGAAGGGTAAAAGTGAGAAAACTTGTGGGTTGAGATAAAGACAGTTTAATAGGTAAAGCAAAAGCTGCACATGCAAGCAAAGCAAAACAAGGAATTCATTCACTACTTCCCATCGGCAGGCAGATGTTCAGCCATCTCCAGGAAAGCAGAGCTCCATCATGCATAACGGTTACTTGGGAAGACAAACATCATCACTCTGAACGTCTTCCCCTTCCTTCTTCTTCCCCCAGCTTTTATTGCTGAGCGTGATGTCATATGGCATGGAATATCCCTTTGGTCAGTTAGAGTCAGCTGCCCCAGCTATGTCCCCTCCCAACTTCTTGTGCACCCCCAGCCTACTCGCTGGTGGGGTGGTATGAGAAGCAGAAAAGGCCTTGACTCTGTGTAAGCACTGCTCAGCAATAACGAAAACATCCCTGTATTATCAACACTGTTTTCAGCACAAATGCAAAACATAGCCCCATACTAGCTACTGTGAAGAAAATTAACTCTATCCTAGCCAAAACCAGCACAATCACAAAAAGGAGGAAAGAGTCTTTTCCTTGATGCAGCCACCACCTAAAACAATGCTTGAAGAAAAGCTATTCAGTCAGCCCAAGCATCCATTCATATTGCTTAGGGCTTGTTGTGCTGCAGTCTCTCATCTCTCAATTAATTAATGGTGAAAACACATATACCTAGGAAAACAGCAAACATAAGCAGGGAATTAATTTAATTTTCATAAATAGGGAATGCCTCATCAGTGGAAAAGCAAAGGCTTGAAGTGTCTTTTCATGTTCCAATTTTTGTTCTGAAGCTGCCTGTTTGGTTACTTTCTCATCTTTTTTATTTAAACCAAACAACAATCAATTTATTATGACATTAAAAAAAAACATTGTGGCTAAGGGAGAAAGTACTTTTGAGAGAGATTCAAGTTCAACAGCTAGAAATGAGGGGAAAAAAGTGGGACTACACCAGTCTAATTGATTTTGTAATAGAACAGAATTAGCTGAAGCCAAAGAGCAGTAAAATGCACTCACCTTTATTGTAAGCATTTGAAGCTGTGCTAAATGGAAGAAAAAAAAAAATCTGTTCTTTGCTCATGGCACAGGGCATTTATTAGAAAATAAAAATAATTAGTTGTAGAAACAACAATTGAATTGTGCAAAGTGTTTTGCCTGGATTCCAGGAATGGCAGCTTTAATGAGGCCCTACACTTCACAAATGCTAAAGCAGTTCTTAAATGGGGTTTAATAGGGTATTTTCACTTTCTTTCTGCTCTTTGTTCTCAAACACATAGGTACCCCAGAGTACCCCAAGTTTTACACAAATTCATCTCCTGTACCTGATGAATACGCTACTAAACATACAACTCCCTATCAGATCCTCACACAAGAAATCAGTGGCCATCAAATCAGAGGCATATTTGCTTCTTGTCCTCTGCATTACAAAAAAAGGATTTTAATTAGCCAAGAGACATTGTTCCTATTGCCCATGAAATACAACTGGAATTCTAATTTCTCAACCACACCTAAGAGTAATTAACTTCTGGGAAACAATGTTTAACAAGTTGCTGTTGACTGGAGTTAGGAATATGACCTGCCACCATACAGTAACTATCTGATAGGCTTTATACTTCGGGTTGTGAAGATAATGGTTTGATTTTTAAAGGTGCCTCCCTTGAAAAGGAGGGAACAAATACAACTGTGCTGGTATGTTATCTCTTCTGGAGATGCACTGAATCACAGGAATTTTTTAGAGTTCAAGTTTTGCTCTGCTTTGCTTTTCTTGAAGGACAATATGGCAAACTTGAGGCACAGATGGACCATCACCTCCAGGTATCACCAACTATGGACCACCAACAGGGATCAAAAAAGTGAAATCCGCCATTAGAAGTGCTGTCTTAACCCTGCTAGTGCCAGACTAACGGGTACTAACGCTTCAGGCCTTCTTGATCTTACATAGCTAAGCAAAAATGCACAAAGAATAACCTCTGTTGCATTTTGATCTGCTTAAAAAGAGTAACGAAAATAATTTTTTTTAATACCTGAAAACAGAGTTGGGAGGAGGGGGGTTGGGATGAGGATGGGGATGGGGTTATCATTTAATCATTTTTAGTTTGCTTTACAATTTTATTGCTTGGTTTTGGAATTTCTAAAACAAGAGATAAGTATAAAACAACAGGAAAATAATTTTGTGGGCTAATATCTTGTCAACTTCTGGAACAGTTTGCCCTGAACTCAAATCCAGGGGAATGTTCAGACCATATTTAAAGATTCTTTCACAGAATCACAGAATGGTAGGGGTTGGAAGGGACCTCTGGAGATCATCTAGTCCAACCTCCCTGCTAAAAGCAAGTTCACCTAGAGCAGGTTGCACAGGACTGCATCCAGGCAGGTTTTGAATATCTCCAGAGAAGGAGACTCCACAACCTCCCTGGGCAGCCTGTTCCAGTGCTCTGTCACCCTCACAGTAAAGAAGTTTTTCCTCATGTTCAGATGGAACTTCCTGTGTTCTAGTTTGTGCCCATTCCCCCTTGTCCTGTCACTGGGCACCACTGAAAACAGTTTGGTCCCATCCCCTTGACACCCGCCCTTGAGATATTTGTAAGCATTGAGGAGGTCCCCTCTCAGTCTTCTCTTCCTCAGGCTGAACAGCCCCAGCTCCCTCAGCCTTTCCCCATAGGAGAGATGCTCCAGTCCCCTCATCATCTTTGTAGCCCTCTGCTGGACTCTCTCCAGTAGTTCCTCATCTTTCTTGAACTGGGGAGCCCAGAACTGGACACAGTACTCCAGATGGGGCCTCGCTAGGGCAGAGTAGAGGGGGAGGAGAACCTCCCTCGACCTGCTGGCCACACTCTGCTTAATGCACCCCAGGATGCCATTGGCCTTCCTGGCCACAAGGACGCATTGCTGGCTCATGGTGAATTTGTCATCCACCAGGACTCCCAGGTCCTTCTCTGCAGAGCTGCTTTCCAGGAGGTCAACCCCCAACCTGTACCGGTGCATGGGGTTGTTCCTCCCCAGGTGCAGGACCCTGCACTTGCCTGTGTTGAAACTCATGAGGTTCCTCTCTGCCCAGCACTCCAGCCTGTCCAGGTCTCGCTGAATGGCAGTACAGCCTTGTGGTGTATCAGCCAGACCTCCCAGTTTCATGTCGTCAGCAAACTTGCTGAGGGTGCACTCTGTCCCTTCATCCAGGTCATTGATGAACAAATTGAACAAGACTGGCCCCAGTATCGACCCCTGGGGGACACCACTAGTCACAGGCCTCCAGCTAGACTCTGCGCCACTGATCACCACCCTCTGAGCTCTGCCATTCAGCCAGTTCTCAATCCATCTCACCCTCCACTCATCTAGCCCACACTTCCTGAGCTTACCTATGAGGATATTGTGGGAGACAGTGTCAAACGCCTTGCTGAAGTCCAGGTAGACAAAATCCACCGCTCTCCCCTCATCCACACAGTCTGTCATGCCATCGTAGAAGGCTGTCAGATTGGTCCAGCATGATTTCCCCTTGGTGAATCCATGCTGACTACTCCTGATAAATTCATTTCAAGAAATGCATGTGGATGTGCAAGTGTGTTTGAAGTAGTTTGGGGTTTTTTTGTGATAAATTTTTGGATGCTTTATTTTTCCAGCACCATTATTGTCTTTTACTGTTTGGGGAACAGAAGGAATTCTTCCTTCCAGCTTGTCATGATTTAACCCCAGATGGTAACCGAATACCATGCAGCCGCTCACTCACTCCCCTCCCTCCCCAGTGGGGTGGGGAAGAGAATCGGAGAGAAAGGTAAACTCGTGGGTTGAGATAAAAACAGTTCACGAGGACAGCAAAGAAAAAAAATTAATTATATTATATATTAAAAATTATAATAATAGAATATAAGGATAAGAGAATATATAAAACAAATCATGTACAATTTCTCACCACCTGACAACCGATACAGCCCGTTCCGAGCAGCAGTCAGGGAGCAGGAGTATTCCCCAGCAGCTATCCCAGAACAGCAAGTTCCAGAGAGAGCAAACGAGGGAATAAACAGCCGAACGAATGAACAAAAAGGTCTGAATAAACGAAAAAAGGAAAAAAGAAGTTAAGTGGCCCACTGGCTGACCCCTGCTTATACTGGGCATGACGTCTATGGTATGGAATACTCTCTTTGGCCAGCTTGGATCAACTATACTGGCTCTACCCCTCCCAAGTTTTTGCACCTGCACATTAGCAAAACCTGGGAAGCTGGAAGATGTCCTTGATTGTCTAGCAGCAACCAACAACATCAGTGTACTATCACCATTCTTCACACACTAAATCCAAAACACAGTAGCTGCTGAAGACAAAACTAGCTCTGTCCCAGCCAAAACCAGGACAGTATCCACCCCTTCTTCTATACCATTTACATCATGCTCAGGTCCTATACTTTCCAATTAATCACTGCCACTTTTTCTGTCTTTGATATATACACACAGATATCATTCCCTTAGTCTATGGACCATCCCTCCAAAAAGTCTATTGAGTTCATTTAGTCCATGATTTTGGGCTCCATCTGTCATAACAATCTTTCAGGGCAGGGGAGTTGGTGTGTGGTGTTGGATTGTTTCATGCTGCATCTGGAGCTTATAGTCAGTGTATCTGGCGTGGCTGGTGTATCTTGTCTACGGTCTGCGGGTTGAAGATGTCAATCTCGACTATGCGCCAGTTGCTGAAGTCAGTTCTGATTCTATCGCTGCTGCACTTTGCTCGGTTTCATCAGAGTTTGGTCTTCATTGAGTCGGGTGATTCTTACTGTAATACCTTTGATATAGAACACAACTATAGAAATGATTATACACATGTTTATATACAATATATACATTATATAAACAATTATATACAGTATATTATAGCAATTAACATCATACAGTTCAGACTATTGGCTATTTTCACCTAAAATCAAATCTCCTTGTGGTACACATCGGACATCTCCATCCTCCTGCATCACCCACCAAGTGCACCCAGGTCCTTGAGCGAAAACAATCCGACAGATGGGTTTGCCTTTGCCCAAGGCAGGAATAACCCAGGCTGTCTTCCCCAGCATGGTTTTACATGCACCACAGGAACTTTATCCCCTTCTACAGTACGTAAAGTTTTTGACTGGGCAGGGCCAGCTCGATTGGTGGATCCCCTAGTGTTGACTAACCAGGTGGCTTTTGCTAAATGTGTGTCCCAATATTTGAAGGTCTCACCACCCGTTGCTCTCAGTGTAGTCTTGTCATGTCCCAACTTTCTGCCCGCAGCAATGCTGCATCCCAGTTCTGGGTCCTAAGCACATGTTGGCAGAGAAGAGGGAAGAGTGACTCAGGTTCGCGGACCTACTTTGTTGGAATTGAGCACAAACGGTGCTAAGGTTCACAATTCAGGCATACAATTTATTTATTCAATATCTGAGCATACAAATTGTCATTCAAATAACAGAAAGTTCACTAATTGCTAATCTGGCTTTGCAGTAAAAAGAAAGAGAGAAGGGGAGAGAGAGAGAGAGAGAGATCACTGGTCCCAGTTCCAGCGTTGGTCCAGCCAACAGGGGGTCTCTGGTAGGAGCGCTCATCCAAAGGGTCCCACCGAATGTCACTTGCCGTCCTCTTTTATGTCAATCGTTTCTCCTAGTCCATCCTCCTTATCTGCATAAATCTCACTTCCCGTGTAGATAAGCACGCATGCTCACAAAGGGGAAGTTTTGAGTCAGAGGGTTTCTTGAGTCAGTGGTCCTTGAGTCGGTGGTCTCGATCTCCCCCTGCCACTTTTACCTTTCACCCAGTTGCTGTGGGTTTCCACTGACTTCATGCTTGAGCAATCCCCTTATCTTTTAGTTTGGAGATGTTTAAGACATAGTTAGCAGGTTTCAAGGACCTTTCCACAGCCTCCACTTATCTCCCAGCCTGGGGATGCTCCAGTAATTAGTCCATTGTTGCAGGGGGGACAGGTTGATCTTAGCGTTAGATTGTGTGTTCCTTCAGTTGGTCTCCTACAAGTCTTTAACAGTCCATTGTATCATTCAATTGTCCCGGAGGCTGGTGCATGATAGGGGATGTGATACACCCACTCAATGCCATGCTCTTTGGCCCAGGTGTCTATGAGGTTGTTTCGGAAATGAGTCCCGTTGTCTGACTCAATTCTTTCTGGGGTGCCATATCGCCATAAGCCTTGCTTCTCAAGGCCCAGGATGGTGTTCTGGGTGGTAGCATGGGGCATGGGATATGTTTCCAGCCATCCGGTGGTTGCTTCCACCATTGTAAGCACATGGCGCTTGCCTTGGCAGGTCTGTGGGAGTGTGATATAATCAATCTGCCAGGCCTCCCCATATTTATATTTCAGCCATCGTCCTCCATACCAGAGAGGCTTTGACCGCTTGGCTTGCTTGATTGCAGCTCATGTTTCACACTCACGGATAACCTGTGCGATAGTGTCCATAGTTAAGTCCACCCCTTGATCACAAGCCCATCTACATGCTGCGTCTCTTCCCTGATGGCCTGAGATGTCATGGGCCCACTGAGCTAGGCATAATTCACCCTTACGTTATAGAATCATAGAATCATAGAATTGTTCTGGTTGGAAGAGACCTCCAAGATCATCGGGTCCAACCATTAACCTAGCATTACCAAGTCCCCCACTAAATCATATCCCTTAGGGCCTCATCTAAACGTCTTTTGAATACCTCCAGGGATGGTGACTCCACCACCTCCCTGGGCAGCCTGTTCCAATGCCTGACAACCCTTTCGGTGAAGAAATTTTTACGAATATCCAATCTGAACCTCCTCGGCACAACTTGAGGCCATTTCCTCTTGTTCGGTCGTCTGTTACTAGGGAGAAGAGTCCGACCCCCATCTCTCTACAACCTCCTTTCAGGTAGTTGTAGAGAGCAATAAGGTCTCCCCTCAGCCTCCTTTTCTCCAGACTAAACATTGCCAGACCAGATCCACTTGTGCCACTTCAATCTTAGCAGCCTGATCCACCTGCTGGTTGTTTTGATGTTCCTCAGTGGCCCCACTCTTGGGTACATGGGCATCTATGTGACATACCTTTACAAACAGGTTCTCTACCTGGGCAGCAATATCTTGCCACAATTTGGCAGCCCAGATGGGTTTGCCTCTGCGCTGCCAGTTGCTCTGCTTCCATTGCTGTAACCACCCCCACAGGGCATTTGCCACCATCCATGAGTCAGTATAGAGGTAGAGCATTGGCCGTTTTTCTTGTTCGGCAATATCTAAAGCCAGCTGGATGGCTTTCACCTCTGCAAACTGACTCGATTCACCTTGTCCTTCAACAGCTTCTGCAACTCTTCGTGTAGGACTCCACAAGGCAGCTTTCCATCTTCGATGTTTTCCCACAATATGGCAGGACCCATCAGTGAACAGGGCATATTCCTTCTCATTTTCTGGTAGTTCATTATATGGTGGGGCTTCTTCAGCACGCGTTCCCTCTTCCTCTGTCGACATTCCAAAATCTTTGCCTTCTGGCCAGTCCATGATCACTTCCAAGATTCCTGGGCGACTGGGGTTTCCTATTCAAGCCCGCTGTGTGATCAGTGAGACCCACTTACTCCATGTGGCATCGGTGGCATGATGTTTTGAAGGGACTCTCCCTTTGAACATCCAGCCCAGCACCGGCAGTCGGGGTGCCAGGAGGAGCTGTGCTTCAGTACCAACCACCTCCGAAGCAGCTCGAACCCCTTCATATGCTGCCAAGATCTCTTTTTCAGTGGGAGTGTAGCAGGCCTTGGATCCTCTGTATCCCCGGCTCCAAAACCCCAGGGGTCGACCTCGAGTCTCCCCTGGTGCTTTCTGCCAGAGGCTCCAGGTAGGGCCGTTCTCCCCGGCTGCGGTGTAGAGCACATTTTTAACATCTTGCCCTGCCCAGACTGGCCCAAGGGCTACTGCATGAACTATCTCCTGTTTAATTTGTTCGAAGGCTTGTTGTTGCTCATGGTCTCTTTTGAAATCATTCAACTCAGTCAGCGAGGAACGCAGCAGCGGCAACGGCGAGTTCTGTAGCTGCGCGCTAGATTGAGGTGGACAGGGGGTTCCTGGAGCCGGGGAATCCCGGGCAAGAACAGAGAGGAGAGAGAGACCCACCAGGTGCTGGCAGCTCTCGTGAGTGAGGCTGATGTAGCTTGGGCATTGCCAGGAGCAACCGCAGGGCTCCGCTTCAGTCCTCACCCTCCAGTATCACAACTAGAAACAGCTATGAAGCTTTAACAGCTGTAGACACCCACGAGCGAGGCGGGCAAGGAGAAACTACTCTAGCAGAACACAGCACACACCGAAAAAAGAAATGGCGAGTGCTCGTTGTGGGGGACTCCCTGTTAAGGGGCACTGAGGCACCCATCTGCCGACCTGACAGGGAGGCATGAGAGGTGTGCTGCCTCCCGGGAGCCAAGGTCCGAGATGTTGCTGAGAGGGTGTCGCGACTTGTCAGGAGCATGGACTACTATCCGCTGCTACTCTTCCATGTGGGCACGAATGATGCCGTGAGCCGGAACCTGGGAAAAATCAAAGACTTTAAAGTCCTGGGGGAGCAAGTGAAAAATGTTGGTGCCCAAGTTATATTCTCTTCCATTCTACCAGTGGGAGGAAAGTGGGCGGCCAGAAATAGGAGCATATACACATCAACTCCTGGCTTCGTGGCTGGTGCCGATGTGAGGGTTTTGGCTTTTACGACAATGGGACGTTCTTTGGTGACTACAACCTATTGGGGAGGGATGGGATCCACCTGTCTAAGAGGGGCAGGGGAATCTTTGGTGGCAGGCTGGCCAGCTTGGTGAGGCAGACTTTAAACTGAAGCACTGAGGGGTCCAAAGTGGCGATGCTCGTGCCAGCGCACCCAACTGGGGAGTCAGCCAGGCCAACCTGAGCAGAGACAAATCGTCCTTAGCTGCCTCCTCCCAAGAAGAGAACCAGAAAGCCGACCACCCGAAGGGTGTGTATGGCTATGATGGATCCTCCTGCACCCCTCCAGGGAGACCTGCAAACTCAACTTCCTCTCTGAAATGCCTGTACACCAACGCACGCAGCATGGGGAATAAACAGGAAGAACTAGAGATCTGTGTGCACTCGCAGGGCCACGATCTCATAGCAATTACAGAGACGTGGTGGGACAGCTCGCATGACTGGAATGCTGTCATGGATGGGTATGTACTTTTCAGGAAGGACAGGCCAGCAAGGCGAGGTGGTGGAGTGGCTCTCTATGTGAGAGAGCAACTGGAGTGTATCGAGCTCTGCCTAGGGGAGGACGAAGAACGGGTCGAGAGCTTATGGGTAAGGATTAAGGGACAGGCTAACATGGGGGACACTGTTGTGGGTGTGTACTACAGGCCACCTGATCAGGATGAGGAAGTCGATGAGGCCTTCTACAGGCAGCTGAAAGTAGCCTCATGATCACAGGCCCTGGTTCTCATGGGGGACTTCAACCACCCTGATATCTGTTGGAGGGACAACACAGCTAGGCACGCACAGTCCAGGAGGTTCCTGCAGAACATTGATGATAACTTTCTGACGCAGGTGGTGGAGGAGCCAACGAGGAGAGGGGTGCTGCTGGACCTCATACTAACAAACAAAGAAGGTCTGGTTGGGGATGTGAAGGTTGGGGACAGCCTTGGCTGCAGTGACCACGAGATGGTGGAGTTCAGGATCCTGCGTGGAGGAAGCAGGACGCTAAGCAGGATTACAACCCTGGACTTCAGGAGAGCTAACTTTGGCCTCTTCAAGGACCTGCTTGGAGGAATCCCGTGGGTTAGGGCCCTAGAAGGTAGGGGGGCCCAAGAAAGCTGGGCATGATTCAAGCATCACTTCCTCCAAGCTCAAGAGCGGTGCATCCCCAGGAGTAAGAAATCGGGTAAGGGAGGCAGGAGACCTGCGTGGATGAGCAAGGAACTACTGGCAAAACTCAAATGGAAGAAGGAAGTTCATGGAATGTGGAAAAAGGGGCAGGCCACGTGGGAGGAGTACAGGGATGCTGTCAGGGTATGCAGGGATGCTACAAGGAAGGCTAAGGTCCACCTGGAATTTAATCTGGCAAGGGACATCAAGGGCAATAAGAAGGGCTTCTTCAAATACATTGATAGCAAACGGAAGACCAGGGAAAATGTGGGCCCTCTGCTGAATGAGGTGGGTGCCCTGGTCACAAAGAATGCAGAGAAGGCAGAGTTACTGAATGTGTTCTTTGGTTCAGTCTTTACTGCCAAGGCTGGCCCCCAGGAATCCCAGACCCTGGAAGTAAGAGAGGAAGCCTGGAGAAAGGATGGCCTTCCTTTGGTCGAGGAGGATTGGGTTAGAGATCATTTAGACAAACTGGACACCCACAAATACATGCATCCTGATGGGATGCACCCACGTGTGCTGAGGGAGCTGGCAGAGGTCATTGCCAAGCCACTCTCCATCATCTTTGAAAGATCATGGAAAAAGGGAGAGGTGCCTGAGGACTGGAGGAAAGCCAATGTCACTCCCATCTTCAAGAAGGGCAAGAAGGAGGACCCGGGAAATCACAGGCCAGTCAGCCTCACCTCCATCCCTGGAAAGGTGATGGAGCAACTCATTCTGGAGGCCATCTCCAAGCATGAAGAAGAAAAGAAGGTGATCAGGAGTGGTCAGCATAGATTCACCAAGGGGAAATCATGCTGGACCAATCTGATAGCCTTCTACGATGACATGACTGGCTGGGTGGATGAGGGGAGAGCGGTGGATATTGTCTACAACACCAATGTGCAGGTGCAAAAACTTGGGAGGGGTAGAGCCAGCATAGTTGATCCAAACTGGCCAAAGAGAGTATTCCATACCATAGATGTCATGCCAGGTATAAGTGAGGGTCGGCTGGTGGGCCACTAGCTTTTAGACCCTTAACGTGCCTTAATCCCTAAGCTTCCCTTCGGGTTGCTGTCCTGGTTGCGGCTGGGATAGGGTTAATTTTCACCAGAAGCTGGCCGGGGTCTATTCTATACCATGTGACCGTCACGCTCACTATTTAGAGGGGGGTGACTGGCGGGGCGGGGATCGCTGCTCGGAGCGGGCTGGGCATCGGGCTGCGGGCGGGAGCGACCTGTCCGGAAAGCACCGCTAAGTACTCGCTGTTGTTGTCATTGTTGGGGTTTCTCGCTTGTTTGTTCTCTTTCCCTTTGTTGCTTGGTTAAACTGTTGTTGTTGTTAACCCACGAGTTTTTGCTTTTCTTCATCCCAATTCTCTCCCCGTCCCACCGGGAGGGGGGGGTGAGCGAGCGACCGCGTGGCTCAGCCTCCGGCTGGGGCTAAACCACGACAGTCCTTTTTGGCGCCCAACGTGGGGCACGACAACAGCACTTTTGTATTAAGTGTGCTCTAACTGTAGTAATTACTAAGCGACAAGCTCCTGCACGGGTCAAAAAAAAAAGTTTGCTGGCCGCGTTGTTTATCTCTTGACTTTTGGCAACATGTTAATGCGAATGTGGTTTGTTCTGGCACTGACGGTCTCACTGTGCTGGGGGAGCTATCTGGTGGAGAGGATGAGGGAATACATCATCTCCCTCTCCCTACCCAGGGTTAATGTGGACAGGTTTATTACACAGGCTCCTGAGGTCCTTACTCACCCTTGTGTGAACTGCTTGGTATTACTTACTAATATTGTTGGCATATTATGGGGTTTGTGGAATCTGGTCTCGTCCTGGTGGAAGAGAAGACAACTTTTCGGTGAGGCTATATTGAAGCGTGACCTGAGGCAGCCGGTCCCAGGGTGGCAGGGTGTGTGGAAGGACTTGGGCAGGTTCCTAGGGCGGTTAACACCTCCCATAGCCTGGGACTTTACGCCTGAACAAGTGAGCAACCCTAGCAAACTGACACGCCACCTGATAGAAGGGTGCCTTGCCTATCCTAATGAGAACCACCAGCTTCTAGCATTGTACTGGGGCCTGGCTTGTGCCTATCGAGCCGCAGTTCAGCATTCCCAGAGGACTCCAGTTGAGGCAGGGACCCAAACTGCACCTGAGGACACCATGGTTGAGATAGGGACCCAAACAACACCACCAACTACAGTAATTGCCCCAGTAGTCAAAAAGAAGCAATGGACAAGGAGGACAACGGGTCCATACCCTCGATTAGTAAGGGAAAAGGAAGAAGAGGAAGGGTCAGATCACGAAGCCGGTCCTTCGACAAGGACATCAGAGGAAGGAGTGAGAGAATTTCGACAGGAAGCAGAAACTACCCGGTCCCTGACCTCAGCAGAACTTCGAGACATGCGGAAAGATTACAGCCGCCAGCCAGGTGAGCGGATTGCTGCCTGGCTGCTCTGATGCTGGGATAGCGGGGCCGACAGCCAGCAATTGGAAGGCAAGGAAGCCCAACAGCTGGGATCCCTTGCTAGGAACCGGGGAATTGAGAGAGGAATTGGAAGAGAGGCAGCAATTTGCAGTCTCTGGAGACGACTCCTCTCAAGTGTGAGGGCAAGGTATCCATTCAAGGAAGATCTTGTGAACTCCCCAGGAAAGTGGACCACTGCAGATGAAGGCATCCAGTACCTGAGAGAATTAGCAGTACTGGAAGTCATCTACAGGGATCTAGACAATGATGAGGTCTCCAAAGATCCAGACGATGTCCTGTGCACACGGGCTATGTGGAGGAAGGTAATTCAGAGCGCCCCACCGTCATATTCTAACAGCCTGGCAGCGATGTATTTCCCAGATATTGATACGCCAACTGTGGAGGGAGTGTCGTCTTGGCTCCAAAACTTTGAAGAAAATCTCTGTACCGCCTCATCCCTACGGGCCAGTGCCTTGACTATCAGGAATGCCCCAAGAAATCAGTCCTCTCCTGCCTCAGTTGGAGGGAAAGGGAGCCCCAGACGCATGCCACGTGGAGCACTCTGGTTCTTCCTGCGTGACCAGGGGGAGGACATGAGGAAGTGGGACGGTGAACCCACCTTTAAGCTAGAAGCCCGTGTACGCGAACTGAGAGGGAAGACAGCTGTTAAGAAGGGGCCACCCAAGAAGTCTGTCAGCAGAGTTGCTGTAGAGATGCACGAAGGCAATCGGCGATTTCCCAAACAGAGAAGAACTGAAATCACCTCCCTTGATCCTGAGGAGGGGCCTTCTGGTCTGGCGCTGCAAGGCTCAGACAGGGAATACTCTGACGAGGAACAGGAATAGAGGGTCCCTGCCTTCGGCCAGGAGGAGGAAAGGGATGACCGGGTATACTGGACTGTGTGGGTTCGATGGCCTGGCACATCAAACCCACAGAAGTATAGGGCTTTAGTAGACACAGGTGCACAATGTAGTCTGATGCCATCAGAGCATAGGGGCACGAAACCCATCTGGATCTCAGGAGTGACTGGGGGATGCCAAGAATTGTCAGTATTGGAGGCTGAGGTGAGCTTAACAGGGGACAAGTGGGAAAAGCACCCCATTGTGACTGGCCCAGAGGCCCCTTGTATCCTTGGCATAGACTACCTCAGGAAAGGGTACTTCAAGGACCCAAAGGGATACCGATGGGCTTTTGGTGTAGCCACGGTGAATGCAGAGAAGACCAAACAGCTATCTACCCTGCCTGGCCTCTCAGAAGATCCGTGCGTTGTGGGATTGCTGCAAGCTGAAGAACAGAAGGTACCAATTGCTACCAGGACGGTGCACCGGCGGCAATATCGCACGAACAGAGACTCCCTGGCTCCCATCCGTGAGCTGATTCATCAACTGGAGAGCCAAGGAGTCATTAGTAAGACGCATTCACCTTTTAATAGTCCTATATGGCCAGTACGGAAATCTAATGGGGAATGGAGGCTAACAGTGGACTACCGTGGCCTGAATGAAGTCACGCCACCACTGAGTGCTGCCGTGCCGGACATGCTAGAACTTCAGTATGAACTGGAGTCCAAGGCATCCAAGTGGTATGCCACCATTGATATTGCCAACGCGTTCTTCTCCATCCCTTTGGCAGCAGAGTGCAGGCCACAGTTTGCTTTTACTTGGAGGGGTGTCCAGTACACCTGGAATCGACTGCCCCAGGGGTGGAAACACAGCCCTACCATTTGCCATGGACTGATCCAGACTGCACTGGAGAAGGGTGGAGCTCCAGAACACCTACAATACATTGATGACATCATTGTGTGGGGCAACACAGCAGAAGAGGTTTTTGAGAAAGGGGAAAAAATAATTCAAATTCTTCTGAGAGCTGGCTTTGCCATAAAACGAGGAAAGGTCAAAGGACCTGCACAGGAGATCCAGTTCCTAGGAATAAAATGGCAAGATGGACGTCGTCAGATTCCAACAGATGTGATCAACAAAATAGCAGCTATGTCTCCACCAGCTAACAAAAAGGAGACCCAAGCTTTCTTAGGCGTTGTGGGTTTTTGGAGAATGCATATTCCAAATTACAGTTTTATTGTAAGCCCTCTCTATCACGTGACCCGAAAGAAGAATGATTTCACATGGGGCCCTGAGCAACGACAAGCCTTTGAACAAATTAAACAGGAGATAGTTCATGCAGTAGCCCTTGGGCCAGTCCGGGCAGGGCAAGATGTTAAAAATGTGCTCTACACCGCAGCCGGGGAGAACGGCCCTACCTGGAGCCTCTGGCAGAAAGCACCAGGGGAGACTCGAGGTCGACCCCTGGGGTTTTGGAGCCGGGGATACAGAGGATCTGAGGCCCGCTACACTCCAACTGAAAAAGAGATCTTGGCAGCATATGAAGGGGTTCGAGCTGCTTCGGAGGTGGTTGGTACTGAAGCACAGCTCCTCCTGGCACCCCGACTGCCGGTGCTGGGCTGGATGTTCAAAGGGAGAGTCCCCTCTACACATCATGCCACCGATGCTACATGGAGCAAGTGGGTCGCACTGATCACACAACGAGCTCGAATAGGAAACCCCAGTCGCCCAGGAATCTTGGAAGTGATCACAGACTGGCCAGAAGGGAAAGACTTTGGAATGTCGACAGAGGAAGAGGTGACACGTGCTGAAGAGGCCCCACCATATAATGAACTACCAGAAAATGAGAAGGAATATGCCCTGTTCACTGATGGGTCCTGTCGTATTGTGGGAAAGCATCGAAGGTGGAAAGCTGCTGTGTGGAGTCCTACACGACGAGTTGCAGAAGCCACTGAAGGACAAGGTGAATCGAGTCAGTTTGCAGAGGTGAAAGCCATCCAGCTGGCTTTAGATATTGCCGAGCGAGAGAAGTGGCCAGTGCTCTATCTCTATACCGACTCCTGGATGGTGGCGAATGCTCTGTGGGGGTGGTTACAGCAATGGAAGCAGAGCAACTGGCAGCGCAGAGGCAAACCCATCTGGGCTGCCAAATTGTGGCAAGATATTGCTGCCTGGCTAGAGAAGCTGGTTATAAAAGTACGTCATGTAGATGCCCATGTACCTAAGAGTCGGGCCACTGAGGAACATCAAAACAACCAGCAGGTGGATCAGGCTGCTAGGATTGAAGTGGCGCAGGTGGATCTGGACTGGCAACATAAAGGTGAATTATTCCTAGCTCAGTGGGCCCATGACACCTCAGGCCATCAGGGAAGAGATGCAACATACAGATGGGCTCGTGACCGAGGGGTGGACTTGACCATTGACACTATCGCACAGGTTATCCATGAGTGTGAAACATGTGCTGCAATCAAGCAAGCCAAGCGGTCAAAGCCTCTTTGGTTTGGAGGACGATGGCTGAAATATAAATATGGGGAGGCCTGGCAGATTGATTATATCACACTCCCACAGACCCGCCAAGGCAAGCGCCATGTGCTCACAATGGTGGAAGCAACCACCGGGTGGCTGGAAACATATCCTGTGTCCCACGCCACTGCCCGGAACACTATCCTGGGCCTTGAAAAGCAAGTCTTATGGCGACATGGCACCCCAGAAAGGATTGAGTCAGACAATGGGACTCATTTCCGAAACAACCTTATAGACACCTGGGCCAAAGAGCATGGCATTGAGTGGGTGTATCACATCCCCTATCATGCACCAGCCTCTGGGAAAATTGAACGATACAATGGACTACTGAAAACTACACTGAGGGCAATGGGTGGTGGGACCTTCAAACATTGGGATACACATTTAGCAAAAGCCACCTGGTCAGTTAACACTAGAGGGTCTACCAATCGAGCTGGTCCTGCCCAATCAAAGCCTTTACATACTGTAGAAGGGGATAAAGTTCCTGTAGTGCACATGAAGAATATGTTAGGGAAGACAGTCTGGGTTACTCCTGCCTCGGGCAAAGGCAAACCCATCCGTGGGATTGCTTTTGCTCAAGGACCTGGGTGCACTTGGTGGGTGATGCGAAAGGATGGGGAAGTCCGATGTGTACCTCGAGGGGATTTGATTTTGGGTGAGAATAGTCAATGAATGAACTATTGATAAAACTGAGCAAAGTGCAGCAGTAATGGAAGCAGAACTGGCTTTAGCAACTGGCGCCCATCAACTTCCTCAAGAGATGGACATCTTCAACCCACAGACCGTGGACATGATGCAGCAGCCGAACCAGATACCGTGACTGCAAGTTCCAGATGCAACAATCCAACACTACACACCATCCTCCCACAGCGTCCAGTGTCACCTGCCGCACCACGCCGAGACCCAGCCCTGTTTCACCGACTGAGCAAACTCCACATCATCTCTCCTGCCCCAAGAGACTATTCTGAGAGATGGAGCCTGAAGTCATGGACTAAATGAACTCAATGGACACTTCAAAGGGATGGTCCATAGACTAAGGGAATGATGTCTGTGTGTATATCTATATATATATATAACAGGAAAAGTGGTGGTGATTAATTGGAAAGTGTAGGATCTGAGCGTGACATATATGGTATAGAATAAGGGGTGGATAATGTCCTGGTTGCGGCTGGGATAGGGTTAATTTTCACCAGAAGCTGGCCGGGGTCTATTCTATACCATGTGACCGTCACGCTCACTATTTAGAGGGGGGTGACTGGCGGGGCGGGGATCGCTGCTCGGAGCGGGCTGGGCGTGGGGCTGCAGGCGGGAGCGACCTGTCCGGAAAGCACCGCTAAGTACTCGCTGTTGTTGTCATTGTTGGGGTTTCTCGCTTGTTTGTTCTCTTTCCCTTTGTTGCTTGGTTAAACTGTTGTTGTTGTTAACCCACGAGTTTTTGCTTTTCTTCATCCCAATTCTCTCCCCGTCCCACCGGGAGGTGGGGGGGTGAGCGAGCGACCGCGTGGCTCAGCCTCCGGCTGGGGCTAAACCACGACAGTTGCTTTTCGTTTCCCTGTTGTTTTTCCTTTTTTTTTCATTCGTTCGGGCCTTTTCGTTCGTTCAGCTGTTTGTTCCCTCGCCTGCTCTCTCTGGAACTTGCTGTTCTGGGATAGCTGGGGGGGAATACCCCTGCTCCCTGACTGCTGCTCAGGACGGGCTGTATCAGTCGTTGGGTGGTGAGAAATTGTGCATTGTTTGTTTTATATATTCTATTATCCTTAGATATATTATCATTATTATCATTATTAATATATTTTTATATTTTTCCTTTGCTGTCCCAGTGAACTGTTTTTATCTCAACCCACGAGTTTTTCTTTCTCTCCGATTCTCCTCCCCACCCCACCATGGAGTGGGGGAGTGAGCGAGTGGCTGCGTGGTATTGGGTTACAATTTGGGGTTAAACCACAACAACCACAGGAACTTTATCTCCTTCTACAGTACGTAAAGGTTTTGATTGGGCAGGGCCAGCTCGATTGGTGGATCCTCTAGTGTTGACTAACAAGGTGGCTTTTGCTAAATGTTTATCCCAGTGTTTGAAGGTCCCACCACCCATTGCTTTCTGTGTAGTTTGTAACAGTCCATTGTACCGTTCGATTTTCCTGGAGGCTGGTGCATGATAGGGGATGTGATACACCCACTCAATGCCATGCTCTTTGGCCCAGGTGTCTATGAGGTTGTTTCGGAAATGAGTCCCATTGTCTGACTCAATCCTTTCTGGGGTGCCATGTCCCCGTAAGCCTTGCTTCTCAAGGCCCAGGATGGTGTTCCGGGCGGTGGCATGGGGCACAGGATATGTTTCCAGCCATCCCGTGGTTGCTTCCACCATTGTAAGCACATGGCACTTGCCTTGGCGGATTTATGGGAGTGTGATATAGTCAATCTGCCAGGCCTCCCCATATTTATATTTCAGCCATCATCTTTATACTTCTGGGGGGCTGATGTGCCAGGCCATCGAATCCACACAGTCCAGTAAACTCGGTTGTCCATCTCCTCCACCTGGCTGGAGGCAGGGCCCCTCTAATTCTGATTATAATACCCACTATCAACAAATGGGTTTGTGTGGGATGCATGGGGTCAAATCTCATCCCTGTTACTCACTTCTTCTAAATACGAATCAGAAGCCCTTCCACCCCATCTGGGGAACTGCCCACTGGAGACTGGAGCAGCACTTTTCCTGGAAGAACCCTTATTTGTAGCTGTTTTCCCTTTCAACTCACGTACCCTTGCGTCTAGGGTCGAGGTGGGTTTTCCATCCCACTTCCTCATGTCCTCTCCATGGTCACGGAGGTAAAACCACAAGGTACCTCGCCGCATGTACTGTCTCTCTTGAGCAGGGGAAAATTTTCTCCTAACAGCTGAGATACTGGTCTGTACAGTAGGACCTATCCTCTTTGAGTTGCCGAAACTCCCGGCACATTGTTTTGGCCAGTTTTTCCACAGCCAAGACACAGGCCCGTAAGGAGGAAGAGAAATTGTCTTCATACTGTCGGAGTTGGTTAGCCACTGCACGCACCGGTGGTGCTTCATTGTCTTTCCAACCTGTTGTTGCCAATGAGTTGGCATACGATGATGGTGCACTATGTAAAAACTTCCGCCACATGGGTTGGGTACATTGGACCTCATCTGGATCTACGGGTGTCTGCGGGTCATCCAGGTCATGGTAAATCATTTCCCGCACAGCTAATTCCCTCAGAAACTGAATACCTCCCTCCATATTGGTCCACTTCTTTGGGTGGCATATAATATCTTCCTGAAAGAAATACCTGTCCCTCACACCTGACAGGAGTCTCCTCCAGAGACTGTGGGCTTCTGGCTCTCTTCCAATCGCCCTGTCAATGGCTGCTTCCTTAGACAAGGATCCCAGCTGCCTGGCTTCCCTGCCCTCTAGTTCCAGGCTATTGGCCCCATTGTTCCAGCATTGGAGCAGCCAGGTGACAAGCTGCTCACCTTGATTATGGCTGTAGTCTTTTCGGATATCTCGCAGCTCAGTCAGAGATAGGGGTCGGGTGATTATCTCTGAGTCTGCCTCTCCCTGTTCCTGTGATGTCCCTGGTTCATCCTCATCTTTTGTGGGGTGAGCTGATTTATTTGTGCTTCTCTTCTTTTGTATAGGGGCGACTGATAACAGCACGGGTGGATCTGCAGTACCTATCACAGCAGCCACGGTGCTCATAGCTGGGGCTTGAATAGCCGCGATGCCCATGGCGGGGACTGGGGCAACCGCGATGCCCACAGAATCATAGAATAATTTTGGCTGGAAGAGACCTCCAAGATCATCAAGTCCAACTGTTAACCTATCACTACCAAGTCTACCACTAAATCATGTCCCTCAGCGCCACATCTACACGTCTTTTAAATACCTCCAGGGATGGTGACTCCACCACTTCCCTGGGCAGCCTGTTCCAGTGCCTAACAACCCTTTCGGTGAAGAAATTTTTCCGAGTATCCAATCTAAACCTCCTCTGGTGCAACTTGAGGCCATTTCCTCTCGTCCTGGGTTGGAACGGCTGCGATGCCCATAGCAGGGAGTGGGGCAACCGCGATGCCTGTGGCGAGGAGGGGAGCAGCCGCGGTAGCCGCGGCGGTGGAGGGAGCAGCCGTGGTGCCTGCAACAAGGAGTGGGACGGCCGCGGTGCCCGTAACAAGTGGTGGGGCAACTGCGATACCCGTGGCGGAGGGTTGCACAGCCTCGCCGGGGGGGTGGAGCAGCGACAGGAGCTGGAGCGGCCGCGATGCCCATAGCAGGGGGTGGAGCGGCCGCGGTGCCTGCGGCGGCGGCTGTGGGGGGAGGAGCTGGCGCGGTACCCGTGTGGCGAGGAGTGGAGCGGCCCCGGTACCCATAGCGGGGGGTGGGTCGGCCGCGGCGCCCGTGGCGGGGGCTGTAGCAGGGAACTGGGGTGACCCTGCGCCTACGTCTGCACCGATTTCTAAGATTAAGCAAGATTTGACACAACTGTATTCCTACTGATAGGAGTAGCAAGCCGGTCCGAACATCCCAAAAGTTTTCAAAGTTTTCAGAAACTCCTGTAACTAACCAGGAGGGGAAAGGGAAAGCAAAGGCAGGCATTTTTGCCCAGGAGGGGAAAGGGAAAGCAAAGGAGGAAGTTTCCCCCTGATGACCCTCCGGGAAGGAAAAATAAAAGGAATAATTACTGATAGTCCCCACCAGATTGCTCCCGAAGTATGAAGCTGTAACCGTTGCTGCTGCTCTGCTCTACACATCGCCCTCCCCCATTCAATATGAATTCAGGTAATAAAATGGTCTAAGCACCAATCATTTTACCATGCCATAAACCAGTGCTAAACTGCACAGCAAAGCGATAACCTTAATCCAACGCCCAGAGGTGACAAGCCACACATAAACACTGATAAACAGCATATATGGCAAGTAAGGTGCTGCATGATACAACTCTGAGAACAACTCTCTAAACAAATAAAACAACACTGTGATCAGCGATGATTAAAGTAATACAATGGATGCTTATAACAAATTGTTTTAACACACTCTGGTCAAATGTGTTTTTATCTCAACCCTTGGAGCCTGACCAGGGGCTTGAACCCTGGACCCTCAGTCTGATGCTCTCTCAGCTAAGCTAACTGGGCCCCTCGCAAGCCCCACATTGGGCACCAAAAAGGACTGTTGTGGCAAGGGCTGAAATCTTATGTGGGGTGAATGGAGATCTCCAAAGAGTCTGGGGAGTTCCCAGCCTTCTAGCAGCCTCTGTTGCTACCAACCCTGCAGCTGATAAAGAGGCTTGATGGCCTCTTCCAAACTATTTGAATTATTGTTTCAGTTTCCAGGGGAGCAATTGTCCACTCTATAAGAAACAATTATTG
Source organism: Phoenicopterus ruber ruber (assembly GCA_009819775.1). Lineage (NCBI taxonomy): Eukaryota > Metazoa > Chordata > Aves > Phoenicopteriformes > Phoenicopteridae > Phoenicopterus > Phoenicopterus ruber. The sequence goes on from CM020247.1 coordinate 17,027,356, forward strand.
CACAGCGTAGCAATTTAGAGAAGAGACTGAATGGGGTGACTGAACAGAGCATGGCCTCCTTCAGTTCAGAGCTGAGGTCCATTAAGGGCACTTATGTGATCACAGTCTGCTCTGCTTGCTTGTGAATACGAATAGGAATTTGATCATGAAAGATCTAAAAATTTTGAATTGAAGACTGATAATGGCAAGGTAGCTAACATTTTGGGAGTAGATTCTTGAACTGCTCATCCTGATGCTCACTAGAATATTTTTCATTGCTTAGTATACAGTCTGCATCTTGAAAGGATGGATTTCACAATGCTAGAAAGTGCTAAATCTACCTTAAATTATAAATCAATTTGTACTCTCCCGAGCACATCTGGTAGCCTCATAACCCATAAAGTCCTCCTGGGTATCTTGGCAGCACACCACATAGTGGGGAGATGCTCTGAACTTTATGGCCCTTGTAGTAATTCTCACAGTGATATCAACACTAACAAACAACTGCAGAAGGCAAATCTTCCAACTTTGCCGTGTCCAGCAGGTAATCTATTGCAGGCCAAACAGGAAAGAAAGATTTAATAATAAGTAAATAAAAATCAGTTCTCTGTCCCTTTAGTCTGCTTATTATCTTTGACTTTGATTGTACAAAAGTGGTGTACAAATATCTCAGCCACAACCTGTTATGGAAAGCGTGATTTATCTGAATAATAGATGAAACAAGCATACAAACATCCAGCCAGAGTGCTACATTCACTTAACTTTGGCTGTCAGGAAAATCTATATAAAAACCAGAAAGGTAGCTGTTTAGTCCCTAAAAGGGAACTGAACCAAAAGAAAAGTACATTCTCTTATTTTAGAGCCAATCCATGAAACAGCTACAGTTGTACATACATACTTCAATATACTATCTGTCCTGGTTTTGTCCGGGATGGAGCTAATTTTCTTCCCAGTAGCTACTGTGTTTTGGATTTAATATGGGATTTGATATGTGAAGAATGTTGATAATACACTGATGTTATTAGTTGTTGCTAAGAGATCAAGGACATTTTTCAGCTTCCCAGGTTTTGCCAATGTGCAGGTGCAAAAAGCTGGGAGGGGTATAGCCAGTACAGTTGACTCAAACTGGCCAAAGAAAGTATTCCATACCATAGATGTCATGCCCAGTATATAAGTGGGGGTCAGCTGGTGGGCCAGATGCTGTTCGTTTGGGCTTTCGTTCATTCATTCTTCCCTCCCTTGCTCTCTCTGGAACTTGCAGTTCTGAGATTGTTGCTGGGGAAATCGCTGTTCTGAGATCGCTGCTCGGGATTGTTCCGAGATTGCTCTCGGTTTCACTCCATGATCGCTACTTGGGATGGGTGTTATCGGTCATCGGGTCGTTAGGCGGTGAGAAATTGTGCATCGTTCGTTTTGTATATTCTATTATCATTATATTTTTTATTATTATCATTATTAATATATAATATATAATTATTATTATCTTTTTCTTTGCTGTCCTGATGAACTGTCTTTATCTCAACCCACGAGTTTTCCTTTCTTTCCGATTCTCCTCCCCACCCCACTGGGGAGGGAGGGAGGGGAGTGAGCAAGCGGCTGTGTGGTATTTGATTGCCGGCTGGGGCTAAACCATGACACTATCTCTATGTCTTGTCCACTTGTTTATCTAGAAATCAAAGAAGGGGGAAAACACATAATAGGTTCCCTAACAGAATCACACCGTTAGATTGATTATTCAAGCCATGAATGAAAACTGAATGCTCCATTACTCAAAGCTAAACAAATATTTATTGTCTTGCAACCATCACTTATGACAAAAATAGGTTAGGAGCTGAGACTTGGGTTTAAATGTATATCTAACTGTGTCAGAAATATGTCCGGTTTGAATGCAGGTGTATTTTTAACATCAGCAGGTGATTGGAAAGCAACACAGCAAATGATTGAGGAACCAACAAGATAAACAGCTGCCAAAACATGTTGCCCATTATGACATCAATATTCCAATGTAGTAAGAAGATTTTGGATTAAAATTATGTTTACTTTCACTGGAGACCTGGAATAACAATGAGAAAACTGTAATACCATATTGTCTGTCTCTCTAGAGTCGCACGCACAGTATTCAGTATATGTAGGGAAAATAAATGTTAGGTCCACCCAAATACTCTAAAACTATCATATTTATCATATATATCATATTTATCATGTATATATTATATTTATAAGAGAGGAACGAGGCTAAAGAAGATTCCTTACATAGGGAATAAATTAATAACTTCATAATTATTCTTTGGATGAGAAAGTCATAATTTTATACATAAGGAGCTAAAGCTTTTATTTGTTGTCTCACTCAAACACTAAAATTTTGAGCATATAAAGCATATTCCACTTTCTATCTGCTAATGTCCCAAACCTTGTGATGAGCATACTATATATGTTTTATGATATGGAGTTAGGGTCCAGATGAAAACTTTGAGATTTACATTTTTATCTTGCGTTGACCTTTTGGCTTCACTCCTTAATTAAGCAAGGCATGATAAAGAAAGAGATTATTATGAGATGGCTGGGTCTCCAGGGTGTTATGAGGTACCAGGCACAGTTCTCCAGAGTTACTTTATTGCTATTATAAAAAAATCTTTATTATTGGGAAAAATATGTATTTTTATGCTAGAAGAAGATGAAGATGACAGTTTAGGATGTTGAACAGTAGTTTCAGCTGAGCTTTATGCCCACAGAGACTGTAAAACATTGAAGACTGGGCAGCCTTTGATTGACTCCTTTGGATCCTAAAGGGGTAGATTAATCTTTGTAAAATTCACAGTTGGAACATTGTACCATTAACTGGCATGTTCCAGTTATCAAGATACTTTATGAAACTGGCAAAGTCCTATTACACTTGCTAAAAAGGCAACTTTGGGAGTGTGGCTCTCATGAAACCATTTCATCTCTGGAGTATTAGATACACTGTGCCCCATGCTTAATAAAGCCCTAGGATGTGGATCTTCATCTGATAACCTCTATCAATTTCTTCTCTGTTAATTGCACCCTATCTAAGGACCCAATCATATAGCATGCTGAGCTTCCTCAATTTTCTCTTTTTCAGTTGGAACTGAGAGCATATTTAAGCCCTTGTGGGACCAGGCCTTAACTCCTCATTTTTTTAAATCAAGCCTCTGTTTTTCAAGCATGATGTCTTCTTTTTAACCTCTGTGATAAATATGTGATGCACACACAGGAGTTGTTGTCTTCTCAGCATCTGAGGGGAGTAAATATACAATATTCCTGTTGGTTTTAAGCCTTCTGCAGTATTCCTCACATCAAAGATGCACTGCTGCTAACGACCAGTGGGTATCAGACAATATGCATGTATTTGTGGGGGTGACAGAGCACTGGAACAGGCTGTCCAGGGAGGTTGTGGAGTCTCCTTCTCTGGAGATATTCAAAACCCGCCTGGACGCAGTCCTGTGCAGCCTGCTCTAGGTGACCCTGCTCTGGCAGGGGGGTTGGACTAGATGATCTCCAGAGGTCCCTTCCAACCCCTACCATTCTGTGTTTCTGTGATTTTCAGAGCTTAAAAGATAGTCCGACTTTGAAGAGCTATTCCAGAAACACGATGATTACTCTAAGGGACTTAGGCTCATGAGGTGCTCCTTGTAGTAAACCAGTATGAATGTCCCATGGACCAAAGAAAGATACAGAACAGACATATGTCTTTAAGACTAGATATGGCCTACTTGACAACACATTGATTTATGCCCACCACTGTTCTGAGGCTGGCTTAGAGATATTTGATTTACAGTGGATAGATTGCCTTCTGTTAAATAACGTCCTGGGTCATTGTTCATAAATCTGAACTGCATATAGCAATCTTGGTGCACTGTTAACATACCATGGTGGAGTTCATAGTGCCTTATTAAGCTCTGTAGTTCAAAGATTAATAGTTAAAAGGATAAAAATCTTTGTGAAAACATCTAACAAGCTTCTTAAGCCAATGACAATTAGTGGGATAATGGATTAGCCCTCAGAAACAGTGTTTGGCCATCCCCCAGGATAACAACTCTGTTTGCCAAGGTCAGACATCATATCTAATAGACAGGAAGTGTCCTGAGGAAGAACAAACCGTCTATAAATGAAAACCAGGAAAAACCTAGCGCTCTAATTTTTCAGATGAGCCAGGATGCTTCCAGGTGAGCCCAGGTGTTGGGAGAGGTGGCGGTGTTGCAGTAGGTGGCACTGTTCCCCTCCTCCAGCTGTGACAGTGGGATGAGACATAAAACTGAGGCCTTGACCAGTTGCAGTTATTAAAGGTCCCATTGCACTTTCCACAAGATTAACTGTGTTAACCTCAGTGTCCTGGCTGATTGCATTCTGTCTTCCTAAATTCCCTCTGTAGTTTCAACTGGACAAGTTAATCTGCACTTCCTGTTTTAGGTGGCCGTGCACCTGTTGCTGTGCTTGGTCACACAGTTGCTGCACTTCATCCCGAGGTGGCCATGCTCCAGTGATGGCCAGTGCAGACGTACTGAATTATGTATGGCCGCACTGGTGCCCCAAGGAGGGTGGAGGAGGACAGCATAGTTTTACCCTGCATTTCCAATTAAATGACATGAAATGGAGAGTGAATGCACTCTTCAAAATTGACCAATGGTTGCAACACCAGCAAACAGTAGTAGCAGTTATTTGGTGGGGTGCTCCTGCTGAGCCATGTGAGTAACTCCATCTGTCCAAGGCACAATGCCTTATGGATCATCCCCTGGAGTAGGTGGTTGTGGCTGCCCATCCCACTGCAGACCTTCCGCTTGGCCAAACACAGTCCTAGATTTTTAGGGGAGGCAGAGCAAGAGCATGCAGCAATTTTGGCATGGTTCTAGATAAACCCATTGGGGCCTAATTCTGAAATTCCCTTCTCGTGCAATAGGCCCTTTCCAAGGCAGACGGGAGTGAAGCTCTGTGTGAAGTAAGGGGGCCTCTTACAAGCAGAGATTTGCAGCAAGGTGACCCACTGTGTGAATCAGCATAGCTAATGCGTGGCTTTCACTTTTCTCAGTTTCGAGGTTTGGTAGCTAGACTCAAGGTTGGGAAATAACATTCTTTCTACCTTTAATTCTTCCTGCTGTTTCAGTTGGATACTTCCTTTGTCACTTCATATCCCAAACTATTGTGTTTTATTGCTGGAAAATGTGTGTTTCATTTCAGCGATTGGGGATTACACACACATGCCATTGAGTGTAATGCAAGGACATTATGTGAATGTAAGAAATGATTATTTTTCTGCTTACCTAGAGAAAATAAAAGTGATTATTAACATCTTAATAACTAGATGGGAAGTAATATTAATATTTTAACTCCATGAGAAGCCTGAAATATAGTATGGAAATAATGTGGCTGGATGATCAAGTATTTAAAATTAGCCAGGTGTCAAGACAGGAAACCTATAATTATCATGGAATAAAAACAAATTTCTAAAAAATAAAACACATTTGGTTGTCTGGTTTCTACTATATGGCATTTCCACTGAAGACTGTAATTCCTTTTTCTATGTCCCATTCCCCTTGTACAGAGTGTCCCCTTGGGAAGTGGGGCCCAAGAGCCCTTTCTAGGACAGGACAGGATATTACAGCTTGGTTTGTGCACCAGCATCCTTAATATTTCCTTCCTTTCAGAAGCAAATAGAGCGTACCCTTATCTGAATGCTCATTTCCTAGTTAAAACCCTCCCTTGCTGACAAGGGACTGAAAGAGTTTTAAATCACAGATGTAGAGTATCAAATGCAATAATGCTCTTGCAATAGTGCATTGAAGCCTCAATTAATTAACCCTTGGGCTAAGTAGGCAGGTACATGGTGGTGGCCACAGGCGGTGGATGGATGAGATTTAAATGGGCATCTCATTTCCTCAGCACGGAACATGCCGTTTGGTTCAGAAAGGAGTCATTTTGCACACACGCTTCATTTACGCTCAGCTTTAATCCCTTTAATTCCACCTGAGATCCAAGCAAGAATGGGAAAAGAGAGTGAGGTGCAAAAGGCTACAGAGCTGGGCTTTGTTTACATATCTTTCCCTGGGGAGCCCCCCAGCAGAGCCAGGGCTTCTGGTCTTTTCATCGGGCTGCGGGGATCCAAAGCAGTTGTCGTATGGAAATGATTAAACAGAGATTACAGGGAGCTCTTCACTGCAATCCACCCCATTTAGAGCCTGAAAAGTAAGGGGTAGGGAGAGGAGGCTGAGAAAAGGGGCAGCAGCTTACCCCAGTGGCTGTCGGGATGCAGCAGGGACTCGGTGGCGGTGGGTCAATTTGCAGAGGCCATGATATAGTGGGCATCCCATGACACCACGATGACAGCTGCCACTTTCCTTCAATGTCCCATATGGGTGCATGTTCATGTATGATGTAAATCATGTTCCGTGGGTGATGTAAATCTCTGACACCCCTCTGGCTGGCTCTTATGTACGTAACGTGAAAGCTTCCCTACTGAGAAAGGGGATGCGATTCTGCCACATATCAAGGGTAACGGACTAATGTTGTAAAAATAAAAAGATCCCCCAATGATTTCTTTGAATCACTTCAAGGTTTTTGATCAGGCTGTACTTTGCTTCTCTTTTGTGCTCGCTTTCTGTGGCCCTCCTAATACAGGGATCTGCTGACAGGAACTTGTGCCAAAATTTTAAACAAATGTTGCAGAATATTTATGGATAATGAATTTTGAATTTATTATAGTTATTGCACAGGAGATCTGATATCTCAGCACTGTGCTCCTTCAATCAAGGATATGCAAACACATGACCTACGTAGCCAATTAACCCAGGTAGAATTTAAAATATCGGATACTTTCAACAAACTTCACCTGAACAAGACTGGGAATTGTTCACAGAAATTATTCAGTGAATGACTGAGAATAATGAGCCTATTTAAAAAAAAAAATCAGAATTTCTTCCTTACCAGCCACTGAGAATAAAAATGCATAATGAGTTGTGTTATTCATTACAGTTACACTATGTGCCTGGCTCTGCTAAAACAGCTGTAAACAAGGTAGTGCTACCTATCCAAATGTATATAAAGGAGATTTGAGAGAGGGTTCTATTTTTAAGGAGATCCAAGCTGCAGTGCACTTGTATGAAATGCTCTGCATTGGTTTATGTTTGCTCCTACAGTGCTTAGCACTGCTGCAAAGATAAAGCCAGACTGTTCCTGATGGGACTATCATAGAATCACAGAATCATTTAGGTTGGAAGAGACCTTTAAGATCATCAAGCCCAACTGTTAACCTATCACTACCAAGTCCACCACTAAACCATGGCCCTAAGCTCTGCATCTACACGTCTTTTAAATGCCTCCAGGGATGGTGCCTCAACCACCTCCCTGGGCAGCCTGTTCCAGTGCCTGATAACCCTTTCGGTGAAGAAATGTTTCCGAATATCCAATCTAAACCTCCCCTGGCGCAACTTGAGGCCATTTCCACTTGTCCTATCGCCTGTTACTTGGGAGAAGGGATTGACACCCACCTCGCTACAACCTCCTTTCAGGTAGTTGTAGAGAGCGATAAGGTCTCCCCTCAGCCTCCTTTTCTCCAGACTAAACATCCCCAGTTCCCTCAGCCGCTCCTCATAGGACTTGTTCTCTAGACCCTTCACCAGCTTCATTGCCCTTCTTTGGACACAGTCCAGCACCTCAATGTCTTTCTTGGAGTGAGGGGCCCAAAACTGAACACAGTACTCGAGGTGCGGCCTCACCAGGGCAGAGTACAGGGGGACAATCACTTCCCTACTCCTGCTGGCCACACTATTTCTGATACAGGCCAGGATGCCGTTGGCCTTCTTGGCCACCTGGGCACACTGCTGGCTCATATTCATCCGGCTGTCGATCAACAACCCCAGGTCCTTTTCCGTTGGGCAGCTTTCCAGCCACTCCCCCCCAAGCCTGTAGCGTTGCCTGGGGTTGTGTCCTGTTTTAGGCTGGGATGGAGCTAGTTTTGTCTCCAGCAGCTACTGTGTTTTGGATTTACTGTGAGAAGAATGGTGATAGTACACTCATGTTGTTGGTTGCTGCTAAATGACCAAGGACATTTTGCAGTTTCCCAGGTTTTGCTAATGTGCAGGGGCAAAAACCTGGGAGGGATATAGCCAGCATAGTTGATCCAAACTGGCCAAAGAGAGTATTCCATACCATAGATGTCATGCCTGATATAAGTGAGGGTCAGCCGGTGGGCCACTTCCCTTAATGTTCCCTTCTGGTTGTTTTTTGTTCCCTGCTTTTCCTTTTTTTTTTGTTGTTTCAGGCCTTTTCGTTTGTTCGTTCGGCTGTTTGTTCCCCCGCCTGCTCTCTCTGGAACTTGCTGTTCTGGGATAGCTGGGGGGGAATACCCCTGCTCCCTGCCTGCTGCTTGGGACAGGCTGTATCAGTCATCGGGTGGTGAGAAATTGTGCATCATTCATTTTATATATATTCTATTTTCCTTATATATTATTATTATTGATATATTATTATCTTTTCCTTTGCTGTCCTGGTGAACTGCTTTTATCTCAACCCGCGAGTTTTCCTTTCTCCCCGATTCTCCTCCCCACCCCACCGGGGAGTGGGGGAGTGAGTGAGTGGCTGTGTGGTATTAGGTCACCATCTGGGGTTAAACCACAACAGGTTGTTGTGACCCAAGTGCAGGACCCAGCACTTAGCCTTGTTGAAGTCCTATAAGGACGGTACGTGGATATTTTTCCAGACCTCGCTCTGTGCCAGCCCCATTTGTGCGCAGCCAGAGGCCTCTGAGGATAAACCCGCCCAAGAGTGGCAAACACTGGGTCTGTGTGTGGGAGTTCCTGCAGTGGGGGCAGGCTGAGCATGCAGTGTTTGCCCGTACAAAATAGGAAGACCCTCCACACATCCTCCTTCCCCCTCCATCTGCACTGCTGGCAGCTGAGGCCGGACACATTCATCGCACCTGTGGGCCAGTGCCATTTTGTGCAGTGTGCAGAGGGACATCACTCAGGTCTGGTGCCATGGGTCTCCAGCCCCCCCCCAGCCCACCCACTGCCCCCACCAGGCCATGGGACTCTCCATCTCATTTCCCTCCATGCGATTTACCATCTGTAAGCTCGGCTTTAACCTAATAAAAATCATCTTGCTTTTGACTAACAAGAAAAGGAAACAGTGCTCATTGTGGGGTTTGGGGAAAATGGCCTTGCTAATCTGCAGGATGAGAACGGAGTGATTTATAGGCAGATTTAACTGTGGGCCATGATTAGAGGGCTGGTAGTAAGTGCATTAGATGTCTAAGCGTGGCAATAGAGTAAATAGGCGCTTTATTTATCGCAGTGCCAGGGGCCTCTTAGCGGAAGAGTGCTTCTCCAAATTGAAATATAGCAGAGTTTACACTCCTGATTAGGGCTTCAAGTGCAGAGCCCAAGGCTATCAGCAAGCAGAAGAAACACTTGCTGACACCTAGTTGTCCCTGGATTAATGTGCAAACAGGGACAGCAAACAGCAACAACAAATAACCCTGTGTCAGAGCTGCTGGTGGCAGTGTCCACTAAGTGACTGGGGGCCAAATTAAAGTTTATATCTCAGAATCCACTGAGATCAATGCATCAGCCTGGTAGACAGGGCTGAAAATATTTTGCCATTGCGCTGTGTTGTATGTATTTACATACAGTACAGGTGTGGAGCTAGCTATGAAAAAGAAAAAAAAGATTTAATTTTTATGCCGGGTGTGAACCATACGTGTAGTGTGTGTTGTACTGCTAGGTACTGATGGAGGCTCCCCCTCCAGAAATCCACATCCCCCTCTGAATGACCCCAGATTCCCAAAAATTAATTCCTTATGAAGATGCCCAGTGTGTGTGTGTGACTGTGTCTGTAATAAAAGAGGCAAGGCTTGTAAGGAAAGGTAATATATTTTATTAGACCAGCTGATGTTGCGTGAGGAAAGAAGGACAAGCGTCTGAGCTCAGAAACCCTTCCTTATGTAGTAAAATACATAATGCATATGTGTGAATTCGTATGCCTCAGAACAAGCAACTGTTTCATTCTTTGAATTATTAAAGAAGGTATGTATACCCATTATTATATGGGATTCACAAATATGCTCGTTATTAGCATGTACATCATGTGAAGCTACATACCATATGTCTGTAAACTAAGTACGGGCAATATTGTTCAATTTATTTCCTTTATGCTTCATAGCCATTCAGGTAATTTATGTGAATAAGGTCTTTTGCTCTATGATTTTGTGACTTTCACTGGAATCTCCATATAAAATTTTATAACCCTGCTTGTGAATCAAATCATTTCCACAGCAACTGATTCAATCTGGGTTGCCACCTGTCCAGCTTTGGACTGGAGGAAGCAGTTTAGGCATCTCAGCTGTTTTTTCCACTTCTGAATCTGGTTTGTCTTGTTTGCTCCAAGGTTTTCTACTCAAGATCTCACTACTGCTGATAAATTCTTCAGAGGTAGGACAGACAAAAAAAACCCCAGCACTGTTCATTTACAGCAGCCACCTTCTTTTAAGATGAGAAATTAGCATCGTTTCCTTGGAACAAACAAAAGAGATTAAAAATGAGCCTAAAAACAAATGCAAGAATAGGCTAGCAGCTGAGGAGTTCACATATTCAATCATGTTTCTTCCATAATTAGCTATTGAAGGAGGAAAAGTCACAAATATATGATTTTTGTCTCTAAATGTATTTCTAAAGTTCTTAAGTTTTATTGACCATGAAAGTTGGTCTTCCCCTGTGTTAAGAACTGAAGAAGCGACAGAGCTAGCTAGTAGCTCAATGGTGCAAAGTCTTATGATTTAATCTTGACATTTGTAATTTTTTGCTGTAAAATATTACTTTCTTTATTTCAGGACTTAAGTGTAAAACCTCATAATTTCCTTTAAGAACCATTTGATTTTCAATTGCACAACTCTCTCCAAAGCTTAAAGCTTATGATTTTCATACATATATGATTTATTCCTTTTGTACCACAATATAATGTACTTTTGGTGCATCCATCTCTGGGATTGAACCAGCTGCATATTTGATCTACTCTGCTTAATGATTTCCAGGAAGTAGTGGTCTTGCTATTGGCATATTTGGAGAAGAAATGGGATCAATTTTCAATATTGAAACCAGTCCAATAGTTATTTATGCACAGTTTATTTCAGTGTTTCGAAGCTGCGCAAGGGTAGGGAGAAAAGGTTTATACTGCAAAATTGCAAACATTTCAGATTTTCTCTTTGTTCATTTAGAGTCAGAAAATCATAAAACTGGCTTTGCAACTGGGAAGTCCCAAGTTCGTTTTACTTGCAATATGCTTGATTAATTCAATGTATTTTTAATCCAAGTGTAAAACTCTAAGGGCATCCAAGGTGCTGATTAGAGCATGAAAATCTAAATTAATGCTCTGCCATAATGACAGTACTTAAACAACCAAAATATCACCCACAGGCATTAGGCTTTCTGAGAAGTTCATAATCTATATATTGTTATTGTAAAGACTGTGATTTCATGCAGAAAATAATTCACAAATCATAATTAACATAGCTCTCAATAGATAACCAGAAGCTTTAAATATACATTTTGCTGTTTCAAAAAGCTATACAACCTTGTAATATGTAATTACTACAGATATATATCATAAAATAGCCATACTGTTCAATATATCAGCAAAGACTCATAAATCAAGGGATAGTGTTAGTTAACTGTATGTAATGTTGATATTTAATGTTTTAATTACATAAAATCTGCCAGTTAATATCCTTCGGCCATATAGATCCATGTACATCCATTTGTAGCAAATGGACTGTTTGAAACAGCTTAGAGCTGGAAGATGCTCGTTTATACAGACTGTTGTAAAATGGGGCCTGTTTCCTTACTTGGGCAAAATGCCCACTGGAGAGAACAGGAATTTTGCCTGAACAAGGACTGCACAATTAGCAGCGAAGCATGCGAGTAAGAGTGTTTTGCACCAAGGAGCTCTGAACAGTGTCATCCAAAAGAAAATGCCCACGTCTCCCCCACAAACCTGAATAGGACATTAGATGTGAGAATTTAGAGCTCTTCCTTTGGAAAGAAAAAAAAAAAGTAGGTTGATTTGCAGTGGTAACAAACTAAATCCAGTAGTGAAGCCCGCTGTCATACTCCGCACAGGCACTGGGCTCCTGGCTAGCACAGCCGACTGCAGGACTGGGGCCTAAATCTATTCCTCACTAGCAGAGCTGACTGCAGAATTAAAGCTTTCAGCCACAATTTTCAAGTCAATAACACGCGGACACAACAATCCCACCCACATGATAGCAATTGCAGCATTCAGGCACTAGATTGTAGGCTTCTCTGGGCAAAGACTTTTCATTTTGTTTATTTATAAATTATCCAAGTGCATTTATCATGCTGTATGGATGATAATAATAAAGAGATGCCCATGGCTCCCAATAGAGATGCAGCAAGGAAAACACTGGGAAGTTTCATGAGGAATGAGAAAAAAGTAAAAAGACAATAAATTGCATTTAGTTCACTGAACTGTGGGGGAAATAAAAACAATAAAACCCTGGCTTTAACAAACCCTTATTGAGACACTGATTGCTCTGTAACAGACATAGTTGTGCCACACTAACATTTGCTCATTAATGAGGCATAAATTTGTGTCACACATCAAATACTAGTAATGAAACAAAATGAAAATAATGGTTTGCCTTTTAGCCCAAATATGTGAGGGATGTTAACATGCCCACACAAACATTTTAAACATCACATTAAAATATGTGTTTGGATGAATATGAGTTGAGGGTTGGTTTAAATTATGACAGGTTTCAAGCAAATCTCATTTTAACAAAAAGGGGGACTGGTGTACTATAGGGCTGCCAAATTAGTCTGCCAAAACTCCCACTACAGAAGGGAAGCAGGAACACAAGCTTGGCCCTATTGTGCATTTGTACACAACAAAGTGCTGTGGCATAAATCAATGTCTCAGCATGGAAGACCTAAATTGCAGAGTTTCATTTCAGTGAATCAGCTTTTTTATTAATCTTTGTTTTTCTTATCGCTCTGCTTTTCGAGCACTAGCCTGTTAACTGTAAGTCACAACCATTCTCTTTACTAACAAAAGCAATGCCGCTGCAGTTAGAAGGGTTAATAATGTGAGTTAACGAAGTAGAATTTACCAGTAAGGTTGAACATCCATTAAAGAAATGTGAGAAATCTATCAATTCAGTTACTGCAGTCCTGTAAGCTGCCCTGATGTTTTGGGCTGATTCAACATGATGGGATGAGCCAATCAACCAGCCAGTCCACAGTCACCAGCAAGGGGAGGTCCTGCTCCCACTCCATTTACCCTTCCCATCTCCCCCTGCTCCTAGCCAGGCACTTCTGCCACTCACCGTGCACACTAACTTGGGCCCTCCCCAGGCTCCTCAGAGAGCTGATTCAGCTTGCCAACCTGGCAAAAAACTAATGCAGAAAAAAAGAGGGTGATTTTCTGCTGGGAGAATGAGCTGAAAGAAAAGGAGGGAGATCCTGATGAGAAAAAGAGATGGTGCAAGGTTGAATCTCATGTTGAAAAGTGAAAATAAGTCAAGGTGTAGAAACCACCCTGCTCTTTGGTATTGCTAACCACAATGGGGCAATTTTGACTGAACAAGGTACCAGTACAGGGCCCTCTGAGAACCCCCAGTTCAAATGAACAGGTTATTCCATTGAAACAACTGGGTTATACAGCATCTTTCGTCTTAAAATATCTCATGTCAGGTCTCAAACAATTCACTTATGTGTTCCCTTCTGGGTAGGAGAGCAGTAGTTACCTGGGGAAGACCATGCCCCATTACTGAGAGGCCAAAGAAATTCTCATGAGGGCAAACTCTAGCTCTTCTCTAAATCTGTGTGATATCTTTCCTATCTGGTTATATCTATGAGCATCACCAAATCCCTGGGTACCTTTACAACAAGACAGGGGCTCCAAACAGTAACAAAAACATCCAGTGCTCTAACTGCTAGCATAATAGTTCTAATGATTGGAATTTGGGTTTGCATTTTAGCATTAGAAATGCTTATTTTAGTCCCAGGAAAACTAAGGTTATATGCAGAAGAAAAATTACTGTTGTAGTGTATTCTGGGTTTGGAAGAGGTTGCTTGTTTGTTTTTAACTGTGCTTTTTCACTGCCTTAAAAAAATCCATCTAGAACATAATATGCTATTAGTATAATATCTATAAAGACCAAGATATAAGCTTCTCAGTGACAACAGTGGTTAGGATGCTGTTCCTCCACATTAAGTAATGATGTAAGGATGTAAATACACTGATACAAACATACAAAAATATGTAGAAAAAACGTGTGGGAAACACACCAGATTTTATGTATGCATAGAGACTACAAGATAAAAATAAAAAAGGAAGTGGCTACCATTGATAATGTGCTATGGGCCAACATGCTTTGTGCAACCTGTGTTTTGACCTCCCTTAATCCAGACGGGGGCCTTGTTTGGAGGTCCCAGCCTAGGGAAGGCTGTTCAAATCAAGGTGAGACATTGCACTCTGGGACTTGTAGTTTCTGGGACCTTTCATATTAATAGGAGAGAAACTGTGATCATCTATGTTTTACACTGACTGGGTGTAGCCCTCCTAAAGGGAGAGAGGAAGTCCCAGTGAGATATCTCTGGAAAGTTCTTACCATAGGGAAGATGGACATCTTGGAAAAATTAAATTAATCCTGTAATAGTATATAAATCTGTAGAACATAGCATTTTAAAATATTCCTAACTCTCAGAAGACTTAATATTATACAAATTACAGAATCATTTAAGAGTGTTGGTATGAAGAAAAAGCCCATGCTTCTCTCTCTATGGAACATTAACAATATCAAGACAAGCTACTCATCCAAAATACCAGTGAAATTACATATCTTCTGCCAAGGTTGATGAAATTATGATGGCTACATGTCAAATTTTTCCTGTTTAAAGAGAAATCTATGGTCAAGTATGCCTTGAAGTTCTTCAGGTTCATTAAGAAGGTCAAAATCAATGTTATTTTACTGTTTGTAATAATTTTTGGTGGAATGATGAAAAGAAACCATAGTAGAAGTAGTCTTAACATAATAATTTTCTTTTCATTGTTCTTTATAGGAAAATAATTTGGCCCAAAATTTAGTGGTCCCATTAGAGAGGTGATATCTTTAAAAAGGTGGTCTGAAGGACAGGTTTTACTGTACTTTAATAGGCTTATAGATTAATATAAATCTTAATATACATAATCTGCACTATTCCTTTTCTCAATATCTCATCCATCTATACATCTATTTGTAATGTGTGTTTCAAACACAAGTTAAACTTTGTTTTATTGAAAGTACTGATAGTGCTATAGGGATAATCATTTCTGGAAAAGTCGGGAGGTCAAATGTATAGTTTTCTCTTGAAAAAAATTTTATTTAAAAAAATCAAATACTGGTGCCTTGTAGCTGAATGTTTCCTGAATATTTTGAAATATCTGATTGCCTGAAATAAAATATATCAATTAAACAATGAATATTATTGCAATGAAACACACAATTATCAGCCCAATTTGTATTGGGGCTGTTAAAAGTTAACCTGGGTTCAGAGACTGGGCTGGAAGAATACATGGTGTGTGTGAGGAAAATCTGGTACTAAACACCACCTCAAGCTGAGCTGGTGCTGGAGTGTCGCTTCCAGTCCCCATAATGTGCTAGAGTGGGAGTAGGGTATGCGGCTACACAGACATTTGGCTGTACAACTTAGGCTGCTCAATGTTGTATTTGTATGTGAGGCCCTCAAAGGGTTAAAGCTTGTTTTCGGAATCTTTTTGGTGCCTGTAAAAGACATAAGTGTTCTTTTAATGGGTTACACCAGAAATAATTACCTCATGTGGATTAATTCTTTCATGTGACCAGCTGTCCCAGTAGCAAAGGTATTTTATTCTAACCTCTCTGATGTGTGACTGGAATCATTGCACCGGAGTATTATTTATTCCAGAATGGATGGGCCCGCAGGACTGTCCTTATGTAAACCATTTTCCCTAGGCAGTCATGCAGACTAAGTGGGGGTGCTGCATACTGCAGCTTTGGAAATGGGAACCCCACAGGCATCATGAGCTTGTAAATAAGACACTGAACTAAAATTTCAGGATTTCAGGCTCCCCTATGTGCGTAAATCAGTCAAGTTTGCCTGCTGATAAAATAAGGGTAAACTTGCTTTTATGACAGTCTTGAGTTCAGTGCTTGAAACTTAGCTAAAGCTATGGTAACAAAGTGATGAAAGTTACTGTCCCATGATCGCCAAATATGAAGAAGCTAACAGTAAAGAATTTTGAAAATCAGGTGCACTTGAGAACTGGGACTTTCTAGTATTTGAAGTTTTCAATTTTTTCTCATGTTTCCCTGTTTCATTTTTATTACAGCTGCTTTAGGAAAAAAAAAATTTCTCAATAGACAGTGTGCCTGTGTAATATTTCAGTCTCTTGAAATGTAAGTATAGCAACTTTCCTCATAACGAAAACTACTCCACTAACAAATCAAAATTTGCTGAAATTATTCTTCCATAATGTCCTTGGGAATTAAATTGAAAGATGTCTCTGAAGGCAAAATGCCTTTTCTAAATAAGTTCCAGTCAGTACAAAGCACAGTAATATGCTAGAGAAGCCTCACAAAAGGACAAAGTGTTTGTATGAAAGTGCTTACAAAGGAATTAGTTACTTAGTCCATGCATAAACCTGCACTGAGTTTTAAATCAAGGTATTCAAGGTCCATGTTTAATTAAGATAACTAATTCAAAGCACTTTAAAATCAATTTAAAAGTGTTTGCAGAAAATAATATCACTAATTTAGTTCAAATGGGTTTATAGAGTAGGTAAGTGGGTAGATAAGGTTCTAAACTTTCTGTGCTACTGATTTAAAAGATTTCAAAGTTGATGTTTCATTCGCTGAAATGTTCTCAAGTGTGTTGTTGCAAGTATCTAGGCAAAATGATCGTGAATTAATTTTTTAATAGTTTTAATAGTGGCCTCTTGCTAACATGGGATTTTTCTTTCAGTTATTCCTTTAGCTTTATTTGGTTCTCTTGTGGTCTACAGACTTGGAGATATAACAAAAATAACACTCTAGTATAATGATAGGCAGGAGTACAAATCAGTATACTCTGTAATCAAAGGACAATGAATTTTTTAAAGTATTTCCCTCTAGGTAGTTTCTTGTTTCATATGGGCTAGTTGTTATCTAGTATTTTGCCCCTATTATACCTATACCTATTATGCATATCTGTGTTTTATCTTTTTTTTTCTTTCTAATCTTTCTTTAAAAACTGTAAGCACTGTGAAGAAAAAAATATGTATTTATTAATGTCTCATGCCTACCCAGAAACAGAAATTGGCATCTGAGCTGAAAACTAATCTGGCCAGGCCAGTTAATTGAAAACACTAGAAAACCTGAAAAATCACAATGAACAATAGGACAAGGGGTAATGGCTTTAAACTGAAAGACAGTAGATTTAGATTAGATATAAGGAAGAAATTCTTCACTAGGAGGGTGGTGAGGCACTGGAACAGGTTGCCCAGAGAAGCTGTGGATGCCCCCTCCCTGGAAGTGTTCAAGGCCAGGTTGGACGGGGCTTTGAGCAACCTGGTCTAGTGGCAGGTGTCCCTGCCCATGGCAGGGGGGGTGGAACTAGATGATCTTTAAGGTCCCTTCCAACCCAAACCATTCTGTGATTCTGTGATTCCTGTGCAAGGGTAAAAACCTTGAGCAATTCCATGTAATTCAGTGTCAAAACCACCAGTCTGTTTTTACGAGAGCTATTCTGGGTTTGCAAAATTGATCAAATTATTTTAATTTTCGAGCCAGAAATGCAGCATTGTAAGCTTCCCGTTACAGAAAATCATGTAAGCAGTGTGTAAGCCCACTTTTTGTAGCACGCTTTTTCGGATTACAAAATGCTAGAAGGCATACCAGAAAGCTATCTAAGCACTTGAAATATTTGTCCCCAAGGACACCTACAATATATATTCCAGGTGCAGTGCCTTTAAAGGGGAGCAGTTGTTGTCATTTATGGTTGTTGTCATTTGTGGTTGTTGTCATTTGTTGTTGTTGTCATTAGTTTTTATGTAAGCTGTACATAGGAAAATTTACAAGTGTCTGCTAATGCCTCTTTGTATTAACAGAGAACAGCAATAAGCAAATGCTGCTTGTGTGAAGTGATGAGCATTACTTTATAATACCCAACCATTATCTACTAACTGAAAAATTAGTTGATCTTTGGTAAATTGCTTGCACAGGCCAGTACTTATCTACTTTCTGCTGATTAGAGCATGAAATATTTGCATGATTTGAATTGCTTTTTACAGAAATCAGGACAGAGCATGTCAAATATCCACAGTACATGAAAAAGCAATGCCTGCTACATGGAAGATACTGGATCAAATCCTGTTTGTGTTTAGTGCAAACTGCAGCAACAGACAGGATTATTGTGCAGGTACAGCCCAGTTCAGAATATGCCCACAAAGTCTGCTTATATTTTTTCCTGTCACCTGTTAGCTGTGCAGCAGCAAGTGATTAATGTATTACTTACTGGCTATTATAGAGCTGTTGGTCTGTTTTGACTTTCTTTTAATATGACCTGAGCAGGAAACCACCACGCACTTTCTAACATGAATACCAAAATGGATTTTGTAACAAGTTGGCAAAATAGCCCAGATTTTATCTGCCAACTAATAGATGGCTGATCTTGGACTGGATTATCATGGGAAGGAAAAAAACCCAAATGCTAGCGGGATATTTCTGAACGCTGAGAACTTTGCAGTAGAGCTGACCATCTGGAATAATGGACAGTATTGGCTGTCTTCCATTCGAGGGAATCATTCAAAGTTGAAACGGGCAGTGGTCACTAGGGAAAGGACCAGAGAGAAAGCTAGTCATTCTTTTATATTTGTATGGAGTATTAGTGAATATTTATTAAAACACTTGTCTTATAATTGACAGTTGTGGTTATTAATATCTTTAGCTATGTTTGATAAAGATATTGCTTGCCATATTTCAAAATGGTTTACAATATTATATCAAATACAACCTCTTTACTGTGGGATTTCAAAGTTGGGAAAAAAAAAGGATGGTAATATCACCAGGCTTTATGTAGTACATGGACAGAACAAGAATATTGCTAATGAAGCCAGTTATCATATACAGACCTGTAATGCACCCTTTCTAAGCTGGTTCAGTTACATTTCCCTGTCTAGTAATTTACCCTAGGCTCCTATTAAATGAATTATCATGGCTCCTAAATCATCTCTGCAGGGGTTTCCACTAATCCCACCAAGACATTTACACTCCCTTTCTTCCCTCCTAGCTGTTAAAGAGGCTCCTTTGGAAAAGTTTAATGCGTAGCATGGGGAAGGGGAGGGAGCTGCCTGCAGAGAAAGCTGTGGAAGGTACCGCAGCCTCGGGCTGCCCGGGCACCATCAGGGAAACAAAGGGCACCGGCACCCCAGGCTCCCTGCTCCTCCTCTGGGGCTGGCCCTGACCGTCCCCCTGGCCCCAGGGATGACAGGCAGGCTCGCTCCCCACTCCCCACTGTCCCCTGCCCTCTGCTTACCCTCATCCTCGTGAAAAGCAAAGGGAGAGAGAATATGTTTTCCTTAACCAAAGGAAGCACCCAGCTCACAAACCACATGCGGAATCCATTAGGCTAATTTATTAAACACAATTTGCCTTGTGTAGCTGAACTGAGTAATGATAAAAAAACATAAATAAGGAGAAAGCAGCAGCACTGAGCCATGGGCTCTGTGGCCCCGTGCCCCGTTATGATGCCCCTGACTTGCAGAGACCATGCCCATGTTACCCTTCCCTTCAGCCTTCCTGACACCACCCAGAGAGGGGTACAGGGTCCAGTTTAGGGAGGAGGGCACATGACTGATTCAAGTTCATTGCCCCCTTCTGGATGTACCCAGCTCTAGAGGTGATAATGAATAACAATAAATGGAGAAGGAGAGCATTAAGCAGTAGTAGAGTATTTTGCCAAGATGTCCTGGTTTAGGCCAGGACGGAGCTAGTTTTGTTTTCAGCAGCTCCTGTGTTTTGGCTTTAGTGTGAGAAGAACGGTGATAGCACACTGATGTTGCTGGTTGCTGCTGAACCACCAAGGACATTTTGCAGTTTCCCAGGGTTTGCTAATGTGCAGGGGCAAAAACTTGGGAGGGGTAGAGCCAGAATAGTTGATCCAAACTGGCCAAAGAGAATATTCCATACCATAGACGTCATGCCCGATATAAGCGAGGGTCGGTCGGTGGGCCACTAGGCTTTTAGACCCTTAACTTGCCCTAATCGTTAAGCTTCCCTTTGGGTTGCTTTTTGTTTCCCTATTTTTACCTTTTTGTTTTTCACTCGTTTAGCTGTTTGTTCCCTCGCCTGCTTTCCCTGGAACTTGCTGTTCTGGGATAGCGGGGGGGGGATACCCCTGCTCCCTGCCTGCTGCTCGGGACGGGCTGTATCGGTCGTCGGGTGGTGAGAAATTGTGTATCGTTTGTTTTATATATTCTATTATCCTTGTATATATTATCATTATTATCATTATTAATATATTTTCATATTTTTCCTTTGCTGTCCTGGTGAGCTGTTTTTATCTCAACCCGCGAGTTTTCCTTTCTCTCCAATTCTCCTCCCCACCCCAACAGGGAGGGGGGGGAGTGAGCGAGCGGCTGCGTGGTATTGGGTTACAATTTGGGGTTAAACCACGACACAAGAAAAGGACTGTACGTAGAAGCAAGCATTTCCCTCAGGTCAGATAACTTTCAGGCCTGTTTATTCTCTAATCAGACTTCTGTCTTTCTGACCAACACTTTGTTTCTTCCCTATGAAGAGCCGTAACACAGGTTGATAGTGCAATGTTGGTCACCGAGTTGAAAAACCATCCAGGGCCAGACTTTCATGCCATGGAAATCCTCACTGTTCCTGTGACATCGTCAGAGCATGGCAGGTATGGATGACCTCAGAGCTAGTCCTGAGGTTGATGGGAGGAAGACAACATTCCCAGTGCTGCAAATTAGATTTACAGCAGGTCCAGAAGGGCTCCAGATGGGAGAAGAGCCCTAAAAGAAGTCCTGGCATGCAGGTCAGACTTATTTTGCCTTCACAGTTTGTTAACTTTGTGCGTAAGATGCAGCAACAGAGTGTCCACCTGTAGTGTGTTTGCCTGAAGAGCGGGAGCAGAGCACTCCCAACTGAGACGTCTCAGCTCCCATTTACTTCTGTAGTCTGGTGGAGAGTATTAGACCATAGTCCTGTGAAAGCAACTTTGTAGGACTTGTCATTTTGCAAAAGCTTGCTCTGAGCTCTTATAATTGATTTGGTCAAGGAACTTTGCAGATTAGGGATGTTTTCAGTTTATACACCAAATTAGATTAGCTAATGTAAAATACATGAGAAGAACTCTATGAAAGATCTGTCTCGTGTAGTTTACTCTCCAACAGTGGCCTGATGCACCTGCTTATGGAAAGCTTAAAGGCAAGTATTGTGGTCTCTCTTCTTTTTGGCAATCAGCCATTTAGGGACTTTGAGCTGTTTTGGAACCACTGCATTTATTTGCCTTTGGTAGTTCTACCTGTCATGAATATGTCTAATCCCCTTTTAAATACATATATACTTGGGGCTTCCTCAACAGCTTGTTTGCAGGTTATGTTCATGCTCCATGAAAAGGTACTTTGTTTTAAACCTACTGCCTGGTCTTCTAGTTGCCTGACCCTGGTTGTCGTTCTGTATTCATCAGTTCCACAGTGCTCCTGATTTTAACTGTCTCCAACATCTCCTCCCTCAGCTGTCTCTTTTCCAAGCTGAAATGTATTTCTTTGGAAGCCATTCCATGCGTCTCACCACCTCCTTTGCCCTCATTGGTACTTGAGGTTCTTCAAAATATGCACTTGAAGTGGAATTGTAGAAATTAAAATAACCAGTATAAAACCAGAAGCAAGTCATGGTCCTTTGATAAGCTCCATATACTATGCACAAATAGATTAGTCTAAGATGTTTTCTGGATGAAGTATATGTGGGGGGGGGCTGTACATTTGCATTTGTGCAACACAAAAGTTCTGGTTTTGATGAATAAAATCTCCAAGAACAAAGAGTTATAGGTGCTACTCTCTGTAGACTAATCTGCGCTCCTCACTGACTTCTTTATTCCCAACTTACTATAGAGCTGTCTAACCCTGAAAAAAACATACTCCTCCCTCACAAAGCTTAGAAATGAAGGCTGGGTTTGTGTAGTATGTAGAGGAAATAATTAGGGGTCTCACTAGTTCCAGCTGTGGTAAGAGATGGGGGGGTGTTAAGAATAGTGTTTTCTCTGTAATCTTTAGTTGAATAACTAAAAATACTACTTTGAAATTGTTATGCTCTGTCAGGTAAAACCAGAGGTGCATGAAACATTACATTTCTAATTTATTGTCCATGTCTGTTTGCAAGGATTTCCATTTCCTTAGATGGTTTGAATCTTTTCTAAAGTGTAATAACAATGTCAAAATAAAATTCAACCATATCCCATCAGATTTTGCCAAATTTTAGACTGGCAAAATTACCTTCCAGCCTGGGAAAGTTTAGCTTAATTTTGATCAAAACTTAATGGTGTGAGTTTTGTATTCAAAACTACATTTTTGGCTCAAGTTTAATACTTACAACATCCATAGATTTGGTCTGAGTTTTGGACTTTTGACAAAACTCTCAAAGTAGTCAAATTTAATCTGATTTCAACTGAAATCTTGAAAGATTTGCATCCATCAGGCCAAATGTATTCTGCTACATGCATGATTTGAAAATGGACAACTAACTTGCTGCAGAGATAGTTGTAGTCTGTGCCTGTAGTCAGCAGAAGTTTGGTGGAACAAAGGCCCTACTTTAAAAATATGGGACTAACAAAATCGCCATATTTGTAGATATACAATTAGACAACAAATAATAAATTATAAACCATTGAAGTCATTAAAGTTTGGGGTCTATTTGGTATTTTTGAAAGAATAAATCATTTGAATGAATAAATTAAGTCTGTCCCACTGATTCGGTCATCCTGCAGGATCAGAGTCATGTATTTCATGTACCAAAACTTGAGGTTTTTTAATGTGTTGAAAATCAAAGTGGGAGTCCCATGCCATACTTTTTCTGGTGCTACTGGGAATGGCAAAAGCAGCAACCCTAAGAACAAAGGTGGTGACAGGAGCTGCAGCAAGAGAAGCCTCAAGGAACTGATTATCCTAATTGACTTTTCTGAGAGGAGTGCATTTTAGGCACTTGCCTTTTGGAATGGATGATATGCATATTTATTAACTGCCTAATCTTAGTGCTGCCATGTCTGTATCAGCAGGAACAGCTTAAAATAAAATTTAAAGAAGCCACTTGTGACACTAGAAAATAGGAAAGACCAATTAGTTACTAAACATTTAGAAGCTTGCAAATGTGACTATAAGCATATCCAGAAAGTGATGAGCTTCCTTTGATAATTTAAACAGCTCATTATTACTATAATTTATAATAATACGATAGAGGAAAAATATGCATCTTACTGTTCATTATCCGCAGTCATTTCTTTGTCTTCAGTCTGGAATAATAGATATGACTTTATTATCATCATTGTTATTGTTATCAAATTCAGTTATTCCAAATAGAGAAATTGCCCAGTTAATGATGAAGAACATGGTTTTGCTTAGGGCTAGAACAAAGATTTGACTTTTATCATCTCAGCTCAGCAGGGATACAGATTCTTTTTTATTCTGGAAACAAAGATTATTGTTGCAGTCTCCAGATGAGTAGGACTCCAGAAAGGAAAATAATAATGTTTTGACCTTTTGATGCATATTTTCAATTATAATTAAGTGTGACACTATGATATGATATGATATGATATATGACAGTTGCTGAGGGGAGCTGCTCCAGAGCCAGCCCGATCCTCAGCGGAATGGCAGATCTCGGTGCACAGGGGGTTTTCCTGAGGCAGGGAAACACCAGGGCAGCGGAGACATCTGCCAGGAGCTGGCAGCTCTCGCGGGAGACATTGAGGAGGCCTGGGCGATGCCAGAGCAACTGCGACCACCCACACGCCTATAAAAAGCAGCCTAGGGAGCTCTAGCGACCAGAGTGGGCAAACAGAGTGTGGCGCGTCAGCCACGGTGTGGCGCGGCAGTTCGCGCAGAAGGGCGCGCAAGAAGGGTGCCTCTTCGAAGGAGGGGCATTCCACTGGCCAAGAGAGAGACTTGAAGTACACATAACCCAGCAACCAGGCACCATTCTGTGACCATCTGCACAGGTCAAGGGCACTCATCCTACCTGACCCTCAAGGCAGAATGGTGGGCACTCGTCTGAGAGCAAAGGCTGCAGCTCCAGCTAGGGGGTTCTGCACCATCTATCCTAGCGGTGGCTGATGCCTCCATGCAGATGGAACTGCTGAAGGGAGAGGCTGCAGTGCTGACCTCAGACTGCAGGAAGTGCCTAGACCTTTCTCCTGGGGCAGGGACAGGGGGCAGACCTGCCTGCAAAAGGTGTGCCCAGGTGGAGGACCTCCTGCAGCAGGTGGCTGAGCTGCAGGAGGCAGTGAGAAGGCTCTGTAACATCAGGGAGGCTGAGGAGTTAGATAGCTGGTTCCAAGCGCAGTCTACAGTGGACCCACAGTCCATGGCCAAACAACCAAAAACTCCCCCACCGGCACACACAGAAGGGAGGGGGGCCAATAATGCAGAAGAATGGAAGCTTGCAATGGCAAGGACCAGCAGGAGGAAGAGGCTTCCCCTGAAGCCTGAGGTGCCCTTGCAGAACCACTTCACCGCTCTGCAGACTGAAGAGGAAAGACCCGTCACATCAGGAGAGACGCTGGAGCTGAGTAAGGCAGCCCAATCTGCTCCCCGTATAACAACCAGCGCAACTAAGAAAAGGCAACGGGTAATAGTAGTAGGCGACTCTCTTCTGGGAGGTACGGAGGCACCCATTTGTCGACCTGACGCACTCTCTAGAGAGGTGTGCTGCTTACCGGGAGCTCGTATCAGGGATGTCACTGAGAGACTACCAAGCCTCGTACAGTCTACTGACTATTATCCGCTGCTGTTGTTTCACATGGGCACCAGTGATACAGCCAGGAGCAGTCTGAGGAGTATCAAGAAGGATTACAGAGCCCTGGGAGCAGTGGTAAGGGACTCTGGAGCACAGGGAGTTTTTTCATCAGTCCTCCCGGTCAAAGGGAAGGGGTTTGAAAGGGCCATTCGAATCTGGCGAATCAACAAACAGTTACCGGACTGGTGCCACAGCCAGGGATTCGGCTACTTAGACCATGGGACTCGCTTTGAGAAACCTGGTCTACTGGGGGCTGCTGGGGTCCATCTGTCAGAGAAGGGGAAGAGCATCTTTGGTCATAGGCTTGCCAAGCTGGTGAAGAGGGCTTTAAACTAAAGTTGCCGGGGGAGGGGAACCTCAGTCCGTCCCACTCCTACCAGTTTGATGCCAGTGCCAGCAATAGATGCCCAGAGCCTGGAGAAGGATCACAGGTCAGCAGGAGATCACCTGAAGAGCAGCACAAAGGAATCCCAGCCACTCCAGCCAGTAAGTCAGCTTCATCGGGGCCCACCTTAAATGCCTCTATGCAAACACATATAGCATGGGGAATAAACAAGAGGAGTTAGAGACGTGCGCACGCCTGCAGGGCTATGATCTTACTGGCATCACGGAGACATGGTGGGATGGCTCCTACGACTGCAGTGTTGGAATGGAAGGATACAGGCTCTTTAGGAAGGACAGGCAGGGGAGATGAGGAGGGGGTGTCGCCTGCTATGTCAATGACCAGCTGGAGCGCATGGAGGTCTGCCTGGGGATGAATGAGGAGCCGACTGAGATCTTATGGGTCAGGATTAAAGGGAGGGCAGGGACAGGTGACACTGTAGCGGGGGTCTGCTACAGGCCACCCGACCAGGAAGACCGAGCAGATGAGTCCCTCTATAGACAGGTAGAAGCAGCCTCACGTTCACAAGCCCTGGTCTTCATGGGGGACGTCAACCACCTCGATATCTGTTGGAGGGACAACACAGCAGGGCATAAGCAATCCAGGAGCTTCCTGGAATGCGTTGATGATAACTTCCTTCTCCAAGTGATAGAGGACCCAACGAGGAGAGGTGCTATGCCAGACCTTGTTCTCACCAACAAGGAGGGGCTGGTGGGGAATGTGAAGCTCAAGGGCAGCCTTGGTTGCAGTGACCATGAAATGGTGTAGTTCAAGATCCTTAGGGCAGCTAGGAGGGCACACAGCAAGCTCACTACCCTGGACTTCAGGAGCGCAGACTTTGGCCTCTTCAGGGATCTGCTTGGTAGAGTACCATGGGATAAAGCCCTGGAGGGAAGAGGGGCCCAAGAAAGCTGGTCAATATTCAAGGATCACCTCCTCCAAGCTCAGGAGCGATGCATCCCAACAAAGAGGAAGTCAGGCAAAAATGCCAGGAGGCCTGCATGGATGAACAAGGAGCTCCTGGACAAACTCAAGCACAAAAAGGAAGCCTACAAAGGGTGGAAGCAAGGACAGGTAGCCTGGGAGGAATACAGAGAAATTGTCTGAGCAGCCAGGGAGCAGGTTAGGACAGCTAAAGCCCTGATAGAATTAAATCTGGCCAGGGACGTCAAGGGCAACAAGAAAACCTTCTATAGGTACGTCAGTGATAAAAGGAAGACTAGGGAAAATGTGGGCCCTCTCCAGAAGGCAACGGGAGACCTGGCTACCCAGGATATGGAGAAGGCTGAGGTACTCAACGACTTTTTTGCCTCAGTCTTCACTGGCAAGTGCTCTAGCCACGCTGCCCAAGTCGCAGAAGGCAAGGGCAGGGACTGGGGGAATGAAGAACCACCCACTGTAGGAGAAGATCAGACTCGAGACCATCTAAGGAACCTGAAGGTGCACAAGGCCATGGGACCTGATGAGATGCATCCACGGGTCCTGAGGCAACTGGCAGATGAAGTTGCTAAGCCACTCTCCATCATATTTGAGAAGTTGTGGCAGTCCGGTGAAGTTCCCACTGACTGGCAAAGGGGAAACATAACCCCCATTTTTAAAAGGGGACAAAAGGAAGACCCAGGGAACTACAGGCCAGTCAGTCTGACCTCTGTGCCCAGCAAGATCATGGAGCAGATCCTCCTGGAAACTATGCTAAGGCACATGGAAAATAAGGAAGTGATTGGTGACGGCCAACATGGCTTCACTAAGGGCAAATAGTGCCTGACAAATTTGGTGGCCTTCTATGACGGGGTTACAGCGTTGGTGGATAAGGGAAGAGCAACGGACATCATCTACCTGGACTTGTGCAAAGCATGTGACACTGTCCCACATGACATCCTTCTCTCTAAATTGGAGAGACATGGATTTGACGGATGGACCACTCGATGGATAAGGAATTGGCTGGATGGTCACACTCAAAGAGTTGCAGTCAACGGCTCGATGTCCAAGTGGAGACCAGTGACGAGTGACATTCCTCAGGGGTCGGTGTTGGGACTGTCCCTGTTTAGCATCTTTGTCGGTGACATGGACAGTGGGATGGAGTGCACCCTCAGCAAGTTTGCTGACAACACCAAGCTGTGTGGTGCAACTGGCACGCTGGAGGGAAGGGATGACAGACTTGAGAGGTGGGCCCGTGTGAACCTCATGAAGTTCAACAAGGCCAAGTGCAAGGTCCTGCACCTGGGTTGGGGCAATCCCAAGCACAAATACAGGCTGGGCGGAGAATGGATTGAGAGCAGCCCTGAGGAGAAGGACTTGGAGGTCTTGGTTGATGAGAAGCTAGCTCAACATGACCTGGCAATGTGCGCTTGCAGCCCAGAAAGCCAACTGTATCCTGGGCTGCATCAAAAGAAGCACGACCAGCAGGTCGAGGGAGGTGATTCTCCTCCTCTACTCTGCTCTCGTGAGACCCCACCTGGAGTACTGCGTTCAGCTCTGGGGCCCCCAGCATAAGAAGGACATGGACCTGCTGGAGTGAGACCAGAGGAGGGCCACAAAGATGATCAGAGTGCTGGAGCACCTCTCCTCCGAAGACAGGCTGAGCAAGTTGGGCTTGTTCAGCCTGGAGAAGAGAAGGCTCTGGGGAGACCTTCTAGCAGCCTTCCAGTACCTAAAGGGGGCCTACAAGAAAGCTGGAGAGGGACTTTTGACAAGGGCATGCAGTGATAGGACAAGGGGTAATGGCTTTAAACTGAAAGACAGTAGATTTAGATTAGATATAAGGAAGAAATCCTTCACTATGAGGATGGTGAGGCACTGGAACAGGTTGCCCAGAGAAGTTGTGGATGCCCCCTCCCTGGAAGTGTTCAAGGCCAGATTGGATGGGGCTTTGAGCAACCTGGTCTAGTGAAAGGTGTCCCTGCCCATGTCAGGGGGGTTAGAACTAGATGATCTTTAAGGTCCCTTCCAACCCAAACCATTCTGTGATTCTATGATTCTGTGACTAGTCAGAAATATTTTGCTTATTTTCTCAGTGAATTGTCCAGGACCTCTGTCCCATGCTGACCCTGCAGAACAAAGTGTGTAATCACAATTCTACAGGATAAATAGTGGCTGGGTAAGTTTGTGTGAAACTTTGCCCTTCTTTCTTGCATATGGAATGTAAAGTATCTCATGCAGATGAGAACATTCATAGTTCAAAGTTCTGCCACATACATGAAAGGAGAAGCAGGTCTGGTAGCAGCAAAACCTAGGACATTTCAATGTCCCAATGATTTATGAGTAGATCAAGTGGTAACATAGCAGACCACAACATCATTTATCATTTAATTACAGATCTCACTGAAACACATAGCATCTGACCACACAAACAGTGTGGGACCCTCCCTGTATATTCCTTCCAGAGAAGTGTTGTATGATACTACTATTTGGGAGAATTTAATTGACAATTTTCCTGAGAACCTGTTCAATCAACTTTAGGTTTATCATTAGACTTCCAGCACAGTCAAACTTTCTGTGCTTCCCAAATGTTAAGCCACTTTTCTTTTGCTATTGTAACTCTACAGGTGGAGTTAGAGGTCAGAGCTCATCAGAATTTCTATTTTCCTTCATAGGACATCTTAGATAATCAAACAGGAGAAATGTTTGGGACTCTTTTTTGGATTTTTTTTAGTAAGTTATTTCCTTTGAATGTACACTAAAAAACATGTACAGATATTCATCAGTCCCACTGGAGTTACAAGACACTAGGAAAAAAAACCCAAACAGCCCATGAGCTGTGTACAATACTTATGTTTTATTGTCATAGAATCTCTAACTATCTGTGGATCTCAAAATGTCATGAAATATATTGGTTGATTAAGACACACAATGCCCCTGAGAGATAAGTAAGTAGGATACCCTTTATTTAGGGATGGAAATGGAAGCGTGGTGACTTATTCAAGGTCACACAAGGAGTCCGTGGAAGAGCTGAGAACTCGGGAATTGTGACTCCTGATAAATACCCCACTCAACCCAAAGACTTTCCCTGGAAAATGTTTATCAAGACTGGTGACAATTGAAGGAAACCACTACATATACTAATGGGTAGAATATTCTGGCATGTAGAGGTCAAAGGACTTATTAGCTGGAAGCTGTTTTAGCTGGCATTAAATTGCAAAAGGTTGAATATGAAGATAAAGTGAAGCTGGATGTAGTTTGCTTTTGCATAGAGGAATAGGCTAGAATCTTCCTTGGACACATCTTATTGGTATTCAGTTTTATTGTTGTTAATATTTTTCCAGTTAAACTAACTAGTTATTTGAAAGATGTTGATTGCCATATTGGATTTTTTTCCCCTAGAGACAAGCTGTGATTTAATATTTATGTATTTTTAAACATGTTTTCCCATCAACCTTTGACTCCCAGTCTCCAATCAGAATTACTGCTCCTTAGACTAAAAATTAATTTTGCATTAATTTGGGAGTTACATTCTCTAATACTCGCAAGAAATCTGAATTAGGGCTATATCTTCAAGCTCTTACTTATTGGGAGCAATTCAGTGGAAACTCAAAGGTAGTGTTAGAAAAGTTGGTCAGTGCTCAGCCTGCTGCTCTTCAGTCCTGCCCCTTGTCTAAGCCCCAGCGACACGTTCCCACCACTTCCTGAGGGTAACTGGTAGTGACTGTGTCATCACACAGTGAATTGGATCAACTCAGTGACCCAGCTGACCATCAAGAACATCACTGATTTTCAACCAGATTAGAGAACTGTTTTGACTCTCTGTGTGGTCCTATTCTAGATAGCACTGACATAAGGTACTCAACAAGGCAGGACTACCTCTTTCGATGGCAGCATGGCCTGAAATGTGCTTAATCCAACCATGAAGCTTCAGCTCACAGCTTGATAACATACCCTGAATACTGGGAGCTTAAGCAATACCAAACAAGAAATATAACAAATTGTTTTAAACAAATGTTTTATGTAATAATACAACCTACAGCCACAGAGATGATGATTCTGGTGTTTATGGTCACGTTCAGTCATTTCTGATTCCCTGCTTTTGTGGTCGTCTCTTCCAGCCTGTATGCCTGGGAAGATTCCAGCACCTACTCAGACTCTGCTGTTGTAAGGCAGCAGTCATTCATCATTAACAGGAATATTTCTGTTTACTAGTTGTTTTTTAAAGCAACTGAGCTGTTTAAAAACAGACCTGCACTCAAGCAATGACACAACCTCTGTGTGTGCAAAGAAGCAAAGACAACAAGAACAGTAGATGCAGGCCTAGTAGGAAAAGGAAAGGATAATTTTTTGTTGGAGTACAACTCTCTGGTGGACACTCACTGCAGCTCTAATTTCAAAACATCCAGTCTGATGAAATGCTCGTAATGCTGTTTGCACATAAAGTTTTACTGTTCTGCATGAAGTTCAGACTCTGGGAAGTCTCTGCTTTGAAGTGGTGTGGAATCTCCCTGTGGAAGAGAGTGTCTTCTGGGGCAAGTGCAAACTGAAGTTCACTTTGTTTTGAGATAAATTGTTAAATTTGGAGTATGGTTTCAAAAGTATGTTAAAAATATCTTTAAAATAGGAAGGCAAGAGAGGCACAATGTCAATATAATAAATATCTCTTTTTTGGGGTAGTATTCTCTCTTTAGCTGGGATACAGATACAGCAAAGGTTTGAAAGATATGCCTAACTTTAATTTGGAGTAACTAGATATTAGACTACAAGCTCATGCTTAAATATCATGTGCAATCAGGCCATAAATCTAAAGACTGGGAAATGGGGCCCTGTGTCATACTTTTCCCCAACTCACTCATTTTGCGCAAGTCAGAGCAAGCTAGTTAGGCGCTCTGCCTCAGTTTCTCTGTACAGCATATGAAGTGAACAGTAGCTCCCATTGCCTGCCTTTGGAATGATTTGATATCTCTGTGAGAAGGGTCCTAGAGGCCCAGCTGAAGGACCTCTACGCTAATGCCCACAGCATGGGCAACAAACAGGAGGAGTTGGAAGCCACCATGCTACTAGAAAGCTACGACCTAGTTGCCATTACTGAAACTTGGTGGGAAGAATCCCATGACTGGAGTGTGGCTATCGACGGCTACAGGCTGTTCAGAAGGGACAGGTGAGGAAGGAGGGGCGGAGGCATTGCCCTCTACATCAAGAAATGGATAGAGTGTGAGGAGCTGTCTCTGAAGAACAGCCATGAGCAGGTTGAAAGCTTATGGGTAAGAATCAGAGACCGAGGCAACAAAGGGAACCTTGTGGCTGGGGTCTACTACAGGCCGCCTGATCAAGGGGAGCCTCTTGATGA